>CM057233.1:62999970-64199970 GCA_029891385.1 Erythroxylum novogranatense
GTGTGCACATTGGAGCTTCAAACCAAGAGGGCTAACACTTAGCCAATTTTCTGGCTGCAAGTCTAATCAATGGGCTTGGAAGCTTATCTTATAAGGGGCATGTGGACTTCTTTTAGGCTTTTTCATGGGGCTGATTTGCATTAAGTGTGCATGTGCTTCATTGAAAAAAATAATTTTAGGAACCAAGCTTGTGGGCCTAGTTTAAAAGCCCAATTACCTTTATAAGTTAGTCTTCTATTTTGTGGTTTCTTATCCTATTTAGACAAGGACTAGTCAATTTTAATTAGTTTTGAAGCCCAATCCATGGGATTTATTCTTGGGCAAATTTGTTTGAAGGCCTTTTGATATTTTGGGCTTTCTTTAGGGTTTTAGGTTATCTTTGTTGGGGTTTACATTACAAGGTATTTAAACCTTTGCTTTAGCTATGAACTGAGTTTAGAGATCAACAAAATTAGAAAGCATTCTTCAAGATTGAGATTCTTGCTTGTTACCTTAAGGATTGATTGACTTATCAGTAAGTTCTAACTTGTGGCGTTAATTCAATTCCTACAATCTTATACTCTTTGTTACCAATTCCTTGCTTATTTTGGGGGTGAAGGGTCTTGTTAGATTGATTGAATTTAGGTTTAGGAACAATCATTGAAAGCGGAGGTGATCTGAACATTGATTCTAGGTTGTTCTAGTATCGGATTACCTAGGAATAGGAAAGGGCGATGATAGCATCTTTGTTGTAGTTAATAGCTTTAGTAAAATGGCTCATTTATTGCATGTCATAAATCGATGCTACACATGTTTGCTGATTTGTTTTTAGGGATATTGTTGAGTTGCATGGCATTCCTAGAACTATTATTTCAGATAGGGATTCTAAGTTTTAAGTCATTTTTGGCACATGTTATGGAAAAAAATTGGGAACAAAACTTTTGTTTTTTACACTTGTCATCCCCAAATAGATGGACAAACTGAAGTAGTTAATAGAACCTTAGGATCTGATCACGGAAACTTGATTGGCTCTTTGAGCATACTTCTTGTTCTTTTCCTCAATGTGCTGCCTAGCTTTCTCATGTATTGTCTTAACTAATTCGCCCTTTGCTGCCCATCTACATTAACAATCTCATTCAAGGGTAAAGGCAACAAATCCAATGGAGTTAATGGGTTAAAACCATACACAATCTCAAATGGAGAATAACCCAGAAGAATGAATGCTTCTATTATATGCAAACTCAATCAAAGGCAAGCAATATTCCCAAGCTTTCAAATTTTTACCCACAACAAGACGCAATAAAGATCCTAAGGTTCTATTAACCACTTCAGTTTGTCCATCATTTTGGGATGACAAGTTGTAGAAAACAAAGGTTTTGTTCCCAATTTATTCCATAGAACACGCCAAAAGTGACTTAAAAACTTAGAATCCCTATCTGAAACAATGGTTCTAGGAATGTCATGCAACCTAACAACATCCCTAAAAAACAAATCAGCAACATGTGTAGCATCATCAGATTTATGACATGCAATAAAATGAGCCATTTGACTAAATCTATCAACTACAACAAAGATGCTATCACGTCCTTTCCTTGTCCTAGGCAAACCTAACACAAAATCCATAGATATATCAATCCAAGGACTAATAGGGACAGGTAGAGGCGTGTACAACCCATGTGGTTGCACGTTGGACTTGGCTTGCCTACACGCTACACAACTAGAGCAAACTCTTTCAACATCCTTTTTCATGTTAGGCCAATAAAAATGCTCCTGTAATATGTCAAGTGTTTTAGCAATACCAAAATGTCCCATTAAACATCCATCATGAGACTCCTAGCAAGCATCTCACGATAGAACAAGTAGGAATACATAGTTTATTATCTCTAAACAAATATCCATCATTCCTATAAAACTTTGAAAAGCAACTTGTTCACATGCATCATACACATTAGCAAAGTCAGAATCTGATTTGTACAAATCTTTTATATACTCAAACCCAATCAACTTAGAACTAAGAGAAGAGATTAGCATACCTCCTAGACAATGCATCAACGATAACATTTTCTTTACCTTGCTTGTATTTCACAACATATGGAATGTCTCTATGAACTCCAACCACTTAGCATGTCTTTATTTAACTTACTTGGCCCTTAAGATGCTTCAAACTCTCATGATCAGTGTGAATCACGAATTCCTTTGGCCATAGATAATGTTGCCAAGTTTGTAGAGCTCTTACCAATGCATATAGCTCTTGTCATAAGTGGAATACTTCATTTGAGCACCATTCAACTTCTCACTAAAATAGGCAATGGGACGCCTTTCCACGCAATAAAACAGCACCAATACCTATCCCGAGGCATCACATTCAATCTCAAAAGTAGAAGAAAAATCAGGTAAACTCAAAATAGGTGCGAATAAAGTTTTTCTTTCAAAGTGTTAAAAGCAATTTCGCGCCTCCCCACTTAAATCCTACCTCCTTTTTAACAATCTCACCAATGGAGCTCAGAATGGAACTAAAATCTTTCACAAACATCCTATAGAAACTAGCAAGTCCATGAAAAGATCTCACCGAAAGTAACACTTGTAGGTCTCGCCACTCCCTAATTGCCTTGACCTTTCTTGGTCCACCTCAATTCCATTAGAAGAAACAACATAACCAAGAAATATGACACGATCCATGCAAAATGTACACTTCTTTAACTTAGCATACAACTTTTCTGTCCTAAGTGCATCTAACACAAGCCTAAGATGCTCAATATGCTCATTAATGCTTTTGCTATAGATCAATATGTCATCAAAATATACCACAACAAACTTACCAATAAATGACCTCAAAACATGATTCATCAAACGATAAATGTACTAGAGCATTAGTTAATCAAAAGGCATCACAAGCCACTCATATAAACCATGTTTTGTTTTAAAAGCAGTTTTCCATTTGATACGGCAACAACCTAGAATCAATGTCTAGATCACCTCCGTTTCAATGATTGTTCCCAAACCTAAATTCAATCAATCTAACAAGACCCTTCACCCCCAAACCGCAAGGAGTTGGTAACAAAGAGTATAAGATGTAGGAATTGAATTAACGCATACAAGTTAGAACTTACTTGATAAGTTGAATCAATCTTAAGGTAAAACAAGCAAGAATCTCAATTTCTCTTGAAGAATGCTTTCTAATTTTGATGATCTCTAAAACTCGTGTTCATGGCTAAAGCAAAGGTTTAAATACCCTTTGCAATGTAAACCCTAACAAAGATAACCTAAAAACTCTAAAGAAAGCCCAAAATATCAAAAGGCCTTCTTGAAACAAATCTGCCCAAGAATAAATCCCACATGGATTTGGGCTTCAAAACTAATTAAAATTGACTAGTCCTTGTCCAAATAGGATAAGAAAACTACAAAATAGAAGACTAACTTAAGAGGGGCGAATTGGGCTTTTAAACTAAGCCCACAAGCTTGGTTCCTTAAAATAAAACATGCACATGACTTTTTTAATGAAGCACATGCACACTTAATGCAAATCAGCCCATGAAAAAGCCTAAAAGAATTCCACTTGCCCCTTATAAGATAAAATAAGCCCAAGCCCATTGATTAGACTTGTGCTTATGAAAATTGGCTAAGTGTTAGCCCTCTTGGTTTGAAGCTCCAATGTGCACACACACTTAGGTGTCTTCTAAGCTCTTCTCCAAGCTTGATCAACAAAACTTCAAGTTCTTGTGAAACAAAAGCTTGTACATAAATCTGAAATTGTGCTTTGAGCATGTTGGAGCCGACCTTGTAATTGGACCCTGCTGGCTTTCTCAAGTCTCCATTGCCTTGGTGAGTTGTATCATTCCTCCCTCCTCAAAAGGATTCGCCTCGAATCAAGACCTACATTGTCAAAGGAGATAAATCAGAAACATTAAAAGTAGCACTAACACTATACTCTCTGGCAAATCCACCCTATAGGCATTGTCATTGATGCGTTAAAGCACTTGAAAAGGACCATCCCTCTAGGATCAAGCTTGGACTTCCTTTGTTTAGAAATCTCTCCTTCTCAAGTGCACCCAAACCCAATCTCCGTGTTCAAACTTCATCTCCCACGCCTTGATTGGCTCTTCGAGCATACTTCTTGTTCTTTTCCTCAATGTGCTGCCTAGCTTAAGTTACACCAAGTCTAAATTGAGCGCATCCAGCTTTTGAAAAAAAAGTAGAAGTCAAAAAAAGAAAAAAAAGTATAAGAAAATAAATAAATTGATCAAAAAAGGGAGAAAAAAGAAAAAAAATCGACAAAAAAAGAGAAAAAAAACAATCAGAGTGTGTGATGCATGTTTTAGAGAAGTGGAGTGCAAGTTTGCTACTTTCCTAATTGCAAGTACTTTCCTATCTTGTATTGCTTGGAACTTGTGATATTACTTTCTTATTTGCTTCGCTTTCCTATCTTGTATTGCTTGGAACTTGCTTGCTTTCCTATTTGCTTCACTTTCTTATTTCAGTTACTTTCCTATTTTACTTTTTAGTTTCCTATTTCATTTCTTGCCTCATTCATCTTTCTTTAGCTTCAAGTTTGATTTTCCAAGGTAATCACTTCCTTAATTAATTCCTTATACCATTTTTTCCCACACTCTATTTCCCTTTTGGATTCTTTGAGAAATTTATCTTGTGATTCTAATCTTGGCTGCCACTTGGTTTGATTGCTTCTATTTGATTGTGTCTTGTTTCGAATAAGGATACTATAGAAAGCAAGTTGAGTGGTAAAAGGCAAGAGTGTTTACATTATAGAAAAAGTGAATTTTTGTGTGAAACACGAGTGGTTTGACATTTGTTGAGTGTATACACGTGAGGTTGAGTGGTGAGGTCCTTATTGTCTTTTGTTGTTCACTAACATTTTGCAGTTCATAAATATGTATCAAGAAGATGAATCACATGAGCAAGATCTTAAAGTCTTTATGAAGGCTGTGCAAGATCAATTCCAAAGGTTGAACGCTAGGTTGGATGACATCCAATCCACATCAAACTCCAAAGGTCCTAGAAGGATGAAGGCCCCAACATTAGGAGAGGGAGACAAGCTTCATCTCGTAATGAACTCGATAACATAAAATTGAAAATTCCTTCTTTTCAAGGGAAAAATGATCTTGAATTATATTTAGAATGGGAGAGGAAAATAGAACATGTATTTGAGTGTCATACATATAGTGGAGAGAAAAAGATAAAACTTGTTTTTGTTGAATTGTGTGACTATGCTAGTATTTGGTGGGATCAACTACAAATAAATCGAAGGCGGAATCTTGAAAGACCAATCCGCACATGGAAAGAAATGAAAGCCATCATGAGAAAGCGCTTTGTTCCAAGTCATTACTATCGAGACTTGTTCAAGTGACTACAAAGATTGAGGCAAGGATGTATGAGTGTTGAAGAGTACCACCAAGATATGGAAATCATCATGATTAGGGCCAATGTTGAGGAAGACAAGGAAGCTACCATGAGAAGATTTCTTGATGGTTTGTGCCCTGAAATTGCTTCCATTGTATAACTGCAAAATTTTCTTGACATGGATGAGTTGTTGCATAAGGCCATCATGATAAAAAAGCAATTAAAGATCCAAAATGGTGTTGGGTTGAGTTCTTGGAAGAAAACCTTGAAGGAGTCCAAAAATTTCTTCAAATCCAAGGGAGACATCAAGCCAAAAGAGGAAAGTAAGCCTAATTTGTCTACACCAAATCCTAAGGGTAAAAATGACTCTAAACACTCTTCTTCTTCTAATCCTTCCTATAAAGTTACGTGCTTTAAACGTCAAGGTTTTGGCCATATTGCTTCCCAATGCCCTAACAAAAGAACTATGATTTTACTTGAGAATGGTGATGTTGCTAGTGAAAGTAGTGACAGTGATAACTATGATGATGTGGCTCCATTGACGGATGCTTCCGATGTTGATTGTGATGCTGAGGTTGGTGAAGCCCTTGTGGCTAGGTGTGCTCTTAATATCCAACCAAAAGAAGATCTTGATGAAGAGCAACGTGAGCACATCTTTCATACAAGGTGTCTCATTAATGGTAAAGTTTGTAGCATGATCATAGATGGTGGAAGTTGTACCAATGTTGCTAGCACTTTACTTGTTGACAAGCTTAATTTGCCTATTTTGAAACATCCTAGACCATATAAATTGCAATGGCTAAATGATTGTGGTGAGGTGAAAGTCACCAAACAAGTGATGGTTGCATTTTCTATTGGCAAGTATCATGATGAAATTTTATGTGATGTTGCACCAATGTATGCTGGACATGTTTTGCTTGGTAGGCCATGGCAATTTGATAGAAAAGTTACGCATGATGGATATAAAAATTGTTATTCTTTTCCTTTCCATGGAAAAAATATGGTGCTGAAACCTCTTAGTCCCATTCAAGCTTATGAGGATCAAGTGAGGATTGAGAAAGAATGCAAATTGAAGGCAAAAGAAAAGGAGAGAGACGTCGAAAAGAAAGAAAAAGGGAGAGAAAGTAAAATGAGTGAAAAAAAATGAAGAAAAGAGAGTGACTTTGTTTGCTGGAAAAAGTGAGATCAAGAGAGCTTTAAAATGTGAAGAATCTTATATACTTTTATATAAAGATGTTTTCTTAACTATTAATGAGCTTGATCCATCTTTGCCGTCTAGTGTTATGTCTTTGTTCCAGGACTTCAACGACTTATTTTCGGAGGACATTCCTGATGGATTGCCCCCTTTGAAAGGCATTGAGCATCGTATAGACTTCCTTTCCGGATCTTCAATTCCGAATAGGCCTACATATAGAGCCAATCTGGAAGAAACTAAGGAGATCCAAAGACATGTTGAAGAGCTTATGAAAAAGGGCTTTGAGAGAGAAAGCTTGAGGCCGTGTGCTGTGCCAGTTATACTTGTTCCTAAGAAAGATGACAAATGGAGAATGTGTGTTGACTGTAGAGCCATCAATAAAATCACGGTGAAATATCGTTGCCCTATCCCTCATTTAGATGATATGCTTGATGAGTTGCATGGTACTTGTATATTTTCTAAAATTGATCTTAGAAGTAGGCACCATCAATTTCGCATGAAAAACTTCTTTCAAAACTAAGTTTGGGTCGTATGAGTGGTTAGTTATGCCTTTTGGCTTGACTAATGCACCTAGTACTTCTATGAGTTTGATGAATCATGTGTTTCGTCCTTTTATTGGAAAGTACCTGGTCGTTTATTTTGATGATATTCTAGTATATTCTAGGAGTTTAGATGATCATGTGAAACACTTGCACGATGTGTTTGAACTTTTAAGAGAAAATAAGCTTTATGCCAATTTAGAAAAATGTTCCTTTTGCATGGATACTGTTGTGTTTCTTGGCTTTGTTGTAGGTGTTAAAGGACTTCAAGTTGATGAAGAGAAAGTGAAAGCAATTAGAGAATGGCCAACACGCAATAATGCGAATGAAGTTCGAAGCTTCCACGGCTTGGCTAGCTTTTATCGGAGATTTGTGAGGGACTTCTCTACTATTGCTGCCCCTTTGAATGATGGTGTCATTTGCCTCAAGGAAACCTAGGACGTGACTTGCATGGACATAAGCTTGATAAAGGAGGCTTAGGAGCTGAAATTGGATCAGATTTGAAGTTTGAATGTTCAAGGCAAAGAGATGAACGAAATTCCCATATCAAAGATCCAACATTCAAGTCTAATATTCCTAAAGATCCATTACAAGATGTTGGAGGCCCAATGACAAGAGCTAGGGCCAAAGTAATGAAGCAAGCATTGAATTGTTTAATCCAAGACCTTCAAGAGATAGAGCCCATATTGTTGAGTCAGATTTCATCTCATAAAGGTCCAAGAGGCATTGTCTTATTCCTTGAAGCCTAACATAAAGTGTCCAAAGGCCCACATGGAGTCCAATTGGGAGAACTCGCTTAAAGTACCATGTGACAAGCATATGCCACTTAAAAATAAGGATAAGGACGTGATCCCTTAGGTCCAACATGTTGAGATCATGTTTTATTTAGTTTCCTTTTTTGTTTCCTTGAAATAAGGTGATCTAGTCAACACCTTTATAAGTTTATTTTGTTTCATTTTAGGGATTGATTTGTTTCCTTTTATTTAGTATCTTCTTTAGGACATTAAGTTAGGAAGTTTTCCCTATAAATAGGCACCCTCTATGTACTTTGAAAGGGGATCTTTCATTTAGAAATAATATTGAGAGTTTTCTTCCTTTCTTTGTATTCTTTGAGAATACTTGACTTATCAAAGGAGTAGTCTTGCTTTGTGGCGTCCTAAGGTTAGAGTTCTAAGAGACAAGTTCTCTTAGGGTTCTTTCCATTGACCAACATTCTTGCTAGGGTTCTAAGAGGCAAAGTTCTCTTAGGGTTCTTTTCATCGACCAACATTCTTCTAACTGCCCATTTTCTCTTTGTGTTATGTTTCTATCTTTTCAATTTGTTTCTTGAGATTTCGTATGTTTGCTTGATTCTATCTACTCCCGGGCGTAGTTCCATCTTGTTGAAGGTTCTATAAGACAAGTTCTTATTGGGTCTCCCATCAGGAGGGAGATTTAGGACTTTTGGATGTCATTTTTAGAGTGAGGAAGTCGAAATACCCTACAGTAATCAAAGTTGCAGAAATCCTAATCCTATAAGGAATCCTACTTCAACTAGGATTCCTACATTTCGAAATATTCTTGTTTGCCACTGCAAGAAACGGATCCAGGAACAATCTAGATGGTTAGGGGACATGTAGATTAGGAGAAATGAAGATTCCTAATTTTTAGAAAAAAAATGTCCTACCCTTTTAAAGATCCTAATTTGACAAGGAAAAAAAATCTACTTCTACTTGGAAAAGAAATCATATCCTCGCAAAGATCCTAATTCTACAAGGAAAGAAAGACCTACTTCTACTTAGAAAAGAAAACATATCCTTGTAAAGACTCTAATTCTACAAGGAAAGAAAGACTTATTTCTACTTGGAAAAGAAAACATATCCTTGTAAAGACCCTAATTCTACAAGGAAAGAAAGACCTTGTAAAGACCCTAATTCTACAAGGAAAGAAAGACTTACTTTTACTTAGGAAGAAATCCTCTACAAGACCTCCTCCAACATAAATAGGGTCCTTTAGCATTAGTTTAAGGGGTGTATTCACGTTTTCTCTTTTCTTTGGACATGAATCTCTCTTCTACTCTTTCTTTCTCCTACGTTTTCTCCTTCTCTCTAGGTAGAACCCTAGTTTTATTTTCTTCTCTACTTCTTGTTATACACGAATTCTGCACTATGTTTTCAATGATGATTTTAAACTTTGTTTTACTTAGTATTATGAACTAAATTCCCTTTTCCAATTGTTGAGGTTATTAGCTAAATTCATGGTTGTTTTTATGAGAAGCAAGTGCATATAATTGATGAATCTATGATTGAAAATTTGTGCTCTTGATCTGGACATGATTGTCAAATTATGCATGTGGATTTGAAGTCATGAATTCGAATTTTCCATTAATAATTTGTATGCTATCTGATTAATTTAATTGCTATACAATAAATTGATTAGGTTAAGTAGCATCAACTAATTAAAATTGAATCTTGTATGTAGGTTGTACTTAGTTGGATCAAGACATAGGTTAATTTTTTGCATGCTAGCTTTCTTGAAAATTAACTTAGGTTTGGTAGACTTGATTTTGATCTTAAAGCTCTTGTTATTGTGTTGTTCATGCTAGTTTTGGATTAATGAATTAACGAGAAGTTGTTGCAAGTCATGCTTGTTTTGAATGCATCTATCTTTACTTAATGAATCCTAATTTTCCAATCTTAAAAATAATTTGTTTTCAATGATTAAAAACAACCTAAGGATTTAGTGAAAACCTTTGCAATTGGTCTTAATTAATCTGAACTTTTTACCCAAATTTTCCTAGCAATTTCTCTCTTGAGAACTTTTGGCTTTATTTTTTGAACTTAAATCACATCTTCCTCTTCTTCACGACGGATACGGCAACAACCTAGAATCAATGTCTAGATCACCTCCGTTTCAATGATTGTTGTCAAATCTAAATTCAATCAATCTAACAAGAATTTTCACCCCAATCACCAGCAAAGAATTGGTAACAAATGAGTATAAGATTGTAGGGAATTGAATTAGCATGACAAGTTAGAACTTACTTGATAAGTTGAATCAAAATCACTCATGGCTAAAGAAAGAGTTTTATACCCTTTGCAAAGTTTCACTCAATCAAAATATCGAGCTTCTGAATTTTCTCTTGATTGAACTGAGCTGATTCCTCCTCCCATAGACTAATTTGATCTCGAGGACCTAATCCTTTCGAGGAGGGAGGAATGATGACAACTCACCAAGGCAATGAAGACTCTGAGGATGCCAATGGGTCCAATTACAAGGTCGCTACCCAACAAGCTCAAAGCACAATTTCAGATTTATGTACAAGCTTTTGTTTCACAAGAACTTCAAGAAGTTTTGTTGATCAAGCTTGGAGAAGAGCTTAGTAAGACATCTAAGTGTGTGCACATTGGAGGCTTCAAACCAAGAGGGCTAACACTTAGCTAATTTTCACAAGCACAAGTCTAATCAATGGGCTTGGGCTTATTTTATCTTATAAGGGACATGTGGACTTTTAGGCTTTTTCATGGGCTGATTTGCATTATGTGCATGTGCTTCATTAAAAAGTCATGCATGTTTTATTTTAAGGAACCAAGCTTGTGGGCCTAGTTTAAAAGCCCAATTCGCCCCTCTTAAGTTAGTCTTCTATTTTGTGGTTTTCTTATCCTATTTAGACAAGGACTAGTCAATTTTAATTAGTTTTCAAGCCCAAATCCACGTGGGATTTATTCTTGGGCAGATTTCTTTCAAGAAGGCGGCCTTTTGATATATTGGGCTTTCATTAGGGTTTTTAGGTTATCTTTGTTAGGGTTTACATTGCAAAGGGTATTTAAACCTTTGCTTTAGCCATGAACACGAGTTTAGAGAGATCAACAAAATTAGAAAGCATTCTTCAAGAGAGAATTGAGATTCTTGCTTGTTTTACCTTAAGGATTGATTCAACTTATCAAGTAAGTTCTAACTTGTATGCTAATTCAATTCCTACAATCTTATACTCTTTGTTACCAATTCCTTGCTGTTTTGGGGGTGAAGGGTCTTGTTAGATTGATTGAATTTAGGTTTGGGAACAATCATTGAAACGGAGGTGATCTAGACATTGATTCTAGGTTGTTGCCGTATCATCTTTGGTATCAAAGCCTAGGTTTTAAATTCAATCTTTATCTTTAATTTTCTGTTTGTTCTTGATTATTATAGTTAGTTTATCATTGAAATTCGAAAAAAAAAGAAAAGAAAGAAAGAAAGAAAGAAAAAGAAAGAAAAGAAAGAAAGAAAGAAAGAAAAGAAAGAAGAGAAAGAAAAAGAAAGAAAGAAAGAAAGAAGTAAAAAAAAAAGAAAATCAAAATTGTGAATCTTTGTGAGTTTGAGTTGATTTGCTTGTAAGATTCATCAAGAAACGAATCTGATCATTCTAGAATTCTTTAATTCCGTTTCTTTATTATTCAAGATTCATCAAGAAAACATCCTTCATTCAAGAAACTCATCAAGACTTGTTTTCTTGCATCAAAAAACAATATCGTGTTTCAAGATTTACTTTCTTGCACCCAAAACGTGTCTTTGATAAAATTGCTTATCTTTCAATTTTTGAGTTATTGGGCAGATCTGAATGTTCTTGTTAGTTCGGGTTTAGGGTTGAGTTTAATTCATAGTTTCGTCTTTTCTTGCACTCTTTGGTTGCTTTTTATTGTTTGCTGTACTTTTGTTTCCATTACACGTGAATTGAGTAATCTTGTTTCATATTGCTCAATTGGTACAAAAAATCATTCACATACGCTTCTCCATCTAGTATGTGTTTATTTTCGCCTTCCTTGCTTTCTTTACCTTAAATTGCATCTAGTTTGTGTTTTCTTCCTTTCTTTAGGTATTCGTTGTTTTCTGTTGAATTAAGTTGCTGGTGTGCTTATTTGGTTGGTAGTGATTGATCCGGACAAGTAAAACTGTGCTAGAATCTAGAGTGTGTAAGCTCATTTGAGGGTAAAAGCCATCTTTTTGAGTGAAACACGAGGGTATCCAATCTGATTAGAGAGAAACACGTGAGGGAGTGTGTGAGAAGCTGTTCTAACGTGTTTTTGCAGATTTTACATCATGTCCAATTCAAAGGATAGTAAAGGTAGTGACAAGGATGAAAAGAATAGTGAGGCTGATCAACACACATTCTTTACTTTGGAGGCTATGCAACATCAATTCCAAAGGATTGAGAACATGTTCAGGGATGTCAGTGATAAATTTGATAGACAAGATCAAGCCATTAGGAATTTACAAAGAGAGGCTTCATCTAATGGTGCAACAAGGAGGCAAAATGCCAGGGAGCCAACTCCTGTGCGCTATGAGTATGAAGATGAATATGATGATGGGGAAGATGAAGAAGATTGGCATAGGGCCAGATTTGGTGGAAGAGGGGGACGGAATGATAGAGGAAGAGGAAGAGGTTATAGAGGTCGAGACAATGCAAGGGGAGAAGACAGGTTCGAGCGTGTGGATAGAAATTTGGGCAGTATCAAGATGAAAATACCATCTTTCCAAGGTAAGAATGATCCAGAAGCTTACTTAGAATGGGAAAGAAAGGTGGAGATGATTTTGAATGCCATAACTATTCGAGGAGAAGAAGGTGAAGCTTTGCCGTGGAATTTCATGATTATGCACTTATTTGGTGGGATCAACTTGTTTTGAACAAAAGAAGGAATGGAGAGGATCCTATTGATACTTGGGCTGAAATGAAGAGGGTCATGAAGAAGAGGTTTGTGCCTAGTTACTTCTATAGGGAGCTCCATCAAAGGCTCCAAACCTTGAGACAAGGCACCAAAAGTGTAGAAGAGTACCATAAGGAGATGGAGATAGCCATGATTAGGGCTAATGTAGAAGAAGAAAGAGAAGCCACCATGGCACGTTTCTTGGCTGGTTTGAACAAAGACATTGCAAATGTTATTGAATTGCACCATTATGTGGAGTTAGAGGAGATGGTGAATATGGCCATGAAGGTGGAGAGGCAACTCAAGTACAAAAGCTCCAACAAGGCTTCTTACCCAAGCTCTACTACAAATTGGAACTCGAAATGGTCCAAGAAGAATGAGAAGGACAAAGACAAGCTAAAGGAAGAGAAGAACAAGGCAGATCCAAAAGGTACTTTTAAAACTCCAAGTTCTTCTAGTTCCAATTCTGAAAAGCATAGGACTATTAAATGCTTTAAATGTCTTGGTGTTGGTCATATTGCTTCTCAATGCCCAAACAAGAAAACAATGTTTGTGAGAGGAGGAGAAGTTTTGTCTGAGGAGGAAGAAGATGATTTGACTTCCATGTCTGAGTTGGAAGATTGTTCTGATGTGGAAGTTGAGGATGCACCTAGGGGTGAATTACTTGTTACTAGGCGAGTTTTGAATGCTCAAGTGAAGGAAGATGGAATTGAGCAAAGGGAAAATATTTTTCATTCCAGATGCCTAGTGAATGAGAAGATTTGTAGCCTGATCATTGATGGGGGAAGCTGCACTAATGTGGCTAGTACATTGATGGTAGAAAAACTAGGGTTGGAGTGCCTTAAACACCCTAGGCCGTATAGACTACAATGGCTGAATGACATGGGGGAAATCAAGGTAAATAAAAAAGTCCTTGTATCTTTCTCCATTGGAAAGTATTCTAATCAAGTACTTTGTGATGTCGTACCTATGCATGCTTGTCATTTATTGCTCGGTCGACCTTGGCAATATGATAGAAGAGTGTTACATGATGGTTTTAAGAATAGGTATTCATTTACTATGGGAGATCAGAAATTTGTTCTTGCTCCATTGGCACCAAAAGAGATATATGAGGACCAAATGCAATTAAAAAGGAGTATGGATGGAATGCAACAAAGACAGGACAAAAACTTCAAAAAACATGACAATACAAAATTGAGGGAAGGTTGAGAACCTTGCAAAGGGAGCAGAAATCTAAATCAAAAGAAAAGAGAGAAAGTGAGGCCGAGAGTGAGAGAAGAAAAGTGGGGAAAGAGGCCTCAAAAGAAATTCAATTAAAAGGCCCAAATGAGAGAGAGGTAGAAAGAAACAAAACTTCTATGCAAAATGAGAGATGTAAGGGTTGCTTGTGTGGAAAGGAGATGTTTGTTTGTACTTTTGTACAAGCAAGCTTATTTTAATGAATCTGACCTTGACCCTTGTTTGCCTAGTAGTGTTGTTTCTCTTTTGCAGGAGTATGGAGATGTTTTCCCTAAGGAGTTGCCTAAGGAATTGCCGCCTATTAGAGGAATAGAACATCAGATTGACTTCATGCCCAGCGCAGATTCCAAATAGACCACTTATAGGGCTAATCTCAAGAAACTAAGGAACCCAAAAGCGTGTGGAAGAATTGCTACAAAGGGACACATCAGGGAGAGTCTTAGTCCTTGTGCAGTGCAGTGATATTGGTTCCAAAGAAGGATGGGAGTTGGCGCATGTGTGTGGATTGCAGAGTTGTTAACAAGATAACAAGAAAGTATCGCCATCCTATACCTAGATTGGATGATATGATTGATGAATTGCATGGTGCATGTGTGTTTACCAAATTTGATCTTATGAGTGGTTACCATCAGATTAGAATGAAAATTGGTGATGAATGGAAAGCGCTTTTAAAACAAAACATGGTTTATATGAGTGGCTTGTGATGCCTTTTGGCTTAACTAATGCTCCTAGTACATTTATCGTTTGATGAATCATGTTTTGAGGTCATTTATTGGTAAGTTTGTTGTGGTATATTTTGATGACATATTGATCTATAGCAAAAGCATTAATGAGCATATTGAGCATGTTAGGCTTGTGCTAGATGCACTTAGGCAGAAAAGTTGTATGCTAAGTTAAAGAAGTGTACATTTTGCATGGATCGTGTCATATTTCTTGGTTATGTTGTTTCTTCTAATGGAATTGAGGTGGACCAAGAAAAGGTCAAGGCAATTAGGGAGTGGGCGAGACCTACAAGTGTTACTCAGTGAGATCTTTTCATGGACTTGCTAGTTTCTATAGGAGGTTTGTGAAAGATTTTAGTTCCATTGCAGCTCCATTGGTGAGATTGTTAAAAAGGAGGTAGGATTTAAGTGGGAGAGGCACAGAAATTGCTTTTAACACTTTGAAAGAAAAACTTTATTCTGCACCTATTTTGAGTTTACTGATTTTCTTCTACTTTTGAGATTGAATGTGATGCCTCTGGAATAGGTATTGGTGCTGTTTTATTGCAGGGAAGGCGTCCCATTGCCTATTTTAGTGAGAAGTTGAATGGTGCTCAAATGAAGTATTCCACTTATGACAAGGAGCTATATGCATTGGTAAGGGCTCTACAAACTTGGCAACATTATCTATGGCCAAAGGAATTCGTGATTCACACTGATCATGAGAGTTTGAAGCATCTTAAGGGCCAAGGTAAGTTAAATAAAAGACATGCTAAGTGGTTGGAGTTCATAGAGACATTCCCATATGTTGTGAAATATAAGCAAGGTAAAGAAAATGTGATCGCTGATGCATTGTCTAGGAGGTATGCTCTAATCTCTTCTCTTAGTTCTAAGTTGATTGGGTTTGAGTATATAAAAGATTTGTACAAATCAGATTCTGACTTTGCTAATGTGTATGATGCATGTGAACAAGTTGCTTTTCAAAAGTTTTATAGGAATGATGGATATCTGTTTAGAGATAATAAACTATGCATTCCTACTTGTTCTATGCGTGAGATGCTTGCTAGGGAGTCTCATGATGGAGGTTTAATGGTACATTTTGGTATTGCTAAAACACTTAACATATTACAGGAGCATTTTTATTGGCCTAACATGAAAAAGGATGTTGAAAGAGTTTGCTCTAGTTGTGTAGCGTGTAGGCAAGCCAAGTCCAAGGTGCAAACACATGGGTTGTACACGCCTCTACCTGTCCCTATTAGTCCTTGGATTGATATATTTAT
This sequence comes from Erythroxylum novogranatense, assembly GCA_029891385.1. Classification (NCBI taxonomy): domain Eukaryota; kingdom Viridiplantae; phylum Streptophyta; class Magnoliopsida; order Malpighiales; family Erythroxylaceae; genus Erythroxylum; species Erythroxylum novogranatense. The sequence continues at coordinate 63,015,922 of CM057233.1, forward strand.
GGATTTTATGTTAGGATTGCCTAGGACTAGGAAAGGACGTGATAGCATCTTTGTTGTAGTTGATCGATTTAGTAAAATGGCCCATTTTATTGCATGTCATAAATCTGATGATGCTACACATGTTGCTGATTTGTTTTTAGGGATGTTGTTAGGTTGCATGGCATTCCTAGAACCATTGTTTCAGATAGGATTCTAAGTTTTAAGTCACTTTTGGCGTGTTCTATGGAATAAATTGGGAACAAAACTTTGTTTTCTACAACTTGTCATCCCCAAACAGATGGACAAACTGAAGTGGTTAATAGAACCTTAGGATCTTTATTGCGTCTGTTGTGGGTAAAATTTGAAAGCTTGGGAAGATTGTTTGCCTTTGATTGAGTTTGCATATAATAGAAGCATTCATTCTTCTACTGTGTTATTCTCCATTTGAGATTGTGTATGGTTTTAACCCATTAACTCCATTGGATTTGTTGCCTTTACCCTTGAATGAGATTGTTAATGTAGATGGGCAGCAAAAGGGCGAATTGGTTAAGACAATACATGAGAAAGCTAGGCAGCACATTGACTTAAAAGAACAAGAAGTATGCTCAAAGAGCCAATCAAGGCGAGGGTGATGAAGTTTGAACTGGAGATTGGGTTTGGGTGCACTTCAGAAGGAGAGATTTCTAAACAAAGGAAGTCTAAGCTTGATCCTAGAGGGATGGTCCTTTTCAAGTGCTTGAACGCATGAATGACAATGCCTATAGGGTGGATTTGCCAGAGAGTATAGTGTTAGTGCTACTTTTAATGTTTCGATTTATCTCCTTTGATAATGTAGGTCTTGATTCGAGGATCTAATCCTTTTGAGGAGGGATGGAATGATACAACTCACCAAGGCAATGGAGACTTGAGGATGCCAATGGGTCCAATTACAAGGTCGCGCTCCAAAAAGCTCAAAGCACAATTTCAGATTTATGTACAAGTTTTTGTTTCACAAGAACTTCAAGAAGTTTTGTTGATCAAGCTTGGAGAAGAGCTTAGGAAGACACCTAAGTGTGTGTGCACATTGGAGGCATCAAATCAAGAGGGCTAACACTTAACCAATTTTCACAAGCACAAGTCTAATCAATGGGCTTGGGCTTATTTTATCTTATAAGGGGCATGTGGACTTCTTTTAGGCTTTTTCATGGGCTGATTTGCATTAAGTGTGCATGTGCTTCATTAAAAAAGTCATGTGCATGTTTTATTTTAAGGAACCAAGTTTGTGGGCCTAGTTTAAAAGCCCAATTCGCCCCTCTTAAGTTAGTCTTCTATTTTGTGGTTTTCTTATCCTATTTGGAAAAGGACTAGTCAATTTTAATTAGTTTTGAAGCCCAAATCCATGTGGGATTTATTCTTGGGCAGATTTGTTTCAAGAAGGCCTTTTGATATTTTGGGCTTTCTTTAGGGTTTTTAGGTTATCTTTGTTAGGGTTTACATTGCAAAGGGTATTTAAACCTTTGCTTTAGCCATGAACACGAGTTTAGAGAGATCAACAAAATTAGAAAGCATTCTTCAAGAGAGAATTGAGATTCTTCACGTGTATACACTCAACAAATGTCAAACCACTCAACCTCACGTGTATACACTCAACAAATGTCAAACCGCTCGTGTTTCACAAAAAAATTGGCTTTTTCTATAATGTAAACACTCTTGCCTTTTAGCACTGAACATGCTTTCTATAGTATCCTTATTCGAAACAAGACACAATCAAATAGAAGCAATCAAACCAAGTGGCAACCAAGATTAGAATCCCAAGATAAATTTCTCAAAGAATCCAAAAGGGAAATAGAGTGTGGTAATACGGCAACAACCTAGAATCAATGTCTAGATCACCTCTGTTTCAATGATTGTTCCCAAACCTAAATTCAATCAATCTAACAAGACCCTTCACCCCCAAAACAGCAAGGAATTGGTAACAAAGAGTATAAGATCATAGGAATTGAATTAACGCCACAAGTTAGAACTTACTTGATAAGTTGAATCAATCCTTAAGGTAAAACAAGCAAGAATCTCAATTCTTTCTTGAAGAATGCTTTCTAATTTTGTTGATCTCTCTAAACTCGTGTTCATGGCTAAAGCAAAGGTTTAAATACCCTTTGCAATGTAAACCCTAACAAAGATAACCTAAAAATCCTAAATAAAGCCCAAAATATCAAAAGGCCTTCTTGAAACAAATCTGCCCAAGAATAAATCCCACATGGATTTGGGCTTCAAAACTAATTAAAATTGACTAGTCCTTTTCCAAATAGGATAAGAAAACCACAAAATAGAAGACTAACTTAAGAGGGGCGAATTGGGTTTTTAAACTAGGCCCACAAGCTTGGTTCCTTAAAATAAAACATGCACATGACTTTTTTAATGAAGCACATGCACACTTAATGCAAATCAGCCCATGAAAAAGCCTAAAAGAAGTCCACATGCCCCTTATAAGATAAAATAAGCCCAATCCCATTGATTAGACTTGTGCTTGTGAAAATTGGCTAAGTGTTAGCCCTCTTGATTTGATGCCTCCAATGTGCACACACACTTAGGTGTCTTCCTAAGCTCTTCTCCAAGCTTGATCAACAAAACTTCTTGAAGTTCTTGTGAAACAAAAGCTTGTACATAAATCTGAAATTGTGCTTTGAGCTTGTTGGAGTGCGACCTTGTAATTGGACCCATTGGCATCCTCAAGTCTCCATTGCCTTGGTGAGTTGTATCACTTCTCTTTTACTTTTAACGCAAACAAACAAATCCCCCAATCTTGTCCTATATTGCATTAGTTCATGCATAACATTCACGCATACTTTGCTTGAAAGTAAAAAAATTTCCTTGTGTTTTGATCTCTGTGGGACAATACCCTCACTTCACTATACTACAAATCAATTTAAGTAGGGGTTTAAATTTGCCTTACCCCTCCTCTGTGAGGGATGTTTGATCTTTTCTTGGACATGCAGGTTTCTATCGTAGGTTTATTAAGGATTTTAGCAAGGTAGCTGCACCTTTACGCAAGTTGCTAGCTAAGGATGTCGAGTTCATCATCTCCCAAGAGTGCAAAGATGCATTTGACTTGTTGCGAAATAAGTTGACAACAACACCTATCATCCAAACACCTAATTGGGAGCTTCATTTTCAGATTATATGTGATGTTAGTGACTATGCAGCTGGAGTTGTTCTTGGGTAGCGTACAGGGAAGTCTTTGCGTGTGATTTCTTATGCTTCTAGGGCATTGGATGAAGCTCAGTGTAATTACTATACAACTGAGAAGGAATTGTTTGTTGTTGTTTTTGCTCTTGAAAAGTTTCGGTCATACTTACTTGGCATAAAAGTTGATATTTTCACTGATCATGCAGCTCTTAGGTATCTCTTAAAGAAAAAGGAGTCTAAGTCGTGCCTTATCAGATGGGTTTTTGATGGAGAACCATGGGCATGTGAAAGACAATAATAAACACATCGATGGTGTGATTCGCCTCAAGGAAACCTAGGACGTGACTTGCATGGACATAAGCTTGCAAAAGGAGGCTTAGGAGCCAAAATTGGATCAGATTTGAAGTTTGAATGTTCAAGGCAAGGAGATGAACGAAATTCCCATATCAAAGGCCCAACATTCAAGTCTAATATTCCTAAAGATCCATTACAAGATGTTGGAGGCCCAATGACAAGAGCTAGGGCCAAAGTAATGAAGCAAACATTGAATTGTTTAATCCAAGACCTTCAAGAGATAGAACCCATATTGTTGAGTCAGATTTCATCTCATAAAGGTCCAAGAGGCATTGTCTTATTCCTTGAAGCCCAACATAAAGTGTCCAAAGGCCCACATGGATTCCAATTGGGAGAACTCACTTAAAGTACCATGTGACAAGCATGTGCCACTTAAAAATAAGGATAAGGACGTGATCCCTAAGGTCCAACATGTTGAGATCATGTTTTATTTAGTTTCCTTTTTTGTTTCCTTGAAATAAGGTGATCCAGTCAACACCTTTATAAGTTTATTTTGTTTCCTTTTAGGGATTAATTTGTTTCCTTTTATTTAGTATCTTCTTTAGGACATTAAGTTAGGAAGTTTTCCCTATAAATAGGCACTCTCTATGTACTTTGAAAGGGGATCTTTCATTTAGAAATAATATTGAGAGTTTTCTTGCTTTCTTTGTATTCTTTGAGAATACTTGACTTATCAAAGGAGTGGTCTTCCTTTGTGGCGTCCTAAGGTTAGAGTTCTAAGAGACAAGTTCTCTTAGGGTTCTTTCCATTGACAACCATTCTTGCTAGGGTTCTAAGAGACAAAGTTCTCTTAGGGTTCTTTTCATCGACCAGCATTCTTCTAACTGGCCATTTTCTCTTTGTGTTATGTTTCTATCTTTTCAATTTGTTTCTTGAGATTTTGTGTATTTGCTTGATTCTATCTACTCCCGGGCATAGTTCAATCTTGTTGAAGGTTCTATAAGACAAGTTCTTATTGGGTCTCCCATCATTTGGTATCAGAGCGCTTAGGTTGCTAGATTTCAAATAACTATCCTACAATGTTTATTTTCGTTATTCTTTTCTGGTCGTTTTTCGTCCACTAGTTCCTGCCACTTTTGTTTGAGTTTTTGGCAGAATAATAGGAATTTCTTCAAGTTCAAAATCTCTTCTTTATTTTCATTTTTGGAATCACTCAAATCCAATCTTTCTAGAGTAAGTTGCTCAAGTCTAAATTGAGAGCATCCAGCTTCTGAAAAAAAAAAGTAGAAGTCAAAAAAAGAAAAAAATGAAATTTGTCAAAAAAAGAAAAAAAAAGTGTAAGTGAAAAAAAGAAAAAAAAAAGAAATTCGTCAAAAAAAGAAGAAAAAAGAAAAAAAAATTGACAAAAAAACAATCAAAGTGTGTGATGCAGGTTTTAGAGAAGTGGAGTACAAGTTTGCTACTTTCCTAATTGCAAGTACTTTCCTATCTTGTATTGCTTGGAACTTGTGATATTACTTTCCTATTTGCTTCGCTTTCCTATCTTGTATACTATAGAAAGCAAGTTGAGTGGTAAAAGGCAAGAGTGTTTACATTATAGAAAAAGCCAATTTTTGTGTGAAACACGAGTGTTTTGACATTTGTTGAGTGTATACATGTGAGGTTGAGTGGTGAGGTCCATATTGTTTTTGTTGTTCACTAACATTTTGCAGTTCATAAATATGTATCAACAAGATGAATCACCTGAGCAAGATCTTAAAATCTTTGTGAAGGCTGTGCAAGATCAATTCCAAAGGTTGAATGCTAGGTTGGATGACATCCAATCCACATCAAACTCCAAAGGTCCTAGAAGAGTATTCCATGGAGAAGATGAAGATGTGCAATCCGAGGATGAAGGCCCCAACATTAGGAGAGGGAGACAAGCTTCATCTCGTAATGAACTAGATAACATAAAATTGAAAATTCCTTCTTTTTAAGGGAAAAATGATCCTAAATTATATTTAGAATGGGAGAGGAAAATAGAACATGTATTTGAGTGTCATACATATAGTGAAGGGAAAAAGATAAAACTTGTTGTTGAATTGTGTGACTATGCTAGTATTTGGTGGGATCAACTGCAAATAAATCGAAGGTGGAATCTTTAAAGAGCAAGAGATGGAGATCATCATGATTAGGGCCAATGTTGAGGAAGACAAGGAAGCTACCATGAGAAGATTTCTTGTTTCCATTGTAGAACTGCAAAATTTTCTTGACATGGATGAGTTGTTTAATAAGGCCATCATGGTAGAAATGCAATTAAAGAACCAAAATGGTGTTAGGTCGTGTTCTAGGAAGAAAACCTTGAAGGAGTCCAAAAATTTCTTCAAATCCAATGGAGACATCAAGCCAAAAGAGGAAAGTAAGCCTAAATTGTCTACTCCAAATCCTAATGGTAAAAATGACTCTAAACCCTCTTCTTCTTCTAATCCTTCCTATAATGTTAAGTGCTTTAAATGTCAAGGTTTTGGTCATATTGCTTCTCAATGCCCTAACAAAAGAACTATGATTTTACTTTAGAATGGTGATGTTGCTAGTGAAAGTAGTGACAGTAATGACTATGATGATGTGGCTCCATTGACGGATGCTTCCGATGTTGATTGTGATGCTGAGGTTGGTGAAGCCCTTGTGGCTAGGCGTGCTCTTAATATCCAACCAAAAGAAGATCTTGATGAAGAGCAACGTGAGCACATCTTTCATACAAGGTGTCTCATTAATGGTAAAGTTTGTAGCATGATCATAGATGGTGGAAGTTGTACCAATGTTGCTAGAACTTTACTTGTTGACAAGCTTAATTTGCCTATTTTGAAACATCCTAGACCATATAAATTGCAATGGCTAAATGATTGTGGTGAGGTGAAAGTCACCAAACAAGTGATGGTTGCATTTTCTATTGGCAAGTATCATGATGAGATTTTATGTTATGTGCACCAATGTATGCTGGACATGTTTTGCTTGGTAGGCCATGGCAATTTGATAGAAAAGTTAGGCATGATGGATATAAAAATTGTTATTCTTTTCCTTTCCATGGAAAAAATATGGTGCTGAAACCTCTTAGGCCCATTCAAGCTTATGAGGATCAAGTGAGGATTGAGAAAGAATGCAAATTGAAGGAAAAAGAAAAGAAGGAGAGAGACATCGAAAAGAAAGAAAATGGGAGAGAAAGTAAAATGAGTGAAAAAAAATGAAGAAAAGAGAGTGACTTTATTTGCTAGAAAAAGTGAGATCAAGAGAGCTTTAAAATGTGAAGAATCTTATATACTTTTATATAAAGATGTTTTCTTAACTATTAATGAGCTTGATCCATCTTTGCCGTCTAGTGTTATGTCTTTGTTGCAGGACTTCAACGACTTATTTTCGGAGGACATTCCTTATGGATTGCCCCCTTTGAGAGGCATTGAGCACCGTATAGACTTCCCTCCCGGAGCTTCAATTCCAAATAGGCCTGCGTATAGAGCCAATCTGGAAGAAACTAAGGAGATCCAAAGACATGTTGAAGAGCTTATGAAAAAGGGCCTTAAGTATGAAAAAGAGCTTATGAAAGGATTGGAGTCTCAGATTGGGAGATGCTTTGTGGGCTTATAGAACAGCTTACGAGAGCCCTTTAGGAAAGTCACCCTTTAGGATGGTTTATGGGAAAGCTTGTCAGCTTCCAGTAGAACTTGAGCACAAAGCGTTTTGGGCTATTAAGCAATGTAACTTGAACTATGATGGGGTTGGAAATTTTAGGAAATTACAATTGCAAGAGTTAGAGGAGATAAGGAATGACGCCTATGAGAACATGATGATTTACAAGGAGAAGTCAAAGGTAGTCCATGACAAGATGATTAGTAGGAAGGAGTTTCATGTGGGTCAGAATGTTCTTCTCTACCAATCCCGCCTGCACCTCTTCCCACGTAAACTTCGATCTCGTTGGATTGGTCCTTTTATTGTCACCATGTTTTTTATTATGGCGCAGTTGAGGTTGAGAGCATGGATACAAGCAAGAGGTTCGTTGTTAATGGCCATAGATTGAAGCCTTTCCTTGAAGGTTTTCAATCTAACCTGGAGGAGAAGCACTTGGTCAAGCCTGTCTATGGGGAGTGAGGGGCATTAACATGACGTCGAGCCAACGATGTTAAACAAAAGCGATGAATGGGAGGCAACCCATCATACAAAAGAAAATTAGATTTGATTTTTCTTCCCTTTTTATTTTTCTCGTTACGTTTTTCATCATCATCATCTTCTTCAAAGAATTTCTTTCTTTTAGTTGTGTTTTTGCTGTGTTTTTATCTTCTCTTCCTGCTTTGATTTCAACACTGCGGACAATGTTGTGTTTAAGTGTGGGGGGAGGAGTTAGGTTAGTTTTTACATTAAACTTTTAGGTTTTAGTTGGTTATTGGTTCGGATATTTTCTTGATTTTCATGCTTTAATTTACCACACCTTTGCTCTTGCTTGAACTTGAAGGTTTTCACTTATACTTGCATGCTTTATTAAAAAAAACAATAAACATTGAAAAATTTTCAAAATTCCAAAAAGATTTTTCATTTTTGCATGTTTTTTACTTGAAGTGTTTGGTTTTGTCTTTTTACCTCCCAATGATTGATAAGAATATGAATGTTGTAGATGAAAATTAATCTGTGATTTTTTAATCATAAATTTGATGAATGTTTTTTATGTAAGTTTTGAGCATGATGGTGTTTGGAATGACTTTGAAACTACACTTGTTGATTTAATAGATGATTGTCCCATGTGAGCTTTTGACCTTCAACATGTCTCTTTGATGAGTGATTTCATTCAATGCTTTGTATCTCTAGAACTTGCTTCATATCTTGTTGAGACTACATTTGTGCATGCATTACATAAATATGATAAAGGCCCCTAGGATTTCAAACCATTTAACCCAAGAAAAAGCCAACCCAAAGCATGTTGACTACTAGTTAGCCCACTTGAGCTTATTATCTATTCTTTGCTTTACCCAGGTTTGACTTAGCCTATTCTTATTTGATTTACCTTTCTAACCCTTATCATGGTTAGTAGAGCATGTTTTTGTTCAGTAAAACTTGAGGAGGTTGCGTATTCATAAAAAAAACAAAAAACACAAAAACAAAAAGAAAAAAGAAAAAGAAAAACATTGAGGCCGATAGTAAAAATAAAAGAAATGAATTCCCCACGTGATTTTCTTGTTCAATATTTTTGGAATTGAAAGTTCAAATGAAAAGTTGAGTTGTGCTTGATTATTTGATGTTATGCATAGTGCGCAACATGTATGTCATTGATTATTTTTATACTCTACTTTCTTTGATACTTAACCATTTCCTTTACCATTCTTTTACCTCACCCTTAGCCCAGATGATACGGCAACAACCTAGAATTAATGCAAGAAAACAAGTCTTGATGAGTTTCTTGAATGAATGATGTTTTCTTGATGAATCTTGAATAATAAAGAAACGGAATTAAAGAATTCTAGAATGATCAGATTCGTTTCTTGATGAATCTTACAAGCAAATCAACTCAAACTCACAAAGATTCACAATCTTGATTTTCTTTTTTTCTTTTTTACTTCTTTCTTTCTTTCTTTCTTTCTTTTCTTTTTTTTTTCGAATTTCAATGATAAACTAACTATAATAATCAAGAACAAACAAAAAATTAAAGATAAAGATTGAATTTAAAACCTAGGCTCTGATACCAAAGATGATACGGAAAAAACCTAGAATCAATGTCTAGATCACCTCCGTTTCAATGATTGTTCCCAAACCTAAATTCAATCAATCTAACAAGACCCTTCACCCCCAAAACAGCAAGGAATTGGTAACAAAGAGTATAAGATTGTAGGAATTGAATTAACGCCACAAGTTAGAACTTACTTGATAAGTTGAATCAATCCTTAAGGTAAAACAAGCAAGAATCTCAATTCTCTCTTGAAGAATGCTTTCTAATTTTTATTGATCTCTCTAAAACTCGTGTTCATGGCTAAAGCAAGGGTTTAAATACCCTTTGGAATGTTAACCCTAACAAAGATAACCTAAAAACCCTAAAGAAAGCCCAAAATATCAAAAAAGGCCTTCTTGAAACAAATCTGCCCAAGAATAAATCCCACATGGATTTGGGCTTCAAAACTAATTAAAATTGACTAGTCCTTGTCCAAATAGGATAAGAAAACCACAAAATAGAAGACTAACTTAAGAGGGGCGAATTGGGGTTTTTAAACTAGGCCCACAAGCTTGGTTCCTTAAAATAAAACATGCACATGACTTTTTTAATAAAGCACATGCACACTTAATGCAAACCAGCCCATGAAAAAGCCTAAAAGAAGTCCACATACCCTTTATAAGATAAAATAAGCCCAAGCCCATTGATTAGACTTGTGCTTGTGAAAATTGGCTAAGTGTTAGCCCTCTTGATTTGATGCCACAATGTGCACACACACTTAGGTGTCTTCCTAAGCTTTTCCCCAAGCTTGATCAACAAAACTTCTTGAAGTTCTTGTGAAACAAAAGCTTGTACCTAAATCTGAAATTGTGCTTTAAGCTTGTTGGAGCGTGACCTTGTAATTGGACCCATTGGCATCCTCAAGTCTCCATTGCCTTGGTGAGTTGTATCACCAGCCAAGTTACATCCCTGTTAAGACCTTTTGATTTGTGTTGTGCAAGTATGCCTACTAGCATATTTGAGATTGAAGAGCAAGCATATGGTAGAGCATTGCATTGTTTGAATTTATGAGAGTTAAACACATATAAACCTTAAACACTTTGAATGTTGGAGAGTATAACAATGAGAGGACCTATTATTTTGACATGGTGATACGGAACCTCCAAGAATAGACTTTGAGAACTCCTTAACGACGAATCCAAATATTGACCTGAAAACCCCTAGTCGAATTCAGTACAACCTCAAGGATGAAGGTTAGAATTCAGATTACCTTGAATTGATCTAGATCTAAGATTCGAAACAATTCAGCCTCTAATCCTAGATTTGAAACACTCCACAAGAAAGTTGATCAAACTACTTGAATGTTTCTGAAGCATGTATTCACGCAAGAACACAAAGATAAAAGCAAAACGGCTTTTAGGTTAAAATTTCATCCAAAAGAACCCATAACAATTCGTCCTAGGCATATATATAGCCTTTACATAACATAAAAAAACCTATTCTGATATGGAAAACTTAATAGAATAGGAAACCTATTCTGATATGGAAAACTTAATAGAATAGGAAACCTATTCTGATATGGAGAACTTAATAAAATAGGAAACCTATTCTGATATGGAAAACTTAATAAAAACATGGTTAAACACTAAATCAAGCCTCATTCGTGAATGTCAACTTGTAACAAATTAAAGTTGACATCTTCAGCCCTTGTCTCCAAACGTGGCATCCCATGCAGTCCATGCAAGCCATTGCTAGCCAAAGTCACCAAGCCTTGTAAATGGCAATTTAATGCTTGCTGAATCTTTTTGGCTCGTGATCTAGTAATTGGACCTCTTGGCAAAACAATTGGATTGGAGATCATCTCTTCATGCTCCTCACGTCCTTGCTCTTGACCAAGCTGATTCGCATCATTTCTCCTCTCCTCAAAAGGATTCGTCCTCGAATCATAAGCATCACCTACATCAAAAGGACTCAAATCAGCAACATTAAATGAAGCACTCACATTATACTCACCTGGCAAATCCACTTTATATGCATTATCATTAATCCGCTCAAGGATTTGAAAAGGACCAACTCCTCGTGGATTTAGTTTAGACTTTCGTTGTTGCGGAAATCGTTCTTTTGCGAAAATGAACCCAAACCCAATCACCAGCTGAAACAACATTGGTTTTCTTCCTTTATTCACCCTAGAAGCTACTTTGACATTTTGCTTCTCAATCCTCTCCTTAACTTGCTGATGTAACTTCTTCACATAATCTGCCTTTGAACTAGCATCAACACTCACAAAATCATTAGATGGCAAGGGTAATATATCCAAAGGAGTAAGCGGATTGAAACCATACACAATTTCAAAAGGAGAACAATGAGTAGTGCTATGAACAGCCCTATTATAAGCAAACTCCACAAATGGTAAACAATCCTCCCACGTCCTAATGTTCTTTTCTAACACAGCCCTAAGTAAAGTAATCAATGTTCGATTCACAACCTCAGTTTGGCCATCAGTTTGAGGATGGCAAGTTGTTGAAAACAACAACTTAGTTCCCAACTTTCCCCACAGAACACGCCAGAAATGGCTCAAAAATTTAACATCTCTATCACTAATAATGCTTTTAGGTATACCATGCAAACGCACGACCTCTTTGAAGAACAAATCAGCAATCATCTTAGCACCATCAGTCTTATGACACGGTATAAAATGAGTCATTTTACTAAATCTATCAACCACAACAAAAATACTATCACGACCTTTCCTAGTTTTAGGCAAACCAAGCACAAAATCCATAGACAAATCAGTCCAAGGTCCATTAGGAACAGGAAGTGGTGTGTACAAACCATGTGGTTTCAGCCTAGACTTAGCTTCTCTACATGTAATGCAATGCTCACAAACTTTATGCACATCATGTTTCATACCAGGCCAATAAAAATGCTCTATCAGCATATCATAGGTTTTACTTACGCCAAAATGACCCATCAATCCTCCTCCATGTGCTTCCTTAACTAACAATTCTCTCATGGAACACTTAGGAATACACAACCTACTTTTCTTAAACAAGAAACCATCAAACAAATGAAATTCTCTCAAAACAGCCACATCACCACATGAATTATATATGTCACCAAAATCCTCATCACGGCATACAATTCCTTAATATGCTCAAAGCCTAGCAATCTAGCACTAAGAGAATTAAGTAACACATACCTTCGCGATAACGCATCAGCCACAACATTTTCCTTACCTCTCTTGTATTTAATCACATATGGGAATGTTTCTATGAACTCCACCCATTTGGCATGTCTACGGTTCAGCTTATCTTGCCCCTTCAAATGTTTCAAACTCTCATGGTCAGTATGTATCACAAACTCCTTTGACCACAAATAGTGCTGCCATGTATGCAAAGCTCGATACAATGCATATAACTCTTTGTCATACGTTGGATACTTCAAAGCTGCCCCACTTAATTTTTCACTAAAGAACATCAATGGCCTTTGATCATGTAACAAAACAGCTCCAATTCCTATGCCACTTGCATCACATTCAATCTCAAAAGTCTTATCAAAATTAGGCAAAGCAAGCAAAGGTGCATTACACAATTTATCTTTCAGTTCATTAAATGCATGTTCTTGGGCCTCTCCCAAACAAATGTGACATTTTTCTTAACTAACTCATTCAGGGTGCAGCTATGGTGCTGAAATTTCTAATAAACCTCCTATAGAAACCAGCAAGTCCATGAAAACTCCTCACCTCACTAGCACTCGTAGGACTCGGCCAATCTCTAATAGCCTTGACCTTGTCCTCATCAACCTCTATACCATCACTAGTCACCACAAAACCAAGAAAATGAACCTCATCCATGCAAAAACTACACTTATTAAGTTTAGCATACAGCTTCTCACGCCTAAGAACGTCTAACACAATACGCACATGCATGACATGATCATCCAAACACTTAGAGTAAACAAGAATATCATCAAAATACACAACAACAAATTTACCCAAGTGCTCACGCAACACATGATTCATCAAGCGCATGAATGTACTAGGAAAGAAAGACCTACTTATAAAGAAATCATATCCTAATTCTACAAGGAAAGAAAGACCTACTTCTACTTGGAAAAGAAAACATATCCTTGTAAAGACAATAATTCGACAAGGAAAGAAAGACTTACTTCTACTTGGAAAAGAAATCCTCTCTTACAAGACCTGCTCCAACATAAATAGGGTCCTTTAGCATTAGTTTAAGGGGTGTATTCACATTTTCTCTCTTCTTGGGACGTGAATCTCTCTTCTACTCTTTCTTTCTTGATACGGCAACAACCTAGAATCAATGTCTAGATCACCTCCGTTTCAATGATTGTCCCCAAACCTAAATTCAATCAATCTAACAAGACCCTTCACCCCCAAAACAGCAAGGAATTGGTAACAAAGAGTATAAGATTGTAGGAATTGAATTAACGCCACAAGTTATAACTTACTTGATAAGTTGAATCAATCCTTAAGGTAATCTAAAAACCTAACAAGAATAACCTAAAAACCCTAAAGAAAGCCCAAAATATCAAAAGGCCTTCTTGAAACAAATCTGCCCAAGAATAAATCCCACATGGATTTGGGCTTCAAAACTAATTAAAATTGACTAGTCCTTGTAATTGGACCCATTGGCATCCTCAAGTCTCCATTGCCTTGGTGAGTTGTATCATTCCCTCCCTCCTCAAAAGGATTCGTCCTCGAATCAAGACCTACATTGTCAAAGGGAGATAAATCAGAAACATTAAAAGTAGCACTAACACTATACACTCCTGGCAAATCCACCCTATAGGCATTGTCATTGATGCGTTCAAGCACTTGAAAAGGACCATCCCCTCTAGGATCAAGCTTGGACTTCCTTTGTTTAGGAAATCTCTCCTTCCTGAAGTGCACCCAAACCCAATCTCCAGGTTCAAACTTCATCTCCCTACGCCGTTGATTGGCTCTTTGAGCACACTTCTTGTTCTTTTCCTCAATGTGCTGCCTAACTTTCTCATGTATTGTTTTAACCAATTCGGCCCTTTGCTGCCCATCTACATTAACAATCTCATTCAAGGGTAAAGGCAACAAATCCAATGGAGTTAATGGGTTAAAACCATACACAATCTCAAATGGAGAATAACCTGTAGAAGAATGAATGCTTCTATTATATGCAAACTCAATCAAAGGCAAACAATCTTCCCAAGTTTTCAAATTTTTACCCACAACAACACGCAATAAAGATCCTAAGGTTCTATTAACCACTTCAGTTTGTCCATCTGTTTGGGGATGACAAGTTGTAGAAAACAAAAGCTTTGTTCCCAATTTATTCCATAGAACACGCCAAAAGTGACTTAAAAACTTAGAATCCCTATCTGAAACAATGGTTCTAGGAATGCCATGCAATCTAACAACATCCCTAAAAAACAAATCAGCAACATGTGTAGCATCATCAGATTGATGACATGCAATAAAATGAGCCATTTTACTAAATCGATCAACTACAACAAAGATGCTATCACGTCCTTTCCTAGTCCTAGGCAATCCAAACACAAAATCCATAGATATATCAATCCAAAGACTAATAGGGACAGGTAGAGGCGTGTACAACCCATGTGGTTGCACCTTGGATTTGGCGTGCCTACATGCTACACAACTAGAGCAAGCTCTTTCAACATCCTTTTTCATGTTAGGCCAATAAAAATGCTCCTGCAAAAGAGAAAGAACACTACTAGACAAACAAGGGTCAAGGTCAGATTCATTAAAATAAGCTTGCTTGTACAAAAGTACAAACAAACATCTCCTTTCCACACAAGCAACCCTTACATCTCTCATTTTTGCATAGAAGTTTTGTTTCTTTCTACCCTCTCTCTCATTTGGGCCTTTTAATTCAATTTCTTTTGAGGCCTCTTTCCCCACTTTTCTTCTCTCAATCTCAGCCTCACTTTCTCTCTTTTCTTTTGATTTAGATTTCTGCTCCCCTTTTGCAAGGTTCTCAACCTTCCCTTCAATTTTTGTATTATCATTCTTTTTTGAAGTTTTTCATCCTGTCTTTGTTGCATTGCCTCCATACTTCTTTTTAATTGCATTTGGTCCTCATATACCTCTTTTGGTGCCAATGGAGCAAGAACAAATTTCTGATCTCCCATAGTAAATGAATACCTATTCTTAAAACCATCATGTACCACTCTTCTATCATATTGCCAAGGTCGACCGAGCAACAAATGACAAGCATGCATAGGTACAACATCACAAAGTACTTGATCAGAATACTTTCCAATGGAGAAAGATACAAGGACTTGTTTATTTACCTTGACTTCCCCCATGTCATTCAGCCATTGTAGTCTGTATGGCCTAGGGTGTTTCAAGCACTCCAACCCTAGTTTTTCTACCATCAATGTGCTAGCCACATTAGTGCAGCTTCCCCCATCAATGATCAGGCTACAAATCTTCTCATTCATTAGGCATCTGGAATGAAAAATATTTTCCCTTTGCTCAATTCCATCTTCCTTCAGTTGAGCATTCAAATCTCGCCTAGTAACAAGTAATTCACCCCTAGGTGCATCCTCAACTTCCACATCAGAACAATCTTCCAACTCAGGCATGGAAGCCAAATCATCTTCTTCATCTTCAGACACAATTTCTTCATCTTCCACATCATTATATTGATCTTCATACTCATAGCACACAGGAGTTAGCTCCCTAGTATTTTGCCTCCTTGTTGCACCATTAGATGAAGCCTCTCTTTGTAAATTCCTAATGGCTTGATCTTGTCTATCAAATTTATCACTGACATCCCTGAACATGTTCTCAATCCTTTCGAATTGATGCTGCATAGCCTCCAAAGTAAAGAATGTGTGTTGATCAGCCTCACTATTCTTTTCATCCTTGTCACTACCTTTACTATCCTTTGAATTGGACATGATGTAAAACCTGCAAAAACACGTTAGAACAGCTCCTCACACACTCCCTCACGTGTTTCTCTCTAATCAGATTGGATACCCTCGTGTTTCACTCAAAAGATGGTTTTACCTCAAATGAACACACTCTAGATTCTAGTACGCTTTACTTGTCCGGATCAATCACTACCAACCAAATAAGCACACCAGCAACTTAATTCAACAGAAAACAACGAATACCTAAAGAAAGGAAGAAAACACAAAACTAGATGCAATTTAAGGTAAATAAAGCAAGGAAGACGAAAATAAACACATACTAGATGGAGAAAACGTATGTGAATGATTTTTAGTACCAATTGAGCAATATGAAACAATAAAAAGCAACCAAAGAGTGCAAGAAAAGACGAAACTATGAATTAAACTCAACCCAAAACCCGAACTAACAAGAACATTCAGATCTGCCCAATAACTCAAAAATTGAAAGATAAGCAATTTTATCAAAGACACACGTTTTGGGTGCAAGAAAGTAAATCTTGAAACACGATATTGTTTTTTGATGCAAGAAAACAAGTCTTGATGAGTTTCTTGAATGAATGATGTTTTCTTGATGAATCTTAAATAATAAAGAAACGGAATTAAAGAATTCTAGAATGATCAGATTCGTTTCTTGATGAATCTTACAACCAAATCAACTCAAACTCACAAAGATTCACAATCTTGATTTTCTTTTTTTCTTTTTTACTTCTTTCTTTCTTTCTTTCTTTCTTTTCTTTTTTTTTCGAATTTCAATGATAAACTAACTATAATAATCAAGAACAAACAGAAAATTAAAGATAAAGATTGAATTTAAAACCTAGGCTCTGATACCAAAGATGATACGGCAACAACCTAGAATCAATGTCTAGATCACCTCCGTTTCAATGATTGTTCCCAAACCTAAATTCAATCAATCTAACAAGACCCTTCACCCCCAAAACAGCAAGGAATTGGTAACAAAGAGTATAAGATTGTAGGAATTGAATTAACGCCACAAGTTAGAACTTACTTGATAAGTTGAATCAATCCTTAAGGTAAAAAAGCAAGAATCTCAATTCTCTCTTGAAGAATGCTTTCTAATTTTGTTGATCTCTAAAACTCGTGTTCATGGCTAAAGCAAAGGTTTAAATACCCTTTGCAATGTAAACCCTAACAAAGATAACCTAAAATCCTAAAGAAAGCCCAAAATATCAAAAGGCCTTCGAAACAAATCTGCCCAAGAATAAATCCCACATGGATTTGGGCTTCAAAACTAATTAAAATTGACTAGTCCTTGTCCAAATAGGATAAGAAAACCACAAAATAGAAGACTAATTTAAGAGGGGCGAATTGGGCTTTTAAACTAGGCCCACAAGCTTGGTTCCTTAAAATAAAACATGCACATGACTTTTTTAATGAAGCACATGCACACTTAATGCAAATCAGCCCATGAAAAAGCCTAAAATTAGTCCACATGCCCCTTATAAGATAAAATAAGCCCAAGCCCATTGATTAGACTTGTGCTTGTGAAAATTGGCTAAGTGTTAAACCTCTTGGTTTGATGCCTCCAATGTGCACACACACTTAGGTGTCTTCCTAAGCTCTTCTCCAAGCTTGATCAACAAAACTTCTTGAAGTTCTTGTGAAACAAAAGCTTGTACATAAATCTGAAGTTGTGCATTGAGCTTGTTGGAGCGTGACCTTGTAATTGGACCCATTGGCATCCTCAAGTCTTCATTGCCTTAGTGAGTTGTATCATTCCCTCCCTCCTCAAAAGGATTCGTCCTCGAATGAAGACCTACATTATCAAAGGGAGATAAATCAAAAGCATTAAAAGTAGCACTAACACCATACTCACCTGGATAATGCACCCAATAGGCATTGTCATTGATGCATTCAAGCACTTGAAAAGGGCCATCCCCTCTAGGATCAAGCTTAGACTTCCTTTGTTTAGGAAATCTCTCCTTCCTGAAGTGAACCCAAACCCAATCTCCAGGTTCAAACTTCATCACCCTACGCCCTTGATTGGCTCTTTCAGCATACTTCTTGTTCTTTTCCTCAATGTGCTGCCTAGCTTTCTCATGTATTGTCTTAACCAATTCGGCCCTTTGCTGCCCATCTACATTAACAATCTCATTCAAGGGTAAAGGCAACAAATCCAATGGAGTTAATGGGTTAAAACCATACACAATCTCAAATGGAGAATAACCTGTAGAAGAATGAATGCTTCTATTATATGCAAACTCAATCAAAGGCAATAAAGATCCTAAGGTTCTATTAACCACTTCAGTTTGTCCATCTATTTGGGGATAACAAGTTGTAGAAAACAAAAGCTTTGTTCCCAATTTATTCCATAGAACACGCCAAAAGTGACTTAAAAACTTAGAATCCCTCTCTGAAACAATGGTTCTAGGAATGCCATGCAATCTAACAACATCCCTAAAAACAAATCAGCAAACATGTAGCATCATCAGATTTTGACATGCAATAAAATGAGCCATTTTACTAAATCGATCAACTACAACAAAGATGCTATCACGTCCTTTCCTAGTCCTAGGCAATCCTAACACAAAATCCATAGATATATCAATCCAAGGACTAATAGGGACAGGTAGAGGCGTGTACAACCCATGTGGTTGCACCTTGGATTTGGCGTGCCTACATGCTACACAACTAGAGCAAACTCTTTCAACATCCTTTTTCATGTTAGGCCAATAAAAATGCTCCTGTAATATGTCAAGTGTTTTAGCAATACCAAAATGTCCCATTAAACCTCCATCATGAAACTCCCTAGCAAGCATCTCACGCATAGAACAAGTAGGAATACATAGTTTATTATCTCTAAACAAATATCCATCATTTCTATAAAACTTTTGAAAAGCAACTTGTTCACATGCATCATACACATTAGCAAAGTCAGAATCTGATTTGTACAAATCTTTTATATACTCAAACCCAATCAACTTAGAACTAAGAGAAGAGATTAGAGCATACCTCCTAGACAATGCACCAGCAATCACATTTTCTTTACCTTGCTTGTATTTCACAACATATGGGAATGTCTCTATGAACTCCAGCCACTTAGCATGTCTTTTATTTAACTTACCTTGGCTCTTAAAATCCTTTAAACTCTCATGATCAGTGTGAATCACGAATTCAGGGAAAACATCTCTATACTCCTGCAAAAGAGAAACAACACTACTAGGCAAACAAGGGTCATGGTCAGATTCATTAAAATAAGCTTGCTTGTACAAAAGTACAAACAAACATCTCCTTTCCACACAAGCAATCCTTACATCTCTCATTTTTGCATAGAAGTTTTGTTTCTTTCCACCCTCTCTCTCATTTGGGCCTTTTAATTGAATTTCTTTTGAGGCCTCTTTTCCCACTTTTCTTCTCTCACTCTCGGCCTCACTTTCCCTCTTTTCTTTTGATTTAAATTTCTACTCCCCTTTTGCAAGGTTCTCAACCTTTCCCTCAATTTTTGTATTATCATGCTTTTTTTGAAGTTTTTCGTCCTGTATTTGTTGCATTGCCTCCATACTCCTTTTTAATTGCATTTGGTCCTCATATACCTCTTTTGGTGCCAATGGAGCAAGAACAAATTTCTGATCTCCCATAGTAAATGAATACCTATTCTTAAAACCATCATGTAACACTCTTCTATCATATTGCCAAGGTCGACCGAGCAATAAATGACTAGCATGCATAGGTAGAACATCACAAAGTACTTGATCAGAATAGTTTCCAATGGAGAAAGATAGAAGGACTTGTTTATTTACCTTGATTTCCCCCATATCATTCAGCCATTGTAGTCTATATGGCCTAGGATGTTTCAAGCACTCCAACCCTAGTTTTTCTACCATCAATGTACTAGCCACATTAGTGCAGCTTCCCCCATCAATGATCAGGCTACAAATCTTCTCATTCATTAGGCATCTGGAATGAAAAATATTTTCCCTTTACTCAATTCCATCTTCCTTCACTTGAGCATTCAAAACTCGCCTAGTAACAAGTAATTCACCCCTAGGTGCATCCTCAACTTCCACATCAGAACAATCTTCCAACTCAGGCATGGAAGCCAAATCATCTTCTTCATCTTCAGACACAATTTCTTCATCTTCCACATCATCATATTGATCTTCATACTCATAGCACACAGGAGTATGCTTCTGGATCATCTCCACCTTTCTTTCCTCAGAATAGTTATGGCATTCAAAAATCATCTCCACCTTTCTTTCCCATTCTAAGTAAGCTTCTGGATCATTCTTACCTTGGAAAGCTGGTATTTTCATCTTGATACTACCCAAGTTTCTATCCACACGCTCGACCCTGTCTTCTCCCCTTGCATTGTCTCGGCCTCTATAGCCTCATCCTCTTCCTCTATCATTTCGTCCCCCTCTTCTACCAAATATGGCCCTATGCCAATCTTCTTCATCTTCCCCATCATCATATTCATCTTCATACTCATAGTGCATAGGAGTTAGCTCCCTAGCATTTTGCCTCTTTGTTGCACCATTAGATGAAGCCTCTCTTTGTAAATTCCTAATGGTTTGATATTGTCTATCAAATTTAATGCAAATCAGCCCATGAAAAAACCTAAAAGAAGTCCACATGCCCTTTATAAGATAAAATAAGCCCAAGCCCATTGATTAGACTTGTGCTTGTGAAAATTGGCTAAGTGTTAGCCCTTTTGGTTTGATGCCTCCAATGTGCACACACTCTTAGGTGTCTTCCTAAGCTCTTCCCCAAGCTTGATCAATAAAACTTCTTGAAGTTCTTGTGAAACAAAAGCTTGTACATAAATCTGAAATTGTGCTTTGAGCTTATTGGAGCATGACCTTGTAATTGGACCCATTGGCATCCTCAAGTCTCCTTTGCCTTGGTGAGTTGTATCACAATTTAAGTAGGGGATTAAATTTGTAGGCTAATGACAACCTATCATATACATAGTATTAATGTACTATTGGCATGCTAATATAGGTGTACACTGTTATAATGTATACCATGTAATATGGGAATAAGTATATATTGTTATTTGATGCAATTACATCGTCAGCAAAGTAAGTAAACATGATACTATAACCATGTACTTATTATTGATTGAATGTACTTACTATAAACACGGTACAATGCAATATATAGTATACGGACCATATAATACTAACATCCATACCCACATATACTATTTACATCTTAATAGTATGATGCATGTCATAATACCATACTATCAACAAGTGCACATGGTACTAGATAATTGGTATAGTATGTGACTAAATGGCATCCTAATTATAGAGTAGGTATATATAACTGCCATATACATACTAGACTATCTATACATATATCTATACTAATAGTATATGGTAATTACTATTAGTATACCATATTAATGTTTCGGGTATACACTATGTTCACATATACATACTATCACATATACCCATGCCTATAAAATTACATATTATAGGTGGACATTGTTACTATAGCTGATATGCACCATAGTATGGCATATTGGTAATTGTATACCATTCAAATAACAATAAATTAGAATGTACACTTCCAATTTGGGTATTACAGTGATACAGAAACCACAAGAAAACAAGGTTCTTGAAACCCCCTAATCCTATTGAATCAAAACCTCCATCTTTCTATTCTGAGAACATGCTAGTTCAAACCTCAATTATACGAAATTCAGACCCAAACCCAAAGAAAATTGAAGAATTGAACACGCCACAAGTGATTACCTTGATAAGTGATGCAATCCTTGAAGTAACAATAAGAAAAACAAACCTTACTTGAAGAAAATATCTCTCAATTTTGTTAATCAACCAAATCTAATGTTTACAAGGATAAAATAAGGTATTTGTACCCTTGCCCACGACCTAAACCTAAAAGGAATGGGTTACAAGACCCTTTAATGCTAAAACAAGCCTAATCCTAACTAGTTTAGGAGTTTATAGCCCAATAATGCAATCTGATCCTAATCCACTTAGGATTGGGCTAACTAACTTAAATAAGACCAAAATAACTTAAATAAACCGAAGGGAGGTGGATGGGCCTAATGGATTACTCTACTTAGGCCCACACACTTGGTTGTCCAAAACTACCTTTAAATAAACTAAGTACTAATAAATACCTAGCCCATAACAAGTCTCTTTGGGCCTAATAAACAAAGGATAAATAACAAGCTAAATGTATTAAAATAAGTCCAAAAGAATAATTGAACTTGTCTTGAAATTTGGCTAAGTATTAGCCTCTCCACATGCCCTCTCTAGAAGAATCACAAGCTTGACTACTCCACTTGAATTCTCCGTGGATGGTTCAGTCTTATCATGAAGGTGAGATGTAATGTGACTTTGAACAAACCCTTGAAGTGCTTGTTTAAGATTTGCTGCAAGTTGCCTTGTAATAGATCCATTTGGCAAAGTAAGCTTGTCTTGGCGTGTTGCACCTTGATCTCCATTGCCATGGCTTCTTGTATTATACAGGTACATAGGTAACCATGATAATGTACTATTTCGATGGTAGTATATGGCATCATATAAGTCATATTCATGGGAATTTATATAGTAGTGTACCATATCATATGTAAGTATACTATTATATACAATATCATAAATGTATATAGGCTCATTTAGGCCTAATACAATCATAATGAGGTATATAATTGTATTACATAACTTATATTAACCATAGCTATTGTCATATATGTCTACTCAATGTATACGCTACCATGTATACAATATATTATGTTCATAGTAGAATTATGATAATATGTGGCAAGGAACATGCATTCATCTATGATACACATTATATGGATATTGATCTTACATTAAGCAATAATAGATAGTCTAGTTGAAGACTAGACTATAAGCATGCATTTGATAGTATACAATTGTAATAGTAGGTGTGATAGAATTATTTTATTGTAGACTAGCATATAGTTTAGGCAGTGTATCCATGTGTGGGTATACACATTAATTTGTTTAGCAAATTACATTTAATTGTTCATTGTACTTATATGTAACAGTAAACTATGTATAAAGTAGTTTGTTGTAATGTATCAGTGTGATTTACACCTACTATAATCACACATTATAGTATTGACATACTTATATTTATATGGTATACTATTAGGTATTATTGGGCACTATAGTTCCCTAAATTTATACATAGTTTGTAAAAGGTACATGCTATATTCAAAGTTTTGATAATTCACTATTATCCAAAGGGTATATTCACCAATATGATTCACCATTCGTATATACCAGATATTAGTAAACCATGTAATATACTTGTGTATGTTATGGTACTAGCATACTAATCCATATACATGCTATAATTATACATGTTATTTGATACAATTATATTAGACTATACTAGTGTATAATCTAGTATAATTGTACCATGTTAATATGATTGTACCAGTACGCTATACTATAATATGCCACATGATAATTGCCAGTTATGTCATGGGTATTACACATGGTATACGGTAATTATACCATGTGTTCAACATATAGATGGTATAATGGTGCGTGATTTGGGGATATTATAGTGTATACAACCTAATAGTTACATGTTATTGTTACATGTTACATATAGTCTGGTGCCTTAGTGAATCCAGTATGCCTATAGCATGGTTACTTATAGATGGTATATCACCATAGTATTGGCTAGTATATACACATATTAGGATCATAACATAATATAATGCTGGTATAACATACACTATATGTATAAATTAACTATGAATTACATGTTGCATTCACTAAGGCCAAGTGGCATACACACTATGCTAATTGATAGTATACGGAAGTTTGAGTGGGAGGGTCTATTCACTATACTAATTTCCAATTATACATATGTCAATATACCTTTATAAGTGTATCATTGATAGTACACTCCACACATGATATGCCCACTAAAATCACACAGTATATAATTAAGACATATATTGTAGTGTGGGGAGTGTAAATATAGTACATGGTAAAAAGAGATGTACATAATGTTTATACAATTAGCAGTGGTATATGGATACTTATAGTGACATACCAACATTATATTATGTTCAATAGTATTATTATGCCATAGTTAACCATTCTATATTATAGTAATTATACATGTATAATAGTATGGCCATGTAGCATTTCCATGGTACAATTATAACCTAATATATAATTGTAATTGACATTTATCATAATTAGGTCATGTTATATTATACTATTATGGTATCCCATGGTTATATGTACCTGATATTATACTATTAGAATACTTAGGTTATTGACATATATCATAATACGAGTTTAATTACTTTAATAGTATACTTTATCTTTACAGAATTGTATAATATACAATTAAGATAAGTAAACTACCATGCAACGTAATATAGGCATGGTTACATATCATGGGTATTACACTAGCATGTATACCATTTATAGATAGTCCCATGTACCATGTTCAATAGTTATCACCATATACGCTATCATGGTTAGTTATACTACTAGTAACAAAACCATCTCCTAGTTATAGTAGATGTATACCAATAATTATATATTGGAATATTAACCAAGACGATATAATTAGGTATATACCATTACTGGTATGCATAGGTGAATATTACTTTGAAATAAGTACATATATGCTATTTATATAGTATTATTATCAAGGTGTAACATTACCAAAGTATACCCTTTGTATTATACTCAACCATAGTATAACATTATACTATGACATACACAATGTTTAAATAAACCATAACTATAAATTAAGTATTTCAATTATATAAATCAAAATTATATAAATAAACTAATTATATAAATTGTTATCCTTATAAATTATAAGTTTAACTACATTATTCTAAAGATTATTCTAAATTTACCTATTACCATTATAAGTATAAATAGATTATTATAACTATAAATGGATTTACCTATTAACTATAAAATAGATTAACTATAAAATGAAAATGGATTTAGATTTAACAAAAAATATTTATACAATTAACCATATAATTTGTAAGTTATGCCATACTCCATATAATAGTATAATTGGTAGTACATATGTTATAAAAGTAAATGTGTATTAATAATCGCCATGTTATTCACCATCCCTACTATATCTGAAGCATACTTTGGTTACGATATATACTTTGGTGAATATAATACCAAGCATACAATATCAATATAATTGGTATCTACTATTATGCCATACTTTGGTATTGTATGGCATAATAACTATCAAAAGTATCGTTGGCATATCCTATATTAATATAATTTGATAATATAGGATATGCCATGGTAGTATCACAACTATTAACATACCAATTAAGACACGGTATAGAACTCAATATTTATATAATCCAATGCACTCATGCCAATAGTATATACCTTGTATATTGAGTTCTATACTGTATCTTAGTTCCATCTTGTTGAAGGTTCTATAAGACAAGTTCTTATTGGGTCTCCCATTATTTGGTATCAGAGCGCTTTGGTTGCTAGAGTTCAAATAACTATCCTTTTGTTGTTTATTTTCGTTATTCTTTTCTGGTCATTTTTCATCCACTAGTTCGTGCCCCTTTTTGCTTGAGTTTTTGGCAGAATAATAGGAATTTCTTCAAGTTCAAAATCTCTTCTTTATTTTCGATTTGGAATCACTCAAATGCAAGCTTTCTAGAGTAAGTTACACCAAGTCTAAATTGAGAGCATCCAGCTTCTGAAAAAAAAGTAGAAGTCAAAAAAAGAAAAAAAAAAGAAATTTGTCAAAAAAAGAAAAAAAAGTATAAGTGAAAAAAAGAAAAAAAAGAAATTCGTCAAAAAAAAGGAGAAAAAAAGAAAAAAAATCGACAAAAAAGAGAAAAAAAAAACAATCAAAGTGTGTGATGCAAGTTTTAGAGAAGTGGAGTACAA
The DNA here is from genome assembly GCA_029891385.1 of Erythroxylum novogranatense. Classification (NCBI taxonomy): domain Eukaryota; kingdom Viridiplantae; phylum Streptophyta; class Magnoliopsida; order Malpighiales; family Erythroxylaceae; genus Erythroxylum; species Erythroxylum novogranatense. Next base: position 63,041,848 of record CM057233.1, read on the forward strand.
GTTTGCTACTTTCCTAATTGCAAGTACTTTCCTATCTTGTATTGCTTGGAACTTGCGATATTACTTTCCTTTTGTCTTCGCTTTCCTATCTTGTATTGCTTGGAACTTGCTTGCTTTCCTATTTGCTTCACTTTCTTATTTCAGTTACTTTCCTATTTTGCTTTTTAGTTTCCTATTTCATTTCTTGCCTCATTCATCTTTCTTTAGCTTCAAGTTTGATTTTCCAAGGTAATCACTTCCTTAATTCATTCCTTATACCATTTTTTCCCACACTCTATTTCCCTTTTGGATTCTTTGAGAAATTTTTCTTAGGATTCTAATCTTGGCTGCCACTTGGTTTGATTGCTTCTATTTGATTGTGTCTTGTTTCGAATAAGGATACTATAGAAAGCAAGTTGAGTGGTAAAAGGCAAGAGTGTTTACATTATAGAAAAAACCAATTTTTGTGTGAAACACGAGTGGTTTGACATTTGTTGAGTGTATACACGTGAGGTTGAGTGGTGAGGTCCATAGTGTTTTTTGTTGTTCACTAACATTTTGCAGTTCATAAATATGTATCAAGAAGATGAATCACCTAAGCAAGATCTTAAAGTCTTTATGAAGGCTGTGCAAGATCAATTCCAAACGTTGAATGCTAGGTTGGATGACATCCAATCCACATCAAACTCCAAAGTTCCTAGAAGAGTGTTCCATCGAGAAGATGAAGATGTGCAATCCGAGGATGAAGGCCCCAACATTAGGAGAGGGAGACAAGCTTCATCTCGTAATGAACTCGATAACATAAAATTGAAAATTCCTTCTTTTCAAGGAAAAAATGATCCTGAATTATATTTAGAATGGGAGAGGAAAATAGAACATGTATTTGAGTGTCATACATATAGTGAAGAGAAAAAGATAAAACTTGCTGCTGTTGAATTATGTGACTATGCTAGTATTTGGTGGGATCAACTGCAAATAAATAGAAGGCGGAATCTTGAAAGACCAATCCGCACATGGCAAGAAATGAAAGCCATCATGAGAAAGCGCTTTGTTCTAAGTCATTACTATCGAGACTTGTTCAAGCGACTACAAAGATTGAGGCAAGGATCTATGAGTGTTGAAGAGTACCACCAAGAGATGGAGATCATCATGATTATGGCCAATGTTAAGGAAGACATGGAGGCTACCATGAAGATTTCTTGATGGTTTGTGCCCTGAAATTGCTTCCATTGTAGAGCTACAAAATTTCCTTGACATGGATGAGTTGTTGCATAAGGCCATCTTGGAAGAAAAGAAATTAAAGATCCAAAATGGTGTTGGGTCGAGTTCTTGGAAGAAAACCTTGAAGGAGTCCAAAAATTTCTTCAAATCCAAGGGAGACATCAAGCCAAAAGAGGAAAGTAAGCCTAAATTGTCTAATCCAAAATCCTAAGGGTAAAAATGACTCTAAACTCTCTTCTTCTTCTAATCCTTCTTATAAAGTTAAGTGCTTTAAATGTCAAGGTTTTGGTCATATTGCTTCTCAATGCCCTAATAAAGAACCATGATTTTACTTGAGAATGGTGATGTTGCTAGTGAAAGTAGTGACAGTGATGACTATGATGATATGGCTCCATTGACGGATGCTTCCGGTGTTGATTGTGATGCTGAGGTTGGTGAAGCCCTTGTGGCTAGGCGTGCTCTTAATATCCAACCAAAAGAAGATCTTGATGAAGAGCAACGTGAGCACATCTTTCATACAAGGTTTCTCATTAATGGTAAAGTTTGTAGCATGATCATAGATGGTGGAAGTTGTATCATTGTTGCTCGCACTTTACTTGTTGACAAGCTTAATTTGCCTATTTTGAAACATCCTAGACCATATAAATTGCAATGGCTAAATGATTGTGGTGAGGTGAAAGTCACCAAACAAGTGATGGTTGCATTTTCTATTGGCAAGTATCATGATGAGATTTTATGTGATGTGCACCAATGTATGCTGGACATGTTTTGCTTGGTAGGCCATGGCAATTTGATAGAAAAGTTAGGCATGATTGATATAAAAATTGTTATTCTTTTCCTTTCCATGGAAAAAATATGGTGCTGAAACCTCTTAGGCCCATTCAAGCTTATGAGGATCAAGTGAGGATTGAGAAAGAATGCAAATTGAAGGCAAAAGAAAAGAAAGAGAGAGACGTCGAAACGAAAGAAAAAGGCAGAGAAAGTAAAATGAGTGAAAAAAAAATGAAGAAAAGAGAGTGACTTTATTTGTTGGAAAAAGTGAGATCAAGAGAGCTTTAAAATGTGAAGAATCTAATATACTTTTATATAAAGATGTTTTCTTAACCATTAATGAGCTTGATTCATCTTTGCCGTCTAGTGTTATGTCTTTGTTGCAGGACTTCAACGACTTATTTCCGGAGGACATTCCTGATGGATTGCCCCCTTTGAGAGGCATTGAGCACTGTATAGACTTCCTTCCCGGAGCTTCAATTGGAGGCTATGCAACATCAATTCCAAAGGATTGAGAACATGTTCAAGGATGTCAGTGATAAATTTGATAGACAAGATCAAACCATTAGGAATTTACAAAGAGAGGCTTCATCTAATGGTGCAACAAGGAGGCAAAATGCTAGGGAGCCAACTCCTGTGCGCTATGAGTATGAATATGAATATGATGATGGGGAAGATGAAGAAGATTGGCATAGGGCCAGATTTGGTGTAAGAGGGGGACAGAATGATAGAGGAAGAGGAAGAGGCTATAGAGGCCGAGACAATGCAAGGGGAGAAGACAGGGTCGAGCGTGTGGATAGAAACTTGGGTGGTATCAAGATGAAAATACCATATTTCCAAGGTAAGAATGATCCAGAAGCTTACTTAGAATGGGAAAAAAAAGGTGGAGATGATTTTTGAATGCCATAACTATTCTGAGGAGAAGAAGGTGAAGCTTGCTGCTGTGAAATTTCATGATTATGCACTTATTTGGTGGGATCAACTTGTTTTGAAAAAAAGAAGGAATGGAGAGGATCCTATTGATACATGGGCTGAAATGAAGAGGGTCATGAAGAAGAGGTTTGTGCCTAGTTACTTCTATAGGGAGCTCCATCAAAGACTCCAAACCTTGAGACAAGGCATCAAAAGTGTAGAAGAGCACCATAAGGAGATGGACATAGCCATGATTAGGGCTAATTTAGAAGAAGAAAGAGAAGCCACCATGGCACGTTTCTTGTCTGGTTTGAACAAAGACATTGCCAATGTTATTGAATTGCACCATTATGTGGAGTTACAGGAGATGGTGAATATGGCCATGAAGGTGGAGAGGCAACTCAAGTACAAAAGCTCCAACAAGGCTTCTTACACAAGCTCTACTACAAATTGGAAGTCGAAATGGTCCAAGAAGAATGAGAAGGACAAAGACAAGCTAAAGGAAGAGAAGAACATGGTAGATCCAAAAGGTACTTTTAAAACTCCATGTTCTTCTAGTTCCAATTCTGAAAAGCATAGGACTATTAAATGCTTTAAATGTCTTGGTGTTGGTCATATTGCTTCTCTATGCCCAAATAAGAAAACAATGTTTGTAGGAGGAGAAGTTGTGTCTGAGGAGGAAGAAGATGATTTGTAGCCTGATCATTGATGTGGGAAGCTGCACTAATGTGGCTAGTACATTGATGGTGGAAAAACTAGGGTTGGAGTGCTTGAAACACCCTAGGCCGTATAGACTACAATGGCTGAATGACATGGGGGAAATCAAGGTAAATAAACAAGTCCTTGTATCTTTCTCCATTGGAAAGTATTCTGATCAAGTACTTTGTGATGTTGTACCTATGCATGCTAATCATTTATTGCTCGGTCGACCTTGGCAATATGATAAAAGAGTGTTACATGATGGTTTTAAGAATAGGTATTCATTTACTATGGGAGATCAGAAATTTGTTCGTGCTCCATTGGCACCAAAAGAAATTCCATTAAAAGGCCCAAATTAGAGAGAGGGTAGAAAGAAACAAAACTTCTATGCAAAAATGAGAGATGTAAGGGTTGATTGTGTGGAAACGAGATGTTTGTTTGTACTTTTGTACAAGCAAGCATATTTTAATGAATCTGACCTTGACCCTTGTTTGCCTAGTAGTGTTATTTCTCTTTTGCAAGAGTATAGAGCTGTTTTCCCTGAATTCGTGATTCACACTGATCATGAGAGTTTGAAGCATCTTAAGGGCCAAGGTAAGTTAAATAAAAGACATGCTAAGTGGCTGGAGTTCATAGAGACATTCCCATATGTTGTGAAAAACAAGCAAGGTAAAGAAAATGTGATCGCTGATGCATTGCCTAGGAGGTATGCTATAATCTCTTCTCTTAGTTCCAAGTTGATTGGGTTTGAGTATACAAAAGATTTGTACAAATCAGATTCTGACTTTGCTAATGTGTATGATGCATGTGAACAAGTTGCTTTTCAAAAGTTTTATAGGAATGATGGATATTTGTTTAGAGATAATAAACTATGTATTCCTACTTGTTCTATGCGTGAGATGCTTGCTAGGGAGTCTCATGATGGAGGTTTAATGGGACATTTTGGTATTGCTAAAACACTTGACATATTACAGGAGCATTTTTATTGGCCTAACATGAAAAAGGATATTGAAAGAGTTTGCTCTAGTTGTGTAGCGTGTAGGCAAGCCAATTCCAAGATGCAACCACATGGGTTGTACACGCCTCTACCTGTCCCTATTAGTCCTTGGATTGATATATCTATGGATTTTGTGTTAGGATTGCCTAGGACTAGGAAAGGACGTGATAGCATCTTTGTTGTAGTTGATAGATTTAGTAAATTGTCTCATTTTATTGCATGTCACAAATCTGATGATGCTACACATGTTACTGATTTGTTTTTTAGGGATGTTGTTAGGTTGCATGACATTCCTAGAACCATTGTTTCAGATAGGGATTCTAAGTTTTTAAGTCACTTTTGGCGTGTTCTATGGAATAAATTGGGAAAAAAACTTTTGTTTTCTACAACTTGTCATCCCCAAACAGATGGACAAACTGAAGTGGTTAATAGAACCTTAGGATCTTTATTGCATGCTGTTGTGGATAAAAATTTGAAAGCTTGGGAAGATTGTTTGCCTTTGATTGAGTTTGCATATAATAGAAGCATTCATTTTCTACAAGTTATTCTCCATTTGAGATTGTTAATGGTTTTAACCCATTAACTCCATTGGATTTATTGCCTTTACCCTTGAATGAGATTGTTAATGTAGATGGGCAGCAAAGGGCCAAATTGGTTAAGAGATATACATGAGAAAGCTAGGCAGCACATTAAGGAAAAGAACAAGAAGTATGCTCAAAGAGCCAATCAAGGGCGTAGGGTGATGAAGTTTGAACTTGGAGATTGGGATTGGGTGCACTTCAGGAAGGAGAGATTTCTTAAAAAAGGAAGTCTAAGCTTGATCCTAGAGGGGATGGTCCTTTTGAAGTGCTTTAACGCATCAATGACAATGCCTATAGGGTGGATTTGCCATGTGAGTATGGTGTTAGTGCTACTTTTAATGTTTCTGATTTATCTCGCTTTGATAATGTAGGTCTTGATTCGAGGACAAATCCTTTTGAGGAGGGAGGGAATCATACAACTCACTAAGGCAATGGAGACTTGAGGATGCCAATGAGTCCAATTTCAAGGTCACGCTGCAATAGGCTCAAAGCACAATTTCAGATTTATGTACAAGCTTTTGTTTCACAAGAACTTCAGGAAGTTTTGTTGATCAAGCTTAGGGAAGAGCTTAGGAAGACACCTAAGTGTGTATGCACATTGGAGGCATCAAACCAAGAGGGCTAACACTTAGCCAATTTTCACAAGCACAAGTCTTATCAATGGGCTTGGGCTTATTTTATCTTATAAAGGGCGTGTGGACTTCTTTTAGGTCTTTTCATGGGCTGATTTGCATTAAGTGTGCATATGCTTCATTAAAAAAGTCATGTGCATGTTTTATTTTAAGGAACCAAGCTTGTGGGCCTAGTTTAAAAGCCCAATTCGCCCCTCTTAAGTTAGTCTTCTATTTTTATGGGTTTCTTATCCTATTTGGACTAGGACTAGTCAATGTTAGTTAGTTTTGAAGCCCAAATACATGTGGGATTTGTTCTTTGGCAGATTTGTTTCATGAAGGCCTTTTTGATACTTTGGGCTTTCTTTAGAGTTTTTAGGTTTTTTTTAGGGTTTACATTGCAAAGGGTATTTAAACCCTTGCTTTAGGCATGAACACGAGTTTGAGAGAGATCAATAAAATTGGAAAGCATTCTTCAAGAGAGAATTGAGATTCTTGCTTGTTTTACCTTAAGGATTGATTCAACTTATCAAGTAAGTTCTAACTTGTGGCGTTAATTCAATTCCTACAATCGTTATACTCTTTGTTACCAAATCCTTGCTGTTTTGGGGGTGAAGGGTCTTGTTAGATTGATTGAATTTAGGTTTGGGAACAATCATTGAAACAGAGGTGATCTAGACATTGATTCTAGGTTGTTGTCGTATCAATGTGGGCCTTTGGAAACTTTATGTTGGGCTTCAAGGAATAAGACAATGCATCTTGGACCTTTATGAGATGAAATCTGACTCAACAATATGGGCTCTATCTCTTGAAGGTCTTGGATTAAACAATTCAATGCTTGCTTCATTACTTTGGCCCTAGCTCTGGTCATTGGACTTACCATACTTGGATAGCCAACTTTCAACATGGTTTTGCACATAAGTTTGGAGTTGCTCCTTCAGACGCTTTGCTCGGGACCTTGTGACTGGACCGACAAAACTTTCCATACTGGGAAACCCTTCCATGTTGGCACTTGAATGATCTTGTTTTGCTTGTTTTGCTTGAACATCCTCAATATGATTTCTCATGACATCGCCTTGCACTTTAACTCCATTTTCTAAATTGCTGCTTGTAGCATTTTGAATGCCATTTGTATCACTCATAAGCTTGAATGGGCCTAAGAGGTTTCAGCACCATATTTTTACCATGCAATAGAAAAGAATAACAATTTTTATATCCATCATGCCTAACTTTTCGATCAAATTGCCATGGCCTACCAAGCAAAACATGTCCAGCATACATGGGTGCAACATCACATAAAATCTCATCATGATACTTGCGAACAGAAAATGAAACCATCACTTGTTTGGTGACTTTCACCTTACCACAATCATTGCAATTTATATGAAAGATGTGCTCACGTTGCTCTTCATCAAGATCTTCTTTTTGTTGGATATTAAGAGCACACCTGGCCACAAGGGCTTCACCAACCTCAGCATCACAATCAACATCGGAAGCATCCGTCAATGGAGCCACATCATCATAGTCATCACTGTCACTACTTTCACTAGCAACATCACCATTCTCAAGTAAAATCATAGTTATTTTGTTAGGGCATTGAGAAGCAATATGACCAAAATTTTGACATTTAAAGCACTTTAACTTTATAAGAAGGATTAGAAGAAGAAGAGGGTTTAGAGTCATTTTTACCCTTAGGATTTGGAGTAGAGAATTTAGGCTTACTTTCCTCTTTTGGCTTGATGTCATCCTTGGATTTGAAGAAATTTTTGGACTCCTTCGAGGTTTTCTTCCAAGGACTCGACCCAACACCATTTTGGATCTTTAATTGCTTTTCTACCGTGATGGCCTTATGTAACAACTCATCCATGTCAAGAAAATTTTGCAGTTCTATAATGGAAGCAATTTCAGGACGCAAACCATCAAGAAATCTTCTCATGGTAGCTTCCATGTCTTCCTCAACATTGGCCCTAATCATGACGATCTCCATCTCTTGGTGGTACTCTTTAACACTCATAGATCCTTGCCTCAATCTTTGTAGTCACTTGAACAAGTCTCAATAGTAATGACTTCGAACAAAGCGCTTTCTCATTTTGGCTTTCATTTCTTGCCATGTGCGGATTGGTCTATCAAGATTCCGCCTTCGACTTGTTTGCAGTTGATCCCACCAAATACTAGCATAGTCACACAATTCAACAGCAACAAGTTTTATCTTTTTCTTTTCACTATATGTATGACACTCAAATAAATGTTCTATTTTCCTCTCCTAATGTTGGGGCCTTCATCCTAGGATTGCACATCTTCATCTTCTCCATGGAACACTCTTCTAGAACCTTTGGAGTTTGATGTGGATTGGATGTCATCCAACCTAGCATTCAACCTTTGGAATTGATCTTGCATATCCTTCATAAAGACTATAAGATCTTGCTCAGGTGATTCATCTTCTTGATATATATTTATGAACTGCAAAATGTTAGTGAACAACAAAAAACAATATGGACCTCACCACTCAACCTCACGTGTATACACTCAACAAATGTCAAACCACTCGTGTTTCACAAAAAAATTGGCTTTTTCTATAATGTAAACACTCTTGCCTTTTAGCACTGAACATGCTTTCTATAGTATCCTTATTCGAAACAAGACACAATCAAATAGAAGCAATCAAACCAAGTGGCAGCCAAGATTAGAATCCCAAGATAAATTTCTCAAAGAATCCAAAAGGGAAATAGAGTGTGGTAATACGACAACAACCTAGAATCAATGTCTAGATCACCTCCGTTTCAATGATTGTTCCCAAACCTAAATTCAATCAATCTAACAAGACCCTTCACCCCCAAAACAGCAAGGAATTGGTAACAAAGAGTATAAGATTGTAGGAATTGAATTAACGCCACAAGTTAGAACTTACTTGATAAGTTGAATCAATCCTTAAGGTAAAACAAGCAAGAATCTCAATTCTTTCTTGAAGAATGCTTTCTAATTTTGTTGATCTCTCTAAACTCGTGTTCATGGCTAAAGCAAAGGTTTAAATACCCTTTGCAATGTAAACCCTAACAAAGATAACCTAAAAACCCTAAAGAAAGCCCAAAATATCAAAAGGCCTTCTTGAAACAAATCTGCCCAAGAATAAATCCCACATGGATTTGGGCTTCAAAACTAATTAAAATTGACTAGTCCTTGTCTAAATAGGATAAGAAAACCACAAAATAGAAGACTAACTTAAGAGGGCGAATTGGGCTTTTAAACTAGGCCCCAAGCTTGGTTCCTTAAAATAAAACATGCACATGACTTTTTTAATGAAGCACATGCACACTTAATGCAAATCAGCCCATGAAAAGCCTAAAAGAAGTCCACATGCCCTTATAAGATAAAATAAGCCCAAGCCCATTGATTAGACTTGTGCTTGTGAAAATTGGCTAAGTGTTAGCCCTCTTGGTTTGAAGCCTCCAATGTGCACACACACTTTGGTGTCTTCCAAAGCTCTTCTCCAAGCTTGATCAACAAAACTTCTTGAAGTTCTTGTGAAACAAAAGCTTGTACATAAATCTGAAATTGTGCTTTGAGCTTGTTGGAGTGCGACCTTGTAATTGGACCCATTGGCATCCTCAAGTCTCCATTGCCTTGGTGAGTTGTATCATTCCCTCCCTCCTCAAAAGGATTCGTCCTCGAATCAAGACCTACATTATCAAAGGGAGATAAATCAGAAACATTAAAAGTAGCACTAACACTATACTCTCCTGGCAAATCCACCCTATAGGCATTGTCATTGATGCGTTCAAGGACTTGAAAAGGACCATCCCCTCTAGAATCAAGCTTAGACTTCCTTTGTTTAGGAAATCTCTCCTTCCTGAAGTGCACCCAAACCCAATCTCCAGGTTCAAACTTCATCACCCTACGACCTTGATTGGCTCTTTGAGCATACTTCTTGTTCTTTTCCTCAATGTGCTGCCTAGCTGTCTCATGTATTTTCTTAACCAATTCGGCCCCTTGCTGCCCATCTACATTAACAATCTCATTCAAGGGTAAAGGCAGCAAATCCAATGGAGTTAATGGGTTAAAACCATACACAATCTCAAATGGAGAATAACCTGTAGAAGAATGAATGCTTCTATTATATGCAAACTCAATCAAAGGCAAACAATCTTCCCAAGCTTTCAAATTTTTACCCACAACAGCACGCAATAAAGATCCTAAGGTTCTATTAACCACCTCATTTTGTCCATCTGTTTGGGGATGACAAGTTGTAGAAAACAAAAGCTTTGTTCCCAATTCATTCCATAGAACACGCCAAAAGTGACTTAAAAACTTAGAATCCCTATCTGAAACAATGGTTCTAGGAATGCCATGCAATCTAACAACATCCCTAAAAAACAAATCGGCAACATGTGTAGCATCATCAGATTTATGACATGCAATAAAATGAGCCATTTTACTAAATCGATCAACTACAACAAAGATGCTATCACGTCCTTTCCTAGTCCTAGGCAATCCTAACACAAAATCCATAGATATATCAATCCAAGGACTAATAGGGACAGGTAGAGGCGTGTACAACCCATGTGGTTGCACCTTGGATTTGGCGTGCCTACATGCTACACAACTAGAGCAAACTCTTTCAACATCCTTTTTCATGTTAGGCCAATAAAATGCTCCTGTAATATGTCAAGTGTTTTAGCAATACCAAAATGTCCCATTAAACCTCCATCATGAGACTCCCTAGCAAGCATCTCACGCATAGAACAAGTAGGAATACATAGTTTATTATCTCTAAACAAATATCCATCATTCCTATAAAACTTTTGAAAAGCAACTTGTTCACATGCATCATACACATTAGCAAAGTCAGAATCTGATTTGTACAAATATTTTATATACTCAAACCCAATCAACTTAGAACTAAGAGAAGAGATTAGAGCATACCTCCTAGACAATGCATCAGCAATAACATTTTCTTTACCTTGCTTGTATTTCACAACATATGGGAATGTCTCCATGAACTCCAACCACTTAGCATGTCTTTTATTTAACTTACCTTGGCCCTTAAGATGCTTCAAACTCTCATGATCAGTGTGAATCACGAATTCCTTTGGCCATAGATAATGTTGCCAAGTTTGTAGAGCTCTTACCAATGCATATAGCTCCTTGTCATACGTGGAATACTTCATTTGAGCACCATTCAACTTCTCACTAAAATAGGCAATGGACGCCTTCCCTGCAATAAAAAGCACCAATACCTATCCTAGAGGCATCACATTCAATCTCAAAAGTAGAAGAAAAATCAGGTAAACTCAAAATAGGTGCAGAACAAGGTTTTTCTTTCAAAGTGTTAAAAGCAATTTCCTCGCCTCCCCACTTAAATCCTACCTCCTTTTAACAATCTCACCAATGGAGCTGCAATGAAACTAAAATCTTTCACAAACCTCCTATAGAAACTAGCAAGTCCATGAAAAGATCTCACCGAGTAACACTTGTAGGTCTCGCCACTCCCTAATTGCCTTGACCTTTTCTTGGTCCACCTCAATTCCATTAGAAGAAACAACATAACCAAGAAATATGACACGATCCATGCAAAATGTACACTTCTTTAACTTAGCATACAACTTTTCTGCCCTAAGTGCATCTAACACAAGCCTAACATGCTCAATATGCTCATTAATGCTTTTGCTATAGATCAATATGTCATCAAAATATACCACAACAAACTTACTAATAAATGACCTCAAAACATGATTCATCAAACGATAAATGTACTAGGAGCATTAGTTAAGCCAAAAGGCATCACAAGCCATCATATAAATCATGTTTTGTTTTAAAAGCGCTTTCCATTCATCACCAATTTTCATTCTAATCAGATGGTAACCACTCATAAGATCAATTTTAGTAAACACACATGCACCATGCAATTCATCAATCATATCATCCAATCTAGGTATAGGATGGCGATACTTTACCGTTATCTTGTTAATGACTCTGCAATCCACACACATGCCAACTCCCATCCTTCTTTGGAACCAATATCACCGGCACAGCACAAGGACTAAGACTCTCCCCGATGTGTCCCTTTGTAGCAATTCTTCCACTTGCTTTTGGAGTTCCTTAGTTTCTTCAGATTAGCCCTATAAGTTGGTCTATTTGGAATCTGCGCCCTGTGCACGAAGTCAATCTGATGTTCTATTCCTCTAATAGGCGGCAATTCCTTAGGCAACTCCTCGTGGAAAACATCTCCATACTCCTGCAAAGAGAAACAACACTACTAGGCAAACAAGGGTCAAGGTCGATTCATTAAAATAAGCTTGCTTGTACAAAAGTACAAACAAACATCTCCTTTCCACACAAGCAACCCTTACATCTCTCATTTTGCATAGAAGTTTTGTTTCTTTCTACCTCTCTCTCATTTGGGCCTTTTAATTGAATTTCTTTTGAGGCCTCTTTCCCACTTTTCTTCTCTCACTCTCGGCCTCACTTTCTCTCTTTTCTTTTGATTTAGATTTCTGCTCCCCTTTGAAAGGTTCTCAACCTTCCCCAATTTTGTATTGTCATGCTTTTCTTGAAATTTTTGTCCTGTCTTTGTTGCATTCCTCCATATTCCTTTTAATTGCATTTGGTCCTCATATACCTCTTTTGGTGCCAATGGAGCAAGAACAAATTTCTGATCTCCCATAGTAAATGAATACCTATTCTTAAATCCATCATGTAACACTCTTCTATCATATTGCCAAGGTCGACCGAGAAATAAATGACAAGCATGCATAGGTACGACATCACAAAGTACTTGATCGAATACGCCCAATGGAGAAAGATACAAGGACTTGTTTATTTACCTTGATTTCCCCCATGTCATTCAGCCATTGTAGTCTATACGGCCTAGGGTGTTTCAAGCACTCCAACCCAAGTTTTTCTACCATCAATGTACTAGCCACATTAGTGCAGCTTCCCCATCAATGATCAAAGCTACAAATCTTCTCATTCACTAGGCATCTGAATGAAAATATTTTCCTTTGCTCAATTCCATCTTCCTTCACTTGAGCATTCAAACTCGCCTAGTAACAAGTAATTCACCCCTAGGTGCATCCTCAACTTCCACATTAGAACAATCTTCCAACTCAGGCATGGAAGTCAAATCATCTTCTTCCTCCTCAGACACAACTTCTCCTCCTCTCACAAACATTGTTTTCTTGTTTGAGCATTGAGAAGCAATATGACCAACACCAAGACATTTAAAGCATTTAATAGTCCTATGTTTTTCAGAATTGGAACTAGAAGAACTTGGAGTTTTAAAAGTACCTTTTGGATCTGCCTTGTTCTTCTCTTCCTTTAGCTTGTCTTTGTCCTTCTCATTCTTCTTGGACCATTTCGAGTTCCAATTTGTAGTAGAGCTTGGGTAAGAAGCCTTGTTGGAGCTTTTGTACTTGAGTTGCCTCTCCACCTTCATGGCCATATTCACCATCTCCTCTAACTCCACATAATGGTGCAATTCAATAACATTTGCAATGTCTTTGTTCAAACCAGCCAAGAAATGTGCCATGGTGGCTTCTCTTTCTTCTTCTACATTAGCCCTAATCATGGCTATCTCCATCTCCTTATGGTACTCTTCTACACTTTTGGTGCCTTGTCTCAAAGTTTGGAGCCTTTGATGGAGCTCCCTATAGAAGTAACTAGGCACAAACCTCTTCTTCATGACCCTCTTCATTTCAGCCCAAGTATCAATAGGATCCTCTCCATTCCTTCTTTTGTTCAAAACAAGTTGATCCCACCAAATAAGTGCATAATCATGAAATTCCACGGCAGCAAGCTTCTTCTCCACACGCTCGACCCTGTCTTCTCCCCTTGCATTGTCTCGGCCTCTATAACCTCTTCCTCTTCCTCTATCATTCCGTCCCCCTCTTCCACCAAATCTGGCCCTATGCCAATCTTCTTCATCTTCCCCATCATCATATTCATCTTCATCCTCATAGCACACAGGAGTTGGCTCCCTAGCATTTTGCCTCCTTGTTGCACCATTAGATGAAGCCTCTTGTTGTAAATTCCTAATGGCTTGATCTTGTCTATCAAATTTATCACTGACATCCCTGAACATGTTCTCAATCCTTTGGAATTGATGTTGCATAGCCTCCAAAGTAAAGAATGTGTGTTGATCAGCCTCACTATTCTTTTCATCCTTGTCACTACCTTTACTATCCTTTGAATTGGACATGATGTAAAATCTGCAAAACACGTTAGAACAGCTCCTCACACACTCCCTCACGTGTTTCTCTCTAATCAGATTGATACCCTCGTGTTTTACTCAAAAGATGGCTTTACCCTCAAATGAGCTTACACTCTAGATTCTAGCACGCTTTACTTGTCCGGATCAATCACTACCAACCAAATAAGCACACCAGCAACTTAATTCAACAGAAAACAACGAATACCTAAAGAAAGGAAGAAAACACAAAACTAGATGCAATTTAAGGTAAAGAAAGCAAGGAAGACGAAAATAAACACATATTAGATGGAGAAAACGTATGTGAATGATTTTTTGTACCAATTGAGCAATATGAAACAAGATTACTCAATTCACGTGTAATGGAAACAAAAGTACAGCAAACAATAAAAAGCAACCAAAGAGTGCAAGAAAAGACGAAACTATGAATTAAACTCAACCCAAAACCCGAACTAACAAGAACATTCAGATCTGCCCAATAACTCAAAAATTGAAAGATAAGCAATTTTATCAAAGACACACGTTTTGGGTGCAAGAAAGTAAATCTTGAAACACGATATTGTTTTTTGATGCAAGAAAACAAGTCTTGAGGAGTTTCTTGAATGAAGGATGTTTTCTTGATGAATCTTGAATAATAAAGAAACGGAATTAAAGAATTCTAGAATGATCAGATTCGTTTCTTGATGAATCTTACAAGCAAATCAACTCAAACTCACAAAGATTCACAATCTTGATTTTCTTTTTTTTTACTTCTTTCTTTCTTTCTTTCTTTTTCTTTCTCTTCTTGCTTTTCTTTCTTTCTTTCTTTTCTTTCTTTTTCTTTCTTTCTTTCTTTTTTTTTTTTTTCAATTTCAATGATAAACTAACTATAATAATCAAGAACAAACAGAAAATTAAAGATAAAGATTGAATTTAAAACCTAGGCTCTGATACCAATGATGATACGGCAACAACCTAGAATCAATGTCTAGATCACCTCCGTTTCAATTATTGTTCCCAAACCTAAATTCAATCAATCTAACAAGACCCTTCACCCCCAAAACAGCAAGGAATTGGTAACAAAGAGTATAAGATTGTAGGAATTGAATTAACGCCACAAGTTAGAACTTACTTGATAAGTTGAATCAATCCTTAAGGTAAAACAAGCAAGAATCTCAATTCTCTCTTGAAGAATGCTTTCTAATTTTGTTGATCTCTCTAAACTCGTGTTTGTGGCTAAAGCAAAGGTTTAAATACCCTTTGCAATGTAAACCCTAACAAAGATAACCTAAAAACCCTAAAGAAAGCCCAAAATATCAAAAAGGCCTTCTTGAAACAAATCTGCCCAAGAATAAATCCCACATGGATTTGGGCTTCAAAACTAATTAAAATTGACTAGTCCTTGTCTAAATAGGATAAGAAAACCACAAAATAGAAGACTAACTTAAGAGGGGCGAATTGGGCTTTTAAACTAGGCCCACAAGCTTGGTTCCTTAAAATAAAACATGCACATGACTTTTTTAATGAAGCACATGCACACTTAATGCAAATCAGCCCATGAAAAAGCCTAAAAGAAGTCCACATGCCCCTTATAAGATAAAATAAGCCCAAGCCCATTGATTAGACTTGTGCTTGTGAAAATTGGCTAAGTGTTAGCCCTCTTGGTTTGAAGCCTCCAATGTGCACACACACTTTGGTGTCTTCCTAAGCTCTTCTCCAAGCTTGATCAACAAAACTTCTTGAAGTTCTTGTGAAACAAAAGCTTGTACATAAATCTGAAATTGTGCTTTGAGCTTGTTGGAGCGTGACCTTGTAATTGGACCCATTGGCATCCTCAAGTCTCCATTGCCTTGGTGAGTTGTATCATGTGGGAAAAATATGGTATAAGAAATGAATTAAGGAAGTGATTACCTTGGAAAATCAAACTTGAAGCTAAAGAAAGATGAATGAGGCAAGAATTGAAATAGGAAACTAAAAAGCAAAATAGGAAAGTAACTGAAATAAGAAAGTGAAGCAAATAGGAAAGCAAGCAAGTTCTAAGCAATACAAGATAGGAAAGCGAAGCAAATAGGAAAGTAATATCGCAATTTCCAAGCAATACAAGATAGGAAAGTACTTGCAATTAGGAAAGTAGCAAACTTGGACTCCACTTCTCTAAAACTTGCATCACACACTCTGATTGTTTTTTTTCTCTTTTTTTGTTGACTTTTTTTTCTTGTTTTCTCCTTTTTTTGACGAATTTCTTTTTTTTTCTTTTTTTCACTTATACTTTTTTTCTTTTTTTGACTTTTTTCTTTTTTTCTTTTTTTGACATCTACTTTTTTTTTTTAGAAACTGGATGCTCTCAATTTAGACTTGGTGTAACTTACTCTACAAAGCTTGGATTTTAGTGATTCCAAAACGAAAAATAAAGAAGAGATTTTGAACTTGAAGAAATTCCTATTAAGCAAAAGGGGCACGAACTAGTGGATGAAAAACGACCAGAAAAGAATAACGAAAATAAACAACAAAAGGATAGTTATTTGAAATCTAGCAACCAAAGCGCTCTGATACCAAATGATGGGAGACCCAATAAGAACTTGTGTTATAAAACCTTCAACAAGATGGAACTATGCCTAGGAGTAGATAGAATCAAGCAAACACACGAAATCTCAAGAAACAAATTGAAAAGATAGAAATAGAACACAAAGAGAAAATGGGCAGTTAGAAGAATGTTGGTCGATGAAAATATCCCTAAGAGAACTTTGTCTCTTAGAACCCTAGCAAAAATGTTGGTCAATGGAAAGAGCCCTAAGAGAACTTGTCTCTTAGAACTCTAACCTTAGGACGTCACAAAGGAAGACCACTCCTTTGATAAGTCAAGTATTCTCAAAGAATACAAAGAAAGCAAGAAAGCTCTCAATATTATTTCTAAATGAAAGATCCCCTTTCAAAGTACATAGAGGGTGCCTATTTATAGGGAAAACTTCCTAACTTAATGTCCTAAAGAAGATACTAAATAAAAGGAAACAAATCAATCCCTAAAAGGAAACAAAATAAACTTATAAAGGTGTTGACTAGATCACCTTATTTCAAGGAAACAAAAAAGGAAACTAAATAAAACATGTTCTCAACATGTTGGACCTTAGGGATCACGTCCTTATACTTATTTTTAAGTGGCACATGCTTGTCACATGTTACTTTATGTGAGTTCTCCCAATTAGACTCCATGTGGGCCTTTGGACACTTTATGTTGGGCTTCAAGGAATAAGACAATGCCTCTTGGACCTTTATGAGATAAAATCTGACTCAATAGTATGGGCTCTATCTCTTGAAGGTCTTGGATTAAACAATTCAATGCTTGCTTCATTACTTTGGCCCTCGCTCTTGTCATTGGGCCTCCAACATCTTGTAATGGATCTTTAGGAATATTAGACTTTAATGTTGGGCCTTTGATATGGGAATTTCGTTCATCTCCTTGCCTTGAACATTCAAACTTCAAATCTGATCCAATTTCAGCTCCTAAGCCTCCTTTTGCAAGCTTATGTCTATGCAAGTGGAGTAGTCATGCTTGTGATTCTTCTAGAGAGGGCATGTGGAGGGGCGAATGCTTAGCCAAATTTCAAGACAAGTTCAATTATTCTTATGGACTTACTTTAGTACATTGGGCTTGTTATTTGTCCTTTGTTTATTAGGACCAAAGAGACTTGTTATGGGCTAGGTATTTATTAGTATTTGCCTTAGTTTATTTAATGCTAGTTTTGGACAACCAAGTGTATGGGCCTAAGTAGAGTAATCCATTAGGCCGATCCACCTCCCTTAGGTTTATTTAAGTTATTTTGGTCTTATGTAAGTTAGTTTAGCTCAATCCTAAGTGGATTAGGATCAGATTGCATTATTGGGCTATAAACTCCTAAACTATTTAGGATTAGACTTGTTTTAGCAATAAAGGGTCTTGTAACCCATTCCTTTTAGGTTTAGGTCGTGGGAAAGGGTATAAATACCTTATTTTAATCTTGTAAATATTAGATTTGGTTGATTAACGAAATTGAGAGATATTCTCTTCAAGTAAGGTGTGTTCTTCTTATTGTTACTTCAAGGATTGCATCACTTATCAAGGTAATCACTTGTGGCGTGTTCAATTCTTAAATTTTCTTTGGGTTTGGGTCTGAATTTTGTATAATTGGGGTTTGAACTAGCATGTTCTTGGAGTAGAAAGATTGGGGTTTTGATTGAATAGGATTAGGAGGTTTCAAGAACCTTGTTTTCTTGGGGTTTCCATATCAGTTGGTATCAGAGCTTTGGCTTAATTCTATTGAACTCATACGTATCTTTCATTGTTCTTTGTTGAATTCTTAAAAAAAAGATTTAAATTGCTTGGAATGAATCTGCCATTTTTGGTTCTTTATGTTCTTGTTTCCTTAATTGATTCTTTGTTTTCTTGATCAACAATAAAACAAAAAACAAAAAAGGCAAAAAAAAGCAAAAAAAGTGAAAAATAAAAAGAAAAGAAAAAGTGAACAGTAGAAAAAAGAAAAAAGTGAACAATAGAAAGAACAAAAAAAGAATTTCAAGATTGATCAAGAAACATCCAAGATTGTGATTCTTTGAATCTTTGTTTGATCTTTCATTCAAGATTTGTTCTTATCATTCAAGATTCATTAAGATTGTCCTTCTTTCATTCAAGAACCTATTAAGAAACGATTTCTTTGAATCTTTTATTCAATTCTTGGAACCTTGGGTAGACTGGGATATTAAAATAAAAAAAATAAAAATATTTGGTCTTGGTTTCGGTGAGTTTTGTCAAATTTTTGTGTGTCTTTCTTTGTTTCCTAGTTTATTTCTTGTTTTGGTACCTATCTTTGCTTCTCTACATTGATTTGAACAATTGTTGCACTCATAATTGTTCAATTGACACAAGAATCGTTGCCTGCACTCTTCATCCGCGTATTGGCACTTTGATTTATTTTTTGTCCGTATAATATTTTGCTTCTAAAATTTTTTCATCTATTTGTTTGTTTTTGTTAGGCTTGTTATTTTTGTGCTTTCTACTTGAACTTGTTGCTTGTTGATTTCCTTGATCTTGTTGAAGTGATCCTAAAAAGTAACATAAAGGAGGCACTTGAGTGGAAAAAGGCCAGAGTGTGAGATTATATAGTGAAAAGCCATTTTATTGTGTGAAACACGAGTGGAAAATTTTGTTCTAGAGAGAAACACGTGAGGGAGTGTTGTGAGGTTTTTAACGTTTTCTTGCAGGAATTGATCATGTCTCATAATAGCAATAAAGATGGCAAGAGTGATGGGAGTGAAGAGGACCAACGAAATACATTCTTTACTCTTGAAGGAATTGATCATGTCTCTTCGGGGTTTGTTGTTGGGCGCTTTGGAAGAGGCGAAACAAGCTGATTTTTCAGAATGAGATGCAGCAGAATGGTGCACTGTTTTGGTATATTTTTCAGCAGTGTTCGGTGATTGAAGGAACATTGAAAAAGGGGCTGCTACAGCCGATTGGTGACATGCAGCTAAGGGCTGTGTTTTGGTCTTGTCCGTTGCCGGGGTTCGTCAAACTTAATTGTGATGCCTCGGTCACGGGTGCTCTGAGTTCAGCATTTGGAGGGGGCCTCATTCGAAACTCGAGTGGACGTTGGGTTGGTGGATTTGTATCCAATCTTGGTCGATGTCCAAGATTTGTACCCAATCTTGGACGATGGTCTTGAATACGCACTCTCTATTAATGCTCGTAATATTCTGATTGAGTCTGACAATGCCATTGCGGTTGATATGATTAATGATGTTGCTTCACCTAGTGCAAGCTGTTTAAGCCTCGTCTGTCAGATTAGACAGCTTCTTAATGCTTTTGATTCCGCCCATCTATCGCACATTCATCGGGAAGGAAACTTCGTGGCAGATAGCCTCTCCCACCATGCATACACTTTCGATCCGGGAGTGCATTATTTATCGGAACAGCCTGATTGTATAGCCTCCTGGCTCTTCCATGATCTTGTTGGTGTCACTTATTTTCGCTAGGCAGTTTATACCCTAGGGTAGTGCCCTCGGAATCAACCAACAAAAAAAAAGACAAGTTCGAGCAACAGGATAGAAACTTTGAAAGACAAGATAGACTTCTTAGAACTATTCAAGCGAAATCTTCAGGGAATAATAGGGCAAGAAGAAGAGAGAACCCTCCACTTCATAATCATTATCACCATGAGGAGGAGCAATATGAAGATGGATTTCATGAGGAAGAGTGCTATGGAGGCCGAAACAATGCAAGAGGTGGTAGAGGAGATAGATGCCGAAATAGAGGTGGTTATAGAGGAAGAGCTGAAAGAGGTAGAGAGGAGGAAGAGACTGAAAGAGTAGATAGAAACATTTGTTGGATCGCGTACGGTCTGAGTATTCACAATACGCTGCGGAAAAGACCATACAAGAACATCGCGTATAATCGAAAACACGAAGGATTAACAAAAATACCTTATTTTCGTGAATGGATTGCTTCTTTTCGGATTCCAAGACACTGCAAATTGCTAATGTCCTCTACCGGTATCAAGACGAGCATGAACGATCCGGGCTGCGGCTGTAGTAGCCCAATAAATATATCTAAATATATTTATTCAACACCTAATAAATTAGGCCCAAGAGAATAAGCCCAGATCACATTACTCTTTGTGTGCGACCCTGTAGGCTCATTTGATGTCGGCAATGGGCTTGATCACACTTCAAGGCCCATAAGTCATAAGCGGCCTTTAGCAAGACATTATGACTACCCAAATCAAATGAGGATCGATAATCCGATTTAACTCAGAACTATGGTTATAGGCTCAGATCCTTTGTAACACGATATCAAGATTAATCACAAGGCATGGTACATGTCAACCTTTGATTAATCATAGTTTCTTGATCCCCAAGTTGACTAATTATAACAAATGACATTGATGACTCTTCATCAATTCATTTGAGCACGGTCATGCATTTCTTCAGTCACACTTGTCAAGAGGCCTAAATGATATCTCTCTCATTTAAGAGAGGTACAAATCCCATCTACGTCATTCACATCCCTCCGCATGATTCATTTAGTGTCCAACATAAGACTATTTATTATTCGGTTAAAAATAACTTAGTCTAATATCAAAACACTAAATTTCTCATGTAGGGAACCATGATGACTTCAGGTCAAAGGACTAAAGTCAAACCATATAAAGAATCACTAATGACATGAAACCATGTAGTATTCTTTATGTGGGTCGGTCCAATATATGTTCTCTAACATATATCTATGTTTCGATTTGACATCTCATATCCATGATCAAGAAACGTGATCATCAATCAGAACACATACTAGTCTTAATTCATTATTGTTCCACCAATAATGATCGACCAGGGACAATCTAGAATAGTGTTATAACGCTTATAGTTTTACTATCAAGTCACATACTTGATGACATAAGTCTAATACTATTCATGGAATGTAAATCACATTACATAAACGAAATACATGTATATATGAAACGGAATACCTCATAATATATTATTAACAAATCATAATGTTAATACATGAATCACAAATGTTCATTGGCCTAGGGCACACTACTAACAATCTCCCACTTGCACTAGGCCCAATCAGTCAGATATCTAATACCCATAGACCTCGTATGACTCTCATGTTTAGGCTGTGGAAGAGGCTTAGTAAGTGGATCGGCAATGTTGTCATCTGTGCCCACTTTGCATATCTTCACGTCTCCTCTCCCAATGATCTCTCTAATCAGATGGAAACGTCTGAGTATGTGTTTGGATCTATGATGTGAGTTTGGTTCCTTAGCCTGTGCTATAGCCCCATTATTATCACAATAAAGGTCTATAGGACTTGCAATGCTAGGAACAACTCCAAGCTCAGTAATGAACTTCCTAATCCATACAGCTTCCTTAGCTGCATTCGAGGTAGCAATGTACTCAGCTTCAGTTGTAGAATCAGCAACAGTGTCTTGCTTTGAACTTTTCCAGCTCACTGCACCTCCATTCAAACAGAACACAAAACCTGATTGCGATCTAAAATCATCTATGTCAGACTGAAAACTAGCATCAGTGTAACCATTTACAACGAGCTCTTCTTCAAGTCCTCCATAGAGTAGGAACATATCCTTAGTTCTTCTCAAGTACTTAAGGATATTCTTAACTGCTATCAAGTGACTCTCACCATAATTAGATTGGTATCTACTTGTTATGCTCAAAGCATATGAGACATCTGGTCGGGTACATAACATGGCATACATGATAGATCCAATTGCAGATGCATATGGAATCTTACTCATGCGCTCAAGCTCCTTATCTGAAGTAGGACAATCCTTCTTGGAAAGCTTGATTCCATGTGACATAGGTAAGAATCCCCTCTTGAAATCTTGCATACTGAATCTTTTTAGTATCTTATCTATGTATGTACTCTGACTTAGGCCTATAAGCTTTCTTGATCTATCTCTATAGATCATAATGCCTAAAACATAGGCAGCCTCACCTAAGTCTTTCAATGAGAAACGTTTCCTTAACCAAATATTGACACTCTGTAAGGTTGAAATATCGTTTCCAATGAGCAATATGTCATCAACATATAAAGCTAAAAAGACAACAGCACTCCCACTAACCTTTTTGTAAACACAAGGTTCATCTTCATTCTTGATGAATCCAAGCTCTTTGACAACTTCATCAAAACGAAGATTCCAGCTTCTTGATGCTTGCTTCAATCCATAAATGGATCTTTGAAGCTTGCACACCTTTTTCGAATTCTTAGGATGGACAAAACCCTTAGGTTGTATCATATATACATCCTTAAGTAAGTTTCCATTAAGGAAAGTCGTTTTGACATCCATTTGTCATATCTCATAATCGTAGTATGCAGCTATGGCAATAAGAATTCTAATAGATTTGATCATGACCACTGGAGAAAATGTCTCATCATAATCAATTCCATGAACTTGTCGATAACCTTTAGCAACAAGTCTTGCTTTATAAGTGTGCACATTTCCATCCATGTCGAGTTTCTTTTCGAAAACCCATTTGCATCCAATGGTCTTCAAGCCATCAGAAGGATCAATCAAAGCCCAAACTTAATTGTCATATATGGATTGCATCTCTGCTTTCATAGCCTCTAACCATTTAGCAGATTCTGGACTTTCCATAGCTTCTTGATAGGTTGTGGGCTCATTATGATCGATGAGCATCACATTATCATCATCAGTAACGAGAAATCCATACCTCTCAGGCTCATGACGAATCCTATTAGATCTACGTAGGCCTTGTGTTGTTGAAGGCTGCTCATCAATAGTTTGTGAGCTCGCTTCAATCTCCTTTTCAGGCTCAATGTCATTTTGTGAAACTTGAATTTCTTCAAGTTGTACTTTACTCCCACTGTTTCCTTTGGAAACAAATTCCTTCTCTAAGAAGAAACCATTTAGAGCAACAAACACTTTGTTCTCTGATGGGATGTAAATGTAATATCCTTTAGTTTTCTTAGGATATCCCACAAAATAACATTTTTTAGATTTGGGTGCCAACTTGTCAGCAATTGGATGTTTCACATAAGCCTCACAACCCCAAATCTTTAGAAAAGATAAATTGGGACGCTTCCCAGTCCATATCTCATAAGGTGTCTTTTCTACAGCCTTTGAAGGAATACGGTTCAATATAAATGCTGCGATTTCTAAAGCATAGCCCCAGAAGTATTTTGGAAGATCAGTTTGACTCATCATTGATCGAACCATACTAATAGAGTTTGATTTCTCCTTTCAGAAACACCATTCCATTGAGGAGTTCCTGGAGGAGTCAATTGTGAAACAATTCCACAATCCTTAAGATAATCATCAAACTCTTGGCTTAAATATTCACCTCCTCGATCAGATCGAAGGATTTTAATATTCTTGCCAAGCTGATTTTGTACTTTATTCTTACACTCTTTGAACTTTTCAAAAGATTCAGATTTGTACTTCATTAAATAGACATACCCATATCTACTGAAGTCATCTGTAAAAGTAATGAAATACAAATAACCTCCTCTCGCTGATATGCTAAAAGGACCACATACATCGGTATGTATAAGGCCCAATAGCTCATTGGCCCTTTCCCCTTTACCTGTGAAGGGGGCCTTTGTCATCTTACCCAGTAAACAAGAATCACATGTCTCAAAAGATTCAAAAGAATCAATGAATCCATCTTGATGGAGTTTTGAAATGCATTTTTCGTTTACATGGCCTAAACGACAATGCCAGAGATAGGTTGGGTTCAAATCGTTAGATTTAAACTTCTTAGTATTTATGTTATAGATGGGCTCATTTGTAACAAACTCAGTGTCTAGAGTATAAATGCCATTTAATTGACGCACAATGCCATATAAAATGTCATTCTTATAAATGGAAATACTTCTATTCTCAATAGAAAATTTAAATCCATCATTCTCTAAACAAGCAAAAGAAATAATGTTCCTACTCATAGTAGGTACATAATAACAATTCTTGAGTTCCAAAATGAGCCCAGTAGGTAAAATAAGATCATACGTCCCCACGGATAAAGCAACAACTCTTGCTCCATTTCCCACGCGCAGGTTGATCTCACCAGACATCAATCTTTTAGTCCTTCTTAGACTCTACACATTAGTACAAATGTGAGTTGCAGCTCCGGTATCTAATACCCAAGATGCAGAAGGAGTAAAATTGATTTCTATAACAAACATACCTGAAGAAGTAGTCGCACTATTCATCTTCTCTTTTAGTTCTTCCAAATAGAGTTTGCAGTTCCTTTTCCAATGACCAGGTTCATTGAATTGAAAGCAAACTCCCTCCTTGGGTGCCTTAGTCTTAGCTTTAGGCTTGGGCTTGGGCTTGTACTTGGGTACTTTACCTTTGTCCTTTGCTGTGCCCTTCTTCTTAAAAGCTTTTCCCTTTTGAACCACAAGAACTTCATTGGTGGTCTTAACCTTTCGCTTTAAGTTCTCTTCAGCAGTTTTCAGCATCCCATGCAATTCGTCAATGGACTTCTCCATATTATGCATGTTGTAGTTAAGAATGAACTGATCATATTCATCAGTCAAAGATGCTAGAATAAGATCAGTTGCCAATTCTTGACTAACAGGTGTACCTAATTTCTCAAGATGATGAATGGAACCATGATGACTTCAGATCAAAGGACTAAAGTCAAACCATATAAAGAATCACTAATGACATGAAACCATGTAGTATTCTTTATGTGGGTCGGTCCAATATATGTTCTCTAACATATATCTATATTTCTGATTTGATATCTCATATCCATGATCAGTAAAACGTGATCATCAATCAGAACACATACTAGTCTTAATTCATTATTGTTCCACCAATAATGATCGACCAGGGACAGTCTAGAATAGTGTTATAACGCTTATGGTTTTACTATCAAGTCACATACTTGATGACACAAGTCTAATACTATTCATGGAATGTAAATCACATTACATAAACGAAATACATGCATATATGAAACGGAATACCTCATAATATATTATTAACAAATCATAATGTTAATACATGAATCACATATGTTCATTGGCCTAGGGCACACTACTAACAACATTGGCAACATCAAAATGAATATGCCACCATTTCAAGGAAGGAATGATGCTGATGCCTACTTAGAGTGGAAAAAGAAAGTAGAGATAATATTTGCCTGCCACAATTTTTTCTGAGGAGAAGAAGGTGAAGTTATCGACAGTTGAGTTCTCTGATTATGTTACTGTTTGGTGGGATCAATTGATAGTTAGTAGAAGACAAACTAAAGAAAGACCTGTTGAAACCTGGGATGAGATGAAACACATCATGAAAAAGAGACTCGTGCCAAGTTACTACTATAGGGAGTTGCATCAAAAACTCTAAACATTGAGGCAAGGCACAAAGAGCGTGGAAGATTACCACAAGGAGATGGAGATAGCTATGATAAGAGCTAACATAGAGGAGGATAGAGAGGCTACAATGGCTCGATTCCTTGCTGGTCTAAATAAAGAGATAGCCAATGTGTTAGAGCTTCATCAATACTTAGAGTTGGGGGACATGGTAAGCATGGCTATGAAGATTGAGAAGCAATTGAGGGGAAAAAGTTTCAACAAGGGCAATACCTCAGGATCGTCAAATTCTTGGGGTCCTAAATGGCCAAAGAAGGAGGAAAAGAGCAAGGATAAGTCCTATGACAATAAGGATAAGTCCAAGGAAAAGTGGACAGCCTCTAAAGGTGCGCCTACATCTAATGATCAAAATCCTAGCACTAAGCAAAGAGACATCAAATGCTTCAAGTGTTTGGGTTCGAGTCATAGGGCAAACCAATGACCCAATAGGGAGATAGTGATGGAAATGATATGCCTGAGTTGGAGGATTGCACTGATGAAGAAGTTGAGCAACCAGTCCAAGCCGAAGCATTAGTAGTGAGGCGAGCTCTCAATGTACAAGAAAAGATAGAGCCTGAGGAAAAAAGGGAGAATATATTCCACACCAGATGTTTAATTAAGGGTAAGATGTGTCGTTTAATAATTGATGGAGGTAGTTGCACCAATGGTGCAAGCACAATTTTAGTTGAGAAATTGGAGCTGCCTCTCATTAAGCACTCTAGTCCTTATAAGCACTCTAGTGGCGTTCTAAATTGGGAGATATTATGATGAAGTGCTGTGTGATGTAGTTCCTATGCATGCTGGTCATTTACTATTCGGGAGACCATGGCAATATGATAGGCGTGTATTACATGATGGATTCAAAAGTAGATATTCATTCAAGATGGGGGAGAAAAAAAGGCCATTCAAGAATAAAAGAACAAAGGCCCAACTGAGAGTAATTGCACTAGTGAGCAAAAGAAAGAGAGTGGTGCAGTTGAAAAAGGAGAGGAGTGAAAAGAAGAGAGGAACAAAAAAAAGTACTTTCTTTGCAAAAGAAAAAGAGTTAAGGAAGGTCATGTACACACAGAAACCGTTGGTTTTGCTTATGTATAAGGAGTTGTTTTATGGTGAGACTGACCTTGACCCTTCTGTGCCTAGAGTTGTGAGACTTGTTTTGCAGGAATACTCTGATGTCTTTCTAAATGAGTTGAACATCAGATTGATCTCGTGCTAGGAGTTCAAATTCCAAGTCACCCAGCCTATAGGAGTAATCCTGAGGAGACAAAGGAGCTTGAAAGGCATGTGGAAGAGTTGCTTGAGAGGGGGCACGTGAGAGAAAGTCTAAGCCCATGCGCAGTTCCAGTGCTATTGGTGCCAAAGAAAGATGGAACTTGGCATATGTGTGTGAATTACAGGACAATAAACAAGATAACGGTAAAGTATCACCACCCCATTCCTAGGCTAGATGATATGCTTGATGAGCTACATGATGCTTGTTTATTTACAAAAATTGATCTCATGAGTGGTTATCATCAAATTAGAATGAAAGTAGGGGATGAATGGAAAATAGCCTTTAAAACAAAATATGGTCTATATGGGTGGTCATGTCATTTGGTTTGACAAATACACCTAGCACTTTTATAAGATTAATGAACCATGTTTTCCGTGATTTTATTGGCAAGTTTGTGGTTGTATACTTTGATGACATTTTAATTTATATCAAAAGCCTTGATGAGCATGTTATGCATCTTAAATCTATAATACTAGAAGCACTTAGGCGTGAAAGACTATATGCTAAATTTAAAAAGTGTTCTTTTTGTATGGATAAAGTTGTTTTTCTTGGCTTTGTTATTTCTGCCCATGGTGTACATGTTGATTAGGAGAAGGTTAAGGCTATTAAAGATTGGTCTACTCCTAAGTGTATTAGTGATGTGCGTAGTTTTCATAGTTTAGCTAGCTTTTATAGGAGTTTTGTGAAAGATTTTAGTACCATTGCTGCGCCATTGACTGAAATAATTAAAAAGGATGTTGGATTTAAGTGGAATGAGGCACAAGAACTTGCTTTTAATACATTGAAAGATAAATTGTGTTCTGCGCCTGTATTGAATTTGCCTAACTTTAATGAAGCTTTTGAGATAAAATGTGATGCCTTCGCGTTAGGTATTGGTGCTGTTTTGATGCAGGGTAAGTGTTCCATTGCATACTTCAGTGAAAAGCTTCATGGGTCACAATTGAATTATTCCACTTATGACAAGGAACTCTATGCCTTAGTAAGAGCATTGGAGACTTGGCAGCATTATCTCTAGCCAAAAGAGTTTGTGATCCATTCTGATCATGAGTCATTGAAACATCTAAAGTGCCAAGGTAAGTTGAACAAGAGGCATGCGAAGTGGTTGGAATTCATAGAGACCTTTCCATACGTGATACAATACAAACAAGGTAAGGAGAATGTAGTTGCTGATGCACTTTCAAGAAGGTACACTCTAATAACTACTTTAAGTTCTAAATTGTTAGGGTTTGAGTACATTAGGGATTTGTATGTTTCGGATTCTGATTTTGCCAATGTGTTTGGCACTTGTGAGCATGCTGCATTCCAAAGATTTTATAGACATGATGGCTATCTGTTTAGGGAGAACAAGTTATGTGTGTCTAAATGTTCTATACAGGAGGTCCTTGTGCGTGAATCACATTGCGGGGGTTCGATGGGTCATTTTTGGGTTCAAAAGACATATGACATACTTTGTGAACATTTTTATTGGCCCAGCATGAGAAAAGATGTTGCAAAAATTTGTTCTAAGTGTGTTGCATGCAGACAAGCGAAATTTAAGACTCATCCTTATGGTTTGTATACACCTTTCCCTGTGTCTAAGCATCCGTGGACTGACATATCTATGGACTTTGTTTTAGGGTTGCCTAGGACCAAAAAAGGTAGGGATAGTATATTTGTAGTAGTAGATCGGTTTAGTAAGATGGCATATTTCATTGCATGTCATAACACTGATGATGCTGTAAATATTGCCGAGTTGTTTTTTAGGGAATGTTGTGCGTTTACATGGTGTTCCTAAGACTAAAGTTTCTGATCGTGATGTGAAGTTTTTGAACCGCTTTTTGCGTGTTCTTTGTGGTAAGCTAGGTACTAAACTTTTGTTTTCTACTACTTGCCATCCTTAAACTGACGGAAAAACTGAGGTGGTGAATAGAACTTTAGGTTCTCTTTTACGTGCTGTGGTTGGTAAAAATATTAAAACATGGGAAGAACGCAGGGGCTGATTCGAGGACAAATCCTTTTGAGGAGGGAGGGAATGATACAAGAAGCCTTGGCAATGGAGATCAAGTGATACAACTCACCAAGGCAATGGAGACTTGAGGATGCCAATGGGTCCAATTACAAGGTCGCCCTCCAACAAGCTCAAAGCACAATTTCAGATTTATGTACAAGCTTTTGTTTCACAAGAACTTCAAGAAGTTTTGTTGATCAAGCTTGGAGAAGAGCTTAGGAAGACACCTAAATGTGTGTGCACATTGGAGGCTTCAAACCAAGAGGGCTAACACTTAGCCAATTTTCACAAGCACAAGTCTAATCAATGGTCTTGGGCTTATTTTATCTTATAAGGGGCATGTGGACTTCTTTTAGGCTTTTTCATGGGCTGATTTGCATTAAGTGTGCATGTGCTTCATTAAAAAAGTCATGTGTATGTTTTATTTTAAGGAACCAAGCTTGTGGGCCTAGTTTAAAAGCCCAATTCGCCCCTCTTAAGTTAGTCTTCTATTTTGTGGTTTTCTTATCCTATTTGGACAAGGACTAGTCAATTTTAATTAGTTTTGAAGCCCAAATCCATGTGGGATTTATTCTTGGGCAGATTTGTTTCAAGAAGGCCTTTTGATATTTTGGGCTTTCTTTAGGGTTTTTAGGTTATCTTTGTTAGGGTTTACATTGCAAAGGGTATTTAAACCTTTGCTTTAGCCATGAACACGAGTTTTTAGAGAGATCAATAAAATTAGAAAGCATTCTTCAGGAGAGAATTGAGATTCTTGCTTGTTTTATCTTAAGGATTGATTCAACTTATCAAGTAAGTTCTAACTTGTGGCGTTAATTCAATTCCTACAATCTTATACTCTTTGTTACCAATTCCTTGCTGTTTTGGGGGTGAAGGGTCTTGTTAGATTGATTGAATTTAGGTTTGGGAACAATAATTGAAACGGAGGTGATCTAGACATTGATTCTAGGTTGTTGCCGTATCATCTTTGGTATCAGAGCCTAAGTTTTAAATTCAATCTTTATCTTTAATTTTTTGTTTGTTCTTGATTATTATAGTTAGTTCATCATTAAAATTCGAAAAAAAGAAAAAAAGAAAAGAAAGAAAGAAAGAAAAGAAAAGAAAGAAAGAAAGAAAATCAAGAAAAGAAAGAAAGAAAGAAAGAAAAAGAAGAAAAGAAAGAAAAGAAAGAAAGAAAGAAGTAAAAAAAATCAAGATTGTGAATCTTTGTGAGTTTGAGTTGATTTGCTTGCAAGATTCATCAAGAAACGAATCTGATCATTCAAGAATTCTTTAATTTCGTTTCTTTATTATTCAAATTCATCAAGAACACATCCTTCATTCAAGAAACTCATCAAGACTTGTTTTCGTGCATCAAGAAACACTTTCTTGTTTTAAGATTTACGTTGTTCGCTCAAAACGTGTGTCTTTGATATAATTGCTTATCTTTATGTTCTTGAGTAATTGGGGCAGATTGGAATGTTTTTGTTAATTTGGGTTTGGTGTTGAGTTTAATTCCTAGTTTCGTCTTTTTTTCAACTCTTTAGTTGTTTTTTTTTTGTTTGCTGTCCTTTTTTGTTTCCATTACACTTGAATTGAGTAATCTTGTTTCATATTGCTCAATTGGTACCAAAAATCGTTCACATACGTTTTCTCCATCTAGTATGTGTTTATTTTCGTCTTCCTTGTTTTCTTTACATTAAATTGCATCTAGCTTTGTGTTTTTCTTCCTTTATTTAGGTATTCGTTGCTTTCCTTTTGAATTACGTTGCTGTTGTGTTGATTTGGTTGGTAGTGATTGATCCGAATAAGTAAAACTGTGCTAGAATCTAAAGTGGTAAAAAGCAAGAGTGTGTAAGCTCATTTGAGGGTAAAAGCCATCTTCTTGCGTGAAACACGAGGGTATCCAATCTGATTTAGAGAGAAACACGTGAGGGAGTGTGTGAGGAGCTATTCTAACGTGTTTTTGCAGGTTTTACATCATGGCCAATTCAAAGGATAGTAAAGGTAGTGACAAGGATGAAAAGAATAGTGAGACTGATCAACACACATTCTTTACTTTGGAGGCTATGCAACATCAATTCCAAAGGATTGAGAACATGTTCAGGGATGTCAGTGATAAATTTGATAGACAAGATCAAGTTATTAGGAATTTACAACGAAAGGCTTCATCTAATGGTGCAACATGGAGGCAAAATGCTAGGAAGCCAACTCCTGTGCGCTTTGAATATGAAGATGAATATGATGATGGGGAAGATGAAGAAGATTGGCATAGGGCCAGATTTGGTGGAAGAGGGGGACGGAATGATAGAGGAAGAGGAAGAGGTTATAGAGGCCGAGACAATGCAAGGGGAGAAGACAGGGTCGAGCGTGTGGATAGAAATTTGGGCAGTATCAAGATGAAAATACCATCTTTCCAAGGTAAGAATGATCCAGAAGCTTACTTAGAATGGGAAAGAAAGGTGGAGATGATTTTTGAATGCCATAACTATTCTGAGGAGAAGAAGGTGAAGCTTGCTGCCGTGGAATTTCATGATTATGCGCTTATTTGGTGGGATCAACTTGTTTTGAACAAAAGAAGGAATGGAGAGGATCCTATTGATACTTGGGCTGAAATGAAGATGGTCATGAAGAAGAGGTTTGTGCCTAGTTACTTCTATAGGGAGCTCCATCAAAGGCTCCAAACCTTGAGACAAGGCACCAAAAGTGTAGAAGAGTACCATAAGGAGATGGAGATAGCCATGATTATGGTTAATGTAGAAGAAGAAAGAGAAGCCACCATGGCACGTTTCTTGGCTGGTTTGAACAAAGACATTGCAAATGTTATTGAATTGCACCATTATGTGGAGTTAGAGGAGATGGTGAATATGGCTATGAAGGTGGAGAGGCAACTCAAGTACAAAAGCTCCAACAAGGCTTCTTACCCAAGCTCTACTACAAATTGGAACTCGAAATGGTCCAAGAAAAATGAGAAGGACAAAGACAAGCTAAAGGAAGAGAAAAACAAGGCAGATCCAAAAGGTACATTTAAAACTCCAAGTTCTTCTAGTTCCAATTATGAAAAGCATAGGACTATTAAATGCTTTAAATGTCTTGGTGTTGGTCATATTGCTTCTCAATGCCCAAACAAGAAAACAATGTTTGTGAGAGGAGGAAAAGTTGTGTCTGAGGAGGAAGAAGATGATTTGACTTCCATGCCTGAGTTGGAAGATTGTTCGATGTGGAAGTTGAGGATGCACCTAGGGTGAATTACTTGTTACTAGGCGTAGTTTTGAATGCTCAAGTGAAGGAAGATGGAATTGAGCAAAGGGAAAATATTTTTCATTCTAGATGCCTAGTGAATGAGAAGATTTGTAGCCTGATCATTGATGGGGGAAGCTGCACTAATGTGGCTAGTACATTGATGATAGAAAAACTTGGGTTGAAGTGCTTGAAACACCCTAGGCCGTATAGACTACAATGGCTGAATGACATGGGGGAAATCAAGGTAAATAAACAAGTCCTTGTATCTTTCTCCATTGGAAAGTATTCTGATCAAGTACTTTGTGATGTTGTACCTATGCATGCTTGTCATTTATTGCTCGGTCGACCTTGGCAATATTATAGAAGAGTGCTACATGATGGTTTTAAGAATAGGTATTCATTTACTATGGGAGATCAGAAATTTGTTCTTGCTCCATTGGCACCAAAAGAGGTATATGATGACCAAATGCAATTAAAAAGGAGTATGGAGGGAATGCAACAAAGACAGGACAAAAAACTTCAAGAAAAGCATGACAATACAAAATTTGAGGGGAAGGTTGAGAACCTTGCAAAAGGGGAGCAGAAATCTAAATCAAAAGAAAAGACAGAAAGTGAGGCCGAGAGTGAGAGAAGAAAAGTGGGGAAAGAGGCCTCAAAAGAAATTCAATTAAAAGGCCCAAATGAGAGAGAGGGTAGAAATAAACAAAACTTCTATGCAAAAATGAGAGATGTAAGGGTTGCTTGTGTGGAAAGGAGATGTTTGTTTGTACTTTTGTACAAGCAAGCTTATTTTAGTGAATCTGACCTTGACCCTTGTTTGCCTAGTAGTGTTGTTTCTCTTTTGCAGGAGTATGGAGATGTTTTCCCTAAGAAGTTGCCTAAGGAATTGCCGCCTATTAGAGGAATAGAACATCAGATTGACTTCATGCCTGGGGCGCAGATTCCAAATAGACCAACTTATAGGCAAACTCAAGAAACTAAGGAACCCAAAAGCAAGTGGAAGAATTGCTACAAAAGGGACACATCAGGGAGAGTCTTAGTCCTTGTGTCGTGCCAGTGATATTGGTTCCAAAGAAGGATGGGAGTTGGCGCATGTGTGTGGATTGCAGAGCTGTTAACAAGATAACGGTAAAGTATCACCATCCTATACCTAGATTGGATGATATGATTGATGAATTGCATGGTGCATGTGTGTTTACCAAAATTGATCTTATGAGTGGTTACCATCAGATTAGAATGAAAATTGGTGATGAATGGAAAACTGCTTTTAAAACAAAACACGGTTTATATGAGTGGCTTGTGATGCCTTTTGGCTTAACTAATGCTCCTAGTACATTTATGTGTTTGATGAATCATGTTTTGAGGTCATTTATTGGTAAGTTTGTTGTGGTATATTTTGATGACATATTGTGATGAAGAACCATGGGCATGTGAAAAACAAGAAGAGAAGCATCCATGGCGTGATTCGCCTCAAGGAAGCCTAGGACGTGACTTGCATGGACATGAGCTTGCAAAAGGAGGCTTAGGAGCTAAAATTGGATCAGATTTGAAGTCTAAATATTCAAGGCAAGGGGATGAACGAAATTCCCATATCAAAGGCCCAACATTCAAGTCTAATGTTCCTAAAGATCCATTACAAGATGTTGGAGGCCCAATGACAAGAGCTAGGGCCAAAGCAATGAAGCAAGCATTGAATTGTTTAATACAAGACCTTCAAGAGATAGAGCCCATATTGTTGAGTCAGATTTCATCTCATAAAGGTCCAAGAGGCATTGTCTTATTCCTTGAAGCCCAACATAAAGTGTCCAAAGGCCCACATGGAGTCCAATTGGGAGAACTCACTTAAAGTACCATGTGACAAGCATGTGCCACTTAAAAATAAGGATATGGACGTGATCCCTATGGTCCAACATGTTAAGATCACATTTTATTTAGTTTCCTTTTTTGTTTCCTCTAAATAAGGTGATCTAGTCAACACCTTTATAAATTTTTTTTGTTTCCTTTTAGGGATTGATTTGTTTCCTTTTATTTAGTATCTTCTTTAGGACATTAAGTTAGGAAGTTTTCCCTATAAATAGGCACCCTCTATGTACTTTGAAAGAGGTCTTTGATTCAGAAATAATATTGAGAGCTTTCTTGCTTTCTTTGTATTCTTTGAGAATACTTGACTTATCAAAGGAGTGGTTTTCCTTTGTGGCGTCTTAAGGTTAGAGTTCTAAGAGACAAGTTCTCTTAGGGTTCTTTCCATTGACCAACATTCTTGCTAGAGTTCTAAGAGACAAGTTCTCTTAGGATTCTTTTCATCGATCAACATTCTTCTCACCTCCCATTTTCTTTGTGTTCTATTTCTATCTTTTCAACTTTGTTTCTTGTGATTCCATGTGTTTGCTTGATTCTATCTACTCCCGGGCATAGTTTCATCTTGTTGAAGGTTCTCTAGGACAAATTCCTATTGGGTCTGCCATCATTTGGTATCAGAGCGCTTTGGTTGCTAGATTTCAAATAACTATCCTTTTGTTGTTTCTTTTTCGTTATTCATTTCTGTCCATTTTTGCGTCTACTAGTTCGTGTACCTATTTGCTTGAGTTTTGGCAAAATAATAGGAATTTCTTCAAGTTCAAAATCTCTTCTTTATTTTCGTCTTGGGATCACTCAAATCCAAGCTTTCTAAAGCAAGTTACATAAAATCTAAATTGAGAGCATCCAGCTTCTGAAAAAAAAAGGAGAAGTCAAAAAAAAGAAAAAAAAAGAAAAAAAAATTGTCGAAAAAAAAGAAACAAAAAAAAAAGTAGAAGTGAAAAAAAAATTCGTCAAAAAAATTCGTCAAAAATCGACAAAAAAAAGAGATAGAAAAAAAAAAAGAAAACAATCAGAGTGTGTGATGCAAGTTTTAGAGAAGTGGAGTCCAAGTTTGCTACTTTCCTAATTGCAAGTACTTTCCTATCTTGTATTGCTTGGAACTTGCCATATTACTTTCCTATTTGCTTCACTTTCCTATCTTGTATTGCTTGGAACTTGATTGCTTTCCTATTTGCTTCACTTCCTTATTTCAGTTACTTTCCTATTTTGCTTTTCGTTTCCTATTTCATTTCTTGCCTTATTAATCTTTCTTTAGCTTCAAGTTTGACTTTCCAAGGTAATCACTTCCTTAATTCATTCCTTATACTATTTTTTCACACTCTATTTCCCCTTTTGGATTCTTTGAGAATTTTATCTTGGGATTCTAATCTTAGCTGTCACTTGGTTTGATTACTTCTATTTGATTGTGTCTTGTTTGAATAAGAATACTATAAAAAGCAAGTTGAGTGGAAAACGCAAGAGTGTTTACATTATAGAAAAGCCAATTTTGTGTGAAACACGAGTTGTTTGACTTCCGTTGAGTGTATACACGTGAGGGAGAGTGGTAAGGTCCATATTGTTTTTTTTGTTCGCTAACATTTTAGAATTCATAAATATGTCTCAAGAAGATGAATCAGTGAACAAGATCTTAAAGTCTTTATGAAGGTGTGCAAGACCAATTCCAGAGGTTGAATGCTAGGTTGGATGACATCCAATCCACGTCAAACTCCAAAGGTCCTAGAAGAGTGTTCTATGGAGAAGATGAAGATGTGCAATCCGATGATGAAGGCCCCAACATTAGGAGAGGTAGACAAGCTTCTTCTCGTAATGAACTGGAAAACATAAAACTGAAAATCCTTCCTTTCACGGGAAAATGATCCTGAATTATATTTAGAGTGGGAGAGGAAAATTGAACATGTATTTGAGTGTCATACATATAGTGAAGAGAAAAAGATAAAACTTGCTGTCGTTGAATTGTGTGACTATGTTAGTATTTGGTGGGATCAATTGCAAATAAATAGAAGACGAAATCTTGAAAGACCAATCCGTACATGGCAAGAAATGAAAGCCATCATGAGAAAGCGCTTTGTTCCAAGTCATTACTATCGAGACTTGTTCAGCGACTACAAAGATTGAGGCAAGGATCTATGAGTGTTGAAGAGTACCACCAAGAGATGGAGATCATCATGATTAGGGCCAATGTTGAGGAAGACATGGAAGCTACCATGAGAAGATTTCTTGATGGTTTGCGCCCTGAAATTGTTTTCATTGTAGAACTGCAAAATTTTCTTGACATGGATGAGTTGTTACATAAGGCCATTATGGTAGAAAAGCAATTAAAGATCCAAAATGGTGCTGGGTCGAGTTCTTGGAAGAAAACCTTGAAGGAGTCCAAAACTTCATTCAAATCCAAAGGAGACATCCAGCCAAAAGAAGAAAGTAAGCCTAAATTCTCTACTCCAAATCCCAAGGGTAAACGTGACTCTAAACCCTCTTCTTCTTCTAATCCTTCTTATAAAGTTAAGTGCTTTAAATGTCAAGGTTTTGGTCATATTGCTTCTCAATGCCCTAACAAAAGAACTATGATTTTACTTGAGAATGGTGATGTTGCTAGTGAAAGTAGTGATAGTGATGACTATGATGATGTGGCTCCATTGACGGATGCTTCCGATGTTGATTGTGATGCTGAGGTTGGTGAAGCACTTGTGGCTAGGCGTGCTCTTAATATCCAACCAAAAGAAGATCTTGATGAAGAGCAACGTGAGCACATCTTTCATACAAGGTGTCTCATTAACGGTAAAGTTTGTAGCATGATCATAGATGGTGGAAGTTGTACCAATGTTGCTAGTACTTTACTCGTTGACAAGCTTAATTTGCCTATTTTGAAACATCCTAGACCATATAAATTACAATGGTTAAATGATTGTGGTGAGGTGAAAGTCACCAAACAAGTGATGGTTGCATTTTCATTGGTAAGTATCATGATGAGATTTTATGTGATGTTGCACCAATGTATGCTGGACATGTTTTGCTTGGTAGGCCATGGCAATTTGATAGAAAAGTTAGGCATGATGGATATAAAAATTGTTATTCTTTTCCTTTTCATGGTAAAAATATGGTGTTGAAACCTCTTAGGCCCATTCAAGCTTATGAGGATCAAGTGAGGATTGAGAAAGAATGCAAATT
This sequence comes from Erythroxylum novogranatense, assembly GCA_029891385.1. Classification (NCBI taxonomy): domain Eukaryota; kingdom Viridiplantae; phylum Streptophyta; class Magnoliopsida; order Malpighiales; family Erythroxylaceae; genus Erythroxylum; species Erythroxylum novogranatense. The sequence continues at coordinate 63,079,183 of CM057233.1, forward strand.
GAAGGCAAAAGAAAAGAAAGAGAGAGACGTCGAAAAGAAAGAAAAAGGGAGAGAAAGTAAAATGAGTGAAAAAAATGAAGAAAAGAGAGTGACTTTATTTGCTGGAAAAAGTGAGATCAAAAGAGCTTTAAAATGTGAAGAATCTTATATACTTTTATATAAAGATGTTTTCTTAACTATTAATGAGCTTGATCCATCTTTGCCGTCTAGTGTTTTGTCTTTGTTGCAGGACTTCAACGACTTATTTCCGGAGGACATTCCTGATAGATTGCCCCCTTTGAGAGGCATTGAGCACCGTATAGACTTTCTTCCCGGAGCTTCAATTCCGAATAGGCCTGCGTATAGAGCCAATCCGGAAGAAACTAAGGAGATCCAAAGACAAGTTGAAGAGCTTATGAAAAAGGGCTTTGTGAGAGAAAGCTTGAGCCCGTGTGCTGTGCCAGTTATACTTGTTCCTAAGAAAGATGACAAATGGAGAATGTGTGTTGACTGTAGAGCCATCAATAAAATCACGGTGAAATATCGTTACCCTATCCCTCGTTTAGATGATATGCTTGATGAGTTGCATGGTGCTTGTATATTTTCAAAAATTGATCTTAGAAGTGGGTATCATCAAATTCGCATGAAAAAGGGTGATGAGTGGAAAACTGCTATCAAAACTAAGTTTGGGTTGTATAAGTGGTTAGTTATGCCTTTTGGCTTGACTAATGCACCTAGTACTTTCATGAGTTTGATGAATCATGTGTTTCGTCCTTTTATTGGAAAGTATGTGGTCGTCTATTTTGATGATATTCTAGTGTATTCTAGGAGTTTAGACGAACATGTGAAACACTTGAATGATGTGTTTGAACTTTTAAGAGAAAATAAGTTTTACGCCAATTTAGAAAAATGTTCCTTTTGCATGGATACTGTTGTGTTTCTTGGTTTTATTGTAGGTGCTAAAGGACTTCAAGTTGATGAAGAGAAAGTGAAAGCAATTAGAGAATGGCCAACTCCCAAGAATGCGAATGAGGTTCGAAGCTTCCATGGCTTGGCTAGCTTCTATCGGAGATTTGTGAAGGATTTCTACCATTGCAGCCCTTTGAATGAATTGGTAAAAAAGAATGTGATTTTTAAATGGGGTGATTCACAAGAGGTTGCTTTTAATAGCTTGAAAGAAAAATTGACCAATGCTCCTCTTCTTATTCTTCCTGATTTTTCTAAAGTTTTTGAGGTTGAATGTGATGCTTCTGGAATAGGCATTGGTGCTGTTTTAATGCAAGATTCTAAACCCATTGCTTATTTTAGTGAAAAACTAAGTGGTGCTGCTTTGAATTACTCCAATTATGATAAAGAGTTGTATGCTTTAAAAAGGTCTTTAGAGACTTGGCAACATTACTTGTGGCCAAAAGAATTTATCATTCACTCTGATCATGAAAGTTTGAAATTTCTGAAGTCCCAAGGTAAATTGAACAAGAGACATGCTAGGTGGTTGGAATTTATTGAAACTTTTCCTTATGTTATTAAACATAAACAAGGAAAGAAAACATTGTGGCTGATGCTCTTTCTAGGAGATACTCTCTTCTTAGCTCTATGCATGCTAGATTACTTGGTTTTGAGATGTTGAAAGGCATGTATGAATCTGATTGTGACTTTGCAAAATTTGGAAATCTTGTGAAAAACATGGTAATGATAATTTCTATAGATTTGATGGATTTCTATTCAAAAGGATAAACTTTGCATTCCATCTTGCTCTATCGTGAATTACTTGTTAGAGAGACACATGGAGGTGGATTGATGGGTCACTTTGGTGTTGAGAAAACTTTAGCTCTTTTGCATGAACATTTTATTGGCCTAACATGAGAAAGGATGTTGTTTCTATTTGTGCTAAATGTATTACTTGTAGGCATGCAAAATCTAAGGTACAATCACATGGTTTATATTCTCCATTACCCGTCCCCTCTCATCCTTGGGTTGATATATCTATGGACTTTGTGCTTGGATTGCCTAGATCATCTAGTGGAAAGGATAGTATCTTTGTGGTGGTTGATCGATTTAGCAAGATGGCTCACTTTATTGCTTGTTCTAAAACCAATGATGCTGTTCATGTTGCTGATTTGTTCTTTAAAGAGGTTATAAGATTGCATGGGTTGCCAAAGACTATTGTGAGTGATAGAGATGTAAAATTTCTTAGTCACTTTTGGAGAACTCTATGGAATAAACTTGGCACTAAACTCTTGTTTTCTACTGTTGCACATCCTCAAACGGATGGTCAAACTGAAGTGGTAAATAAAACTTTGACAACATTGTTGCGTGCGATCATCCAAAAGAACTTGAAGAATTGGGAAAAGTGTCTCCCACACATTGAGTTTGCTTATAATCGTGCTCTTCATTCTTCTACTCAATTTTCTCCTTTTGAGATTGTTTATGGGTTTAATCCTTTGACTCCTTTGGAAATTCTTCCATTGCCTTCTAATGAGTTTACTAACTTTGACGGTATGAAAAAAGCTAAATTTGTACAGGAGTTGCATGCTAAAGTTAGAGCCAACATTGAGAAGAGAAATGAACAATATGCAAAGCAAGCTAATAAAAGCCGAACGCGTGTCATCTTTGAACATGGTGATTGGGTTTGGGTGCACTTGAGAAAGGAGAGGTTTCCAGAACAAAGGAAATCTAAGCTACAATCAAGAGGAGATGGCCCTTTTCAAGTTTTAGAAAGGATTAATGATAATGCTTATAAAATTGATTTGCCTAGCTCCTATGGTAATGTGAGTGCTACATTCAATGTATCTGATTTATCCCTCTTTGATGTTGCAGATTCGAGGACGAATCTTTTGAGGAGGAGGAATGATGAAGAACCATGGGCATGTGAAAACAAGAAGAGAAGCATCCATGGCGTGATTCGCCTCAAGGAAGCCTAGGGCGTGACTTGCATGGACATGAGCTTGCAAAAGGAGGCTTAGGAGCTGAAATTGGATCAGATTTGAAGTCTAAATATTCAAGGCAAGGGGATGAACGAAATTCCCATATCAAAGGCCCAACATTCAAGTCTAATGTTCCTAAAGATCCATTACAGGATGTTGGAGGCCCAATGACAAGAGCTAGGGCCAAAGCAATGAAGCAAGCATTGAATTGTTTAATACAAGACCTTCAAGAGATAGAGCCCATATTGTTGAGTCAGATTTCATCTCATAAAGGTCCAAGAGGCATTGTCTTATTTCTTGAAGCCCAACATGAAGTGTCCAAAGGCCCACATGGAGTCCAATTGGGAGAACTCACTTAAAGTACCATGTGACAAGCATGTGCCACTTAAAATAAGGATATGGACGTGATCCCTATGGTCCAACATGTTAAGATCACATTTTATTTAGTTTCCTTTTTGTTTCCTCTAAATAAGGTGATCTAGTCAACACCTTTATAAGTTTATTTGTTTCCTTTTAGGGATTGATTTGTTTCCTTTTATTTAGTATCTTCTTTAGGACATTAAGTTAGGAAGTTTTCCCTATAAATAGGCACCCTCTATGTACTTTGAAAGAGGTCTTTGATTCAGAAATAATATTGAGAGCTTTCTTGCTTTCTTTGAGAATACTTGACTTATCAAAGGAGTGGTTTTCCTTGTATGGCGTCTTAAGGTTAGAGTTCTAAGAGACAAGTTCTCTTAGGGTTCTTTCCATTGACCAACATTCTTGCTAGAGTTCTAAGAGACAAGTTCTCTTAGGGTTCTTTTCATCGATCAACATTCTTCTCACCTCCCATTTTCTTTGTGTTCTGTTTCTATCTTTTCAACTTTGTTTCTTGTGATTCCATGTGTTTGCTTGATTCTATCGACTCCCGGGTATAGTTTCATCTTGTTGAAGGTTCTCTAGGACAAATTCCTATTGGGTCTGCCATCATTTGGTATCAGAGCTTTGAATTACTCCACTTATGATAAAGAGTTGTATGCTTTAAAAAGGTCTTTAGAGACTTGGCAACATTACTTGTGGCCAAAAGAATTTATCATTCACTCTGATCATGAAAGTTTGAAATTTCTAAAGTCCCAAGGTAAATTGAACAAGAGACATGCTAGGTGGTTGGAATTTATTGAAACTTTTCCTTATGTTATTAAACATAAACAAGGGAAAGAAAACATTGTGGCTGATGCTCTTTCTAGGAGATACTCTCTTCTTAGCTCTATGCATGCTAGATTACTTGGTTTTGAGATGTTGAAAGGCATGCATGAATCTGATTGTGACTTTGCAGAAATTTGGAAATCTTGTGAAAAACATGGTAATGATAATTTCTATAGATTTGATGGATTTCTATTCAAAAAGGATAAACTTTGCATTCCATCTTGCTCTATGCGTGAATTACTTGTTAGAGAGACACATGGAGGTGGATTGATGGGTCACTTTGGTGTTGAGAAAACTTTAGCTCTTTTGCATGAACATTTTATTGGCTAACATGAGAAAGGATGTTGTTTCTATTTGTGCTAAATGTATTACTTGTAGGCATGCAAAATCTAAGGTACAATCACATGGTTTATATTCTCCATTACCCGTCCCTCTCATCCTTGGGTTGATATATCTATGGACTTTGTGCTTGGATTGCCTAGATCTTCTAGTGGAAAGGATAGTATCTTTGTGGTGGTTGATCGATTTAGCAAGATGGCTCACTTTATTGCTTGTTCTAAAACCAATGATGCTGTTCATGTTGCTGATTTGTTCTTTAAAGAGGTTGTAAGATTGCATGGGTTGCCAAAGACTATTGTGAGTGATAGAGATGTGAAATTTCTTAGTCACTTTTGGAGAACTCTATGGAATAAACTTGGCACTAAACTCTTGTTTTCTCTTGTTGCACATCCTCAAACGGATGGTCAAACTGAAGTGGTAAATAGAACTTTGACAACATTGTTGCGTGCGATCATCCAAAAGAACTTGAAGAATTGGGAAAAGTGTCTCCACACATTGAGTTTGCTTATAATCGTGCTCTTCATTCTTCTACTCAATTTTCTCCTTTTGAGATTGTTTATGGGTTTAATCCTTTGACTCCTTTGGAAATTCTTCCATTGCCTTCTAATGAGTTTACTAACTTTGACGGTATGAAAAAGCTAAATTTGTACAGGAGTTGCATGCTAAAGTTAGAGCCAACATTGAGAAGAGAAATGAACAATATGCAAAGCAAGCTAATAAAAGCCAAGGCGTGTCATATTGAACATGGTGATTGGGTTTGGGTGCACTTGAGAAAGGAGAGGTTTCGAACAAAGGAAATCTAAGCTACAATCAAGAGGAGATGGCCCTTTTCAAGTTTTAGAAAGGATTAATGATAATGCTTATAAAATTGATTTGCCTAGCTCCTATGGTAATGTGAGTGCTACATTCAATGTATCTGATTTATCCCTCTTTGATGTTGCAGATTCGAGGACGAATCTTTTGAGGAGGGAGGAATGATGAAGAACCATGGGCATGTGAAAGACAAGAAGAGAAGCATCCATGGCGTGATTCGCCTCAAGGAAGCCTAGGCGTGACTTGCATGGACATGAGCTTGCAAAGGAGGCTTAGGAGCTGAAATTGGATCAGATTTGAAGTCTAAATATTCAAGGCAAGGGATGAACGAAATTCCCATATCAAAGGCCCAACATTCAAGTCTAATGTTCCTAAAGATCCATTACAGGATGTTGGAGGCCCAATGACAAGAGCTAGGGCCAAAGCAATGAAGCAAGCATTGAATTGTTTAATACAAGACCTTCAAGAGATAGAGCCCATATTGTTGAGTCAGATTTCATCTCATAAAGGTCCAAGAGGCATTGTCTTATTTCTTGAAGCCCAACATGAAGTGTCCAAAGGCCCACATGGAGTCCAATTGGGAGAACTCACTTAAAGTACCATGTGACAAGCATGTGCCACTTAAAATAAGGATATGGACGTGATCCTATGGTCCAACATGTTAAGATCACATTTTATTTAGTTTCCTTTTTGTTTCCTCTAAATAAGGTGATCTAGTCAACACCTTTATAAGTTTATTTGTTTCCTTTTAGGGATTGATTTGTTTCCTTTTATTTAGTATCTTCTTTAGGACATTAAGTTAGGAAGTTTTCCCTATAAATAGGCACCCTCTATGTACTTTGAAAGAGGTCTTTGATTCAGAAATAATATTGAGAGCTTTCTTGCTTTCTTTGAGAATACTTGACTTATCAAAGGAGTGGTTTTCCTTTGTGGCGTCTTAAGGTTAGAGTTCTAAGAGACAAGTTCTCTTAGGGTTCTTTCCATTGACCAACATTCTTGCTAGAGTTCTAAGAGACAAGTTCTCTTAGGGTTCTTTTCATCGATCAACATTCTTCTCACCTCCCATTTTCTTTGTGTTCTGTTTCTATCTTTTCAACTTTGTTTCTTGTGATTCCATGTGTTTGCTTGATTCTATCGACTCCCGGGTATAGTTTCATCTTGTTGAAGGTTCTCTAGGACAAATTCCTATTGGGTCTGCCATCATTTGGTATCAGAGCTTTGAATTACTCCACTTATGATAAAGAGTTGTATGCTTTAAAAAGGTCTTTAGAGACTTGGCAACATTACTTGTGGCCAAAAGAATTTATCATTCACTCGATCATGAAAGTTTGAAATTTCTAAAGTCCCAAGGTAAATTGAACAAGAGACATGCTAGGTGGTTGGAATTTATTGAAACTTTTCCTTATGTTATTAAACATAAACAAGGGAAAGAAAACATTGTGGCTGATGCTCTTTCTAGGAGATACTCTCTTCTTAGCTCTATGCATGCTAGATTACTTGGTTTTGAGATGTTGAAAGGCATGCATGAATCTGATTGTGACTTTGCAGAAATTTGGAAATCTTGTGAAAAACATGGTAATGATAATTTCTATAGATTTGATGGATTTCTATTCAAAAAGGATAAACTTTGCATTCCATCTTGCTCTATGCGTGAATTACTTGTTAGAGAGACACATGGAGGTGGATTGATGGGTCACTTTGGTGTTGAGAAAACTTTAGCTCTTTTGCATGAACATTTTATTGGCCTAACATGAGAAAGGATGTTGTTTCTATTTGTGCTAAATGTATTACTTGTAGGCATGCAAAATCTAAGGTACAATCACATGGTTTATATTCTCCATTACCCGTCCCTCTCATCCTTGGGTTGATATATCTATGGACTTTGTGCTTGGATTGCCTAGATCTTCTAGTGGAAAGGATAGTATCTTTGTGGTGGTTGATCGATTTAGCAAGATGGCTCACTTTATTGCTTGTTCTAAAACCAATGATGCTGTTCATGTTGCTGATTTGTTCTTTAAAGAGGTTGTAAGATTGCATGGGTTGCCAAAGACTATTGTGAGTGATAGAGATGTGAAATTTCTTAGTCACTTTTGGAGAACTCTATGGAATAAACTTGGCACTAAACTCTTGTTTTCTACTGTTGCACATCCTCAAACGGATGGTCAAACTGAAGTGGTAAATAGAACTTTGACAACATTGTTGCGTGCGATCATCCAAAAGAACTTGAAGAATTGGGAAAAGTGTCTCCACACATTGAGTTTGCTTATAATCGTGCTCTTCATTCTTCTACTCAATTTTCTCCTTTTGAGATTGTTTATGGGTTTAATCCTTTGACTCCTTTGGAAATTCTTCCATTGCCTTCTAATGAGTTTACTAACTTTGACGGTATGAAAAAGCTAAATTTGTACAGGAGTTGCATGCTAAAGTTAGAGCCAACATTGAGAAGAGAAATGAACAATATGCAAAGCAAGCTAATAAAAGCCAAGGCGTGTCATATTGAACCTGGTCATTGGGTTTGGGTGCACTTGAGAAAGGAGAGGTTTCGAACAAAGGAAATCTAAGCTACAATCAAGAGGAGATGGCCCTTTTCAAGTTTTAGAAAGGATTAATGATAATGCTTATAAAATTGATTTGCCTAGCTCCTATGGTAATGTGAGTGCTACATTCAATGTATCTGATTTATCCCTTTTTGATGTTGCAGATTCGAGGACGAATCTTTTTGAGGAGGAGGAATGATGAAGAACCATGGGCATGTGAAAGACAAGAAGAGAAGCATCCATGGCGTGATTCGCCTCAAGGAAGCCTAGGCGTGACTTGCATGGACATGAGCTTGCAAAAGGAGGCTTAGGAGCTGAAATTGGATCAGATTTGAAGTCTAAATATTCAAGGCAAGGGGATGAACGAAATTCCCATATCAAAGGCCCAACATTCAAGTCTAATGTTCCTAAAGATCCATTACAGGATGTTGGAGGCCCAATGACAAGAGCTAGGGCCAAAGCAATGAAGCAAGCATTGAATTGTTTAATACAAGACCTTCAAGAGATAGAGCCCATATTGTTGAGTCAGATTTCATCTCATAAAGGTCCAAGAGGCATTGTCTTATTTCTTGAAGCCCAACATGAAGTGTCCAAAGGCCCACATGGAGTCCAATTGGGAGAACTCACTTAAAGTACCATGTGACAAGCATGTGCCACTTAAAAATAAGGATATGGACGTGATCCCTATGGTCCAACATGTTAAGATCACATTTTATTTAGTTTCCTTTTTTGTTTCCTCTAAATAAGGTGATCTAGTCAACACCTTTATAAGTTTATTTGTTTCCTTTTAGGGATTGATTTGTTTCCTTTTATTTAGTATCTTCTTTAGGACATTAAGTTAGGAAGTTTTCCCTATAAATAGGCACCCTCTATGTACTTTGAAAGAGGTCTTTGATTCAGAAATAATATTGAGAGCTTTCTTGCTTTCTTTGAGAATACTTGACTTATCAAAGGAGTGGTTTTCCTTTGTGGCGTCTTAAGGTTAGAGTTCTAAGAGACAAGTTCTCTTAGGGTTCTTTCCATTGACCAACATTCTTGCTAGAGTTCTAAGAGACAAGTTCTCTTAGGGTTCTTTTCATCGATCAACATTCTTCTCACCTCCCATTTTCTTTGTGTTCTGTTTCTATCTTTTCAACTTTGTTTCTTGTGATTCCATGTGTTTGCTTGATTCTATCGACTCCCGGGTATAGTTTCATCTTGTTGAAGGTTCTCTAGGACAAATTCCTATTGGGTCTGCCATCATTTGGTATCAGAGCTTTGAATTACTCCACTTATGATAAAGAGTTGTATGCTTTAAAAAGGTCTTTAGAGACTTGGCAACATTACTTGTGGCCAAAAGAATTTATCATTCACTCTGATCATGAAAGTTTGAAATTTCTAAAGTCCCAAGGTAAATTGAACAAGAGACATGCTAGGTGGTTGGAATTTATTGAAACTTTTCCTTATGTTATTAAACATAAACAAGGGAAAGAAAACATTGTGGCTGATGCTCTTTCTAGGAGATACTCTCTTCTTAGCTCTATGCATGCTAGATTACTTGGTTTTGAGATGTTGAAAGGCATGCATGAATCTGATTGTGACTTTGCAGAAATTTGGAAATCTTGTGAAAAACATGGTAATGATAATTTCTATAGATTTGATGGATTTCTATTCAAAAAGGATAAACTTTGCATTCCATCTTGCTCTATGCGTGAATTACTTGTTAGAGAGACACATGGAGGTGGATTGATGGGTCACTTTGGTGTTGAGAAAACTTTAGCTCTTTTGCATGAACATTTTTATTGGCCTAACATGAGAAAGGATGTTGTTTCTATTTGTGCTAAATGTATTACTTGTAGGCATGCAAAATCTAAGGTACAATCACATGGTTTATATTCTCCATTACCCGTCCCCTCTCATCCTTGGGTTGATATATCTATGGACTTTGTGCTTGGATTGCCTAGATCTTCTAGTGGAAAGGATAGTATCTTTGTGGTGGTTGATCGATTTAGCAAGATGGCTCACTTTATTGCTTGTTCTAAAACCAATGATGCTGTTCATGTTGCTGATTTGTTCTTTAAAGAGGTTGTAAGATTGCATGGGTTGCCAAAGACTATTGTGAGTGATAGAGATGTGAAATTTCTTAGTCACTTTTGGAGAACTCTATGGAATAAACTTGGCACTAAACTCTTGTTTTCATTGTTGCACATCCTCAAACGGATGGTCAAACTGAAGTGGTAAATAGAACTTTGACAACATTGTTGCGTGCGATCATCCAAAAGAACTTGAAGAATTGGGAAAAGTGTCTCCACACATTGAGTTTGCTTATAATCGTGCTCTTCATTCTTCTACTCAATTTTCTCCTTTTGAGATTGTTTATGGGTTTAATCCTTTGACTCCTTTGGAAATTCTTCCATTGCCTTCTAATGAGTTTACTAACTTTGACGGTATGAAAAAGCTAAATTTGTACAGGAGTTGCATGCTAAAGTTAGAGCCAACATTGAGAAGAGAAATGAACAATATGCAAAGCAAGCTAATAAAAGCCAAGGCGTGTCATATTGAACCTGGTCATTGGGTTTGGGTGCACTTGAGAAAGGAGAGGTTTCGAACAAAGGAAATCTAAGCTACAATCAAGAGGAGATGGCCCTTTTCAAGTTTTAGAAAGGATTAATGATAATGCTTATAAAATTGATTTGCCTAGCTCCTATGGTAATGTGAGTGCTACATTCAATGTATCTGATTTATCCCTTTTGATGTTGCAGATTCGAGGACTAATCTTTTTGAGGAGGAGGAATGATGAAGAACCATGGGCATGTGAAAGACAAGAAGAGAAGCATCCATGGCGTGATTCGCCTCAAGGAAGCCTAGGCGTGACTTGCATGGACATGAGCTTGCAAAAGGAGGCTTAGGAGCTGAAATTGGATCAGATTTGAAGTCTAAATATTCAAGGCAAGGGATGAACGAAATTCCCATATCAAAGGCCCAACATTCAAGTCTAATGTTCCTAAAGATCCATTACAAGATGTTGGAGGCCCAATGACAAGAGCTAGGGCCAAAGCAATGAAGCAAGCATTGAATTGTTTAATACAAGACCTTCAAGAGATAGAGCCCATATTGTTGAGTCAGATTTCATCTCATAAAGGTCCAAGAGGCATTGTCTTATTTCTTGAAGCCCAACATAAAGTGTCCAAAGGCCCACATGGAGTCCAATTGGGAGAACTCACTTAAAGTACCATGTGACAAGCATGTGCCACTTAAAAATAAGGATATGGACGTGATCCCTATGGTCCAACATGTTAAGATCACATTTTATTTAGTTTCCTTTTTTGTTTCCTCTAAATAAGGTGATCTAGTCAACACCTTTATAAGTTTATTTGTTTCCTTTTAGGGATTGATTTGTTTCCTTTTATTTAGTATCTTCTTTAGGACATTAAGTTAGGAAGTTTTCCCTATAAATAGGCACCCTCTATGTACTTTGAAAGAGGTCTTTGATTCAGAAATAATATTGAGAGCTTTCTTGCTTTCTTTGAGAATACTTGACTTATCAAAGGAGTGGTTTTCCTTTGTGGCGTCTTAAGGTTAGAGTTCTAAGAGACAAGTTCTCTTAGGGTTCTTTCCATTGACCAACATTCTTGCTAGAGTTCTAAGAGACAAGTTCTCTTAGGGTTCTTTTCATCGATCAACATTCTTCTCACCTCCCATTTTCTTTGTGTTCTGTTTCTATCTTTTCAACTTTGTTTCTTGTGATTCCATGTGTTTGCTTGATTCTATCGACTCCCGGGCATAGTTTCATCTTGTTGAAGGTTCTCTAGGACAAATTCCTATTGGGTCTGCCATCATTTGGTATCAGAGCTTTGAATTACTCCACTTATGATAAAGAGTTGTATGCTTTAAAAAGGTCTTTAGAGACTTGGCAACATTACTTGTGGCTAAAAGAATTTATCATTCACTCTGATCATGAAAGTTTGAAATTTCTAAAGTCCCAAGGTAAATTGAACAAGAGACATGCTAGGTGGTTGGAATTTATTGAAACTTTTCCTTATGTTATTAAACATAAACAAGGGAAAGAAAACATTGTGGCTGATGCTCTTTCTTGGAGATACTCTTCTTAGCTCTATGCATGCTAGATTACTTGGTTTTGAGATGTTGAAAGGCATGTATGAATCTGATTGTGACTTTGCAGAAATTTGGAAATCTTGTGAAAACATGGTAATGATAATTTCTATAGATTTGATGGATTTCTATTCAAAAGGATAAACTTTGCATTCCATCTTGCTCTATGCGTGAATTACTTGTTAGAGACACATGGAGGTGGATTGATGGGTCACTTTGGTGTTGAGAAAACTTTAGCTCTTTTGCATGAACATTTTATTGGCCTAACATGAGAAAGGATGTTGTTTCTATTTGTGCTAAATGTATTACTTGTAGGCATGCAAAATCTAAGGTACAATCACATGGTTTATATTCTCCATTACCCGTCCCTCTCATCCTTGGGTTGATATATCTATGGACTTTGTGCTTGGATTGCCTAGATCTTCTAGTGGAAAGGATAGTATCTTTGTGGTGGTTGATCGATTTAGCAAGATGGCTCACTTTATTGCTTGTTCTAAAACCAATGATGCTGTTCATGTTGCTGATTTGTTCTTTAAAGAGGTTGTAAGATTGCATGGGTTGCCAAAGACTATTGTGAGTGATAGAGATGTGAAATTTCTTAGTCACTTTTGGAGAACTCTATGGAATAAACTTGGCACTAAACTCTTGTTTTCATCGTTGCACATCCTCAAACGGATGGTCAAACTGAAGTGGTAAATAGAACTTTGACAACATTGTTGCGTGCGATCATCCAAAAGAACTTGAAGAATTGGGAAAAGTGTCTCCCACACATTGAGTTTGCTTATAATCGTGCTCTTCATTCTTCTACTCAATTTTCTCCTTTTGAGATTGTTTATGGGTTTAATCCTTTGACTCCTTTGGAAATTCTTCCATTGCCTTCTAATGAGTTTACTAACTTTGACGGTATGAAAAAAGCTAAATTTGTACAGGAGTTGCATGCTAAAGTTAGAGCCAACATTGAGAAGAGAAATGAACAATATGCAAAGCAAGCTAATAAAAGTCGAAGGCGTGTCATATTTGAACCTGGTGATTGGGTTTGGGTGCACTTGAGAAAGGAGAGGTTTCCAGAACAAAGGAAATCTAAGCTACAATCAAGAGGAGATGGCCCTTTTCAAGTTTTAGAAAGGATTAATGATAATGCTTATAAAATTGATTTGCCTAGCTCCTATGGTAATGTGAGTGCTACATTCAATGTATCTGATTTATCCTTTTGATGTTGCAGATTCGAGGACTAATCTTTTTGAGGAGGAGGAATGATGAAGAACCATGGGCATGTGAAAGACAAGAAGAGAAGCATCCATGGCGTGATTCGCCTCAAGGAAGCCTAGGCGTGACTTGCATGGACATGAGCTTGCAAAAGGAGGCTTAGGAGCTGAAATTGGATCAGATTTGAAGTCTAAATATTCAAGGCAAGGGATGAACGAAATTCCCATATCAAAGGCCCAACATTCAAGTCTAATGTTCCTAAAGATCCATTACAAGATGTTGGAGGCCCAATGACAAGAGCTAGGGCCAAAGCAATGAAGCAAGCATTGAATTGTTTAATACAAGACCTTCAAGAGATAGAGCCCATATTGTTGAGTCAGATTTCATCTCATAAAGGTCCAAGAGGCATTGTCTTATTTCTTGAAGCCCAACATAAAGTGTCCAAAGGCTCACATGGAGTCCAATTGGGAGAACTCACTTAAAGTACCATGTGACAAGCATGTGCCACTTAAAAATAAGGATATGGACGTGATCCCTATGGTCCAACATGTTAAGATCACATTTTATTTAGTTTCCTTTTTTGTTTCCTCTAAATAAGGTGATCTAGTCAACACCTTTATAAGTTTATTTGTTTCCTTTTAGGGATTGATTTGTTTCCTTTTATTTAGTATCTTCTTTAGGACATTAAGTTAGGAAGTTTTCCCTATAAATAGGCACCCTCTATGTACTTTGAAAGAGGTCTTTGATTCAGAAATAATATTGAGAGCTTTCTTGCTTTCTTTGAGAATACTTGACTTATCAAAGGAGTGGTTTTCCTTTGTGGCGCCTTAAGGTTAGAGTTCTAAGAGACAAGTTCTCTTAGGGTTCTTTCCATTGACCAACATTCTTGCTAGAGTTCTAAGAGACAAGTTCTCTTAGGGTTCTTTTCATCGATCAACATTCTTCTCACCTCCCATTTTCTTTGTGTTCTGTTTCTATCTTTTCAACTTTGTTTCTTGTGATTCCATGTGTTTGCTTGATTCTATCGACTCCCGGGCATAGTTTCATCTTGTTGAAGGTTCTCTAGGACAAATTCCTATTGGGTCTGCCATCATTTGGTATCAGAGCTTTGAATTACTCCACTTATGATAAAGAGTTGTATGCTTTAAAAAGGTCTTTAGAGACTTGGCAACATTACTTGTGGCCAAAAGAATTTATCATTCACTCTGATCATGAAAGTTTGAAATTTCTAAAGTCCCAAGGTAAATTGAACAAGAGACATGCTAGGTGGTTGGAATTTATTGAAACTTTTCCTTATGTTATTAAACATAAACAAGGGAAAGAAAACATTGTGGCTGATGCTCTTTCTTGGAGATACTCTTCTTAGCTCTATGCATGCTAGATTACTTGGTTTTGAGATGTTGAAAGGCATGTATGAATCTGATTGTGACTTTGCAGAAATTTGGAAATCTTGTGAAAAACATGGTAATGATAATTTCTATAGATTTGATGGATTTCTATTCAAAAAGGATAAACTTTGCATTCCATCTTGCTCTATGCGTGAATTACTTGTTAGAGACACATGGAGGTGGATTGATGGGTCACTTTGGTGTTGAGAAAACTTTAGCTCTTTTGCATGAACATTTTATTGGCCTAACATGAGAAAGGATGTTGTTTCTATTTGTGCTAAATGTATTACTTGTAGGCATGCAAAATCTAAGGTACAATCACATGGTTTATATTCTCCATTACCCGTCCCTCTCATCCTTGGGTTGATATATCTATGGACTTTGTGCTTGGATTGCCTAGATCTTCTAGTGGAAAGGATAGTATCTTTGTGGTGGTTGATCGATTTAGCAAGATGGCTCACTTTATTGCTTGTTCTAAAACCAATGATGCTGTTCATGTTGCTGATTTGTTCTTTAAAGAGGTTGTAAGATTGCATGGGTTGCCAAAGACTATTGTGAGTGATAGAGATGTGAAATTTCTTAGTCACTTTTGGAGAACTCTATGGAATAAACTTGGCACTAAACTCTTGTTTTCTACTGTTGCACATCCTCAAACGGATGGTCAAACTGAAGTGGTAAATAGAACTTTGACAACATTGTTGCGTGCGATCATCCAAAAGAACTTGAAGAATTGGGAAAAGTGTCTCCACACATTGAGTTTGCTTATAATCGTGCTCTTCATTCTTCTACTCAATTTTCTCCTTTTGAGATTGTTTATGGGTTTAATCCTTTGACTCCTTTGGAAATTCTTCCATTGCCTTCTAATGAGTTTACTAACTTTGACGGTATGAAAAAAGCTAAATTTGTACAGGAGTTGCATGCTAAAGTTAGAGCCAACATTGAGAAGAGAAATGAACAATATGCAAAGCAAGCTAATAAAAGCCGAAGGCGTGTCATATTTGAACCTGGTCATTGGGTTTGGGTGCACTTGAGAAAGGAGAGGTTTCCAGAACAAAGGAAATCTAAGCTACAATCAAGAGGAGATGGCCCTTTTCAAGTTTTAGAAAGGATTAATGATAATGCTTATAAAATTGATTTGCCTAGCTCCTATGGTAATGTGAGTGCTACATTCAATGTATCTGATTTATCCCTTTTTGATGTTGCAGATTCGAGGACTAATCTTTTGAGGAGGAGGAATGATGAAGAACCATGGGCATGTGAAAGACAAGAAGAGAAGCATCCATGGCGTGATTCGCCTCAAGGAAGCCTAGGCGTGACTTGCATGGACATGAGCTTGCAAAAGGAGGCTTAGGAGCTGAAATTGGATCAGATTTGAAGTCTAAATATTCAAGGCAAGGGGATGAACGAAATTCCCATATCAAAGGCCCAACATTCAAGTCTAATGTTCCTAAAGATCCATTACAAGATGTTGGAGGCCCAATGACAAGAGCTAGGGCCAAAGCAATGAAACAAGCATTGAATTGTTTAATACAAGACCTTCAAGAGATAGAGCCCATATTGTTGAGTCAGATTTCATCTCATAAAGGTCCAAGAGGCATTGTCTTATTTCTTGAAGCCCAACATAAAGTGTCCAAAGGCCCACATGGAGTCCAATTGGGAGAACTCACTTAAAGTACCATGTGACAAGCATGTGCCACTTAAAAATAAGGATATGGACGTGATCCCTATGGTCCAACATGTTAAGATCACATTTTATTTAGTTTCCTTTTTTGTTTCCTCTAAATAAGGTGATCTAGTCAACACCTTTATAAGTTTATTTGTTTCCTTTTAGGGATTGATTTGTTTCCTTTTATTTAGTATCTTCTTTAGGACATTAAGTTAGGAAGTTTTCCCTATAAATAGGCACCCTCTATGTACTTTGAAAGAGGTCTTTGATTCAGAAATAATATTGAGAGCTTTCTTGCTTTCTTTGAGAATACTTGACTTATCAAAGGAGTGGTTTTCCTTTGTGGCGTCTTAAGGTTAGAGTTCTAAGAGACAAGTTCTCTTAGGGTTCTTTCCATTGACCAACATTCTTGCTAGAGTTCTAAGAGACAAGTTCTCTTAGGGTTCTTTTCATCGATCAACATTCTTCTCACCTCCCATTTTCTTTGTGTTCTGTTTCTATCTTTTCAACTTTGTTTCTTGTGATTCCATGTGTTTGCTTGATTCTATCGACTCCCGGGCATAGTTTCATCTTGTTGAAGGTTCTCTAGGACAAATTCCTATTGGGTCTGCCATCATTTGGTATCAGAGCTTTGAATTACTCCACTTATGATAAAGAGTTGTATGCTTTAAAAGGTCTTTAGAGACTTGGCAACATTACTTGTGGTAAAAGAATTTATCATTCACTCTGATCATGAAAGTTTGAAATTTCTAAAGTCCCAAGGTAAATTGAACAAGAGACATGCTAGGTGGTTGGAATTTATTGAAACTTTTCCTTATGTTATTAAACATAAACAAGGAAAGAAAACATTGTGGCTGATGCTCTTTCTTGGAGATACTCTCTTCTTAGCTCTATGCATGCTAGATTACTTGGTTTTGAGATGTTGAAAGGCATGTATGAATCTGATTGTGACTTTGCAGAAATTTGGAAATCTTGTGAAAAACATGGTAATGATAATTTCTATAGATTTGATGGATTTCTATTCAAAAAGGATAAACTTTGCATTCCATCTTGCTCTATGCGTGAATTACTTGTTAGAGAGACACATGGAGGTGGATTGATGGGTCACTTTGGTGTTGAGAAAACTTTAGCTCTTTTGCATGAACATTTTTATTGGCCTAACATGAGAAAGGATGTTGTTTCTATTTGTGCTAAATGTATTACTTGTAGGCATGCAAAATCTAAGGTACAATCACATGGTTTATATTCTCCATTACCCGTCCCCTCTCATCCTTGGGTTGATATATCTATGGACTTTGTGCTTGGATTGCCTAGATCTTCTAGTGGAAAGGATAGTATCTTTGTGGTGGTTGATCGATTTAGCAAGATGGCTCACTTTATTGCTTGTTCTAAAACCAATGATGCTGTTCATGTTGCTGATTTGTTCTTTAAAGAGGTTGTAAGATTGCATGGGTTGCCAAAGACTATTGTGAGTGATAGAGATGTGAAATTTCTTAGTCACTTTTGGAGAACTCTATGGAATAAACTTGGCACTAAACTCTTGTTTTCATCGTTGCACATCCTCAAACGGATGGTCAAACTGAAGTGGTAAATAGAACTTTGACAACATTGTTGCGTGCGATCATCCAAAAGAACTTGAAGAATTGGGAAAAGTGTCTCCCACACATTGAGTTTGCTTATAATCGTGCTCTTCATTCTTCTACTCAATTTTCTCCTTTTGAGATTGTTTATGGGTTTAATCCTTTGACTCCTTTGGAAATTCTTCCATTGCCTTCTAATGAGTTTACTAACTTTGACGGTATGAAAAAAGCTAAATTTGTACAGGAGTTGCATGCTAAAGTTAGAGCCAACATTGAGAAGAGAAATGAACAATATGCAAAGCAAGCTAATAAAAGCCGAAGGCGTGTCATATTTGAACCTGGTCATTGGGTTTGGGTGCACTTGAGAAAGGAGAGGTTTCCAGAACAAAGGAAATCTAAGCTACAATCAAGAGGAGATGGCCCTTTTCAAGTTTTAGAAAGGATTAATGATAATGCTTATAAAATTGATTTGCCTAGCTCCTATGGTAATGTGAGTGCTACATTCAATGTATCTGATTTATCCTTTTGATGTTGCAGATTCGAGGACTAATCTTTTGAGGAGGAGGAATGATGAAGAACCATGGGCATGTGAAAGACAAGAAGAGAAGCATCCATGGCGTGATTCGCCTCAAGGAAGCCTAGGCGTGACTTGCATGGACATGAGCTTGCAAAAGGAGGCTTAGGAGCTGAAATTGGATCAGATTTGAAGTCTAAATATTCAAGGCAAGGGATGAACGAAATTCCCATATCAAAGGCCCAACATTCAAGTCTAATGTTCCTAAAGATCCATTACAAGATGTTGGAGGCCCAATGACAAGAGCTAGGGCCAAAGCAATGAAGCAAGCATTGAATTGTTTAATACAAGACCTTCAAGAGATAGAGCCCATATTGTTGAGTCAGATTTCATCTCATAAAGGTCCAAGAGGCATTGTCTTATTTCTTGAAGCCCAACATAAAGTGTCCAAAGGCCCACATGGAGTCCAATTGGGAGAACTCACTTAAAGTACCATGTGACAAGCATGTGCCACTTAAAATAAGGATATGGACGTGATCCCTATGGTCCAACATGTTAAGATCACATTTTATTTAGTTTCCTTTTTTGTTTCCTCTAAATAAGGTGATCTAGTCAACACCTTTATAAGTTTATTTGTTTCCTTTTAGGGATTGATTTGTTTCCTTTTATTTAGTATCTTCTTTAGGACATTAAGTTAGGAAGTTTTCCCTATAAATAGGCACCCTCTATGTACTTTGAAAGAGGTCTTTGATTCAGAAATAATATTGAGAGCTTTCTTGCTTTCTTTGAGAATACTTGACTTATCAAAGGAGTGGTTTTCCTTTGTGGCGTCTTAAGGTTAGAGTTCTAAGAGACAAGTTCTCTTAGGGTTCTTTCCATTGACCAACATTCTTGCTAGAGTTCTAAGAGACAAGTTCTCTTAGGGTTCTTTTCATCGATCAACATTCTTCTCACCTCCCATTTTCTTTGTGTTCTGTTTCTATCTTTTCAACTTTGTTTCTTGTGATTCCATGTGTTTGCTTGATTCTATCGACTCCCGGGCATAGTTTCATCTTGTTGAAGGTTCTCTAGGACAAATTCCTATTGGGTCTGCCATCATTTGGTATCAGAGCTTTGAATTACTCCACTTATGATAAAGAGTTGTATGCTTTAAAAAGGTCTTTAGAGACTTGGCAACATTACTTGTGGCTAAAAGAATTTATCATTCATTCTGATCATGAAAGTTTGAAATTTCTAAAGTCCCAAGGTAAATTGAACAAGAGACATGCTAGGTGGTTGGAATTTATTGAAACTTTTCCTTATGTTATTAAACATAAACAAGGGAAAGAAAACATTGTGGCTGATGCTCTTTCTTGGAGATACTCTTCTTAGCTCTATGCATGCTAGATTACTTGGTTTTGAGATGTTGAAAGGCATGTATGAATCTGATTGTGACTTTGCAGAAATTTGGAAATCTTGTGAAAAACATGGTAATGATAATTTCTATAGATTTGATGGATTTCTATTCAAAAAGGATAAACTTTGCATTCCATCTTGCTCTATGCGTGAATTACTTGTTAGAGAGACACATGGAGGTGGATTGATGGGTCACTTTGGTGTTGAGAAAACTTTAGCTCTTTTGCATGAACATTTTATTGGCCTAACATGAGAAAGGATGTTGTTTCTATTTGTGCTAAATGTATTACTTGTAGGCATGCAAAATCTAAGGTACAATCACATGGTTTATATTCTCCATTACCCGTCCCTCTCATCCTTGGGTTGATATATCTATGGACTTTGTGCTTGGATTGCCTAGATCTTCTAGTGGAAAGGATAGTATCTTTGTGGTGGTTGATCGATTTAGCAAGATGGCTCACTTTATTGCTTGTTCTAAAACCAATGATGCTGTTCATGTTGCTGATTTGTTCTTTAAAGAGGTTGTAAGATTGCATGGGTTGCCAAAGACTATTGTGAGTGATAGAGATGTGAAATTTCTTAGTCACTTTTGGAGAACTCTATGGAATAAACTTGGCACTAAACTCTTGTTTTCATCTGTTGCACATCCTCAAACGGATGGTCAAACTGAAGTGGTAAATAGAACTTTGACAACATTGTTGCGTGCGATCATCCAAAAGAACTTGAAGAATTGGGAAAAGTGTCTCCACACATTGAGTTTGCTTATAATCGTGCTCTTCATTCTTCTACTCAATTTTCTCCTTTTGAGATTGTTTATGGGTTTAATCCTTTGACTCCTTTGGAAATTCTTCCATTGCCTTCTAATGAGTTTACTAACTTTGACGGTATGAAAAAAGCTAAATTTGTACAGGAGTTGCATGCTAAAGTTAGAGCCAACATTGAGAAGAGAAATGAACAATATGCAAAGCAAGCTAATAAAAGCCGAAGGCGTGTCATATTTGAACCTGGTCATTGGGTTTGGGTGCACTTGAGAAAGGAGAGGTTTCCAGAACAAAGGAAATCTAAGCTACAATCAAGAGGAGATGGCCCTTTTCAAGTTTTAGAAAGGATTAATGATAATGCTTATAAAATTGATTTGCCTAGCTCCTATGGTAATGTGAGTGCTACATTCAATGTATCTGATTTATCCCTTTTTGATGTTGCAGATTCGAGGACGAATCTTTTTGAGGAGGAGGAATGATGAAGAACCATGGGCATGTGAAAGACAAGAAGAGAAGCATCCATGGCGTGATTCGCCTCAAGGAAGCCTAGGCGTGACTTGCATGGACATGAGCTTGCAAAAGGAGGCTTAGGAGCTGAAATTGGATCAGATTTGAAGTCTAAATATTCAAGGCAAGGGATGAACGAAATTCCCATATCAAAGGCCCAACATTCAAGTCTAATGTTCCTAAAGATCCATTACAAGATGTTGGAGGCCCAATGACAAGAGCTAGGGCCAAAGCAATGAAGCAAGCATTGAATTGTTTAATACAAGACCTTCAAGAGATAGAGCCCATATTGTTGAGTCAGATTTCATCTCATAAAGGTCCAAGAGGCATTGTCTTATTTCTTGAAGCCCAACATAAAGTGTCCAAAGGCCCACATGGAGTCCAATTGGGAGAACTCACTTAAAGTACCATGTGACAAGCATGTGCCACTTAAAATAAGGATATGGACGTGATCCCTATGGTCCAACATGTTAAGATCACATTTTATTTAGTTTCCTTTTTTGTTTCCTCTAAATAAGGTGATCTAGTCAACACCTTTATAAGTTTATTTGTTTCCTTTTAGGGATTGATTTGTTTCCTTTTATTTAGTATCTTCTTTAGGACATTAAGTTAGGAAGTTTTCCCTATAAATAGGCACCCTCTATGTACTTTGAAAGAGGTCTTTGATTCAGAAATAATATTGAGAGCTTTCTTGCTTTCTTTGAGAATACTTGACTTATCAAAGGAGTGGTTTTCCTTTGTGGCGTCTTAAGGTTAGAGTTCTAAGAGACAAGTTCTCTTAGGGTTCTTTCCATTGACCAACATTCTTGCTAGAGTTCTAAGAGACAAGTTCTCTTAGGGTTCTTTTCATCGATCAACATTCTTCTCACCTCCCATTTTCTTTGTGTTCTGTTTCTATCTTTTCAACTTTGTTTCTTGTGATTCCATGTGTTTGCTTGATTCTATCGACTCCCGGGCATAGTTTCATCTTGTTGAAGGTTCTCTAGGACAAATTCCTATTGGGTCTGCCATCATTTGGTATCAGAGCTTTGAATTACTCCACTTATGATAAAGAGTTGTATGCTTTAAAAAGGTCTTTAGAGACTTGGCAACATTACTTGTGGCCAAAAGAATTTATCATTCACTCTGATCATGAAAGTTTGAAATTTCTAAAGTCCCAAGGTAAATTGAACAAGAGACATGCTAGGTGGTTGGAATTTATTGAAACTTTTCCTTATGTTATTAAACATAAACAAGGGAAAGAAAACATTGTGGCTGATGCTCTTTCTTGGAGATACTCTCTTCTTAGCTCTATGCATGCTAGATTACTTGGTTTTGAGATGTTGAAAGGCATGTATGAATCTGATTGTGACTTTGCAGAAATTTGGAAATCTTGTGAAAAACATGGTAATGATAATTTCTATAGATTTGATGGATTTCTATTCAAAAAGGATAAACTTTGCATTCCATCTTGCTCTATGCGTGAATTACTTGTTAGAGAGACACATGGAGGTGGATTGATGGGTCACTTTGGTGTTGAGAAAACTTTAGCTCTTTTGCATGAACATTTTTATTGGCCTAACATGAGAAAGGATGTTGTTTCTATTTGTGCTAAATGTATTACTTGTAGGCATGCAAAATCTAAGGTACAATCACATGGTTTATATTCTCCATTACCCGTCCCCTCTCATCCTTGGGTTGATATATCTATGGACTTTGTGCTTGGATTGCCTAGATCTTCTAGTGGAAAGGATAGTATCTTTGTGGTGGTTGATCGATTTAGCAAGATGGCTCACTTTATTGCTTGTTCTAAAACCAATGATGCTGTTCATGTTGCTGATTTGTTCTTTAAAGAGGTTGTAAGATTGCATGGGTTGCCAAAGACTATTGTGAGTGATAGAGATGTGAAATTTCTTAGTCACTTTTGGAGAACTCTATGGAATAAACTTGGCACTAAACTCTTGTTTTCTACTGTTGCACATCCTCAAACGGATGGTCAAACTGAAGTGGTAAATAGAACTTTGACAACATTGTTGCGTGCGATCATCCAAAAGAACTTGAAGAATTGGGAAAAGTGTCTCCACACATTGAGTTTGCTTATAATCGTGCTCTTCATTCTTCTACTCAATTTTCTCCTTTTGAGATTGTTTATGGGTTTAATCCTTTGACTCCTTTGGAAATTCTTCCATTGCCTTCTAATGAGTTTACTAACTTTGACGGTATGAAAAAGCTAAATTTGTACAGGAGTTGCATGCTAAAGTTAGAGCCAACATTGAGAAGAGAAATGAACAATATGCAAAGCAAGCTAATAAAAGCCAAGGCGTGTCATATTGAACCTGGTCATTGGGTTTGGGTGCACTTGAGAAAGGAGAGGTTTCGAACAAAGGAAATCTAAGCTACAATCAAGAGGAGATGGCCCTTTTCAAGTTTTAGAAAGGATTAATGATAATGCTTATAAAATTGATTTGCCTAGCTCCTATGGTAATGTGAGTGCTACATTCAATGTATCTGATTTATCCTTTTGATGTTGCAGATTCGAGGACTAATCTTTTGAGGAGGAGGAATGATGAAGAACCATGGGCATGTGAAAGACAAGAAGAGAAGCATCCATGGCGTGATTCGCCTCAAGGAAGCCTAGGCGTGACTTGCATGGACATGAGCTTGCAAAAGGAGGCTTAGGAGCTGAAATTGGATCAGATTTGAAGTCTAAATATTCAAGGCAAGGGATGAACGAAATTCCCATATCAAAGGCCCAACATTCAAGTCTAATGTTCCTAAAGATCCATTACAAGATGTTGGAGGCCCAATGACAAGAGCTAGGGCCAAAGCAATGAAGCAAGCATTGAATTGTTTAATACAAGACCTTCAAGAGATAGAGCCCATATTGTTGAGTCAGATTTCATCTCATAAAGGTCCAAGAGGCATTGTCTTATTTCTTGAAGCCCAACATAAAGTGTCCAAAGGCCCACATGGAGTCCAATTGGGAGAACTCACTTAAAGTACCATGTGACAAGCATGTGCCACTTAAAAATAAGGATATGGACGTGATCCCTATGGTCCAACATGTTAAGATCACATTTTATTTAGTTTCCTTTTTTGTTTCCTCTAAATAAGGTGATCTAGTCAACACCTTTATAAGTTTATTTGTTTCCTTTTATTTAGTATCTTCTTTAGGACATTAAGTTAGGAAGTTTTCCCTATAAATAGGCACCCTCTATGTACTTTGAAAGAGGTCTTTGATTCAGAAATAATATTGAGAGCTTTCTTGTTTTCTTTGAGAATACTTGACTTATCAAAGGAGTGGTTTTCCTTTGTGGCGTCTTAAGGTTAGAGTTCTAAGAGACAAGTTCTCTTAGGGTTCTTTCCATTGACCAACATTCTTGCTAGAGTTCTAAGAGACAAGTTCTCTTAGGGTTCTTTTCATCGATCAACATTCTTCTCACCTCCCATTTTCTTTGTGTTCTGTTTCTATCTTTTCAACTTTGTTTCTTGTGATTCCATGTGTTTGCTTGATTCTATCGACTCCCGGGCATAGTTTCATCTTGTTGAAGGTTCTCTAGGACAAATTCCTATTGGGTCTGCCATCATTTGGTATCAGAGCTTTGAATTACTCCACTTATGATAAAGAGTTGTATGCTTTAAAAAGGTCTTTAGAGACTTGGCAACATTACTTGTGGCCAAAAGAATTTATCATTCACTCGATCATGAAAGTTTGAAATTTCTAAAGTCCCAAGGTAAATTGAACAAGAGACATGCTAGGTGGTTGGAATTTATTGAAACTTTTCCTTATGTTATTAAACATAAACAAGGGAAAGAAAACATTGTGGCTGATGCTCTTTCTTGGAGATACTCTCTTCTTAGCTCTATGCATGCTAGATTACTTGGTTTTGAGATGTTGAAAGGCATGTATGAATCTGATTGTGACTTTGCAGAAATTTGGAAATCTTGTGAAAACATGGTAATGATAATTTCTATAGATTTGATGGATTTCTATTCAAAAGGATAAACTTTGCATTCCATCTTGCTCTATCGTGAATTACTTGTAGAGAGACACATGGAGGTGGATTGATGGGTCACTTTGGTGTTGAGAAAACTTTAGCTCTTTTGCATGAACATTTTATTGGCCTAACATGAGAAAGGATGTTGTTTCTATTTGTGCTAAATGTATTACTTGTAGGCATGCAAAATCTAAGGTACAATCACATGGTTTATATTCTCCATTACCCGTCCCCTCTCATCCTTGGGTTGATATATCTATGGACTTTGTGCTTGGATTGCCTAGATCTTCTAGTGGAAAGGATAGTATCTTTGTGGTGGTTGATCGATTTAGCAAGATGGCTCACTTTATTGCTTGTTCTAAAACCAATGATGCTGTTCATGTTGCTGATTTGTTCTTTAAAGAGGTTGTAAGATTGCATGGGTTGCCAAAGACTATTGTGAGTGATAGAGATGTGAAATTTCTTAGTCACTTTTGGAGAACTCTATGGAATAAACTTGGCACTAAACTCTTGTTTTCTACTGTTGCACATCCTCAAACGGATGGTCAAACTGAAGTGGTAAATAGAACTTTGACAACATTGTTATGCGATCATCCAAAAGAACTTGAAGAATTGGGAAAAGTGTCTCCACACATTGAGTTTGCTTATAATCGTGCTCTTCATTCTTCTACTCAATTTTCTCCTTTTGAGATTGTTTATGGGTTTAATACTTTGACTCCTTTGGAAATTCTTCCATTGCCTTCTAATGAGTTTACTAACTTTGACGGTATGAAAAAAGCTAAATTTGTACAGGAGTTGCATGCTAAAGTTAGAGCCAACATTGAGAAGAGAAATGAACAATATGCAAAGCAAGCTAATAAAAGCCGAAGGCGTGTCATATTTGAACCTGGTCATTGGGTTTGGGTGCACTTGAGAAAGGAGAGGTTTCCAGAACAAAGGAAATCTAAGCTACAATCAAGAGGAGATGGCCCTTTTAAAGTTTTAGAAAGGATTAATGATAATACTTGACTTATCAAATGAGTGGTTTTCCTTTGTGGCGTCTTAAGGTTAGAGTTCTAAGAGACAAGTTCTCTTAGGGTTCTTTCCATTGACCAACATTCTTGCTAGAGTTCTAAGAGACAAGTTCTTTTAGGATTCTTTTCATCGATCAACATTCTTCTCACCTCCCATTTTCTTTGTGTTCTGTTTCTATCTTTTCAACTTTGTTTCTTGTGATTCCATGTGTTTGCTTGATTCTATCTACTCCCGGGCATAGTTTCATCTTGTTGAAGGTTCTCTAGGACAAATTCCTATTGGGTCTGCCATCATATTGATCTATAGCAAAAGCATTAATGAGCATATTGAGCATCTTAGGCTTGTGTTAGATGCACTTAGGGCAGAAAAGTTGTATGCTAAGTTAAAGAAGTGTACATTTTGCATGGATCGTGTCATATTTCTTGGTTATGTTGTTTCCTCTAATGGAATTGAGGTGGACCAAGAAAAGGTCAAGGCAAGTAGGGAGTGGCCGAGACCTACAAGTGTTACTCAGGTGAGATCTTTTCATGGACTTGCTAATTTCTACAGGAGGTTTGTGAAAGATTTTAGTTCCATTGCAGCTCCATTGACTGAGATTGTTAAAAAGGAGGTAGGATTTAAGTGGGGAGAGACGCAGGAAATTGCTTTTAACACTTTGAAAGAAAAACTTTGTTCTGCACCTATTTTGAGTTTACCTGATTTTTCTTCTACTTTTTGAGATTGAATGTGATGCCTCGGGATAGGTATTGGTGCTGTTTTATTGCAGGAAGGCGTCCCATTGCCTATTTTAGTGAGAAGTTGAATGGTGCTCAAATGAAGTATTCCACTTATGACAAGGAGCTATATGCATTGGTAAGAGCTCTACAAACTTGGCAACATTATCTATGGCCAAAGGAATTCGTGATTCACACTGATCATGAGAGTTTGAAGCATCTTAAGGGCCAAGGTAAGTTAAATAAAAGACATGCTAAGTGGTTGGAGTTCATAGAGACATTCCCATATTTTGTGAAATACAAGCAAGGTAAAGAAAATGTGATCGCTGATGCATTGTCTAGGAGGTATGCTCTAATCTCTTCTCTTAGTTCTAAGTTGATTGGGTTTGAGTATATAAAAGATTTGTACAAATCAGATTCTGACTTTGCTAATGTGTATGATGCATGTGAACAAGTTGCTTTTCAAAAGTTTTATAGGAATGATGGATATTTGTTTAGAGATAATAAACTATGTATTCCTACTTGTTCTATGCGTGAGATGCTTGCTAAGGAGTCTCATGATGGAGGTTTAATGGGACATTTTGGTATTGCTAAAACACTTGACATATTACAGTAGCATTTTTATTGGCCTAACATGAAAAAGGATGTTGAAAGAGTTTGCTCTAGTTGTGTAGCGTGTAGGCAAGCCAAGTCCAAGGTGCAACCACATGGGTTGTACACGCCTCTACCTGTCCCTATTAGTCCTTGGATTGATATATCTATGGATTTTGTGTTAAGATTGCCTAGGACTAGGAAAGGACGTGATAGCATCTTTGTTGTAGTTGATAGATTTAGTAAAATGGCTCATTTTATTGCATGTCATAAATCTGATGATGCTACACATGTTGCTGATTTGTTTTTTAGGGATGTTGTTAGATTACATGGCATTCCTAGAACCATTGTTTCAGATAGGGATTCTAAGTTTTTAAGTCACTTTTGGCGTGTTCTATGGAATAAATTGGGAACAAAGCTTTTGTTTTCTACAACTTGTCATCCCAAACAGATAGACAAACTGAAGTGGTTAATAGAAATCTTTATTGCGTGCTGTTGTGGGTAAAAATTTAAAAGCTTGGGATGATTGTTTGCCTTTGATTGAGTTTGCATATAATAGAAGCATTCATTCTTCTACAGGTTATTCTCCATTTGAGATTGTGTATGGTTTTAACCCATTAACTCCATTGGATTTGTTGCCTTTACCCTTGAATGAGATTGTTAATGTAGATGGGCAGCAAAGGGCCGAATTGGTTAAAACAATACATGAGAAAGCTAGGCAGCACATTGAGGAAAAGAACAAGAAGTATGCTCAAGGAGCCAATCAAGGGCGTAGGGAGATGAAGTTTGAACCTGAAGATTGGGTTTGGGTGCACTTCAGGAAGGAGAGATTTCCTAAACAAAGGAAGTCCAAGCTTGATCCTAGAGGGGATGGTCCTTTTCAAGTGCTTGAACGCATCAATGACAATGCCTATAGGGTGGATTTGCCAGGAGAGTATAGTGTTAGTGCTACTTTTAATGTTTCTGATTTATCTCCCTTTCATAATGTAGGTCTTGATTCGAGGACGAATCCTTTTGAGGAGGGAGGGAATGATACAACTCACCAAGGCAATGGAGACTTGAGGATGCCAATTGGTCCAATTACAAGGTCGCGCTCCAACAAGCTCAAAGCACAATTTCAGATTTATGTACAAGCTTTTGTTTCACAAGAACCTCAAGAAGTTTTGTTGATCAAGCTTGGAGAAGAGCTTAGGAAGACACCTAAGTGTGTGTGCACATTGGAGGCTTCAAACCAAGAGGGCTAACACTTAGCCAATTTTCACAAGCACAAGTCTAATCAATGGGCTTGGGCTTATTTTATCTTATAAGGGCCATGTGGACTTCTTTTAGGCTTTTTCATGGGCTGATTGGCATTAAGTGTGCATGTGCTTCATTAAAATAGCCATGTGCATATTTTATTTTAAGGAACCAAGCTTGTGGGCCTAGTTTAAAAGCCCAATTCGCCCCTCTTAAGTTAGTCTTCTATTTTGTAGTTTTCTTATCCTATTTGGACAAGGACTAGTCAATTTTAATTAGTTTTGAAGCCCAAATCCATGTGGGATTTATTCTTGGGCAGATTTGTTTCAAGAAGGCCTTTTGATATTTTGGGCTTTCTTTAGGGTTTTTAGGTTATCTTTGTTAGGGTTTACATTGCAAAGGGTATTTAAACCTTTGCTTTAGCCATGAACACGAGTTTTTAGAGAGATCAATAAAATTAGAAAGCATTCTTTAAGAGAGAATTGAGATTCTTGCTTGTTTTACCTTAAGGATTGATTCAACTTATCAAGTAAGTTCTAACTTGGGGCGTTAATTCAATTCCTACAATCTTATACTCTTTGTTAACAATTCCTTGCTGTTTTGGGGGTGAAGGGTCTTGTTAGATTGATTGAATTTAGGTTTGGGAACAATCATTGAAACGGAGGTGATCTAGACATTGATTCTAGGTTGTTGCCGTATCATCAAGGTGCAACATGCCACGATAAGCTTACTTTGCCAAGTGGACCTATTACAAGACAACATGCAGCAAGACTTAAACAAGCACTTCAAGGGTTTGTTCAAAGTCACATTACATCTCACCTGGATGACAGGACCGAACCATCCGTGTAGAATTCAAGTGGAGTAGTCAAGCTTGTGATTCTTCTAGAGAGGGCATGTGGAGGGGCTAATACTTAGCCAAATTTCAAGACAAGTTCAATTATTCTTATGTATTTATTTTAGTACATTGGGCTTGTTATTTATCCTTTGTTTATTAGGACCAAAGAGACTTGTTATGGGCTAGGTATTTATTAGTATTTGCCTTAGTTTATTTAATGCTAGTTTTGGACAACCAAGTGTGTGGGCCTAAGTAGAGTAATCCATTAGGCCCATCCACCTCCCTTAGGTTTATTTAAGTTATTTTGGTCTTATTTAAGTTAGTTTTTCCCAATCCTAAGTGGATTAGGATCAGATTGCATTATTGGGCTATAAACTCCTAAACTAGTTAGGATTAGGCTTGTTTTAGCATTAAAGGGTCTTGTAACCCATTCCTTTTAGGTTTAGGTCGTGGGCAAGGGTATAAATACTTTATTTTATCCTTGTAAACATTAGATTTTGTTGATTAACGAAATTGAGATATATTCTCTTCAAGTAAGGTGTGTTCTTCTTATTGTTACTTCAAGGATTGTATCACTTATCAAGGTAATCACTTGTGGTGTGTTCAATTCTTCAATTTTCTTTGGGTTTGGGTCTGAATTTCGTATAATTGCGGTTTGAACTAGCATGTTCTTAGAATAGAAAGATTGGGGTTTGATTTAATAGGAATAGGGGGCTTTAAGAACCTTATTTTCTTGGGGTTTCCGTATCATAGCTTCTCGCTAAATAAGCAACTATTTAGCACCTATACCAATCCCATAAGCATCACATTCAATTTTAAAAGTTAATTCAAAGTTAGGCAGCCTCAACAATGGTGCATTACTCAACTTATCCTTTAATAATGCAAATGCATGCTCTTGCTCTTTTTCTCAAATAAACCCCTTTTCTTTTTTCATGATTTCAGTCAACGGGGCAGCAATTGTGCTAAAATATTTGACAAATCTCCTATAGAAACTTGCCAAACCATAAAAACTCCTTACCTCACCAACATTCTTAGGTTTCAGCCATTCATGTATAGCCTTTACCTTTTCACTATCTACTTCAATTCCTTTTGCACTCATCAAATATCCCAAAAAACATGATGCCATCAATGGAAAATGCACATTTCTTCATGTTAGCATACAATTGAAATTTGAACAACACATCAAACACACATTTTAAATGAATGACATGTTTTTCAATAGATTTGCTATACACTAGAATGTCATCAAAATAGACAATTACAAACTTGCCAATAAATTCTCGTAAAACATGGTTCATTAAATGCATAAGGGTACTTGGTGCTTTAATTAAGCCAAATGGCATTACCAACCACTCAAACAATCCATGTTTAGTTTTAAAGGCAATTATCCATTCATCACCCGTTTTCATTCTAATTTGGTGATAACCACTCTTCAAATCAAGTTTGCAAAAGATGCATGCGCCATGTAACTCATCCAACATATCATCAAGTCGAGGTATAGGATGTTGATATTTTACCGTTATTTTGTTGAGAGCTCTGCAATCCACACACATACGCCAACTTCCGTCCTTCTTTGGTACCATGAAAAGGGGTACTGCACATGGGCTTAAGCTCTCTCTCTTATATGTCCTTTCTCCAAAAGTTCTTCCACTTTGATATAAATGGCGTTCAAGAACCTACAAGAAGCAATCTAGGTGATTTAGACATGATTTCAAATATGGAAAGTCAGTATCTGATTTGTACAAATCTTTTATATACTCAAACCCAATCAACTTAGAACTAAGAGAAGAGATTAGAGCATACCTCCTAGACAATGCATCAGCGATAACATTTTCTTTACCTTGCTTGTATTTCACAACATATGGGAATGTCTCTATGAACTCCAACCACTTAGCATGTCTTTTATTTAACTTACCTTGGCCTTTAAGATGCTTCAAACTCTAATGATCAGTGTGAATCACGAATTCCTTTGGCCATAGATAATGTTGCCAAGTTTGTAGAGCTCTTACCAATGCATATAGCTCCTTGTCATAAGTGGAATACTTCAATTGAGCACCATTCAACTTCTCACTAAAATAGGCAATGGGACGCCTTCCCTGCAATAAAACAGCACCAATACCTATCCCAGAGGCATCACATTCAATCTCAAAAGTAGAAGAAAAATCAGGTAAACTCAAAATAGGTGCAGAACAAAGTTTTTCTTTCAAAGTGTTAAAAGCAATTTCCTGCACCTCTCCCCACTTAAATCCTACCTCCTTTTTAACAATCTCAGTCAATGGAGCTGCAATGGAACTAAAATCTTTCACATACCTCCTATAGAAACTAGCAAGTCCATGAAAAGATCTCACCTGAGTAACACTTGTAGGTCTCGGCCACTCCCTAATTGCCTTGACCTTTTCTTGGTCCACGTCAATTCTATTAGAAGAAACAACATAACCAAGAAATATGACACGATCCATGCAAAATGTACACTTCTTTAACTTAGCATACAACTTTTCTGCCCTAAGTGCATCTAACACAAGCCTAAGATGCTCAATATGCTCATTAATGCTTTTGCTATAGATCAATATGTCATCAAAATATACCACAACAAACTTACCAATAAATGACCTCAAAACATGATTCATCAAACGCATAAATGTACTAGGAGCATTAGTTAAGCCAAAAGGCATCACAAGCCACTCATATAAACCATGTTTTGTTTTAAAAGCAGTTTTCCATTCATCACCAATTTTCATTCTAATCTGATGGTAACCACTCATAAGATCAATTTTGGTAAACACACATGCACCTTGCAATTCATCAATTATATCATCCAATCTAGGTATAGGATGGCGATACTTTACTGTTATCTTGTTAACAGCTCTGCCATCCACACACATGTGCCAACACCCATCCTTCTTTGGAACCAATATCACTGGCATGACACAAGGACTAAGACTCTCCCTGATGTGTCCCTTTTGTAGCAATTCTTCCACTTGCTTTTGGAGTTCCTTAGTTTCTTTAGGATTTGCCCTATAAACTGGTCTATTTGGAATCTGCGCCCCAGGCATGAAGTCAATCTGATGTTCTATTCCTCTAATAGGCGGCAATTCCTTAGGCAACTCCTCTGGGAAAACATCTCCATACTCCTGCAAAAGAGAAACAACACTACTAGGCAAACAAGGGTCAAGGTCAGATTCACTAAAATAAGCTTGCTTGTACAAAAGTACAAACAAACATCTCCTTTCCACACAAGCAACCCTTACATCTCTCATTTTTGCATAGAATTTTTGTTTCTTTCTACCCTCTCTCTCATTTGGGCCTTTTAATTGAATTTCTTTTGAGGCCTCTTTTCCCACTTTTCTTCTCTCACTCTCGGCCTCACTTTCTCTCTTTTCTTTTGATTTAAATTTCTGCTTCCCTTTTGCAAGGTCCTCAACCTTACCCTCAATTTTTGTATTATCATGCTTTTCTTGAAGTTTTTTGTCCTGTCTTTGTTGCATTGCCTCCATACTCCTTTTTAATTGCATTTGGTCCTCATATACCTCTTTTGGTGCCAATGGAGCAAGAACAAATTTCTGATCTCCCATAGTAAATGAATACCTATTCTTAAAATCATCATGTAACACTCTTCTATCATATTGCCAAGGTCGACCGAGCAATAAATGACTAGCATGCATAGGTACAACATCACAAAGTACTTGATCAGAATACTTTCCAATGGAGAAAGATACAAGGACTTGTTTATTTACCTTGATTTCTCCCATGTCATTCTACTTTTGAGATTGAATGTGATGCCTCTGGGATAGGTATTGGTGCTGTTTTATTGCAGGGAAGGCGTCCCATTGCCTATTTTACTGAGAAGTTGAATGGTGCTCAATTGAAGTATTCCACTTATGACAAGGAGCTATATGCATTGGTAAGAGCTCTACAAACTTGGCAACATTATCTATGGCCAAAGGAATTCGTGATTCACACTGATCATGAGAGTTTGAAGCATCTTAAGGGCTAAGGTAAGTTAAATAAAAGACATGCTAAGAGGTTAGAGTTCATAGAGACATTCTCATATGATGTGAAATACAAGCAAGGTAAAGAAAATGTGATCGCTGATGCATTGTCTAGGAGGTATGCTCTAATCTCTTCTCTTAGTTCTAAGTTGATTGGGTTTGAGTATATAAAAGATTTGTACAAATCAGATTCTGACTTTGCTAATGTGTATGATGCATGTGAACAAGTTGCTTTTCAAAAGTTTTATAGGAATGGTGGATATTTGTTTAGAGATAATAAACTATGTATTCCTACTTGTTCTATGCGTGAGATGCTTGCTAGGGAGTCTCATGACGGAGGTTTAATAGGACATTTGGGTATTGCTAAAACACTTGACATATTACAGGAGCATTTTTATTGGCCTAACATGAAAAAGGATGTTGAAAGAGTTTGCTCTAGTTGTGTAGCGTGTAGGCAAGCCAAGTCCAAGGTGGAACCACATGGGTTGTACACGCCTCTACCTATCCCTATTAGTCCTTGGATTTATATATCTATGGATTTTGTGTTACGATTGTCTAGGACAAGGAAAGGACGTTGATGCGAATCAGCTTGGTCAAGAGCAAGGACGTGAGGAGCATGAAGAGATGATCACCAATCCAATTGTTTTGCCAAGAGGTCCAATTACTAGATCACGAGCCAAAAAGATTCAGCAAGCATTAAATTGCCATTTACAAGGCTTGGTGACTTTGGCTAGCAATGG
The DNA here is from genome assembly GCA_029891385.1 of Erythroxylum novogranatense. Classification (NCBI taxonomy): domain Eukaryota; kingdom Viridiplantae; phylum Streptophyta; class Magnoliopsida; order Malpighiales; family Erythroxylaceae; genus Erythroxylum; species Erythroxylum novogranatense. Next base: position 63,113,164 of record CM057233.1, read on the forward strand.
CTTGCATGGGCTGCATGGGATGCCACGTTTGGAGACAAGGGCTGAAGATGTCAACTTTAATTTGTTACAAGTTGACATTCACGAATGAGGCTTGATTTAGTGTTTAGCCACGTTTTTATTCAGTTTTCCATATCAGAATAGGTTTCCTATTTATTAAGTTTTCCATATCGAATAGGTTTCCTATTTTATTAAGTTTCCATATCGAATAGGTTTCCTATTCAGTTTTCCATATCAGAATAGGTTTCCTATTTATTAAGTTTTCCATATCAGAATAGGTTTTTTAATGTCATGTAAAGGCTATATATATGCCTAGGACGAATTGTTATGGGAGTTTTGTCTTTGGATGAAATTTTAACCTAAGGCCGTTTTGCTTTTATCTTTGTGTTCTTGCGTGAATACATGCTTCGAAACATTCAAGTAGTTTGATCAACTTTCTTGTGGAGTGTTTCGAATCTGGGATTAGAGGCTGCATTGTTTCGAATCTTAGATCTAGATCAATTCAAGGTAATCTGAATCCTAACCTTCATCCTTGAGGTTGTACTGAATTCGACTAGGGGTTTTCAAGTTAGTATTTGGGTTCGTCGTTAAGGAGTTTCTCAAAGTCTATTCTTGGAGGTTCCGTATACTTTACAGGAGCATTTAATCACTGTAAAGTATCGACATCCTATTCCTAGATTAGATGATATGCTTGATGAATTACATGGTTCTTGTTTGTTCACAAAAATTGATTTAAAATCTGGTTATTATCAAATTCGAATGAGTGTGGGTGATGAGTGGAAAACAGCGTTTAAGACTAAATATGGGCTGTATGAGTGGTTGGTTATGCCGTTTGGTCTTACTAATGCACCTAGTACATTCATGCGCTTGATGAATCATGTGTTGCGTGAGCACTTGGGTAAATTTGTTGTTGTGTATTTTGATGATATTCTTGTTTACTCTAAGTGTTTGGATGATCATGTCATGCATGTGCGTATTGTGTTAGACGTTCTTAGGCGTGAGAAGCTGTATGCTAACCTTAATAAGTGTAGTTTTTTCATGGATAAGGTTCATTTTCTTGGTTTTGTGGTGACTAGTGATGGTATAGAAGTTGATGAGGGCAAGGTCAAGGCTATTAGAGATTGGCCAAGTCCTACGAGTGCTAGTGAGGTGAGGAGTTTTCATGGACTTGCTGGTTTCTATAGGAGGTTTATTAGAAATTTCAGCACCATAGCTGCACCCTTGAATGAGTTAGTTAAGAAAAATGTCACATTTGTCTGGGGAGAGGCCCAAGAACATGCATTTAATGAACTGAAAGATAAATTGTGTAATGCACCTTTGCTTGCTTTGCCTAATTTTGATAAGACTTTTGAGATTGAATGTGATGCAAGTGGCATAGGAATTGGAGCTGTTTTGTTACAGGATCAAAGGCCATTGATGTTCTTTAGTGAAAAATTAAGTGGGGCAGCTTTGAAGTATCCAACGATGACAAAGAGTTATATGCATTGTATCGAGCTTTGCATACATGGCAGCACTATTTGTGGTCAAAGGAGTTTGTGATACATACTGACCATGAGAGTTTGAAACATTTGAAGGGCAAGATAAGCTGAACCGTAGACATGCCAAATGGGTGGAGTTCATAGAAACATTTCCATATGTGATTAAATACAAGAGAGGTAAGGAAAATGTTGTGGCTGATGCGTTATCGCGAAGGTATGTGTTACTTAATTCTCTTAGTGCTAGATTGCTAGGCTTTGAGCATATTAAGGAATTGTATGCCAGTGATAAGGATTTTGGTGACATATATAATTCATGTGGTGATGTGGCTGTTTTGAGAGAATTTCATTTGTTTGATGGTTTCTTGTTTAAGAAAAGTAGGTTGTGTATTCCTAAGTGTTCCATGAGAGAATTGTTAGTTAAGGAAGCACATGGAGGAGGATTGATGGGTCATTTTGGGGTAAGTAAAACCTATGATATGCTGCTAGAGCATTTTTATTGGCCTGGTATGAAACATGATGTGCATAAAGTTTGTGAGCATTGCATTACATGTAGAGAAGCTAAGTCTAGGCTGAAACCACATGGTTTGTACACACCACTTCCTGTTCCTAATGGACCTTGGACTGATTTATCTATGGATTTTGTGCTTGGTTTGCCTAAAACTAGGAAAGGTCGTGATAGTATTTTTGTTGTGGTTGATAGATTTAGTAAAATGGCTCATTTTATACCGTGTCATAAGACTGATGATGCTAAGATGATTGCTGATTTGTTCTTTAAAGAGGTCGTGCGTTTGCATGGTATACCTAAAAGCATTATTAGTGATAGAGATGTTAAATTTTTGAGCCATTTCTGGCGTGTCTTGTGGGGAAAGTTGGGAACTAAGTTGTTGTTTTCAACAACTTGCCATCCTCAAACCGATGGCCAAACTGAGGTTGTGAATCGAACATTGATTACTTTACTTAGGGCTGTGTTAGAAAAGAACATTAGGACGTGGGAGGATTGTTTACCATTTGTGGAGTTTGCTTATAATAGGGCTGTTCATAGCACTACTCATTGTTCTCCTTTTGAAATTGTGTATGGTTTTAATCCGCTTACTCCTTTGGATATATTACCCTTGCCATCTAATGATTTTGTGAGTATTGATGCTAGTTCAAAGGCAGATTATGTGAAGAAGTTACATCAGCAAGTTAAAGAGAGGATTGAGAAGCAAAATGTCAAAGTAGCTTCTAGGGTGAATAAAGGAAGGAAACCAATGTTGTTTCAGCCTGGTGATTGGGTTTGGGTTCATTTTCGCAAAGAACGATTTCCGCAGCAACGAAAGTCTAAACTAAATCCACGAGGAGCTGGTCCTTTTCAAATCCTTGAACGGATTAATGATAATGCATATAAAGTGGATTTGCCAGGTGAGTATAATGTGAGTGCTTCATTTAATGTTGCTGATTTGAGTCCTTTTGATGTAGGTGATGCTTATGATTCGAGGACGAATCCTTTTGAGGAGAGGGGAAATGATGCGAATCAGCTTGGTCAAGAGCAAGGACGTGAGGAGCATGAAGAGATGATCACCAATCCAATTGTTTTGCCAAGAGGTCCAATTACTAGATCACGAGCCAAAAAGATTCAGCAAGCATTAAATTGCCATTTACAAGGCTTGGTGACTTTGGCTAGCAATGGCTTGCATGGGCTGCATGGGATGCCACGTTTGGAGACAAGGGCTGAAGATGTCAACTTTAATTTGTTACAAGTTGACATTCACGAATGAGGCTTGATTTAGTGTTTAGCCACGTTTTTATTCAGTTTTCCATATCAGAATAGGTTTCCTATTTATTAAGTTTTCCATATCAGAATAGGTTTCCTATTTTATTAAGTTTCCATATCAGAATAGGTTTCCTATTCAGTTTTCCATATCAGAATAGGTTTCCTATTTATTAAGTTTTCCATATCAGAATAGGTTTTTTTTAATGTCATGTAAAGGCTATATATATGCCTAGGACGAATTGTTATGGGAGTTTTTGTCTTTGGATGAAATTTTAACCTAAGGCCGTTTTGCTTTTATCTTTGTGTTCTTGCGTGAATACATGCTTCAGAAACATTCAAGTAGTTTGATCAACTTTCTTGTGGAGTGTTTCGAATCTGGGATTAGAGGCTGCATTGTTTCGAATCTTAGATCTAGATCAATTCAAGGTAATCTGAATCCTAACCTTCATCCTTGAGGTTGTACTGAATTCGACTAGGGGTTTTCAAGTTAGTATTTGGGTTCGTCGTTAAGGAGTTTCTCAAAGTCTATTCTTGGAGGTTCCGTATCAGACGTGATAGCATCTTTGTTGTAGTTGATAGATTTAGTAAAATGGCTCATTTTATTGCATGTCATAAATCTGATGATGCTACACATGTTGCTGATTTGTTTTTTAGGGATGTTGTTAGGTTGCATGGCATTCCTAGAACCATTGTTTCAGATAGGGATTCTAAGTTTTTAAGTCACTTTTGGAGTGTTCTATGGAATAAATTGGGAACAAAGCTTTTGTTTTCTACAACTTGTCATCCCCAAACAGATGGACAAACTGAAGTGGTTAATAGAACCTTAGGATCTTTATTGCGTGCTGTTGTGGGTAAAAATTTGAAAGCTTGGGAAGATTGCTTGCCTTTGATTGAGTTTGCATATAATAGAAGCATTCATTCTTCTACAGGTTATTCTCCTTTTGAGATTGTGTATGGTTTTAACCCATTAACACCGTTGGATTTGTTGCCTTTACCCTTGAATGAGATTGTTAATGTAGATGGGCAGCAAAGGGCCGAATTGGTTAAGACAATACATGAGAAAGCTAGGCAGCACATTGAGGAAAAGAACAAGAAGTATGCTGAAAGAGCCAATCAAGGTCGTAGGGTGATGAAGTTTGAACCTGGAGATTGGGTTTGGGTGCACTTCAGGAAGGAGAGATTTCCTAAACAAAGGAAGTCTAAGCTTGATCCTAGAGGGGATGGTCCTTTGCAAGTGCTTGAATGCATCAATGACAATGCCTATATGGTGGATTTGTTAGGTGAGTATGGTGTTAGTGCTAGATTAATGTTTTTGATTTATCTCCCTTTCATAATGTAGGTCTTGATTCGAGGACGAATCCTTATGAGGAGGGAGGGAATGATACAACTCACCAAGGCAATGGAGACTTGAGGATGCCAATGCGTCCAATTACAAGGTCACGCTCCAACAAGCTCAAAGCACAACTTCAGATTTATGTACAAGCTTTTGTTTTACAAGAACTTCTTTTAGGCTTTTTCATGGGCTGATTTGCATTAAGTGTGCATGTGCTTCATTAAAAAAGTCATGTGCATATTTTATGTTAAGGAACCAAGCTTGTGGACCTAGTTTAAAAGCCCAATTCGCCCCTCTTAAGTTAGTTTTCTATTTTGTGGTTTTCTTATCCTATTTGGACATGGACTAGTCAATTTTAATTAGTGTTGAAGCCCAAATCCATGTGAGATTTGTTCTTGGGCAGATTTATTTCAAGAAGGCCTTTTGATATTTTGGGCTTTCTTTAGTGTTTTTAGGTTATCTTTGTTAGGGTTTACATTGCAAAGGGTATTTAAACCTTTGCTTTAGCCATGAACACGAGTTTTTTGGAGAGATCAATAAAATTAGAAAGCATTCTTCAAGAGAGAATTGAGATTCTTGCTGTTTTTACTTTAAGGATTGATTCAACTTATCAAGAAAGTTCTAACTTGTGGCGTTAATTCAATTCCTACAATCTTATACTCTTTGTTACCAATTCCTTGCTGTTTTGGGGGTGAAGGGTCTTGTTAGATTGATTGAATTTAGGTTTGGGAACAATCATTGAAACGGAGGTGATCTAGACATTGATTCTAGGTTGTTGCCGTATCACATTCTAATCTAATGGTAACCACTCATAAGATCAATTTTTGTAAACACACATGCACCATGCAATTCATCAATCATATCATCCAATCTAGGTGTAGGATGGCGATACTTTACCGTTATCTTGTTAACAGCTCTGCAATCCACACACATGCGCCAACTCCCATCCTTCTTTGGAACCAATATCACTGGCACGGCACAAGGACTAAGACTCTTCCTGATGTGTCCCTTTTGTAGCAATTCTTCCACTTGCTTTTGGAGTTCCTTAGTTTCTTCAGGATTTGCCCTATAAGCTGGTCTATTTGGAATCTGCGCCCCAGGCATGAAGTCAATCTGATGTTCTATTCCTCTAATAGGCGGCAATTCCTTAGGCAACTCCTCTGGGAAAACATCTCCATACTCCTGCAAAAGAGAAACAACACTACTAGGCAAACAAGGGTCAAGGTCAGATTCACTAAAATAAGCTTGCTTGTACAAAAGTACAAACAAACATCTCCTTTCCACACAAGCAACCCTTACATCTCTCATTTTTGCATAGAAGTTTTGTTTCTTTCTACACTCTCTCTCATTTAGGTCTTTTAATTGAATTTTTTTTAGGCCTCTTTTCCCACTTTTCTTCTCTCACTCTCGGCCTCACTTTCTCTCTTTTCTTTTGATTTAAATTTCTGCTCTCCTTTTGCAAGGTTCTCAACCTTCCCCTCAATTTTTGTATTATCATGCTTTTCTTGAAGTTTTTTGTCCTGTCTTTGTTGCATTGCCTCCATACTCCTTTTTAATTGCATTTGATCCTCATATACCTCTTTTGGTGCCAATAGAGCAAGAACAAATTTATGATCTCCCATAGTAAATGAATACCTATTCTTAAAACCATCATGTAACACTCTTCTATCAAATTGCCAAGGTCGACCGAGCAATAAATGACTAGCATTCATAGGTACAACATCACAAAGTACTTGATCAGAATACTTTCCAATGGAGAAAGATACAAGGACTTGTTTATTTACCTTGATTTCCCCCATGTCATTCAACCATTGTAGTCTATATGGCCTAGGGTGTTTCAAGCACTCCAACCCTAGTTTTTCCACCATCAATGTACTACCCACATTAGTGCAGCTTCCCCCATCAATGATCAGGCTACAAATCTTCTCATTTACTAGGCATCTGGAATGAAAAATATTTTCCCTTTGCTCAATTCCATCTTCCTTCACTTGAGCATACAAAACTCGCCTAGTAACAAGTAATTCACCCTTAGGTGCATCCTCAACTTCCACATCAGAACAATCTTCCAACTCAGGCATGGAAGCCAAATCATCTTCTTCCTCCTCAGACACAACTTCTCCTCCTCTCACAAACATTGTTTTCTTGTTTGGGCATTGAGAAGCAATATGACCAACACCAAGACATTTAAAGCATTTAATAGTCCTATGCTTTTCAGAATTGGAACTAGAAGAACTTGGAGTTTTAAAAGTACCTTTTGGATCTGCCTTGTTCTTCTCTTCCTTTAGCTTGTCTTTGTCCTTCTCATTCTTCTTGGAGCATTTCGAGTTCCAATTTGTAGTAGAGCTTGGGTAAGAAGCCTTGTTGGAGCTTTTGTACTTGAGTTGCCTCTCCACCTTCATGGCCATATTCACCATCTCCTCTAACTCCACATAATGGTGCAATTCAATAACATTGGGAATGTCTTTGTTCAAACCAGCCAAGAAACGTGCCATGGTGGCTTCTCTTTCTTCTTCTACATTAGCCCTAATCATGGCTATCTCCATCTCCTTATGGTACTCTTCTACACTTTTGGTGCCTTGTCTCAAGGTTTGGAGCCTTTGATTGAGCTCCCTATAGAAGTAACTAGGCACAAACCTCTTCTTCATGACCCTCTTCATTTCACCCCAAGTATCAATAGGATAGTTATGGCATTCAAAAATCATCTCCACCTTTCTTTCTCATTCTAAGTAAGCTTCTGGATCATTCTTACCTTGGAAAGATGGTATTTTCATCTTGATACTGCCCAAGTTTCTATCCACACGCTCGACCCTGTCTTCTCCCCTTGCATTGTCTCGGCCTCTATAACCTCTTCCTCTATCATTCCGTCCCCCTCTTCCACCAAATCTGGCCCTATGCCAATCTTCTTCATCTTCCCCATCATCATATTCATCTTCATACTCATAGCACAAAGGAGTTGGCTCCCTGACATTTTGCCTCCTTGTTGCACCATTAGATGAAGCCTCTCGTTGTAAATTCCTAATGGCTTGATCTTGTCTATCAAATTTATCACTGACATCCCTGAACATGTTCTCAATCCTTTGGAATTGATGTTGCATAGCCTCCAAAGTAAAGAATGTGTGTTGATCAGCCTCACTATTCTTTTCATCCTTGTCACTACCTTTACTATCCTTTGAATTGGTCATGATGTAAAACCTGCAAAAATACGTTATAATAGCTCCTCACACACTTCCTCACGTGTTTCTCTCTAAATCAGATTGGATACCCTCGTGTTTCACTCAAGAAGATGACTTTTACCCTCAAATGAGCTTACACACTCTTGCCTTTTACCACTTTAGATTCTAGCACAGTTTTACTTGTCCGGATCAATCACTACCAACCAAATAAGCACAACAGCAACGTAATTCAAAAGGAAAGCAACGAATACCTAAATAAAGGAGAAAAAACACAAAGTTAGATGCAATTTAATGTAAAGAAAACAATGAAGACGACAATAAACACATACTAGATGGAGAAAACGTATGTGAACGATTTTTGGTGCCAATTGAGCAATATGAAACAAGATTACTCAATTCAAGTGTAATGGAAACAAAAAGGACAGCAAACAAAAAAAAACAACCAAAGAGTGCAAGAAAAGACGAAACTAGGAATTAAACTCAACCCTAAACCCAAATTAACAAGAACATTCCAATCTGCCCCAATTACTCAAGAACTTAAAGATAAACAATTATATCAAAGACACATGTTTTGAGCAAAGAACGTAAATCTTGAAACAAGAAAGTGTTTCTTGATGCAAGAAAACAAGTCTTGATGAGTTTCTTGAATGAAGGATGTGTTCTTGATGAATCTTGAATAATAAAGAAACGAAATTAGAGAATTCTTGAATGATCAGATTCGTTCTTGATGAATCTTGCAAGCAAATCAACTCAAACTCACAAAGATTCACAATCTTGATTTTTTTTACTTCTTTCTTTCTTTCTTTTCTTTCTTTTCTTCTTTTTTTTCGAATTTTAATGATGAACTAACGATAATAATCAAGAACAAACAGAAAATTAAAGATAAAGATTGAATTTAAAACCTAGGCTCTGATACCAAAGTTGATACGGCAACAACCTAGAATCAATGTCTAGATCACCTTCGTTTCAATGATTGTTCTCAAACCTAAACTCAATCAATCTAACAAGACCCTTCACCCCGAAAACAGCAAGGATTTGGTAACAAAGAGTATAAGATTGTAGGAATTGAATTAACGCCACAACTTAGAACTTACTTGATAAGTTGAATCAATCCTTAAGGTAAAACAAGCAAGAATCTCAATTCTCCCTTGAAGAATGTTTTCTGATTTTATTGATCTCTCTAGAACTCGTGTTCATGGCTAAAGCAAAGGTTTAAATACCCTTTGCAATGTAAACCCTAACAAAGATAACCTAAAAACCCTAAAGAAAGCCCAAAATATCAAAAGGCCTTCTTGAAACAAATCTGCCCAAGAATAAATCTCACATGGATTTGGGCTTCAAAACTAATTAAAATTGACTAGTCCTTGTCCACATAGGATAAGAAAACCACAAAATAGAAGACTAACTTAAGAGGGGCGAATTGGGCTTTTAAACTAGGCCCACAAGAAGTCCACATGCCCTTTATAAGATAAAATTAGCCCAAGCTCATTGATTAGACTTGTGCTTGTGAAAATTGGCTAAGTGTTAGCCCTCTTAATTTGATGCCTCCAATGTACACACATACTTAGGTGTCTTCCTAAGCTCTTCCCCAAGATTGATCAACAAAACTTCTTGAAGTTCTTGTGAAACAAAAGCTTGTACATAAATCTGAAATTGTGCTCTAAGCTTGTTGGAGCGTGACCTTGTAATTGGACCCATTGGCATCCTCAAGTCTCCATTGCCTTGGTGAGTTGTATCACATATTGAGACTGTTCAAGAAAAAGAAGATCATTCAAGTGCCAACGTAGAAGGTTTTCCCAAAATGGAAAGTTTTGTCGGTCCGGTCACAAGGTCCCGAGCAAAGCATCTAAAGGAGCAACTTCAAATTTATGTGCAAAACCATGTTGAAAGTGGGCTGTCCAAATTTGGAAAGTCCATATATGGAAATGTTTTGGAGCCTAAGTATGTCTACATAATTGGGCCAACATACTAGTTTGGAGTGTTTGTGTGTTTAAGCTTGTTTTGGATCAAATTTGGGTTTGTTTTGTTATGGGTTGTTTTTACTTGTCTTCTTTGGGTTCAGACTTGGTTTATGGGTTCAATTTATCTTTTTAAGTAAGAATACATGGGCCCCTTGTTATTTTACTTAAGTCCATTTCGAAATCCACTAGCTTTACTTTTAATTAAGCATGTTTTAGGGTTTTGTGGCTGTCATATTCACTCTCCATCTTATTCTCTCCAGCAGCCACCTCTCTCTCAACATTGAAGATTGTCTTTTCATCTCACCCACCTTCTCCACCACGTTTTTTCCACATCATCCATCTTCTTTACTACCTTGAAGTTATTTATTTCAGTTTTTTTATTGTTTTGTCTTACATTGTAATGCCTATAACAAGGCTATTTTCAGTTGTAATTTAAGAACAAGTTGTATTTCGAAAATTTCAGATCTGAATAAAAGAAAGATTGCTTTCGTTTATGTTTATGCACAAGGTGTTCTTATTGATTGCAATTGAGTTTATCTTTTGTTATCAATTTTAATTCCTATTTCCTGTGTTCTTGAGTGCTTAACTGATTGGGGTTGAAGGGGATTTCTAAAAACTAACTTTGGTTCTTGTCATAAGTGTTCTTGGGTGTAAGAACAAATCCTAATCTGATCGCTTGTTGAGAAACTAATTAACTTGGGGTTCCGCATCAGTTGGTATCAGAGCCTTGGTTCCAATCAAGTAAGTATTTATTCCGTTTTGACAAAAAAACAAAATTTCGTTCTTGTAGGCTTGTTTGTTTCACACCCAAAATTTCAAGATATTACATATAAAAAAGAAAACGTGCAATTGGGCTGAACAACCATTATTTTCGTTTTTTTTGTTGGCTTCCAAAATACTTAAAAACATTACAATTCAAGGGAAAAACGTGATTACAGCTGCTGGTTAGGTGTTTTAAATTTCAGAACCGTTTAGGTATACTTAGCGCAATTTTGGGGCTGCTCATTTCTAATTCTTTTCAATTGAGTTTGGTTGCTGGTCAAATCCTTACTTTACATTTTTGTTTTTGTTTAAGTGTTTTGAGTGATAATTTGAGGTTCCTTTAGTTTTCTGTTATTGAATCTGCCCATTTGCATCTAATATATTAAAAAAGGCTGTAATATTGATTCATTGCTGCCTTAAACCAAAAAAAAATCGTCATACACTTATTGGTAATTCAAGTGTGTGCTTTCAATTTGTTGTTTGTATTGTTTTTGCTTCTAGTATTTTGCCTGTTTTCCTTCTTTGTTTAGGTTTTTCCTTGCAAATTCTCAATTAAAATTGGTTGCATTAAGATATCTGATTACTGTTTGATTTGGCCCATAAGTATAAACCTTGAAAGATTGCTTAAGTGGTAAAAGGCAAGAGTGTGTGAGCTCAAAAGAGGGAAAAAGCCAAGTTTGAGTGAAAACACGAGAGGTGTGTCGTTACTTCGAGAGTAAACACGTGAGGGAGTGTTTGTGAGGAATATTTTGTTGTTATCTTTGTTGAAATTTTCAGATTGACCATGGATTCTCAAGAAAGTGGGGTTGAGAAAAAGGATCAAGCTTTCATTCTAAAAGCCATGCAAGAGGAGTTCCAAAGAATGCAAATCATGATGAGGAACATGAGCGAAAGAATTGACAAGGGTTCTGGCCAAAATGTTCCAAGTCCGAGAAGACAACCAACACCTCCAAATGATGATGAATATAATGAAGAGTTTGATGATCAAGCCACCATGATAAATGAAGGTAGAAACTATGGAGCAGCAAGGAGGGGTCGAAATGATCTTGAGAGAAACCTAGGAAGTATCAAAATGAAAATTCCATCGTTTCTGGGCAAAAATGACCCTGAGGCGTACATGGAATGGGAAAGAAAGGTGGAGCTCATTTTTTAGTGTCATAATTACTCAGAAGAAAAGAAGGTAAAGCTTGCTGCAGTAGAGTTTAGAGAGTATGCCATTGTGTGGTGGGACCAATTGATTTTTAGTAGACGGAGAAATAGAGAACACCCTATCCAAACATGGGAGGAGATGAAAGCCATTATGAGAAGATGCTTTGTTCCTAGCCACTATTATAGGGAATTGCATCAAAAATTGCAAAGCCTTGTTCAGGGATCAAAGAGTGTGGAGGACTACTATAAAGAGATGGAGATAGCAATGATAAGGGCAAATGTGGAGGAAGATAGAGAAGCCACCATGGCAAGGTTTCTCAATGGACTCAATAGAGATATTGCTAATGTGGTAGAGCTTCAACATTATGTGGAGATAGAAGACATGGTACACATGGCCATGAAAATAGAAAAGCAATTGAAGCGAAAGGGAATTGCTAGGCAAGCCAGCACATATTCGACTCAAAATTCCACATGGAAGTCGAATTGGAGGAATGATAACAAGTCTGCCCAATTCAAAAAAGATGACAAAACCAAGGCAAAAGAACCATTCGACAACAAAAACAAAGGTATTTCTACTTCCCACACTAATAGAAATAGAGATATCAAATGTTTTAAATGTTTGGGATTTGGTCATATAGCTTCACAATGCCCAAACAAAAGAGTAATGGTGATGCGTGGTGGTGAGGTTGAAACCGAGGATGAGAGTGATGTCGATGATGAGATGCCTTCCTTGGAGGATGGTAGTGATGGGGAGTTACCTATGGAGGGTAGATTGATGGTGACTAGGCGTGCTTTGAGTGCACAATATAAAGAAGACCAAGAGGGGGCGAGACTTCAACGAGAAACTATCTTTCAAACTAGATGTTTAGTTAGTGGGAAAGTGTGTAGTGTGATTGTTGATGGTGGTAGTTGTGTGAATGTGGCTAGTACATTGTTTATTGATAAATTGGGAATAGAAACCACTAAACACCCCAGACCTTACAAGTGAGGGTGCCATTTACAATTGGGAAGTATAGTGATGAAGTTACATGTGATGTGGTTCCAATGCAAGCTAGTCATATGTTGTTGGGTAGACCATGGCAATGGGATAGAAGAGTGATGCATGATGGGTATTTGAATAGATGTATAGTGGAGAAGGAGGGCAAAAGGTATACACTTTTACCTTTGACACCAAAAAAAATTTTGAAGACCAAATGCAACTTCAAAAATCCTATGATGAATTTGCACAAAATGATACAACTCACCAAGACAATGGAGATTTGAGGATGCCAATGGGTCCAATTACAAGGTCACGCTCCAACAGGCTCAAAACACAATTTCAGATTTATGCACAAGCTTTTGTTTCACAAGAATTTTAAGAAGTTTTGTTGATCAAGCTTGGGGAAGAGCTTAGGAAGACACCTAAGTGTGTGTGCACATTGGAGGCATCAAATCAAGAGGGCTAAAACTTAGCTAATTTTCACAAGCACAAGTCTAATCAATGGGCTTGGACTTATTTTATCTTATAAAGGGCATGTGGACTTCTTTTAGGCTTTTTCATGGGCTGATTTGTATTAAGTGTGCGTGTGCTTCATTAAAAAAAGTCATGTGCATGTTTTATTTTAAGGAACCAAGCTTGTGGGCCTAGTTTAAAAGCCCAATTCGCCCCTCTTAAGCTAGTCTTCTATTTTTATGGTTTTCTTATCCTATTTGGTCTAGGACTAGTCAATTTTAATTAGTTTTGAAGCCCAAATCCATGTGGGATTTGTTCTTGGGCAGATTTGTTTCAAGAAGGCCTTTTTGATACTTTGGGCTTTCTTTAGGGTTTTTAGGTTATCTTTGTTAGGGTTTATATTGCAAAGGGTATTTAAGCCCTTGCTTTAGGCATGAACACGAATTTGAAGAGAGATCAATAAAATCAGAAAGCATTCTTCAAGAGACAATTGAGATTCTTGCTTGTTTTACCTTAAGGATTGATTCGACTTATCAAGTAAGTTCTAACTTGTGGCGTTAATTCAATTCTTACAATCTTTATACTCTTTGTTACCAAATCCTTGCTGTTTTGGAGGTGAAGGGTCTTGTTAGATTGATTAAATTTAGGTTTGGGAACAATCATTGAAACAGAGGTGATCTAGATATTGATTCTAGGTTGTTGCGGTATCATCTTTGGTATTAGAGCCTAGGTTTAAATTCAATCTTTATCTTTAATTTTCTGTTTGTTCTTGATTATTATAGTTAGTTTATCATTGAAATTTGAAAAAAAAAAGAAAGAAAGAAAGAAAAGAAAGAAAAGAAAGAAGTAAAAAAAAAAAAGAAGAAAATCAAGATTGTGAATCTTTGTGAGTTTGAGTTGATTCGCTTGCAAGATTCATCAAGAAACGAATCTGATTACTCTAGAATTCTTTAATTCCGTTTCTTTATTATTCAAGATTAATCAAGAAAACATCCTTCATTCAAGAAACTCATCAAGACTTGTTTTCTTGCATCAAAAAACAATTTCTTATTTCAAGGTTTACTTTCTTGCACCCAAAACGTGTGTCTTTGATAAAATTGCTTATCTTTCAATTTTTGAGTCATTGGGCAGATCTGAATGTTCTTGTTAGTTCGGGTTTAGGGTTGAGTTTAATTCATAGTTTCGTCTTTTCTTGCACTCTTTGGTTGCTTTTTATTGTTTGCTGTCCTTTTGTTTCCATTACACTTGAATTGAGTAATCTTGTTTCATATTGCTCAATTGGCACCAAAAATCATTCACATACGTTTTCTCCATCTATTATGTGTTTATTATCGTCTTCCTTGCTTTCTTTACCTTAAATTGCATCTAGTTTTGTGTTTTCTTCCTTTCTTTAGGTATTCGTTGTTTTCTGTTGAATTAAGTTGCTGTTGTGCTTATTTGGTTGGTAGTGATTGATCCGGACAAGTAAAACTGTGCTAGAATCTAGAGTGTGTAAGCGCATTTGAGGGTAAAAGCCATTTCTTGAGTGAAACACAAGGGTATCCAATCTGATTAGAGAGAAACAAGTGAGGGAGTGTGTGAGGAGCTGTTCTAACGTGTTTTTGCAGGTTTTACATCATGTCCAATTCAAAGGATAGTAAAGGTAGTGACAAGGATGAAAAGAATAGTGAGACTGATCAACACACATTCTTTACTTTGGAGGCTATGCAACATCAATTCCAAAGGATTGAGAACATGTTCAGGGATGTCAGTGATAAATTTGATAGACAAGATCAAGCCATTAGGAATTTACAACGAGAGGCTTCATCTAATGGTGCAACAAGGAGGCAAAATGCCAGGGAGCCAACTCCTATGCGCTATGAGTATGAAGATGAATATGATGATGGGGAAGATGAAGAAGATTGGCATAGGGCCAGATTTGGTGGAAGAGGGGGACGGAATGATAGAGGAAGAGGAAGAGGTTATAGAGGCCGAGACAATGCAAGGGGAGAAGACAGGGTCGAGCGTGTGGATAGAAACTTGGGCAGTATCAAGATGAAAATACCATCTTTCCAAGGTAAGAATGATCCAGAAGCTTACTTAGAATGGGAAAGAAAGGTGGAGATGATTTTTGAATGCCATAACTATTCTGAGGAGAAGAAGGTGAAGCTTGCTGCCGTGGAATTTCATGATTATGCACTTATTTGGTGGGATCAGCTTGTTTTGAACAAAAGAAGGAATGGAGAGGATCCTATTGATACTTGGGGTGAAATGAAGAGGGTCATGAAGAAGAGGTTTGTGCCTAGTTACTTCTATAGGGAGAATGAGAAGGACAAAGACAAGCTAAAGGAAGAGAAGAACAAGGCAGATCCAAAAGGTACTTTTAAAACTCCAAGTTCTTCTAGTTCCAATTCTGAAAAGCATAGGACTATTAAATGCTTTAAATGTCTTGGTGTTGGTCATATTGCTTCTCAATGCCCAAACAAGAAAACAATGTTTGTGAGAGGAGGAGAAGTTGTGTCTGAGGAGGAAGAAGATGATTTGGCTTCAATGCCTGAGTTGGAAGATTGTTCTGATGTGGAAGTTGAGGATGCACCTAGGGGTGAGTTACTTGTTACTAGGCGAGTTTTCTAGAAATCTTTTATATACTCAAACTCAATCAACTTAGAACTAAGAGAAGAGATTAGAGCATACCTTCTAGACAATGCATCAACGATCACATTTTCTTTACCTTGCTTGTATTTCACAACATATGGGAATGTCTCTATGAACTCCAACTACTTAGCATGTCTTTTATTTAACTTACCTTTGCCCTTAAGATGCTTCAAACTCTCATGATCAGTTTGAATCACGAATTCCTTTGGCCATAGATAATGTTGCCAAGTTTGTAGAGCTCTTACCAATGCATATAGCTCCTTGTCATAAGTGGAATACTTCAATTGAGCATCATTCAACTTCTCATCAAAATAGGCAATGGGACGCCTTCCCTTCAATAAAATAGCACCAATATCTATCCAGAGGCATCACATTCAATCTCAAAAGTAGAAGAAAAATCAAATAAACTCAAAATAGGTGCAGAACAAAGTTTTTCTTTCAAAGTGTTAAAAGCAATTTTCTGCTCCTCTCCCCACTTAAATCCTACCTCTTTTTTAATAATCTCAGTCAATGAAGCTGCAATGGAACTAAAATCTTTCACAAACCTCCTATAGAAACTAGCAAGTCCACAACAAACTTACCAATAGATGACCTCAAAACATGATTCATCAAACGCATAAATTTACTAGGAGCATTAGTTAAGCCAAAAGACGTCACAAGCCACTCATATAAACCATGTTTTGTTTTAAAAGCAGTTTTCCTGATACAACTCACCAAGGCAATGGAGACTTGAGGATGCCAATGGGTCCAATTACAAGGTCACGCTCCAACCAGCTTAAAGCACAATTTCAGATTTATGTACAAGCTTTTGTTTCACAAGAACTTCAAGAAGTTTTGTTGATCAAGCTTGGGGAAGTGTTTAGGAAGACACCTAAGAGTGTGTGCACATTGGAGGCATCAAACCAAGAGGCCTAACACTTAGCCAATTTTCAGAAGCACAAGTCTAATCAATGGGCTTGGGCTTATTTTATCTTATAAAGGGCATGTGTACTTCTTTTATGCTTTTTCATGGGCTGATTTGCATTAAGTGTGCATGTGCTTCATTAAAAAAGTCATGTGCATGTTTTATTTTAAGGAACCAAGCTTGTGGGCCTAGTTTAAAAGCCCAATTCGGCCCTCTTAATTTAGTCTTCTATTTTGTGGTTTTCTTATCCTATTTGGACAAGGACTAGTCAATTTTAATTAGTTTTGAAGCCCAAATCCATGTGGGATTTATTCTTGGGCAGATTTGTTTACAGAAGGCCTTTTGGTATTTTGGGCTTTCTTTAGTGTTTTTAGGTTATCTTTGTTAGGGTTTACATTGCAAAGGGTATTTAAACCCTTGCTTTAGCCATGAACAAGAGTTTTTTTAGAGAGTTCAATAAAATTAGAAAGCTTTCTTCAAGAAAGAATTGAGATTCTTGCTTGTTTTACCTTAAGGATTGATTCAACTTATCAAGTAAGTTCTAACTTGTGGCGTTAATTCAATTCCTACAATCTTTATACTATTTGTTACCAAATCCTTGCTGTTTTGGGGGTGAAGGGTCTTGTTAGATTGATTGAATTTAGGTTTGAGAACAATCATTGAAACGGAGGTGATCTAGACGTTGATTCTAGGTTGTTTCCGTATCATCTTTGGTATCAAAGCCAGGTTTTAAATTCAATCTTTATCTTTAATTTTCTGTTTGTTTTTTATTATTATAGTTAGTTCATCATTAAAATTCGAAAAGAAAATCAAGAAATCAAGAAAGAAAGAAAGAAAAAGAAGAAAAGAAAAGAAAGAAAGAAAGAAAGAAGTAAAAAAAAAAAAGAAAAAAGAAAATCAAGATTGTGAATCTTTGTGAGTTTGAGTTGATTTGCTTGCAAGATTCATCAAGAACGAATCTGATCATTCAAGAATTCTCTAATTTCGTTTCTTTATTATTCAAGATTCATCAAGAACACATCCTTCATTCAAGAAACTCATCAAGACTTGTTTTCTTGCATCAAGAAACACTTTCTTGTTTCAAGATTTACGTTCTTAACTCCAAACGTGTGTCTTTGATATAATTGCTTATCTTTAAGTTCTTGCGTAATTGGGGCAGATTGGAATGTTCTTGTTAATTCGGGTTTAGGTTTGAGTTTAATCCCTAGTTTTGTCTTTTCTTGCACTCTTTGGTTGTTTTTTTTGTTTGCTGTCCTTTTGTTTCCATTACACTTGAATTGAGTAATCTTGTTTTATATTGCTCAATTGGCACCAAAAATCGTTCACATACGTTTTCTCCATCTAGTATGTGTTTATTTTCGTCTTCATTGTTTTCTTTACATTAAATTGCATCTGGCTTTTTGTTTTTCTTCCTTTATTTAGGTATTCGTTGCTTTCCTTTTGAATTACGTTGCTGTTGTGCTTATTTGGTTGGTAGTGATTGATCCGAACAAGTAAAACTGTGCTAGAATCTAAAGTGGTAAAAGGCAAGAGTGTGTAAGCTCATTTGAGGGTAAAAGCCATCTTCTTGAGTGAAACACGAGGGTATCCAATCTGATGTAGAGAGAAACACGTGAGGAGGTGTGTGAGGAGCTATTCTAATGTGTTTTTGCAGGTTTTACATCATGTCCAATTCAAAGGATAGTAAAGGTAGTGACAAGGATGAAAAGAATAGTGAGGCTGATCAACACACATTCTTTACTTTGAAGGCTATGCAACATCAATTCCAAAGGATTGAGAACATGTTCAGGGATGTCAGTGATAAATTTGATAGACAAGATCAAGCCATTAGGAATTTACAAAGAGAGGCTTCATCTAATGGTTCAACAAGGAGGCAAAATGCCGGGGAGCCAACTCCTATGCGCTATGAGTATGAAGATGAATATGATGATGGGGAAGATGAAGAAGATTGGCATAGGGAAGATGATGGGGAAGATGAGGAAGAAGATGATTTGGCTTCCATGCCTGAGTTGGAAGATTGTTCTAATGTTGAAATTGAGGATGCACCTAGGGGTGAGTTACTTGTTACTAGGCAAGTTTTGAATGCTCAAGTGCCTATGGAATGAGAAGATTTGTAGCCTGATCATTAATGGGGGAAGCTGCACTAATGTGGCTAGTACATTGATGGTAGAAAAACTAGGGTTGGAGTGCTTGAAACACCCTAGGCCGTATAGACTACAATGGCTGAATGACATGGGAGAGAAATCAAGGTAAATAAACAAGTCCTTCTATCTTTCTCCATTGGAAAGTATTATGATCAAGTACTTTGTGATGTTGCACCTATGCATGCTAGTCATTTATTGCTCGGTCGACCTTGGTAATATGATAGAAGAGTGTTACATGATGGTTTTAAGAATAGGTATTCATTTACTATGGGAGATCAGAAATTTGTTCTTGCTCCATTGGCACCAGAAGAGGTATATGACGACCAAATGCAATTAAAAAGGAGTATGGAGCCAATGCAACAAAGACAGGACGAAAAACTTCAAAAAAACATTATAATACAAAAATTCAGGGGAAGGTTGAGAACCTTGCAAAAGGGGAGCAGAAATCTAAATCAAAAGAAAAGAGAGAAAGTGAGGCCGAGATTGAGAGAAGAAAAGTGGGGAAAGAGGCCTCAAAAGAAATTCCATTAAAAGGCCCAAATGAGAGAGAGGGTAGAAAGAAAAAAAACTTCTATGCAAAAATGAGAGATGTAAGGGTTGCTTGTGTGGAAAGGAGATGTTTGTTTGTACTTTTGCACAAGCAAGCTTATTTTAATAAATCTGACCTTGACCCTTGTTTGCCTAGTAGTGTTGTTTCTCTTTTGCAGGAGTATGGAGATGTTTTTCCTGACGAGTTGCCAAAGGAATTGCTGCCTATTAGAGGAATAGAACATCAGATTGACTTTATGTCTATGGCGCAGATTCCAAAAGTACAAACAAACATCTCCTTTCCACACAAGCAACCCTTACATCTCTCATTTTTGCATAGAAGTTTTGTTTCTTTCTACCCTCTCTCTCATTTGGGCCTTTTAATTGAATTTCTGTTGAGGCCTCTTTTCCCACTTTTCTTCTCTCACTCTCGGACTCACTTTCTCTCTTTTCTTTTGATTTAGATTTCTGCTCCCCTTTTGCAAGGTTCTCAACCTTCCCTTCAATTTTTGTATTATTACGTTTTTCTTGAAGTTTTTCGTCCTGTCTTTGTTGCATTGCCTCCATACTCCTTTTTAATTACATTTGGTCATCATATACCTCTTATGGTGCCAATGGAGCAAGAACAAATTTTTGATCTCCCATAGTAAATGAATACATATTCTTAAAACTATCATGTAACACTCTTCTATCATATTGCCAAGGTCGACTGAGCAATAAATGACTAGCATGCATAGATACAACATCACAAAGTACTTGATCAGAATACTTTCCAATGGAGAAAGATACAAAGACTTGTTTATTTACCTGGATTTCCCCCATGTCATTCAGCCATTGTAGTCTGTAGGGCCTAGGGTGTTCCAAGCATTCCAACCCTAGTTTTTCTACCATCAATGTACTAGCCACATTAGTGTAGCTTCCCCCATCAATGATCAGGCTACAAATCTTCTCATTCACTAGGCATCTTGATACGGCAACAACCTAGAATCAATGTCTAGATCACCTCCGTTTTAATGATTGTTTCCAAACCTAAATTCAATCAATCTAACAAGACCCTTCACCCCCAAAACAGCAAGGATTTGGTAACAAAGAGTATAAAGATTGTAGGAATTCAATTAACCCCACAACTTAGAACTTCCTTGATAAGTTGAATCAATCCTTAAGGTAAAACAAGCAAGAATCTCAATTCTCTCTTGAAGAATGCTTTCTAATTTTATTAATCTCTCTCAAACTCGTGTTCATGCCTAAAGCAAGGGTTTAAATACCCTTTGTAATGTAAACCCTAACAAAGATAGCCTAAAAACCCTAAAGAAAACCCAAAATATCAAAAAGGCCTTCTTGAAACAAATCTGCCCAAGAACAAATCCCACCTGGATTTAGGCTTCAAAACTAATTAAAATTGACTAGTCCTTGTCCAAATAGGATAAGAAAACCACAAAATAGAAGACTAACTTAAGAGGGGCGAATTGGGCTTTTAAACTAGGCCCACAAGCTTGGTTCCTTAAAATAAAACATGCACATGACTTTTTTAATGAAGCACATGCACACTTAATGCAAATCAGCCCATGAAAAAACCTAAAAGAAGTCCACATGCCCTTTATAAGATAAAATAAGCCCAAGCCCATTGATTAGACTTGTGCTTCTGAAAATTGGCTAAGTGTTAGCCCTCTTGGTTTGATGCCTCCAATGTGCACACACACTTTGGTGTCTTCCAAAGCTCTTCTCCAAGCTTGATCAACAAAACTTCTTGAAGTTCTTGTGAAACAAAAGCTTGTACATAAATCTGAAATTGTGCTTTGAGCTTATCGGAGCGTGACCTTGTAATTGGACCCATTGGCATCCTCAAGTCTCCATTTCCTTGGTGAGTTGTATCATTCCCTCCCTCCTCAAATGGATTCGTCCTCGAATCAAGACCTACATTATCAAAGGGAGATAAATCAGAAACATTAAAAGAAGCACTAACACCATACTCACCTGGCAAATCCACCCTATAGGCATTGTCATTAATGCGTTCAAGCACTTGAAAAGGACCATCCCCTCTAGGATCAAGCTTGGACTTCCTTTGTTTAGGAAATCTCTCCTTCCTGAAGTGCACCCAAACCCAATCTCCAGGTTCAAACTTCATCACCCTACGCCCTTGATTGGCTCTTTGAGCATACTTCTTGTTCTTTTCCTCAATGTGCTGCCTAGCTTTCTCATGTATTGTCTTAACCAATTCGGCCCTTTGCTGCCCATCTACATTAACAATCTCATTTAAGGGTAAAGGCAACAAATCCAATGGTACACTATTATACTATACCCTGCCTATATAATGTGGTATTACTCATATTGGTATCATACCATCGTTACCATATACCTAACTATTATGGTATATGGTAGCTAACCATACTTAATACTATAAGTTACTATACTATGCTATTAATAATATACCATGCATACATACTATTAGTTATAAATATGGGTATAGTATGTATTAAGTTTAATATGATATGGTAGATAATGAGTATTATAATATTTATAACTTGTAGTACACTAATTAATAATGTGGTATTACTTATACGTGTGTATAAGTAATACCACATTATACATGTATATCTATTACTTTAAGGGTATGTTTGGGTTACTATACATATTGGTATAGTGTAGTGTACCTATTAATAGTACATATTACTATTGTACTATTACCATATTACATAGTAATGTAATGGTACACATGCACTATTAGTATCATATTAGTTACATAAATTATACATTAGTATCATAGGTGCTACTGGCATACACTATATATGCGGTAATGTTATATATATGATACTATATTAGTATCATTACTAGGATACTTCTATACATTAATATTATAGTACCCTATGATACTGGTATACACTATGGTATCCATAATACCATCAAATACCTATGTACTATATAGTATCCTACTACCTAGGCATAGTATCATATATATAACAATACCTAATTGTAGGTGCCAAATTATACATTAGTATCAAGGGTACTATTACTAGGTACACTACACTATACCAAATTATATAAGTTACGTACAATATACTAGCATGTAACACTAGTAATACCATATACATGCTATAATTGTACATTTTATTTGATACAATTATACTAGATGCCATGTCTATTCATATGGCATCTCTTAATACTTTGGCACTAGTATGTTATGCTCTTTAGTGGTAACCATTGAAAACCACATAATATGAATATTATCCACATGCTATGTGTCCATGACAACCGCCTCATACTCAGGCTAAGGACACTCGCAGTATTCTTAATCCGACTATGCAAGGTTAACTGAACATCTCTTTTTTAAAAAAATTTGTGCGGCATAATGGATGTATTTTAAAAATTCCAAAACCTGCAAACGATTTCAAACACACTTCTATATTCACATCCAACCACAACTTCAAGACTCCCTAGTCCACTCAAGGCAATCTCAATAGCAGTGTTGAAAATTCGTACATAAAATCATTTATAAACACCAAAAAGTTAAAAGTTAACTTACAAAGTTATAAGGCATAACTACATAACACAGTTCACGAGCCACTAGACAACAAAAGTAAAACTAAGAAACTACCCACGTGTGGTAATATCCCAAAATGTAAACCCCCCCCAACCACAACTTCAAGACTCCTAGTCCACTCAAGGCAATCTCAATAGCAGTGTTGAAAATTCGTACATAAAATCATTTATAAACACCAAAAAGTTAAAAGTTAACTTACAAAGTTATAAGGCATAACTACATAACACAGTTCACGAGCCACTAGACAACAAAAGTAAAAACTAAGAAACTACCCACGTGTGGTAATATCCCAAAAATGTAAACCCCCCCCCCCCCAACCACAACTTCAAGACTCCCTAGTCCACTCAAGGCAATCTCAATAGCAGTGTTGAAAATTCGTACATAAAATCATTTATAAACACCAAAAAGTTAAAAGTTAACTTACAAAGTTATAAGGCATAACTACATAACACAGTTCACGAGCCACTAGACAACAAAAGTAAAAACTAAGAAACTACCCACGTGTGGTAATATCCCAAAAATGTAAAACCCCCCCCCCCCATAGAATTTGATCATACCAAGACGATGCAGATAACCTGTGAAAGGAATATACATGACATAAAAGCACATAGGCCTAGCCTATGCCTCAACATATATGGGTTAGGAACTACATAGCCCCAGCCTATTAATCAACCATTCAGTGGATATAGATTCCAGTTCTAATATAAAAATGCATAAAAACATCAGATGTATAGATCAAAATCTCATTAGAAAACAACTATCGGACCAAGCCAAAACAATAATGCGTGACACCATTAGTCAGCTAAATTAATGTGTACACCCACCGATTATCGGTGTTAGCTCAACTTTCATCTGTGGTGAGTCCCGAAATATAGTTGACAAAAGCATCATGACCCTAGGTGATGACCTCGTCGGTGTCCAATCCTAGGTGTGGAATCACCTGCGAGTTCCGTAGAAAAGTATTGATACAGTAACTCAACTTTAATGTACCAGTGTCAAAGGTACGAGGGTTGCTTAATCAATTATGCCCAGCACACGATTGGCCAATCGTTTTCTCACCAATAACAAAAATGATATACAACTTATAAGTATCAAAAATCAAGTAAAGAATAATGTTTTTATTTATTGGTCCAACCGATAAAATGAAACCATATCATGACTCTAAGCCAAAAGACAACAAATGCATGGAGAATACATGATACGGAAACCCCAAGAAAACAAGGTTCTTAAAACCCCCTAATGCTATTGAATCAAAACCCCAATCTTTCTATTATAAGAAGATGCTAGTCCAAACCCCAATTATATGAAATTGAGACCCAAACCCAAGAAAATTGAAGAATTGAACATGCCCCAAGTGATTACCTTGATAAGTGATGCAATCCTTGAAGTAATAATAAGAAGAACACACCTTAGTTGAAGAGAATATCTCTCAATTTCGTTAATCAACCAAATATGTCGTTTACAAGGACAAAATAAGGTATTTATATCCTTACCCATGACCTAAACCTAAAAGCAATAGGTTACAAGACCCTTTAATGCTAAAACAAGCCTAATCCTAACTAGTTTAGGAGTTTATAACCCAATAATGCAATCTGATCCTAATCCACTTAGGTTGGGCTAAACTAACTTAAATAAGACAAAAATAATTTAAATAAACCTAAGGGAGGTGGATGGGCCTAATGGATTACTCTACTTAGGCCCACACACTTGGTTGTCCAAAACTAGCTTTAAATAAACTAAGGCAAGTACTAATAAATACCTAGCCCATAACAAGTCTCTTTGGGCCTAATAAACAAAGGATAAATAACAAGCCCAATGTATTAAAATAAGTCCATAAGAATAATTGAACTTGTCTTGAAATTTGGCTAAGTATTAGCCCCTCGACATGCCCTCTCTAGAAGAATCACAAGCTTGACTACTGCACTTGAATTCTCTAGAACTTGTCATGAAGGTGAGATGTAATCTGACTTTGAACAAACCCTTGAAGTGCTTGTTTAGGCCTTGCTGCACGTTGTCTTATAATAGGTCCACTTGGCAAAGTAAGCTTGTTTTGACGTGTTGCACCTTGATCTCCATTGCCATGGCCTCTAGGATCCAACATGGATTTCCTTTGCTTAGGAAACCTCTTTTTCCTGAAATGTAACCAAACCCAGTCACCAGGCTCAAGTTGCATTAACTTTCGCCCTTGATTAGCTCTTTGTCCATATGCTTCATTCCACTTCTTTATGTGTTGTCTCGCCTTCTCATGAATGTTGCACACCAAATCTGCCTTCTTTTGTCCATCTGTACTAGTTATCTCACTTAAAGGTAAAGGACACAAATCTAAAGGTGTTAATGGATTAAAACCATAAACAATCTCAAAAGGTGAATAACCAGTAGTAGAATGTATGCTTCTATTGTATGCAAATTCAACTAATGGCAAACATTCTTCCCATGTTTTAATATTTTTACCAACCACAGCACGTAAAAGAGAACCTAAAGTTCTATTCACCACCTCAGTTTGTCCGTCAATTTGAGGATGACAAGTAGTAGAAAACAAAAATTTAGTACTTAGCTTACCCCAAAGAACACACCAAAATTGGCTCAAAAACTTCACATCACGATCAGAAACAATAGTCTCAGGAATACCATGCAAATGCACAACATCCCTAAAAAACAACTTGGCAATATTTATAGCATCATCAGTTTTATGACATGCAATGAAATGTGTCATCTTACTAAACCGACCTACTACTACAAATATACTATTCCTACCCTTTTTCATCCTAGGCAACCCTAAAACAAAGTCCATAGATATGTCAATCCACGGATGCTTAGGCACAGGCAAAGGTGTATACAAACCATTTGGATGAGTCTTAGATTTCGCTTGTCTATATGCAACACACTTCGAACAAAATTTTCTCAACATCTTTTCTCATGTTAGGCCAATAAAAATGTTCACAAAATATGTCATATGTCTTTTGAACCCCAAAATGACCCATCAAACCCCCACAATGTGATTCATGCACAAGGACTTCCCGCATAGAATATTTAGGCACACATAACTTGTTCTCCCTAAAAAATAGCCATCAGATCTATAAAATCTTTTGAATGCAGCATGCTCAGAAGCACAAACACATTGCCAAAATCATAATCTGAACCCTAACAATTTAGAACTTAAAGTGGTGATTAGAGTGTACCTTCTTGAAAGTGCATCATCAACTACATTCTCCTTACCTTGTTTGTATTGTATCACGTATGGAAAGGTCTTTATGAACTCCAGCCATTTCGCATGCCTCTTGTTCAACTTACCTTGGCCCTTTAGATGTTTCAATGTCTCATGATCAGAATGGATCAGAAACTCTTTTGGCCAGAGATAATGCTGCCAAGTCTCTAATGTTCTCACCAAGGCACAGAGGCATCACATTCTATTTCAAAAGCTTCATTAAAGTTAGGCAAACTTAATACTGGCGCAGAACATAATTTATCTTTCAATGTATTAAAAGCAAGTTCTTGTGCCTCATTCCACTTAAATCCAACATCCTTTTTAATTATTTCAGTCAATGGCGCAACAATGGTACTAAAATCTTTCACAAAACGCCTATAAAAGCTAGCTAAACTATGAAAACTACGCACATCACTAATACACTTAGGAGTAGGCCAATCTTTAATAGCCTTAACCTTCTCCTCATCAACATGCACACCATGGGCAAAAATAACAAAGCTAAGAAAAACAACATTATCCATACAAAAAGAACACTTTTTAAATTTAGCATATAGTCTTTCACGCCTAAGTGCTTCTAGTAAAGATTTAAGAGGCATGACATGCTCATCAAGGCTTTTGGTATAAATTAAAATGTCATCAAAGTATACAACCACAAATTTGCTAATAAAATCACACAAAACATGGTTCATTAATCTCATAAAGGTGCTAGGTGCATTTGTCAAACCAAATGGCATGACCATCCACTCATATAGTCCATATTTTGTTTTAAATGCTGTTTTTCATTCATCCCCTACTTTCATTCTAATATGATGATAACCACTCATGAGATCAATTTTTGTAAAGAAACAAGTACCATGTAACTCATCAAGCATATCATCTAGCCTAGGAATGGGGTGGCGATACTTTATCGTTATCTTGTTTATTGCCCTACAATCCACGCACATAAACCAAGTTCCATCTTTCTTTAGCCCTAATAGCACTGGAACTGCACGTGGGCTTAGACTTTCTCTCACGTGCCCCCTCTTAAGCAACTCTTCCACTTGCCTTTGAAGCTCCTTTGTCTCCTTAGGATTACTCCTATAGGCTGGGCGATTTGGAATTTGAACTCCTGGCATGAGATCAATCTGATGTTCAATGCCCCTCAATGGTGGTAGTCCCTTGGGCAACTCATTTGGAAAGACATCAGAGTATTCCTGCAAAACAAGTTTCACAACTCTGGGCACAGAAGGCTCAAGGTCAGTATCACCATAAAACAACTCCTTATACATAAGCAAAACCAATGGTTTCTCTGTGCACATGACCCTCCTCAACTCTTTTTCTTTTGCAAAGAAAGTACTTTTTTTGTTTCACTCTTCTCTCCTTTTTCAACTGCTCCACTCTCTTTCTTTTGCTCACTAGTGCAATTACTCTCAGTTGGGCCTTTGTTCTTATTTTCTTGAATGGCCTCTGTTTTTTTTTTTAACTCTCAACCTCTCCAATGTGAATTGTTTCTCCCCCATCTTGCATGAATATCTATTTTTGAATCCATCATGTAGTACATGCCTATCATATTGCCATGGTCTCCCCAATAGTAAATGACTAGCATGCATAGGAACTACATCACACAACACTTCATCATAATATCTACCAATTGAGAACGTCACTAGCACTTGCTTGTTCACCCTAACCTTTCCATACTCATTAAGCCATTGCAACTTATAAGGACTAGAGTGCTTAATGAGAGGCAACCCAATTTCTCAACTAAAATTGTGCTTGCAACATTGGTGCAACTACCTATATCAATTATTAAACTGCACATCTTACCCTTAATTAAGCATGTGGTGTGGAATATATTCTCCCTTTGTTCCTCAAGCTGTATCTATTCTTGTATATTGAGAGCTCGCCTCACTACTAATGCTTCGACTTGGACTGGTTGTTCAACTTCTTCATCAGTGCAATCCTCCAACTCAGGCATATCACTTCCATCACTATCTTCTGATTCAATTACCCCATCTCGCAAATACATGATCTTCCTATTGGGACATTGGTTTGCCCTATGACCCGAACCCAAACACTTGAAGCATTTGATGTCTCTTTGCTTAGTGCTAGGATTTTGATCATTAGATATAGGCTCACCTTTAGAGGCTGTCCACTTTTCCTTACTTTTCCCTTCAATTGCTTCTTAATCTTCATATCCATGCTTACCATGTCCTCCAACCCTAAGTATCGATGAAGCTCTAACACATTGGCTATCTCTTTATTTAGACCAACACGTAACCGAGCCATTGTAGCCTCTCTATCCTCCTCTATGTTAGCTCTTATCTAAGCTATCTCCATTTCCTTGTGGTAATCTTCCACGCTTTTCTTGCCTTGCCTCAATGTTTGGAGTTTTTGATGCAACTTCCTATAGTAGTAACTTGGCACAAATCTCTTTTTCAGGATGCATTTCATCTCATCCTAGGTTTCAACCGGTCTTTCTCTAGTTCGTCTTCTACTAACCATCAATTGATCCCACCAAACAGCAGCATAATCAGAGAACCCAACTGCCGCTAACTTCACCTTCTTCTCCTCAGAATAATTGTGGAAGGCAAATATCATCTCTACTTTCCTTTCCCACTCCAAGTAGGCATCAGCATCATTCCTTCCTTGAAATGGTGGCATCTTCATTTTAATGCTGCCAATGTTTCTATCTACTCTTTCAGTCTCTTCCTCCTCTCTACCTCTTTCAGCTCTTCCTCTATAACCACCTCTATTTGGGCCTCTATCTTCTCTACCACCTCTTGCATTATTTCACAGCCTCCATACCACTCTTCCTCATTAAATCCATCTTCATCTTGATCCTCCTCATAGTGATAATGATTATGAAGTGGAGGGTTCTCTCTTCTTCTTGCCCCATTATTCCCTGAAGATTCAGCTTGAATAGTTCTAAGAAGTCTATCTTGTCTTTCAAAGTTTCTATCTTGCTCCTCAAACTTGTCTTTGACTTCAAGGAACATAGTCTCTATTCTCTTGAACTGATTTTGCAATGCTTCAAGAGTAAACAATGTATTTCGTTGGTCCTCTTCACTCCCATCCCTCTTTCCATCTTTATTGCCATTATGAGACATGATTAATTCCTGTAAGAAAACGTTAGAAACCTCACAACACTCCCTCACGTGTTTCTCTCTATAACAGAATTTTCCACTCGTGTCTCCTTTATGTTACTTTTCAGGATCACTTCAACAAGATCAAGGAAATCAACAAGCAACAAGTTCAAGTAGAAAGCACAAAGATAACAAGCCTAACAAAGAAAAACGAATAGATGAAACAAATCTAGAAGCAAACTATTGTACGGAGAGAAAATAAATCAAAGTGCCAATAAACAGATGAAGAGTCGTGTAGGCAACGATTCTTGTCTCAATTGAACAATTATGAGTGCAACAATCGTTCAAATCAATGCAGAGAGCAAAGATAGGTACCAAAACAAGAAATAAACTAGGAAACAAAGAAAAACACACAAAAATATGACAAAACTCAACAAACCCAAGACCAATTTTTTTATTTTTTATTTTAATATCCAAATCTACCCAAAATTCCAAGAATTGAGCAAAAGATTCAAAGAAACGTTTCTTGATAGTTTCTTGAATGAAAGAAGGACAACCTTAATGAATCTTGAATGATAAGAACAAATCTTGAATGAAAGATCAAACAAAAATTCAAAGAATCAAGAGAAAACAATGAAAGATACGTATGAGTTCAATAGAATTAAGTCAAAGCTCTGATACCAACTGATACGGAAACACCAAGAAAACAAGATTCTTGAAACCCTCTAATCCTATTGAATCAAAACCCCAATCTTTCTATTATAAGAACATGCTTGTCCAAACTCCAATTATATGAAATTGAGACCCAAACCCAAAGAAAATTGAAGAATTGAACATGCCACAAGTGATTACCTTGATAAGTGATGCAATCCTTGAAGTAACAATAAGAAGAACACACCTTACTTGAAGAGAATATGTCTCAATTTCGTTAATCAACCAAATCTGCCGTTTATAAGGATAAAAATAAGGTATTTATACCCTTGCCCACGACCTAAACCTAAAAGCAATGGGTTACAAGACCCTTTAATGCTAAAACAAACCTAATCCTAACTAGTTTAGGAGTTTATAGCCCAATAATGCAATCTGATCCTAATCCACTTAGAATTGGGCTAAACTAATTTAAATAAGACCAAAATAACTTAAATAAACCTAAAGGAAGTGGATGGGCCTAATGGATTACTCTACTTAGGCCCACATACTTGGTTGTCCAAAACTAGCTTTAAATAAACTAAGGCAAGTACTAATAAATACCTAGCCCATAACAAGTCTCTTTGGGCCTAATAAACAAAGGATAAATAACAAACCCAATGAATTAAAATAAGTCCATAAGAATAATTGAACTTGTCTTGAAATTTGGATAAGTATTAGCCCCTCCACATGCCCTCTTTAGAAGAATCACAAGCTTGACTACTGCACTTGAATTCTACATGGATAGTTCGGTCTTGTCATGAAGGTGAGATGTTATGTTACTTTGAACAAACCCTTGAAGTGCTTGTTTAAGCCTTGCTTGGCAAAGTAAGCTTGTCTTGACTTGTTGCACCTTGATCTCCATTGCCATGGCTTCTTGTATCAATAGATGACTCGGTTATGCTTATATAAAGTTCAAAACATTATTTCATGCAATAAAAGTCGTCTTTTGCAATCCAAGTGCAAAGTTATTAAAAAATGTAGTTTTATAAAATAAAGCATTATTCTTTGTACTTTAAACACCGATTTGTTTAAAAAAAAAAAGAACATTTCTCAAAATATGTAATAAAAATATCAGTTTAAAAAAATCCATGCTTCACATTATTTCATACAATAAAAGTTATCTTTTGTACTTCAAATGCATAGTTGCTCAAACAATGACGTTTATTAAATACCTAAACATATTAGCATCAATTTGAAATACAATTCTACCATACGTTGCCTAGGTTCAAAATTCACATACAAGTCATCTTGCTTGTCTTAGGATGTTCTAATCCTATTTGAGAAATACAATTTTCCCAATTCACCTCAAAAGAAGATATACTCTCTTAACTTCAACAATCCTCGGTATGAGTTCCCTAATTCTTGGCTCCCGAGCCTTTATACATAAAAAGACATATAATGAAATTACTACTTAAACATAAATTTGATATTTATACACCATCACATTAACTTCTCTTTTTTGCATTTTCTAAGGCATTTAATGCCTTTAATCTAAACTTACTCATTTCATAACATAATTAAGCACATCTTTAGCCAAGCATATTAGGCCTTTACTTGTCTTTCTAGGCAACAATTTAAGTTCTCTCTAAGTAAACATGAAAGCCTCTTTCCAATGCACATGATCAAAATCCTTAGATCCTAAACCAAGTTCACTTAGGCATTTTATCAAACACCTAAAGACATAAACTTGAAAGCCTCCTTCTAATGTACTTCTTCCTCATTTTTCCATCATTAATTCACTTCATACATACATAATTAACATCATAGAGTTCATTTAAACCATCAATTTCAAAAGATATTCAAAGATTCGCAAAGTTTCACCTAAAGGGGGCAATTTCAGTTTTGACTTAAAGAACCCTGTCCATGACAAATTTCATTCATTTAAATCATGTTTCATGTATAATCAAGCATGGAGAACAACATATCTTAACACCAAACTCAAAATCATAATGTAGAGAGAGATGAGACAAAATTTACCTAAACCTTCCTTTGGAGATATCTTCCAATCCTTTGAGAATTTCTCAAATCTAATGATAGCTTTGAGTTCCTTGACCCCAAATTAGCTTAGAACACCTTGGTTTGAGTTGAAAAATCAAAAAGAAGGGTGAATTTTGGTGATGGCCAAAACTTCCTCTCTTTCATCTCTTCTCCTTCTTCCTCCTCTCTTTTAATTAAAAGAACATGTTTTAATTCTTTAAAATGGAGTGCACGGCCACACCTAGGAAGAGTCTAGAAATTTGACTCTTCTTTGACCAAACATGGTGAATTTACCATTTTGCCCTTAGGTTGTATGAAATTACCATTTTACCCTCCAAACTTTCCTAAATTTGCAAATAAGTCCAAAGTTTAGAAATCTCCAAAAATTTTATTTTTTTTTTGGATCTTGGACGCCTTGACTTTACAAAATTGCTAACTGGTCCTTCAAGAATTGAAAATTTACAATTAAGTCCTTTAACTTTTAACAATTTGCAAATAAGCTCTTATGTACTTCAACTTTTCCAATTAAACTTTCTAAGTACCCAATAAGTCTATAAATCATGTATAATCACCTCTAAGGCATTACCAAAGTCATATCCATCAAATGGACTCGGTTTTATCCACTTAAAAGCTCATATGTTAGAAATCACCAAGATTCCGCACTGCCGATGAATTCCAAGTTCATGTAAGGGCATATAACATTACAAATCATTTACATATACAACCAAATGGCTTAAATACATCTTTGAACGCATATACAACCATATGTATATGTCAATATACAGTAGTATCTCCAAATACAGTAAACACAAAAGGGCTCTGAAAGTCTGGCGTTACAGTATATGTGTATATCAAATGTGGTATCTACTTATAGATTGTGTAATGCCAATTAGGTAGTGACATACCCCAAATCACCATGTAATATTTGTGATAATGTATTACCAATTGTATGGTACTGGCACTACACATGGTGATCAGAGTACTATGATCAATGTCCAATACAGAAGCTGTTACAATACCCCAAATCATATTATTGATATTAATACTATTACGTTTGGAGGTATATTATAGGCATTTATAAGTATACACATATTATAGTAGGGTATGCACTAATCGACTTATAATAATAGTATATCAAATATGTTCCTATGTATAAGTGTACATACCATAGTATACTATAGCATTATACTATATCATGGTACATACTATACCTTGGTAGGTATAATACTAATTACTATAACATATTAAGGTATATAGTATATAGTAAGTATCCATTAGACTACCATATAATCCTAACATGTATTATTATACTAGACTATTTATACATATATCTATACTAATAGTATATCCACATTTACTATTATAATACCATATTTATAATATGGGTACAGTTATTTATGATACCATATTTATAATAAGTATGGTATTATAAATAACTATGACTATATCATGGTACTATAATTGTACTATATAATAGTAGTAATTATAACCATGGTATGCCAAAGGTATTCGTGCATGTATACTAATACCCTAAATGAGTCTATATTACTATATAAGTCCAACTATGGTTTGGTACATTACTATGTGGCATTCGATACACATATGTCTAATAATCGCACAACCATCAAGTATATATCAATATTTATGTACCTATTCTAGTATACACTATAATAGTCCTAGCGTATACTAGAATAGGTACATTAAAATATGGTTATTTGGTACTAGATGTTATTTTATGATAATAGCTAATTAATATAAACCCTATATTGACAATTGGATATAGGCCTTATACTAATGTATTGAATAGTAGATATTATGATTACTAGTTGTCGTATATAATATCTATCCAAGACAACTATAACATGTATACCATGGTTTACTATTATTATTTGATGGATTAGTAAACTAATTAATAAGTTTCCATTCTAATATTTATAAAATAGGCCTTACATATGGTAACATAATTAGTGTACTTATATGGTGCGTGATTTGGGGTAGCTATATCTTTATACTCGTAGTGTATGTCATATAATATGTATCATAGATGAATGCATGTTCCTTCCTGTTAGTCGTGTGCCCTAGGCCAATGAACATTTGTGATTCATGTATTAACATTAGATTTGTTAATAATATATTATGAGGTATTCTATTTCATATATGCATGTATTTCGTTTATGTAATGTGATTTACATTCCATGAATGGTATTAAACTTATGTCATCAAGTATGTGACTTGATAGTAAAACCATAAGTGTTATAATACTATTCTAGACTGTCCCTAGTCGATCATTATTGGTG
Source organism: Erythroxylum novogranatense (assembly GCA_029891385.1). Classification (NCBI taxonomy): domain Eukaryota; kingdom Viridiplantae; phylum Streptophyta; class Magnoliopsida; order Malpighiales; family Erythroxylaceae; genus Erythroxylum; species Erythroxylum novogranatense. Next base: position 63,147,181 of record CM057233.1, read on the forward strand.
GAACAGAAATGAATTAAGACTAATATGTGTTCTGATTGATGATCACGTTTTACTGATCATGGATATGAGATATCAAATCAGAAACATAGATATATGTTAGAGAACATATATTGGACCGACCCACATAAAGAATACTACATGGTTTCATGTCATTAGTGATTCTTAATATGGTTTGACTTTAGTCCTTTGACCTGAAGTCATCATGGTTCCCTACATGAGGAATTCGGTGTTTTTGATATTAAACTAAGTTATTTTAACCGAATAACGAATAGTCTTATGTTGGACATCAAATGAATCATGCGGAGGGATGTGAATGACATAGATGGGATTTGCATCTCTCTTAAATGAGAGAGATATCATTTGGGCCTCTTGACAAGTGTAACTGAAGAAATGCATGGCCGTGCTCAAATGAATTGATGAAGAGTCATCAATGTCATTTGTTATAATCAGTCAACTTGGGGATCAAGAAACTATGATTAATCAAAGGTTGACATGTACCATGCCTTATGATTAATCTTGATATCGTATTACAAAAGGACTGAGCTTATAACCATGGTTATAGGTTAAATCGGATTATCGATCCTCATTTGATTTGGGTAGTCATAATGTCTTGCTAGAGGCCTCTTATGACTTATGGGCCTTGAAGTATAATCAAGCCTATTGCCAACATCAAATGAGCCTATAGGGTCGCACACAAAGAGTGATATGATCTGGGCTTATTCTCTTGGGCCTAATTTATTAGGTATTGAATAAATATATTTAGATATATTTATTGGGCTAGATTGAATTAAGTTGTCGGGCTTTTATTAAATATGATATAATGTGCCGAAACTTAATAGGGCCTGAATGAGATTAGGGTTTCTCTATAAATAGAGAAGCTTAGGTCTCATTAGGTTAACGACACAATTATCAGGAAACCCTAGCCGCTATCCAAGAGAAAGATCGTGCGGTGTTCAGAAAAGTTTTCAGGATGTGCTAGTACACTACAGCCGCAGCCCGGATCGTGCATGCTCGTGTGGATACCGGTAGAGGGCATTAGCGATTTGCAGTGTCTTGGAATCCGAAAAAGAAAAAGAAGCAACCTATCCACAAAAATAAGGTATTTTCGTTAATCCTTCGTGTTTTCGATTATACGTGATATTTTGTATGATCTTTTCCGCAGCATATTGTGAATACTCGGACCGTACGCGATCCAACAGTGGTATCAGAGCCAGGTTTAATTGTTAATCTTAGATTAGAGGCTTGATTATGATTGTTGATTTGTGTTTAATGATTCGGAAAAAGACAAATAACATTGGTGACTGTTTTTGTTAAAGTTTGGAACTTGTTTCCCGATTCTGTTTCTGAAAATTGTTTCCTCGAGCATGAATGAATTTTATGCCTTTTACTGGGTTTTTCCATATGCTTATGCGTTTATAGATGTGGAAATTGTTCTATATGCATATATGGTGATAAATGGTTATCTAGAAATCAAAGGTTTAGGTTTCCCCAAATTTCTTAAAACCCTAATAGATACCGTACCCAATTTGCATGCATCTGAACTCTTGAGCATATTTCTGAAAATTGTTTCAGATTGTATGTATGTGTTTTCTGCTATTTGCGTATATGTTTTCAAATTTTCTGGCTTTTTCCTCCATGGATTTGCGTTTTCTCCCCTCCCTTGTGTATTCTCTATAGATCTGGAAAATCGATCGGTGAGCAACACCCATCGACAAGCGACACGACACCATCGTTAGATGATGGTGTCGCCGGCGGCGATGGCGTCTCCGGTGACGCCATGGGCTGCGAAAACCGTCGGTTGGAGACCCGATGGTTGAAGCTTCACGTTTTCCTTGGAGATCCGACAGTTGTGCGTGCAATGTGGGGTGCGATTCAACGTGGTTGTGGAAACGTGGGAGTAGTGGAAGGAAGATCCAGAAGAAAAAAAAGGAGGAAAAACCAGAACAGAGGACGGGCGTGTTGGAGAAGACGACGGGCGTGTGTGGGACACACACCCGCGTCTGTCAGGGGCGCGTGCAGCCAAACGCCCCTCCCTTTCCTTTTATTAATTTGTTTTAAATTGTTTTAAAAACCCTAATTTATCTTTTATTTTTTAATAGAGATTAAATTAATAAATACTCCTAATAATAATAAAAGGTGTTTTATTAAAATTTGAAAATTGTTTTCAAAGGATTATTTATTAGGAAAGGGTTTTGAATTTAACTTAATTTTCAAGAGTTGAATTATTAAATTAAATTTATTTTCAAATCAAAATTAGAATCAAGCCAAGGTTATAACAAGCGTTTTGTAATCTTCCATAATTCTTTATAAGGATTAATAACCTTCTAAGAACGACCTTCATCGTAATTTTAAGTTTATATGCCTTCCATAAATCTTTACCAATGTTTATCTCTAGCTCATCCTTATGTGGGTTTTTGCCAAAGCAAGGCATGTGGGGATTATCTAGGGAAGACATTTGAATAATGGTGCTATTCATAGGTAAAAGTATGGTTAGACTTAACTAAGCTATCAAAACGGTTTTGGGCTTAGGGCATAAGATTGGGTTTTTACATACATGCAGTACATAAGATGTATTTTAATATAAATCCATCAAGAGTTACATATGATGTAATTAAAAAGAGTTTTCTACCTAAATAACTAAGTCTTGAGTGTTAAGCCAAAGCTTTCTTAGGACTTAGTGAAATATGGATCTTGTTTTTCCCATTTTTCAATTGAGGGTTATTTTTGAGTGGGAGCTAATACCTCTTAATAATAAGAATGTTGACCCTTATTGCATAATTTTGTAGATTATGGCTACTCCATCCACAAACCTGTCTATGCGATCTATCTTAGAGAAAGAAAAACTTAGTGGAACAAATTTTCTAGATTGGTATAGGAACTTGAGAATTGTTCTCAAGCAAGAAAGAAAGCTTTGTGTCTTAGAAGAACCCATCCCTGAAGAACCACCAGCAAATGCACCTAAGGCTCAAAAGGATGCTTACACGAAGCATATCAATGACTCCACTGATGTGTCATGCCTTATGTTAGGAGCCATGATCTCTGACCTTCAGAAGGATTTAGAGGAAATGGAAGCCTATGACATGCTTGCTCAACTGAAAACTATGTTTCAAGAGCAAGCACGCCAAGAGAGGTTTAGAACCACTAAGGCATTGAATTCATGCAAGATGACTCCTGGCACACCCGTGAGTGCTCATGTTCTTAAGATGAAGAGATACATTCATCATCTTGAGAAATTAGGTGCACCTGTTAGTCAAGAATTGGCAACGGATCTTATTCTATCATCCTTGACTGATGAATATGATCAGTTCATTCTTAACTACAACATGCATAATATGGAGAAGTCCATTGATGAATTGCATGGGATGCTGAAAACTGCTGAAGAGAACTTAAAGGGAAAGGGTTTCAAGAAGAAGGGCACAGCGAAGGGCAAAGGTAAAGTACTTAAGTCCAAGCCCAAACCCAAAGCTAAGACTAAGGCACCCAAGGAGGGAGTTTGCTTCCATTGCAATGAACCTGGTCATTGGAAAAGGAACTGCAAACTCTATTTGGAAGAGCTGAAAGAGAAGAAGAATAGTGTGACTACTTCTTCAGGTATGTTTGTTATAGAAATCAAGTTTACTCCTTCTGCATCTTGGGTATTAGATACTGGAGCTGCAACTCACATTTGTACTAATGTGTAGGGTTTAAGAAGGACTAGAAGATTGATGGCTGGTGAGATCAACCTGCGCGTGAGAAATGGAGCAAGAGTTTCTGCTTTATCCGTGGGGACTTATGATCTTATTTTGCCTACTGGACTCATTTTGGAACTTAAGAATTGTTATTATGTACCTACTATGAGTAGGAACATTATTTCTTTTGCTTGTTTAGAGAATGATGGATTTAAATTTTCTATTGAAAATAGAAGTATTTCTATTTATAAGAATGACGTTTTATATGGTATTGCACGTCAATTAAATGGCATCTATACTCTAGACACCGAGTCTCTAACAAATGATCCCATCTATAACATAAATACCAAGAAGTTTAAATCTAACGATTTGAACCCAACCTATCTCTGGCATTGTCGCTTAGGCCATGTAAATGAGAAACGCATTTCAAAACTCCATCAAGATGGATTCATTGATTCTTTTGAATCTTTTGACACGTGTGATTCTTGTTTACTGGGTAAGATGACAACGGCCCCCTTCACAGGTAAAGGGGAAAGGGCCAATGAGCTATTAGGCCTTATACATACTGATGTATGTGATCCTTTTAGCATATCAGCGAGATGAGGTTATTTGTTTTTCATTACTTTTACAGATGACTTCAGTAGATATGGGTATGTCAATTTAATGAAGTACAAATCTGAATCTTTTGAAAAGTTCAAAGAGTATAAGAATGAAGTACAAAATCAGCTTGGCAAGAATATTAAAATCCTTCAATCTGATTGAGGAGGTGAATATTTAAGCCAAGAGTTTGATGATTATCTTAAGGATTGTGGAATCGTTTCACAATTGACTCCTCCAGGAACTCCTCAATGGAATGATGTTTCTGAAAGGAGAAATCGAACTCTATTAGATATGGTTCGATCAATGATGAGTCAAACTGATCTTCCAAAATACTTCTGGGGCTATGCTTTAGAAACCGCAGCATTCATATTGAACCGTATTCCTTCAAAGGTGAGAAAAGACACCTTATGAGATATGGACTGGAAGCGCCCCAATTTATCTTTTCTAAAGATTTGGGGTTGTGAGGCTTATGTGAAGCGCCCAATTGTCGACAAGTTGGCACCCCTAAAAATGTTATTTTGTGGGATATCCTAAGGAAACTAAAGGATATTACTTTTACATCCCATCGAGAGAACAAAGTGTTTGTTGCTCGAAATGGTTTCTTCTTAGAAGGAATTTGTTTCAAAGGAAACAGTGGGAGTAAAGTACAACTCGAAGAAATTCAAGTTTCACAAAATGACATTGAGCCTGAAAAGGAGATTGAAGCGAGCTCACAAGCTGTTGATAAGCAGTCTTCAACAACACAAGGCCTACGTAGATCTGATAGGATTCGTCATGAGCCTGAGAGATATGGATTTCTCGTTACTGATGATGATAATGTGATGCTCATTGATCATAACGAGCCCACAACCTATCAAGAAGCTATGAAAAGTCCAGAATCTGCTAAATGGTTAGAGGCCATGAAAGCAGAGATGCAATCCATGGATGACAATCAAGTTTGGACTTTGATTGATCCATCTGATGGCATGAAGACCATTGGATGCAAATGGATTTTCAAAAAGAAACTCGACATGGATGGAAATGTGCACATTTATAAAGCAAGACTTGTTGTTAAAGGTTATCGACAAGTTCATGGAATTGATTATGATGAGACATTTTCTCCAGTGGTCATGATCAAATCCATTAGAATTCTTATTGCCATAGCTGCATACTATGATTATGAGATATGGCAAATGGATGTCAAAACGGCTTTCCTTAATGGAAACTTACTTGAGGATGTATATATGATACAGCCTGAGGGTTTTGTCCATCCTAAGAATTTGGGAAAGGTGTGCAAGCTTCAAAGATCCATTTATGGATTGAAGCAATCATCAAGAAGCTGGAATCTTCGTTTTGATGAAGTTGTCAAAGAGTTTGGATTCATCAAGAATGAAGATGAACCTTGTGTTTATAAAAAGGTTAGTGGGAGTGCTGTTGTCTTTTTAGCTTTATATGTTGATGACATATTGCTCATTGGAAACGATATTCCGACCTTACAGAGTGTCAAGATTTGGTTAAGGAAATGTTTCTCAATGAAAGACTTAGGTGAGGCTGCCTATGTTTTAGGCATTAAGATCTATAGAGATAGATCAAGAAAGCTTATAGGTCTAAGTCAGAGTACATACATAGATAAGGTACTGAAAAGGTTCAGTATGCAAGACTCCAAGAGAGGATTCTTACCTATGTCACATGGAATCAAGCTTTCTAAGAAGGATTGTCCTACTTCAGATAAGGAGCTTGAGCGCATGAGTAAGATTCCATATGCATCTGCAATTGGATCTATCATGTATGCCATGTTATGTACTCGACCAGATGTCTCATATGCTTTGAGCATAACAAGTAGATACCAATCTAATTATGGTGAGAGTCACTGGATAGCAGTTAAGAAATGCATGGCCGTGCTCAAATGAATTGATGAAGAGTCATCAATGTCATTTGTTATAATCAGTCAACTTGGGGATCAAGAAACTATGATTAATCAAAGGTTGACATGTACCATGCCTTATGATTAATCTTGATATCGTGTTACAAAAGGACTGAGCTTATAACCATGGTTACAGGTTAAATCGGATTATCGATCCTCATTTGATTTGGGTAGTCATAATGTCTTGCTAGAGGCCGCTTATAACTTATGGGCCTTTAAGTGTAATCAAGCCCATTGCCAACATCAAATGAGCCTACATGGTCGCACACAAAGAGTGATGTGATCTGGGCTTATTCTCTTGGGCCTAATTTATTAGTTATTGAATAAATATATTTAGATATATTTATTAGGCTAGATTGAATTAAGTTGTCGGGCTTTTATTATATATGATATAATGGGCCGAAACTTAATAGGGCCTAAATGAGATTAGGGTTTCTCTATAAATAGAGAAGCTTAGGTCTCATTAGGTTAACGACACAATTATCAGGAAACCCAAGCCGCTATCCAAGAGAAAGATCGTGCGGCGTTCAGAAAGGTTTTCAGAACGTGCTAGCACACTACAGCAGTAGCCCGGATCGTGCACGCTCGTGTGGATACCGGTAGAGGGCATTAGCGATTTGCAGTGTCTTGGAATCCGAAAAAGAAAAAGAAGCAACCTATCCACGAAAATAAGGTATTTTCGTTAATCCTTCGTGTTTTCGATTATACGTGATATTTTGTATGATCTTTTCTGCAGCGTATTGTGAATACTCGGACCGTACGTGATCCAACACTTCCCACATATTATCATCATTCTACTATAAACATAATATAGTGTATACATGGTAGCGTATACATTGAGTAGACATATATGACATATATGACAATAGCTATGGTTAATATAAGTTATGTAATACATTCATATACCTAATCAAAGGTATTGTATAACAATGCAGAGGTGCGTGATAATATAGTAGTATCCATGTTATAGTATAATGCTTTAATATGCCTATAATATTACATGTATGATTACTATAACAAGGTTATAAATTACACTATTATGGTAAAACTTTATATACCATACTATAACTATTACATGGCCCAATAATGTCAGTTAGTACACTTGCCTATCATGGTAATATGGGTTTCTAGTGGCCAGTACCAATTACTAAATTATATATAGGTATAATAGTCATCATAATGTCTACCATGCCATTAGCGTTGTAACTATTAGGCAATATAGTAATTAGTGTACTATGTACATGACCTAATTATCATATAATAGACACTTTAATAACATATATCATAACTAGAGTAGTAATCTATTCATAACCTTTATGTTGTATATGCTATTATTATCACATATAACATAATATAGCCATACAGTTAAACTACATAACTCTAGTATGTTAAAGTTATGGTATAATACACATGTAACGTAAGATGGTATACGATATATTATTTGGTACTATTGCATATGGTTACTATTATGGTAAATATCAAAATGTATGTGCCATTTAATAGTATACATAGTCTAGTATGTATACTACTATAATATACTATACAATTGCTATATGGTTATTAATATAGTCATATAGTTACCATATCATAACTATGAGAGTAAAGATATTATTGAATGTGCCTAACTATCCAAAGATATAGTCATGGTATACAATTAGCTAGTTTGGTACAATCATATGGTATACGCTTATGTGGTACATATATATATGGCATATACATAATAGTAATACCCATATAGTTATGTACCATATTAATGTAATAATATTATAATTTATTACTATATGCTAATTATTACTAGTATTATATACAATTAATATACATAAATTATGCTATATTATATGGTGTATACATATTGAAGTTGTGCTTTGAGCTTGTTGGAGCGTGACCTTGTAATTGGACCCATTGGCATCCTCAAGTCTCCATTGCCTTGGTGGGTTGTATCATTCCCTCCAACCTCAAAAGGATTCGTCCTCGAATCAAGTCCTACATTATCAAAGGGAGATAAATCAGAAACATTAAAAGTAGCACTAACACCATACTCACCTGGCAAATCCACCCTATAGGCATTGTCATTGATGCATTCAAGCACTTGAAAAGGACCATCCCCTCTAGGATCAAGCTTGGACTTCCTTTGTTTAGGAAATCTCTGATACAACTCACCAAGGCAATGGAGACTTGAGGATGCATATGGGTCCAATTACAAGGTCACGCTCCAACAAGCTTAGAGCACAATTTCAGATTTATGTACAAGCTTTTGTTTCACAAGAACTTCAAGAAGTTTTGTTGATCAAGCTTGGGGAAGAGCTTAGGAAGACACCTAAGTGTGTGTGCACATTGGAGGAATCAAATCAAGAGGGCTAACACTTAGCCAATTTTCACAAGCACAAGTCTAATCAATGAGCTTGGGCTTATTTTATCTTATAAAGGGCATGTGGACTTCTTTTAGGCTTTTTCATGGGCTGATTTGCATTAAGTGTGCATGTGCTGCATTAAAAAAGTCATGTGCATGTTTTATTTTAAGGAACCAAGCTTGTGGGCCTAGTTTAAAAGCCCAATTCGCCCCTCTTAAGTTAGTCTTCTATTTTGTGGTTTTCTTATCCTATTTGGGCAAGGACTAGTCAATTTTAATTAGTTTTGAAGCCGAAATCCATGTGGGATTTATTCTTGGGCAGATTTGTTTCAAGAAGGCCTTTTCATATTTTGGGCTTTATTTAGGATTTTTAGGTTATCTTTGTTAGGGTTTACATTGCAAAGGGTATTTAAACCTTTGCTTTAGCCATGAACACGAGTTCTAGAGAGATCAATAAAATCAGAAAGCATTCTTCAAGGGAGAATTGAGATTCTTGCTTGTTTTACCTTAAGGATTGATTCAACTTATCAAGTAAGTTCTAACTTGTGGCGTTAATTCAACTCCTACAATCTTATACTCTTTGTTACCAATTCCTTGCTGTTTTGGGGGTGAAGGGTCTTGTTAGATTGATCGAATTTAGGTTTGGAAACAATCATTGAAACGGAGGTGATCTAGACATTGATTCTAGGTTGTTGCCGTATCATCTTTGGTATCAGAGCCTAGGTTTTAAATCCAATCTTTATCTTTAATTTTCTGTTTGTTCTTGATTATTATAGTTAGTTCATCATTAAAATTCGAAAAAAAGAAGAAAGAAAGAAAGAAAGAAGTTAAAAAAAGAAAAAAAATTCAAGATTGTGAATCTTTGTGAGTTTGAGATGATTTGCTTGCAAGAGTCATCAAGAACGAATCTGATCATTCAAGAATTCGTTAATTTCGTTTCTTTATTATTCAAGATTCATCAAGAACACATCCTTCATTCAAGAAACTCATCCAGACTTGTTTTCTTGCAGCAAGAAACACTTTCTTGTTTCAAGATTTACGTTCTTCGATCAAAACGTGTCTTTGATATAATTGGTTATCTTTAAGTTCTTGAGTAATTGGGGCAGATTGGACTGTTCTTGTTAATTTGGGTTTAGGGTTGAGTTTAATTCCTAGTTTCGTCTTTTCTTCAACTCTTTGGTTGTTTTTTTTTGCTGTCCTTTTTGTTTCCATTACACTTGAATTGAGTAATCTTGTTTCATATTGCTCAATTGGCACCAAAAATCGTTCACATACGTTTTCTCCATCTAGTATGTGTTTATTTTCGTCTTCATTGTTTTCTTTACATTAAATTGCATCTAGCTTTGTGTTTTTCTTCCTTTATTTAGGTATTCGTTGCTTTCCTTTTGAATTACGCTGCTGTTGTGCTTATTTGGTTGTTAGTGATTGATCCGGACAAGTAAAACTGTGCTAGAATCTAAAGTGGTAAAAGGCAAGAGTGTGTAAGCTCATTTGAGGATAAAAGCCATCTTGTTGAGTGAAACACGAGGGTATCCAATCTGAGTTAGAGAGAAACACGTGAGGGAGTGTGTGAGGAGCTATTCTAAAGTGTTTTTGCAGGTTTTACATCATGACCAATTCAAAGGATAGTAAAGGTAGTGACAAGGATGAAAAGAATAGTGAGGCTGATCAACACACATTCTTCACTTTTGAGGCTATGTAACATCAGTTCCAAAGGATTGAGAACATGTTCAGGGATGTCAGTGATAAATTTGATAGACAAGATCAAACCATTAGGAATTTACAACGAGAGGCTTCATCTAATGGTGCAACAAGGAGGCAAAATGCTAGGGAGCCAACTCCTGTGCGCTATGAGTATGAGGATGGATATGATGATTGGGAAGATGAAGAAGATTGGCCTAGGGCCAGATTTGGTGGAAGAGGGGGATGGAATGATAGAGGAAGAGGAAGAGGAAGAGGTTATAGAGGCCGAGACAATGCAAGGGGAGAAGACAGGGTCGAGCGTGTGGATAGAAACTTGGGCAATATCAAGATGAAAAATACCATCTTTCCAAGGTAAGAATGATCCAGAAGCTTACTTAGAATGGGAAAGAAAGGTGGAGATGATTTTCGAATGCCATAACTATTCTGAGGAGAAGAAGGTGAAGCTTGCTGCCGTGGAATTTCATGATTATGCACTTATTTGGTGGGATCAGCTTGTTTTGAACAAAAGAAGGAATGGAGAGGATCCTATTGATACTTGCGTTGAAATGAAGAGGGTCATGAAGAAGAGGTTTGTGCCTAGTTACTTCTATAGGGAGCTCCATCAAAGGCTCCAAACCTTGAGACAAGGCACCAAAAGTGTAGAAGAGTACCATAAGGAGAAGAAAGAGAAGCCACCATGGCACGTTTCTTGGCTGGTTTGAACAAAGACATTGCCAATGTTATTGAATTGCACCATTATGTGGAGTTAGAGGAGATGGTGAATATGGCCATGAAGGTGGAGAGGCAACTCAAGTACAAAAGCTCCAACAAGGCTTCTTACCCAAGCTCTACTACAAATTGGAACTCGAAATGCTCCAAGAAGAATGAGAAGGACAAAGACAAGCTAAAGGAAGACAAGAACAAGGCAGATCCAAAAGGTACTTTTAAAACTTCAAGTTCTTCTAGTTCCAATTCTGAAAAGCATAGGACTATTAAATGCTTTAAATGTCTTGGTGTTGGTCATATTGCTTCTCAATGCCCAAACAAGAAAACAATGTTTGTGAGAGGAGGAGAAGTTGTGTCTGAGGAGGAAGAAGATGATTTGGCTTCCATGCCTGAGTTGGCAGATTGTTCTGATGTGGAAGTTTAGGATGCACCTAGGGGTGAATTACCTGTTACTAGGCAAGTTTTGAATGCTCAAGTGAAGGAAGATGGAATTGAGCAAAGGGAAAATATTTTTCATTCCAAATGCCTAGTGAATGAGAAGATTTGTAGCCTGATCATTGATGGGGGAAGCTGCACTAATGTGGCTAGTACATTGATGGTAGAAAAACTAGGGTTGGAGTGCTTAAAACACCCTAGGCCATATAGACTACAATGGTTGAATGACATGGGGGAAATCAAGGTAAATAAACAAGTCCTTGTATCTTTCTCCATTGGAAAGTATTCTGATCAAGTACTTTGTGATGTTGTGCCTATGCATGCTAGTCATTTATTGCTCGGTCGACCTTGGCAATATGATAGAAGAGTGTTACATGATGGTTTTAAGAATAGGTATTCATTTACTATGGGAGATCAGAAATTTGTTCTTGCTCCATTGGCATCAAAAGAGGTATATGAGGACCAAATGCAATTAAAAAGGAGCATGGAGGCAATGCAACAAAGACAGGACAAAAAACTTCAAGAAAAGCATGATAATACAAAAATTATGGGTAAGGTTTAGGACCTTGCAAAAGGGGTGCAGAAATTTAAATCAAAAGAAAAGAGAGAAAGTGAGGCCGAGAGTGAGAGAAGAAAAGTGGAAAAAGAGGCCTCAAAAGAAATTCAATTAAAAGGCCCAAATGAGAGAGAGGGTAGAAAGAAACAAAACTTCTATGCAAAAATGAGAGATGTAAGGGTTGCTTGTGTGGAAAGGAGATGTTTGTTTGTACTTTTGTACAAGCAAGCTTATTTTAGTGAATCTGACCTTGACCCTTGTTTGCCTAGTAGTGTTGTTTCTCTTTTGCAGGAGTATGGAGATGTTTTCCCAGAGGAGTTGCCTAAGGAATTGCCGCCTATTAGAGGAATAGAACATCAGATTGACTTCATGCCTGGGGCGCAGATTCCAAATAGACCAACTTATAGGGCAAATCCTGAAGAAACTAAGGAACTCCAAAAGCAAGTGGAAGAATTGCTACAAAAGGGACACATCAGGGAGAGTCTTAGTCCTTGTGCCGTGCCAATGATATTGGTTCCAAAGAAGGATGGGAGTTGGCGCATGTGTGTCGATTGCAGAGCTGTTAACAAGATAACGGTAAAGTATCGTCATCCTATACCTAGATTGGATGATATGATTGATGAATTGCATGGTGCATGTGTGTTTACCAAAATTGATCTTATGAGTGGTTACCATCAGATTAGAATGAAAATTGGTGATGAATGGAAAACTGCTTTTAAAACAAAACATGGTTTATATGAGTGGCTTGTGATGCCTTTTGGCTTAACTAATGCTCCTAGTACATTTATGCGTTTGATGAATCATGTTTTGAGGTCATTTATTGGTAAGTTTGTTGTGGTATATTTTGATGACATATTGATCTATAGCAAAAGCATTAATGAGCATATTGAGCATCTTAGGCTTGTGTTAGATGCACTTAGGAAAGAAAAGTTTTATCCTAAGTTAAAGAAGTGTACATTTTGCATGGATCGTGTCATATTTCTTGGTTATGTTGTTTCTTCTAATGGAATTGAGGTGGACCAAGAAAAGGTCAAGGCAATTAGGGAGTGGTCGAGACCTACAAGTGTTACTCAGGTGAGATCTTTTCATGGACTTGCTAGTTTCTATAAGAGGTTTGTGAAAGATTTTAGTTCCATTGCAGCTCCATTGACTGAGATTGTTAAAAAGGAGGTAGGATTTAAGTGGGGAGAGGCGCAGGAAATTGCTTTTAACACTTTGAAAGAAAAACTTTGTTCTGCACCTATTTTGAGTCTACCTGATTTTTCTTCTACTTTTCAGATTGAATGTGATGCCTCTGGGATAGGTATTGGTGTTGTTTTATTGCAGGGAAGGTGTCCCATTGCCTATTTTAGTGAGAAGTTGAATGGTGCTCAATTGAAGTATTCCACTTATGACAAGGAGCTATATGCATTGGTAAGAGCTCTACAAACTTGGCAACATTATCTATGGCCAAAGGAATTCGTGATTCACACTGATCATGAGAGTTTGAAGCATCTTAAGGGCCAAGGTAAGTTAAATAAAAGACATGCTAAGTGGTTGGCGTTCATAGAGACATTCCCATATGTTGTGAAATACAAGCAAGGTAAAGAAAATGTGATCACTTATGCATTGTCTAGGAGGTATGCTCTAATCTCTTCTCTTAGTTCTAAGTTGATTGGGTTTGAGTATATAAAAGATTTGTACAAATCAGATTCTGACTTTGCTAATGTGTATGATGCATGTGAACAAGTTGCTTTTCAAAAGTTTTATAGGAATGATGGATATTTGTTTAGAGATAATAAATTATGTATTCCTACTTGTTCTATGCGTGAGATGCTTGCTAGGGAGTCTCATGATGGAGGTTTAATGGGACATTTTGGTATTGCTAAAACACTTGACATATTACAGGAGCATTTTTATTGGCCTAACATGAAAAAGGATGTTGAAAGAGTTTGCTCTAGTTGTGTAGCATGTAGGCACGCCAAATCCAAGGTGCAACAACATGGGTTATACATGCCTCTACCTGTCCCTATTAGTCCTTCGATTGATATATCTATGGATTTTGTGTTAGGATTGCCTAGGACAAGGAAAGGACGTGATAGCATCTTTGTTGTAATTGATAGATTTAGTAAAATTGCTCATTTTATTGCATGTCATAAATCTGATGATGCTACACATTTTGCTGATTTGTTTTTTAGGGATGTTGTTAGGTTGCATGACATTCCTAGAACCATTGTTTCAGATAGGGATTCTAAGTTTTTAAGTCACTTTTGGCGTGTTCTATGGAATAAATTGGGAACAAAACTTTTGTTTTCTACAACTTGTCATCCCCAAACAGATGGACAAACTGAAGTGGTTAATAGAACCTTAGGATCTTTATTGCGTGCTGTTGTGGGTAAAAATTTGAAAGCTTGGGAAGATTGCTTGCCTTTGATTGAGTTTGCATATAATAGAAGCATTCATTCTTCTACAGTTTATTCTCCTTTTGAGATTGTGTATGGTTTTAACCCATTAACTCCATTGGATTTGTTTCCTTTACCCTTGAATGAGATTGTTAATGTAGATGGGCAGCAAAGGGTCGAATTGGTTAAGACAATACATGAGAAAGCTAGGCAGCACATTGAGGAAAAGAACAAGAAGTATGCTCAAAGAGCCAATCAAGGCGTAGGGTGATGAAGTTTGAACACGGAGATTGGGTTTGGGTGCACCGAGGAAGAGATTTTCTAAACAAAGGAAGTCTAAGCTTGATCCTAGAGGGACGGTCCTTTTCAAGTGCTTGAGCAGCATAAATGACAATGTCTATTGGGTGGACTGCCAGGTGAGTATGGTGTTAGTGCTACTTTTAATGTTTCTGATTTATCTCCTTTGACAATGTAGGTCTTGATTAGGGCGAATCCTTTTGAGGAGGAGGAATGATACAACTCACAAGGCAATGGAGACTTGAGGATGCCAATGGGTCCAATTACAAGGTCACGCTCAACAAGCTTAGAGCACAATTTCAGATTTATGTACAAGCTTGTGTTTCAAGAACTTCAGAAGTTTTGTTGATCAAGCTTGGGAAGAGCTTAGGAAGACACCTAAGTGTGTGTGCACATTGGAGGAATCAAATCAAGAGGGCTAAACAGCCAATTTTCACAAACCAGTCAATCAATGAGCTTGGGCTTATTTTATCTTATAAAGGGCATGTGGACTTCTTTTAGGCTTTTCATGGGCTGATTTGCATTAAGTGTGCATGTGCTTCATTAAAAGTCATGTGCATGTTTTATTTTAAGGAACCAAGCTTGTGGGCCTAGTTTAAAAGCCCAATTCGCCCCTCTTAAGTTAGTCTTCTATTTCGTGGTTTTCTTATCCTATTTGGACAAGGACTAGTCAATTTTAATTAGTTTTGAAGCCCAAATCTATGTGGGATTTATTCTTGGGCAGATTTATTTCAAGAAGGCCTTTTGATATTTTGGACTTTCTTTAGGGTGTTTAGGTTATCTTTGTTAGGGTTTACATTGCAAAGGGTATTTAAACCTTTGCTTTAGCCATGAACACGAGTTCTAGAGAGATCAATAAAATCAGAAAGCATTCTTCAAGGGAGAATTGAGATTCTTGCTTGTTTTACCTTAAGGATTGATTCAACTTATCAAGTAAGTTCTAACTTGTGGCGTTAATTCAATTCCTACAATCCTATACTCTTTGTTACCAATTCCTTGCTGTTTTGGGGGTGAAAGGTCTTGTTAGATTGATTGAATTTAGGTTTGGCAACAATCATTGAAACGGAGGTGATCTAGACATTGATTATAGGTTGTTGCCGTATCAATCTCTCCTTCCTGAATTGCACCCATACACAACCTAGAATCAATGTCTATATCACCTCCGTTTCAATGATTTTTCCCAAACCTAAATTCACCTAGAATCAATGTCTACATCACCTCCGTTTCAATGATTGTTCCCAAACCTAAATTCAATCATTCTAACAAGACCCTTCACCCCCAAACCAGCAAGGAATTGGTAACAAAGAGTATGAGATTGTAGGAATTGAATTAACGCCACAAGCTAGAACTTACTTGATAAGTCGAATCAATCCTTAAGGTAAAACAAGCAAGAATCTCAATTCTCTCTTGAAGAATGCTTTCTGATTTTATTGATCTCTCTTCAAACTCATGTTCATGCCTAAAGCAAGGGTTTAAATACCCTTTGCAATATAAACCCTAACAAAGATAACCTAAAAACCCTAAAGAAAGCCCAAAGTATCAAAAAGGCGTTCTTGAAACAAATCTGCCCAAGAATAAATCCCACATGGATTTGGGCTTCAAAACTAATTAAAATTGACTAGTCCTAGTCCAAATAGGATAAGAAAACCATAAAAATAGAAGACCAACTTAAGAGGGGCGAATTGGGCTTTTAAACTAGGCCCACAAGCTTGGTTCCTTAAAATAAAACATGCACATGACTTTTTTAATGAAGCACAGCACACTTAATGCAAATGAGCCCATGAAAAAGCCTAAAAGAA
The DNA here is from genome assembly GCA_029891385.1 of Erythroxylum novogranatense. Taxonomy (NCBI): domain Eukaryota; kingdom Viridiplantae; phylum Streptophyta; class Magnoliopsida; order Malpighiales; family Erythroxylaceae; genus Erythroxylum; species Erythroxylum novogranatense. The sequence goes on from CM057233.1 coordinate 63,163,579, forward strand.
GTCAACATGTCCTTTATAAGATAAAATAAGCCCAAGCCCATTGATTAGACTTGTGCTTGTGAAAATTAGCTAAGTGTTAGCCCTCTTGATTTGATTCCTCCAATGTGCACACACACTTAGGTGTCTTCCTAAGCTCTTCCCCAAGCTTGATCAACAAAACTTCTTGAAATTCTTGTGAAACAAAAGCTTGTACATAAATCTGAAATTCTGTTTTGAGCTTGTTGGAGCGTGACCTTTTAATTCGACCCATTAGTATCCTCAAATCTTCATTGCCTTGGTGAGTTGTATCATTCCCTCCCTCCTCAAATGGATTCGTCCTCGAATCAAGACCTACATTATCAAAGGGAGATAAATCAGAAACATTAAAAGAAGCACTAACACCGTACTCACCTGGCAAATCCACCCTATAGGCATTGTCATTAATGCGTTCAAGCACTTGAAAAGGACCGTCCCCTCTAGGATCAAGCTTCGACTTCCTTTGTTTAGGAAATCTCTCCTTCCTGAAGTGCACCCAAACCCAATCTCCAGGTTCAAACTTCATGACCCTATGACCTTGATTGGCTCTTTGAGCATACTTCTTGTTCTTTTCCTCAATGTGCTGCCTAGCTTTCTCATGTATTGTCATGTATCGACTCCATACTCCTTTTTAATTGCATTTGGTCCTCATATACTGGTGCCAATGGAGCAAGAACAAATTTCTGATCTCAAATAGTAAATGAATACCTATTCTTAGAACCATTATGTAACACTCTTCTATCATATTGCCAAGGTCGACCGAGCAATAAATGACTTGCATGCATAGGTAAAACATCACAAAGTACTTGATCAGAATACTTTCCAATGGAGAAAGATAGAAGGACTTGTTTATTTACCTTGATTTCTCCCATGTCATTCAGCCATTGTAGTCTATACGGCCTAGGGTGTTTCAAGCACTCCAACCCTAGTTTTTCTACCATCAATGTACTAGCCACATTAGTGCAGTTTCTCCCATCAATGATCAGGCTACAAATCTTCTCATTCACTAGGCATCTGGAATGAAAAATATTTTCACTTTGCTCAATTCCACCTTCCTTCATTTGAGCATTCAAAACTCGCCTAGTAACAAGTAACTCACCCCTAGGTATATCCTCAACTTCCACATCAGAACAATCTTCCAACTCAGGCATGGAAGCCAAATCATCTTCTTCCTCCTCAGACACAACTTCTCCTCCTCTCACAAACATTGTTTTCTTGTTTGGGGATTGAGAAGCAATATGACCAATACCAAGACATTTAAAGCATTTAATAGTCCTATGCTTTTCAGAATTGGAACTAGAAGAACTTGGAGTTTTAAAAGTACCTTTTGGATCTGCCTTGTTCTTCTCTTCCTTTAGCTTGTCTTTGTCCTTCTCATTCTTCTTGGACCATTTCAAGTTCCAATTTGTAGTAGAGCTTGGGTAAGCAGCCTTGTTGGAGCTTTTGTACTTGAGTTGCCTCTCCACCTTCATGGCCATATTCAACATCTCCTCTAACTCCACATAATGGTGCAATTCAAACCAGCCAAGAAACGTGCCATGGTGGCTTCTCTTTCTTCTTCTACATTAGCCCTAATCATGGCTATCTCCATCTCCTTATGGTACTCTTCTACACTTTTGGTGCCTTGTCTCAAGGTTTGGAGCCTTTGATGGAGCTCCCTATAGAAGTAACTAGGCACAAACCTCTTCTTCATGACCCTCTTCATTTCAGCCCAAGTATCAATAGGATCCTCTCCATTCCTTCTTTTGTTCAAAACAAGTTGATCCCACCAAATAAGTGCATACTCATGAAATTCCACGGCAGCAAGCTTCACCTTCTTCTCCTCAGAATAGTTATGGCATTCAAAAATCATCTCCACCTTTCTTTCCCATTCTAAGTAAGCTTCTGAATCATTCTTACCTTAGAAAGATGGTATTTTCATCTTGATACTGCCCAAATTTCTATCCACACGCTCGAACCTGTCTTCTCCCCTTGCATTGTCTCGGCCTCTATAACCTCTTCCTCTTCCTCTATCATTCCGTCCCCCTCTTCCACCAAATATGGCCCTATGCCAATCTTCTTCATCTTCCCCATCATCATATTCATCTTCATACTCATAGCGCATAGGAGTTAGCTCCCTAGCATTTTGCCTCCTTGTTGCACCATTAGATGAAGCCTCTTGTTGTAAATTCCTAATGGCTTGATCTTGTCACTACCTTTACTATCCTTTGAATTGGATATGATGTAAAACCTGCAAAAACACGTTAGAACAGCTCCTCACACACTCCCTCACGTGTTTCTCTCTAAATCAGATTGGATACCCTCGTGTTTCACTCAAGATGATGATTTTTACCCTCAAATGAGCTTACACACTCTAGATTCTAGCACAGTTTTACTTGTCCGGATCAATCACTACCAGCCAAATAAGCACAACAACAATTTAATTCAACAGAAAACAATGAATACCTAAAGAAAGGACCCATTGTAATTGGACCCATTGGCATCCTCAAGTCTCCATTGCCTTGGTGAGTTGTATCATTGTGCATATGCTTCATTCCGCTTCTCTATGTGTTGTCTTGCCTTCTCATGAATGTTGCGCACCAAATCTGCTTTCTTTTGTCCATCTATACTAGTTATCTCACTTAAAGGTAAAGGACACAAATCTAAAGGTGTTAATGGATTAAAACCATAAACAATCTCAAAAGGTGAATAACCAGTAGTAGAATGTATGCTCCTATTGTATGCAAATTCAACTAATGGCAAACATTCTTCCCATGTTTTAATATTTTTACCAACCACAGCACGTAAAAGAGAACCTAAAGTTCTATTCACCACCTCAGTTTGTCCTTCAGTTTGAGGATGGCAAGTAATTGAAAACAAAAGTTTAGTACCTATTTTACCCCCAAGAGCACGCCAAAAGTGGCTCAAAAACTTCACATTACGATCAGAAACAATAGTCTTAGGAACACCAGGCAAACGCACAACAACCCTAAAAAACAATTCGACAATATTTACACCATCATCAGTTTTATGACATGCAATAAAATGTGCCATCTTACTAAACCGATCTACTACTACAAATACACTATCCCTACATTTTTTCGTCCTAGGCAACCCTTAAACAAAGTCCATAGATATGTCAGTCCACGGATGCTTAGGCACAGGCAAAGGTGTATACAAACCATATGGATGAGTCTTAGATTTCGCTTGTCTACATGCAACACACTTAGAACAAATTTTCTCGTCATCTTTTCTCATGTTAGGCCAATAAAAATGTTCACAAAGTATGTCATATGTCTTTTGAACCCCAAAATGACCCATCAAATCGCCACAATGTGATTCACGCACAAGGACCTCCCGTATAGAACATTTAGGCACACATAACTTGTTCTCCCTAAACAGATAGCCATCATGTCTATAAAATCTTTGGAATGCAACATGCTCACAAGCGCGAAACACATTGCCAAAATCAGAATCCGACGGTTACAAATCCCTAATGTACTCAAACCCTAACAATTTAGAACTTAAAGTAGTGATTAGAGTGTACAATGATGAAGAACCATGGGCATGTGAAAGACAAGAAGAGAAGCATCCATGGCGTGATTCGCCTCAAGGAAGCCTAGGACGTGACTTGCATGGACATGAGCTTGCAAAAGGAGGCTTAGGAGCTGAAATTGGATCAGATTTGAAGTCTAAATATTCAAGGCAAGGGGATGAACGAAATTCCCATATCAAAGGCCCAACATTCAAGTCTAATGTTCCTAAAGATCCATTACAAGATGTTGGAGGCCCAATGACAAGAGCTAGGGCCAAAGCAATGAAGCAAGCATTGAATTGTTTAATACAAGACCTTCAAGAGATAGAGCCCATATTGTTGAGTCGATTTCATCTCATAAAGGTCCAAGAGGCATTGTCTTATTCCTTGAAGCCCAACATAAAGTGTCCAAAGGCCCACATGGAGTCCAATTGGGAGAACTCACTTAAAGTACCATGTGACAAGCATGTGCCACTTAAAAATAAGGATATGGACGTGATCCCTATGGTCCAACATGTTAAGATCACATTTTATTTAGTTTCCTTTTGTTTCCTCTAAATAAGGTGATCTAGTCAACACCTTTATAAGTTTATTTGTTTCCTTTTAGGGATTGATTTGTTTCCTTTTATTTAGTATCTTCTTTAGGACATTAAGTTAGGAAGTTTTCCTATAAATAGGCACCTCTATGTACTTTGAAAGAGGTCTTTGATTCAGAAATAATATTGAGAGCTTTCTTGCTTTCTTTGTATTCTTTGAGAATACTTGACTTATCAAAGGAGTGGTTTTCCTTTGTGGCGCCTTAAGGTTAGAGTTCTAAGAGACAAGTTCTCTTAGGGTTCTTTCCATTGACCAACATTCTTGCTAGAGTTCTAAGAGACAAGTTCTCTTAGGGTTCTTTTCATCGATCAACATTCTTCTCACCTCCCATTTTCTTTGTGTTCTGTTTCTATCTTTTCAACTTTGTTTCTTGTGATTCCATGTGTTTGCTTGATTCTATCTACTCCCGGGCATAGTTTCATCTTGTTGAAGGTTCTCTAGGACAAATTCCTATTGGGTCTGCCATCAGTGTACCTTCTTGAAAGTGCAACAGCAACTACATTCTCCTTACCTTGTTTGTATTGTATCACGTATGGAAAGGTCTCTATGAATTCCAGCCACTTCGCATGCCTCTTGTTCAACTTACCTTGGCCCTTTAGATGTTTCAATGACTCATGATCAGAATGGATCACAAACTCTTTTGGCCAGAGATAATGCTACCAAGTCTCCAATGCTCTCACCAAGGCATAGAGTTCCTTGTCATAAGTGGAATAATTCAATTGTGGCCCATGAAGATTTTCACTGAAGTATGCAATGGGATGCTTACCTTGCATCAAAACAGCACCAAAACCTAACCCGGAGGCATCACATTCAATCTCAAAAGCTTCATTAAAGTTAGGCAAACTCAATACAGATGTAGAACACAATTTATCTTTCAATGTATTAAAAGCAAGTTCTTGTGCCTCATTCCACTTAAATCCAAAATCCTTTTTAGCTTGTTTTGGGTCAAATTTGGGATTGTTTGTTATGGGTTGTTTTATTTGTCTCTTTTGGGGTTAGATTAAGTGAAATGGGCCACATTTCAAGGGGGCCACGTTGGTCTTAATCTCTTCTATTTCAGACTTGGTTTATGGGTTTAATTTAGCTTTTTAAGTTAGAATACATGGGCCCCTTGTTATTCTACTTAAGCCCATTTCGAAATCCATTAGGTTTAGGTATAAATTAAGCATGTTTTAGGGTTTTGGTGGTTCTCATATTCAGATCTCCATCTTATTCTCTCCAGCAGCCACCTCCCTCTCAACATTGAAGAGAGAGTTTGCTTTCTTTTTTGTTTATGCACAAGGTGTTCTTATTGATTGCAATGGACTTTATTTTTTGTTATCATTCTAGAATATGCTAACATGAAGAAATGTACATTTTGCATTGATCGCATTATTTTCTTGGGATATGTGGTGATTGCAAAAGGAATTGAAGTAGATAGCGAAAAGGTAAAGGCTATACGTGAATGGCCGAAACCTAAGAATGTTAGTGAGGTGAGGAGTTTTCATGGTTTGACAAGTTTTTATAGGAGATTTGTCAAAGATTTTAGTGCAATTGCTGCACCATTGACTGAAATCATGAAAAAAGATAAGGGGTTTATTTGGGGAAAAAAGCAAGAGCATGCATTTGCATTATTAAAGGATAAGTTGAGTACTGCACCATTGTTGAGGCTACCTAATTTTGAATTAACTTTTAAAATCGAATGTGATGCTTCCGGGATTGGTATAGGTGATGTTTTGATGCAGGAAAAAAGACCAGTTCCTTACTTTAGCGAGAAGTTAAATGGAGCACAAGTCAACTACTCAACTTATGACAAGGAGTTATATGCGTTGGTGAGGACATTAGAGACATGGCAACATTATCTGCTGCCTAAAGAATTTGTAATTCACACCGACCATGAATCATTGCGCCATTTGAAGGGGCAAAGCAAGTTGAATAAGCGACATGCGAAATGGGTGGAATTCATTGAATCCTTCCCATATGTGATACAATACAAGCAAGGAAAAGAGAATGTTGTAGCTGATGCACTCTCTAGAAGGTATTCTTTGATTTCAACTCTTTCTTCTAAGTTGTTGGGATTTGAGCACATGAAAGAATTGTATGGACATGACGCTGATTTTTCAAATGTGTTTGTTGCTTGTGAACATGCTGCATTCAATGATTTTTATAGGCATGAAGGATTTCTATTTAAGAAAGGGAAATTATGTGTGCCTAATAGTTCAATTTGAGAATTACTTGTTCGTGAAGCACATAGTGGGGGGCTCATGGGACATTTTGGTATAGACAAGACATTGAGTATGTTGCATGAGCATTTCTTTTGGCCAAATATGCGCAAAGACGTTGAGAAAATCTGTTCACGTTGCATATCATGTAGGCAAGCTAAGTCTAGACTTCAACCACATGGGTTATACATGCCATTACTAGTTCCTACTCATCCTTGGGTTGATATTTCTATGGACTTTGTTTTGGGGTTACCAAGGACTAAGAAAGGACGAGATTCAGTTTTTGTTATAGTGGATCGTTTTTCTAAAATGGCTCATTTTGTTCCATGTCATAAAACTGATGATGTATCTCACATTGCCGATTTGTTTTTCCGCGAGGTAGTACGTTTGCATGGCATTCCTAAGACTATTGTATCTGACCGAGATGTTAAGTTTCTTAGTCATTTTTGGCGTGTACTTTGGTCTAAACTGGGGACTAAGTTGTTATTTTCTACTTCATCACACCCTCAAACTGATGGTCAGACTGAAGTAGTAGATAGGACTCTTGGTACCTTGTTGCGTGCTTTAATTAGAAGCAATGTAAAGACTTGGGAAGAACTTTTGCCATTTGTTGAGTTTGCTTATAATTGAAGTGTGCATTCTTCTACTGGATTTTCTCCTTTTGAGATTGTGTATGGTTTTAAACCACTAACCCCTTTGGATCTTGTGCCTATTCCTTTAAGTGAGATCTCTAACTTAGATGGGCTTAAAAAGGCTGAAATGGTTAAGGCCATTCACAATAAAGCACGAGAAAGGATTGAGAAGAGAAATCAACAAGTTGCTACCCAAGTGAACAAAGGAAGACGCATGGTAACCTTTGAACCAGGAGATTGGGTATGGGTGCACATGCGCAAGGAACGGTTTCCTTGCAAAAGAAAATCTAAATTGGATGCTCGTGGTGATGGACCATTTCAAATCATCGCTAAGATCAATGACAATGCACACAAAGTTGATCTTCCTAGTGAGTATGCTGTTTCTAGTACCTTTAATGTATCTGACCTATCTCTTTTTGATTTTGATGAAGGTGAAGATTCGAGGACGAATCATTTTGAGGGGAAGGGAAATGATACAAATGGCATTCAAAATGCTACAAGCAGCAATTTAGAAAATGGAGCTAAAGTGCAAGGCGATGTCATGAGAAATCATATTGAGGTTGTTCAAGCAAAACAAGCAAAACAAGATCATTCAAGTGCCAACATGGAAGGTTTTTCCAGTATGGAAAGTTTTGTCGGTCCAGTCACAAGGTCCCGAGCAAAGCGTTTGAAGGAGCAACTCCAAACTTATGTGCAAAACCATGTTGAAAGTGGGCTATCCAAGTATGGCAAGTCCATATATGGAAATGTTTTGGAGCCTAAGTATGTCTACATAATTGGGCTAACAGAGTAGTTTGGGATGTTTGTGTTTTTAGCTTGTTTTGGGTCAAATTTGGGTTTGTTTGTTATGGGTTGTTTTATTTGTCTCTTTTGGGGTAGAATAAGTGAAATGGGCCATATTTCAAGGGGGGCCACGTTGGTTTTAATCTCTTCTATTTCAGACTTGGTTTATGGGTTTAATTTAGCTTTTTAAGTTAGAATACATGGGCCCCTTGTTATTCTACTTAAGCCCATTTCGAAATCCATTAGGTTTAGGTATAAATTAAGCATGTTTTAGGGTTTTGGTGGTTCTCATATTCAGATCTCCATCTTATTCTCTCCAGCAGCCACCTCCCTCTCAACATTGAAGAGAGAGTTTGCTTTCTTTTATGTTTATGCACAAGGTGTTCTTATTGATTGCAATTCAGTTTATCTTTTGTTATCAATTTTAATTCCTATTTCTTGTGTTCTTGAGTACTTATCTGATTGGGGTTCAAGGGGATTTCTGCAAATTAACTTGTGTTCTTGGGTGTAAGAACAAATATTATCCTGATTGCTTTGTTGAGAAACAAATTTTGATTTGATTGGTAACGAGTTCTAAGGGACGATTAAGGGTCTTGGGGTTCCGCATCAAGATACTTGATACTCACTTGGCAATTCAATCCTGTAGGAATTATTATTAATCTTTTCATGGACTTGGAAAGGCACATCACCTTTAGGATCCAACTTGGATTTCCTTTGCTTAGGAAATCTCTCTTTCCTAAAATGTAACCAAACCCAATCACCAGGCTCAAATTGCATCAACTTTTGCCCTTGATTAGCTCTTTGTGCATATGTTTCATTCCGCTTCCCTATGTGTTGTCTCGCCTTCTCAAGAATGTTGCGCACTAAATCTGCTTTCTTTTGTCCACCTATACTAGTTATCTCACTAAATCTGCTCCTATTGTATGCAAATTCAACTAATGGCAAACATTCTTCCCATGTTTTAATATTTTTACCAACCACAACACGTAAAAGAGAACCTAACGTTCTATTCAGCACCTCAGTTTGTCCGTCAGTTTGAGGATGGCAAGTAGTAGAAAACAAAAGTTTAGTACCTAGCTTACCCCAAAGAACACGACAAAAGTCGCTCAAAAACTTCAAATCACGATCAGAAACCATAGTCTTAGGAACACCATGCAAACGTACAACATCCCTAAAAAACAACTCAGCAATATTTACAACATCAATAGTTTTATCACATGCAATGAAATGTGTCATCTTACTAAACCGATTTACTACTACAAAACGCCTATAAAAGCTAGCTAAACCATGAAAACACTACATAACATGCTCATCAACGCTTTTGCTATAAATTAAAATGTCATCAAAGTATACAACCACAAACTTGCCAATAAATCACGCAAAACATGGTTCATTAATGTCATAAAAGTGCTAGGGGCATTTGTCAAACCAAATTGCATGACCATCTACTCATTTAGAACATATTTTGTTTTAAAGGTTGTTTGCCATTCATCCCCTACTTTCATTCTAATTTGATGATAACCACTAATGAGATCAATTTTTGTAAATAAACAAGCACCATGTAGCTCATCAAGCATATCATCTAGCCTAGGAATGGAGTGGCGATACTTTACCGTTATCTTGTTTATTGCCCTGCAATCCACGAACATACGCCAAGTTCCATCTTTCTTTGGCACCAATAGCACTGGAACTGCACATGGGCTGAGCGATTTGGAATTTGAACTCCTGGCACGAGATCAATCTGATGTTCCATGCCCCCCTTAGGCAACTCATCTGGAAAGACATCTGATGGAGAACCATGGGCATGTGAAAGACAAGAAGAAACGCATCGATGGTGTGATTCACCTCAAAGAAACCTAGGACGTGACTTGTATGGACATAAGCTTGCAAAAGGAGGTTTAGGAGCTGAAATTGGATCAGATTTGAAGTTTGAATGTTCAAGGCAAGGAGATGAACGAAATTCCCATATCAAAGGCCCAACATTCAAGTCTAATATTCCTAAAGATCCATTACAAGATGTTGGAGGCCCAATGACAAGAGCTAGGGCCAAAGTAATGAAGCAAGCATTGAATTGTTTAATCTAAGACCTTCAAGAGATAGAGCCCATTTTGTTGAGTCAGATTTCATCTCATAAAGGTCCAAGAGGCATTGACTTATTCCTTGAAGCCCAATATAAAGTGTCCAAAGGCCCACTTGGAGTCCAATTGGGAGAACTCACTTAAAGTACCATGTGACAAGCATGTGCCACTTAAAAATAAGGATAAGGACGTGATCCCTAAGGTCCAACATGTTGAGATCATGTTTTATTTTGTTTCCTTTTTTGTTTCCTTGAAATAAGGTGATCTAGTCAACACCTTTATAAGTTTATTTTGTTTCCTTTTAAGGATTGATTTGTTTCCTTTTATTTAGTATCTTCTTTAGGACATTAAGTTAGGAAGTTTTCCATATAAATAGATACCCTCTGTGTACTTTGAAAGGGGATCTTTCATTTAGAAATAATATTGAGAGCTTTCTTGCTTTCTTTGTATTCTTTGAGAATACTTGACTTATCAAAGGAGTGGTCTTCCTTTGTGGGGTCCTAAGGTTAGAGTTCTAAGAGACAAAATCTCTTAGGGTTCTTTCCATTGACCAACATTCTTGCTAGGATTCTAAGAGACAAAGTTCTCTTAAGGTTCTTTTCATCGACCAACATTCTTCTAACTGCCCATTTTCTCTTTGTGTTCTGTTTCTATCTTTTCAATTCGTTTCTTGAGATTTCGTGTGTTTGCTTCATTCTATCTACTCCCGGGCACAGTTCCATCTTGTTGAAGTTTCTATAAGACAAGTTCTTATTAGGTCTCCCATCATTTGGTATCAGAGCGCTTTAGTTGCTAGATTTCAAATATCTATCCTTTTGTTGTTTATTTTAGTTATTCGTCTCTGGTCGTGTTCATCCACTAGTTCATGCCCCTTTTGCTTGAGTTTTTGGCAGAATAATAGGAATTTCTTCAAGTTCAAAATCTCTTCTTTATTTTCGTTTTGGAATCACTCAAATCCAAGCTTTCTAGAGTAAGTTACACCAAGTCTAAATTGAGAGCATCCAGCTTCTGAAAAAAAGTAGAAGTCAAAAAAAGAAAAAAAAAATTGTGAAAAAAAAGAAATTCGACAAAAAAATGAGAAAAAAGAAAAAAAATTGACAAAAAAGAGAGAGAAAAAAACAATCAGAGTGTGTGATGCAAGTTTTAGAGAAATGGAGTACAAGCTTGCTACTTTTCTAATTGCAAGTACTTTTGATACAACTCACCAAGGCAATGGAGACTTGAGGATGCCAATGGGTCCAATTACAAGGTCGCGCTCCAACAAGCTCAAAGCACAATTTCAGATTTATGTACAAGCTTTTGTTTCACAAGAACTTCAAGAAGTTTTGTTGATCAAGCTTGGAGAAGAGCTTAGGAAGACACCAAAGTGTGTGTGCACATTGGAGGCTTGAAACCAAGAGGGCTAACACTTAGCCAATTTTCACAAGCACAAGTCTAATCAATGGGCTTGGGCTTATTTTATCTTATAAGGGGCATGTGGACTTCTTTTAGGCTTTTTCATGGGCTGATTTGCATTAAGTGTGCATGTGCTTCATTAAAAAGTCATGTGCATGTTTTATTTTAAGGAACCAAGCTTGTGGGCCTAGTTTAAAAGCCCAATTCGCCCTCTTAAGTTAGTCTTCTATTTTGTGGTTTTCTTATCCTATTTAGACAAGGACTAGTCAATTTTAATTAGTTTTGAAGCCCAAATCCATGTGGGATTTATTCTTGGGCAGATTTGTTTCAAGAAGGCCTTTTGATATTTTGGGCTTTCTTTAGGGTTTTTAGGTTATCTTTGTTAGGGTTTACATTGCAAAGGATATTTAAACCTTTGCTTTAGCCATGAACACGAGTTTTTTAGAGAGATCAATAAAATTAGAAAGCATTCTTCAAGAGAGAATTGAGATTCTTGCTTGTTTTACCTTAAGGATTGATTCAACTTATCAAGTAAGTTCTAACTTGTGGCGTTAATTCAATTTCTACAATCTTATACTCTTTGTTACCAATTCCTTGCTGTTTTGGGGGTGAAGGGTCTTGTTAGATTGATTGAATTTAGGTTTGGGAACAATCATTGAAACGGAGGTGATCTAGACATTGATTCTAGGTTGTTGCCGTATCATCTTTGGTATCAGAGCCTAGGTTTTAAATTCAATCTTTATCTTTAATTTTCTGTTTGTTCTTGATTATTATAGTTAGTTTATCATTGAAATTCGAAAAAAAAAAGAAAAGAAAAAAAGAAAGAAAGAAAAAGAAAGAAAAGAAAGAAAGAAAGAAAAAGAAAGAAAGAAAGAAAGAAGTAAAAAAAAAAAGAAAATCAAGATTGTGAATCTTTGTGAGTTTGAGTTGATTTGCTTGTAAGATTCATCAAGAAACGAATCTGATCATTTTAGAATTCTTTAATTCCGTTTCTTTATTATTCAAGATTCATCAAGAAAACATCCATCATTCAAGGAACTCATCAAGACTTGTTTTCTTGCATCAAAAAACAATATCGTGTTTCAAGATTTACTTTCTTGCACCCAAAACATGTGTCTTTGATAAAATTGCTTATCTTTCAATTTTTGAGTTATTGGGCAGATCTGAATGTTCTTGTTAGTTCGGGTTTAGGGTTGAGTTTAATTCATAGTTTCGTCTTTTCTTGCACTCTTTGGTTGCTTTTTATTGTTTGCTGTACTTTTGTTTCCATTACACGTGAATTGAGTAATCTTGTTTCATATTGCTCAATTGGTACAAAAAATCATTCACATACGTTTTCTCCATCTAGTATGTGTTTATTTTCGTCTTCCTTGCTTTCTTTACCTTAAATTGCATCTAGTTTTGTGTTTTCTTCCTTTCTTTAGGTATTCATTGTTTTCTGTTGAATTAAGTTGCTGGTGTGCTTATTTGGTTGGTAGTGATTGATCCGGACAAGTAAAACTGTGCTAGAATCTAGAGTGTGTAAGCTCATTTAAGGGTAAAAGCCATCTTTTTGAGTGAAACACGAGGGTATCTAATATGATTAGAGAGAAACACGTGAGGGAGTGTGTGAGGAGCTGTTCTAACGTGTTTATGCAGATTTTACATCATGTCCAATTCAAAGGATAGTAAAGGTAGTGACAAGGATGAAAAGAATAGTGAGGCTGATCAACACACATTCTTTACTTTGGAGGCTATGCAACATCAATTCCAAAGGATTGAGAACATGTTCAGGGATGTCGTTGATAAATTTGATAGACAAGATCAAGCCATTAGAATTTACAACAAGAGGCTTCATCTAATGGTGCAACAAGGAGGCAAAATGCTAGGGAGCCAACTCACATGCGCTATGAGTATGAAGATGAATATGATGATGGGAAGATGAAGAAGATTGGCATAGGGCCAGATTTGGTGGAAGAGGGGACGGAATGATAGAGGAAGAGGAAGAGGTTATAGAGGCCGAGACAATGCAAGGGAGAAGACAGGTTCGGCGTGTGGATAGAAATTTGGGCAGTATCAAGATGAAAATACCATCTTTCCAAGGTAAGAATGATCCGAAGCTTACTTAGAATGGGAAAGAAAGGTGGAGATGATTTTGAATGCCATAACTATTACGAGGAGAAGAAGGTGAAGCTTCTTCTGCCGTGGAATTTCATGAGTATGCACTTATTTGGTGGGATCAACTTGTTTTGAACAAAAGAAGGAATGGAGAGGATCCTATTGATACTTGGGCTGAAATGAAGAGGGTCATGAAGAAGAGGTTTGTGCCTAGTTACTTCTATAGGGAGCTCCATCAAAGGCTCCAAACCTTGAGACAAGGCACCAAAAGTGTAGAAGAGTACCATAAGGAGATGGAGATAGCCATGATTAGGGCTAATGTAGAAGAAGAAGAGAAGCCACCATGGCACGTTTCTTGGCTGGTTTGAACAAAGACATTGCAAATGTTATTGAATTGCACCATTATGTGGAGTTAGAGGAGATGGTGAATATGGCCATGAAGGTGGAGAGGCAACTCAAGTACAAAAGCTCCAACAAGGCTTATTACCCAAGCTCTACTACAAATTGGAACTCGAAATGGTCCAAGAAGAATGAGAAGGACAAAGACAAGCTAAAGGAAGAGAAGAACAAGGCAGATCCAAAAGGTACTTTTAAAACTCCAAGTTCTTCTAGTTCCAATTCTGAAAAGCATAGGACTATTAAATGCTTTAAATGTCTTGGTGTTGGTCATATTGCTTCTCAATGCCCAAACAAGAAAACAATGTTTGTGAGAGGAGGAGAAGTTGTGTCTAAGGAGGAAGAAGATGATTTGACTTCCATGCCTGAGTTGGAAGATTGTTCTGATGTGGAAGTTGAGGATGCACCTAGGGGTGAATTACTTGTTACTAGGCGAGTTTTGAATGCTCAAGTGAAGGAAGATGGAATTGAGCAAAGGAAAATATTTTTCATTCCAGATGCCTAGTGAATGAGAAGATTTGTAGCCTGATCATTGATGGGGGAAGCTGCACTAATGTGGCTAGTACATTGATGGTAGAAAAACTCGGGTTGGAGTGCTTGAAACACCCTAGGCCGTATAGACTACAATGGCTGAATGACATGGGGGAAATCAAGGTAAATAAACAAGTCCTTGTATCTTTCTCCATTGGAAAGTATTCTGATCAAGTACTTTGTGATGTCGTACCTATGCATGCTTGTCATTTATTGCTCGGTCGACCTTGGCAATATGATAGAAGAGTGTTACATGATGGATTTAAGAATAGGTATTCATTTACTATGGGAGATCAGAAATTTGTTCTTGCTCCATTGGCACCAAAAGAGGTATATGAGGACCAAATGCAATTAAAAAGGAGTATGGAGGGAATGCAACAAAGACAGGACAAAAAATTTCAAGAAAAGCATGACAATACAAAAATTGAGGGGAAGGTTGAGAACCTTTCAAAAGGGGAGCAGAAATCTAAATCAAAAGAAAAGAGAGAAAGTGAGGCCGAGAGTGAGAGAAGAAAAGTGGGGAAAGAGGCCTCAAAAGAAATTCAATTAAAAGGCCCAAATGAGAGAGAGGGTAGAAAGAAACAAAACTTCTATGCAAAAATGAGAGATGTAAGGGTTGCTTGTGTGGAAAGGAGATGTTTGTTTGTACTTTTGTACAAGCAAGCTTATTTTAATGAATCTGACCTTGACCCTTGTTTGCCTAGTAGTGTTGTTTCTCTTTTGTAGGAGTATGGAGATGTTTTCCCTGAGGAGTTGCCTAAGGAATTGCCGCCTACTAGAGGAATAGAACATCAGATTGACTTCATGCCTGGGGCGCAGATTCCAAATAGACCAGCTTATAGGGCTAATCCTGAAGAAACTAAGGAACTCCAAAAGCAAGTGGAAGAATTGCTACAAAAGGGAGACATCAGGGAGAGTCTTAGTCCTTGTGCCGTGCCAGTGATATTGGTTCCAAAGAAGGATGGGAGTTGGCGCATGTGTGTGGATTGCAGAGCTGTTAACAAGATAACGGGAAGGCGTCCCATTGCCTATTTTAGTGAGAAGTTGAATGGTGCTCAAATGAAGTATTCCACTTATGACAAGGAGCTATATGCATTGGTAAGAGCTCTACAAACTTGGCAACATTATCTATGGCCAAAGGAATTCGTGATTCACACTGATCATGAGAGTTTGAAGCATCTTAAGGGCCAAGGTAAGTTAAATAAAAGACATGCTAAGTGGTTGGAGTTCATAGAGACATTCCCATATGTTGTGAAATACAAGCAAGGTAAAAAAAATGTTATCGCTGGTGCATTGTCTAGGAGGTATGCTCTAATCTCTTCTCTTAGTTCTAAGTTGATTGGGTTTGAGTATATAAAAGATTTGTACAAATCAGATTCTGACTTTGCTAATGTGTATGATGCATGTGAACAAGTTGCTTTTCAAAAGTTTTATAGGAATGATGGATATTTGTTTAGAGATAATAAACTATGTATTCCTACTTGTTCTATGCGTGAGATGCTTGCTAGGGAGTCTCATGATGGAGGTTTAATGGGACATTTTGGTATTGCTAAAACACTTGACATATTACAGGAGCATTTTTATTGGCCTAACATGAAAAAGGATGTTGAAAGAGTTTGCTCTAGTTGTGTAGCCTGTAGGCAAGCCAAATCCAAGGTGCAACCACATGGGTTGTACATGCCTCTACCTGTCCCTATTAGTCCTTGGATTGATATATCTATGGATTTTGTGTTACGATTGCCTAGAACTAGTAAAGGACGTGATAGCATCTTTGTTGTAGTTGATCGATTTAGTAAAATGGCTCATTTTATTGCATGTCATAAATCTGATGATGCTACACATGTTGCTGATTTGTTTTTTAGGGATGTTGTTAGATTACATGGCATTCCTAGAACCATTGTTTCAGATAGGGATTCTAAGTTTTTAAGTCACTTTTGGCGTGTTCTATAGAAAGCAAGTGATACGGCAACAACCTAAAATCGATGTCTAGATCACCTCCGTTTCAATGATTGTTCCCAAACCTAAATTCAATCAATCTAACAAGACCCTTCACCCCCAAAACAGCAAGGACTTGGTAACAAAGAGTATAAAGATTGTAGCAATTGAATTAACGCCACAAGTTAGAACTTACTTGATAAGTTGAATCAATCCTTAAGGTAAAAAAAGCAAGAATCTCAATACTCTCTTGAAGAATGCTTTCTAATTTTTATTCATCTCTCCAAAAACTCGTGTTCATGGCTAAAGCAAGGGTTTAAATACCCTTTGCAATGTAAACCCTAACAAAGATAACCTAAAAACCCTAAAGAAAGCCAAAAATATCAAAAAGGCCTTCTTGAAAAAAATCTGCCCAAGAAAACCACAAAATAGAAGGCTAACTTAGGAGGGACGAATTGGGCTTTTAAACTAGGCCCACAAGCTTGGTTCCTTAAAATAAAACATGCACATGACTTTTTTAATAAAGCACATGCACACTTAATGCAAATCAGCCCATGAAAAAGCCTAAAAGAAGTCCACATGCCCTTTATAAGATAAAATAAGCCCAAGCCCATTGATTAGACTTGTGCTTGTGAAAATTGGCTAAGTGTTAACCCTCTTGGTTTGAAGCCTCCAATGTGCACACACACTTTGGTGTCTTCCTAAGCTCTTCCCCAAGCTTGATCAACAAAACTTCTTGAAGTTCTTGTGAAACAAAAGCTTATACATAAATCTGAAATTGTACTTTAAGCTTTTTGGAGCGTGAGTTGTATCATTCCCTCCCTCCTCAAAAGGATTCGTCCTCGAATCAAGACCTACATTATGAAAGGGAGATAAATCAGAAACATTAAAAGTAGCACTAACACTATACTCTCCTAGCAAATCCACCCTATAGGCATTGTCATTGATGAGTTCAAGCACTTGAAAAGGACCATCCCCTCTAGGATCAAGCTTGGACTTCCTTTGTTTAGGAAATTTCTCCTTCTTGAAGTGCACCCAAACCCAATCTCCAGGTTCAAACTTCATCTCCCTACGCCCTTGATTGGCTCTTTCAGCATACTTCTTGTTCTTTTCCTCAATGTGCTGCTTAGCTTTCTCATGTATTACCAATTCGGCCCTTTGCTGCCCACCTACATTAACAATCTCATTCAAGGGTAAAGGCAACAAATCCAATAGAGTTAATGGGTTAAAACTATACACAATCTCAAATGGAGAATAACCTGTAGAAGAATGAATGTTTCTATTATATGCAAACTCAATCAAAGGCAAACAATCTTCCCAAGCTTTCAAATTTTTACCCACAACAGCACGCAATAAAGATCCTAAGGTTCTATTAACCACTTCAGTTTGTCCATCTGTTTAGGGATGACAAGTTGTAGAAAACAAAAGCTTTGTTCCCAATTTATTCCATAGAACACCCCAAGAGTGACTTAAAAACTTAGAATCCCTATCTGAAACAATGATTCTAGGAATGCCATGCAGCCTAACAACATCCCTAAAAAACAAATCATCAACATGTGTAGCATCAACAGATTTATGACATGCAATAAAATGAGCCATTTTACTAAATCTATCAACTACAACAAAGATACTATCACGTCCTTTCCTAGTCATAGGCAATCCTAACACAAAATCCATAGATATATCAATCCAAGGACTAATAGGGACAGGTAGAGGCATGTACAACCCATGTGGTTGCACCTTGGACTTGGCTTGACTACACGCTACACATGATCAGTGTGAATCACGAATTCCTTTGGCCATAGATAATGTTACCAAGTTTGTAGAGCTCTTTCCAATGCATATAGCTCCTTGTCATAAGTGGAATATTTCATTTGAGTACCATTCAACTTCTCACTAAAATAGGCAATGGGACGTCTTCCTTGTAATAAAACAGCACCTATCCCAGAGGCATCACATTCAATCTAAAAAGTAGAAGAAAAATCAGGTAAACTCAAAATAGGTGCATAACAAAGTTTTTCTTTCAAAGTGTTAAAAGCAATTTCCTGCGCCTCTCCCCACTTCAATCCTTCCTCCTTTTTAACAATCTCAGTCAATGGAGCTCCAATTGATACAACTCACCAAGGCAATGGAGACTTGAGGATGCCAATGGGTCCAATTACAAGGTCGCGCTCCAACAAGCTCAAAACACAATTTCAGATTTATGTACAAGCTTTTGTTTCACAACAACTTCAAGAAGTTTTGTTGATCAAGCTTGGAGAAGAGCTTAGGAAGACACTTAAGTGTGCGTGCACATTGGAGGCATCAAACCAAGAGGGCTAACACTTAGCCAATTTTCACAAGCACAAGTCTAATCAATGGGCTTGGGCTTATTTTATCTTATAAGGGGCATGTGGACTTCTTTTAGGCTTTTTCATGGGCTGATTGGCATTAAGTGTGCATGTGCTTCATTAAAAAAGTCATGTGCATGTTTTATTTTAAGGAACCAAGTTTGTGGGTCTAGTTTAAAAGCCCAATTCGCCCCTCTTAAGTTAGTCTTCTATTTTGTGGTTTTCTTATCCTATTTGGACAAGGACTAGTCAATTTTAATTAGTTTTGAAGCCCAAATCCATGTGGGATTTATTCTTGGGCAGATTTGTTTCAAGAAGGCCTTTTGATATTTTGGGCTTTCTTTAGGGTTTTTAGGTTATCTTTGTTAGGGTTTACATTGCAAAGGGTATTTAAACCTTTGCTTTAGCCATGAACACGAGTTTTTTAGAGAGATCAATAAAATTAGAAAGCATTCTTCAAGAGAGAATTGAGATTCTTGCTTGTTTTACCTTAAGGATTTATTCAACTTATCAAGTAAGTTCTAACTTGTGGCGTTAATTCAATTTCTACAATCTTATACTCTTTGTTACCAATTCCTTGCTGTTTTGGGGGTGAAGGGTCTTGTTAGATTGATTGAATTTAGGTTTGGGAACAATCATTGAAACGGAGGTGATCTAAACATTGATTCTAGGTTGTTGCCGTATCATCTTTGGTATCAGAGCCTAGGTTTTAAATTCAATCTTTATCTTTAATTTTCTGTTTGTTCTTGATTATTATAGTTAGTTCATCATTAAAATTCAAAAAAAAAGAAGAAAGAAAGAAAGAAAAGAAAGAAAGAAAGAAAGAAAGAAAAGAAAGAAAGAAGGAAAGAAAAAGAAGAAAAGAAAATCAAGATTGTGAATCTTTGTGAGTTTGAGTTGATTTGCTTGCAAGATTCATCAAGAACGAATCTGATCATTCAAGAATTCTTTAATTTCGTTTCTTTATTATTCAAGATTCATCAAGAACACATCCTTCATTAAAGAAACTCATCCAGACTTGTTTTCTTGCACCAAGAAACACTTTCTTGTTTCAAGATTTACGTTCTTCGCTCAAAACGTGTGTCTTTGATATAATTGCTTATCTTTAAGTTCTTGAGTAATTGGGGCAGATTAGAATGTTCTTGTTAATTCAAGTTTAGGGTTGAGTTTAATTCCTAGTTTCGTGTTTTCTTGCACTCATTGGTTGTTTTTTTTGTTTGCTATCCTTTTGTTTCCATTACACTTGAATTGAGTAATCTTGTTTCATATTGCTCAATTGGCACCTAAAAGAAGTCCACATGACCTTTATAAGATAAAATAAGCCCAAGCTCATTGAACTTGTGCTTGTGAAAATTGGCTAAGTGTTAGCCCTCTTGATTTGATTCCTCCAATGTGCACACACACTTAGGTGTCTTCCTAAGCTCTTCCCCAAGCTTGATCAACAAAACTTCTTGAAGTTCTTGTGAAACAAAAGCTTGTACATAAATCTGAAATTGTGCTCTAAGCTTGTTGGAGCGTGACCTTGTAATTGTACCCATTGGCATCCTCAAGTCTCCATTGCCTTGGTGAGTTGTATCAAGAATCTTATATACTTTTATATAAAGATGTTATCTTAACTATTAATGAGCTTGATGATATGCTTGATGAGTTGCATGGTGCTTGTATATTTTCTAAAATTGATCTTAGAAGTGGGTACCATCAAATTCACATGAAAAAGGGTGATGAGTGGAAAACTACTTTTAAAACTAAGTTTGGGTTGTATGAGTGGTTAGTTATGCCTTTTGGCTTGACTAATGCACCTAGTACTTTTATGAGTTTGATGAATCATGTGTTTCGTCCTTTTATTGGAAAGTACGTGGTCGTCTATTTTGATGATATTCTAGTATATTCCAGGAGTTTAGATGATCATGTGAAACACTTGCACGATGTGTTTGAACATTTAAGAGAAAATAAGCTTTATTCCAATTTAGAAAAATGTTCCTTTTGCATGGATACTGTTGTGTTTCTTGGCATTATTGTAGGTGCTAAAGGACTTCAAGTTGATGAAGAGAAAGTGAAAGCAATTAGAGAATGGTCAACTCCCAAGAATGCGAATGAAGTTCGAAGCTTCCACGGCTTGGCTAGCTTTTATCGGAGATTTGTGAAGGACTTCTCTACTATTGCACCCCCTTTGAATGAATTGGTAAAAAAGAATGTGATTTTTAAATGGGGTGATTCACAAGAGGTTGCTTTTAAAACCTTGAAAGAAAAATTGACCAATGCTCCTCTTCTTATTCTTCCTGATTTTTCTAAAGTTTTTGAGGTAGAATGTGATGCGTCTGGAATAGGCATTGGCACTGTTTTAGTACAAGATTCTAAACCCACTGCTTATTTTAGTGAAAAACTAAGTGGTGCTGTTTTGAATTACTCCACTTATGATAAAGAGTTGTATGCTTTAAAAAGGTCTTTAGAGACTTGGCAACATTACTTGTGGCCAAAAGAATTTATCATTCATTCTGATCATGAAAGTTTGAAATTTCTAAAGTCCCAAGGTAAATTGAACAAGAGACATGCTAGGTGGTTAGAATTTATTGAAACTTTTCCTTATGTTATTAAACATAAACAAGGGAAAGAAAACATTGTGGCTGATGCTCTTTCTAGGAGATACTCTCTTCTTAGCTCTATGCATGCTAGATTACTTGATTTTGAGATGTTGAAAGGCATGTATGAATCTGATTGTGACTTTGCAGAAATTTGGAAATCTTGTGAAAAACATGTTAATGATAATTTCTATAGATTTGATGAATTTCTATTAAAAATAGATAAACTTTGCATTCCATCTTGCTCTATGCGTGAATTGCTTGTTAGAGAAACACATGGAGGTGGATTGATGGGTCACTTTGGTGTTGAGAAAACTTTAGCTCTTTTGCATGAACATTTTTATTGGCCTAACATGAGAAAGGATGTTGTTTCTATTTGTGCTAAATGTATTACTTGTAGGCATGCAAAATCTAATGTGCAATCGCATGGTTTATATTCTCCATTACCCGTCCCCTCTCATCCATGGGTTGATATATTTATGGACTTTGTGTTTCTATTTGTCCAAATAGGATAAGAAAACCACAAAATAGAAGACTAACTTAAGAGGGGCGAATTGGGCTTTTAATAGTGCCCACAAGCTTGGTTCCTTAAAATAAAACATGCACATGACTTTTTTAATGAAGCACATGCACACTTAATGCAAATCAGCCCATGAAAAAGCCTAAAAGAAGTCCACATGCCCTTTATAAGATAAATTAAGCCCAAACCCATTGATTGGACTTGTGCTTGTGAAAATTGGCTAAGTGTTAGCCCTCTTGGTTTGATGCCTCTAATGTGGACACACACTTAGGTGTCTTCCTAAGCTCTTCCCCCAGCTTGATCAACAAAACTTCTTGAAGTTCTTGTGAAACAAAAGCTTGTACATAAATCTAAAATTGTGCTTTAAGCTTGTTGGAGCGTGACCTTGTAATTGGACCCATTGGCATCCTCAAGTCTCCATTGCCTTGGTGAGTTGTATCAAGGCGTGCTCTTAATATCCAACCAAAAGAAGATCTTGAAGAAGAGCAACGTGAACACATCTTTCATACAAGGTGGTCTCATTAATGGTAAAGTTTGTAGCATGATCATAGATGGTGGAAGTAGTACCAATGTTGCTAGCACTTTACCTGTTGACAAGCTTAGTTTTCCTATTTTGAAACATCCTAGACCATATAAATTGCAATGGCTAAGTGATTGTGGTGAGGTGAAAGTCACCAAACAAGTGATGGTTGCATTTTCTGTTGGCAAGTATCATGATGAGATTTTATGTGATGTTGCACCAATGTATGTTGGACATGTTTTGCTTGGTAGGCCATGGCAAATTGATAGAAAAGTTAGGCATGATGGATATAAAATTGTTATTCTTTTCCTTTCCATGGTAAAAATATGGTGCTGAAACCTCTTAGGCTCATTCAAGCTTATGAGGATAAAGTAAGGATTGAGAAAGAATGCAAATTGAAGGTAAAAGAAAAGAAAGAGAGAGACGTCGAAAAGAAAGAAAAATGGAGAGAAAGAAAAACGAGTGAAAAAATGAAGAAAAGAGAGTGATTTTATTTGCTGGAAAAAGTGAGATCAAGAGAGCTTTAAAATGTGAAGAATCTTATATACTCTTATATAAAGATGTTTTCTTAACTATTAATGAGCTTGATCCATCTTTGCCATCTAGTATTTTGTCTTGTTGCAGGACTTCAACGACTTATTTCCGGAGGACATTCTTGATGGATTGCACACTTTGAGAGGCATTGAGCACTGTATAGACTTCCTTCCCAGAGCTTCGACTCCGAATAGGCCTGCGTATAGAGCAAATCTGGAAGAAACTAAGGAGATCCAAAGACTTGTTGAAGAGCTTATGACAAATTGCTTTGTTAGAGAAAGCTTGAGCCCGTGTGCTGTGCCAGTTATACTTGTTCCTAATAAAGATGGCAAATGGAGAATGTTTGTTGACTGTAGAGCCATCAATAAAATAACGGGGAAATATCGTTACCCTATCCCTCTTTTAGATGATATGCTTGATGAGTTGCATGGTACTTGTATATTTTCTAAAATTGATCTTAGAAGTGCGTACCATCAAATTCGCATGAAAAAGGGTGATGAGTGGAAAACTGTTTTCAAAACTAAGTTTGGGTTATATGAGTGGTTAGTTATGCCTTTTGGCTTGACTAATGCACCAAGTACATGAATCATATGTTTCGTCCTTTTATTGAAAAGTATGTGGTCGTCTATTTGGATGATATTCTAGTGTATTCTAGGAGTTTAGATGATCATCTGAAACACTTGCACGATGTGTTTGAACTTTTAAGAGAAAATAAGCTTTATGCCAATTTAGAAAAATGTTCCTTTTGCATGGATACTGTTGTGTTTCTTGGCATTATTGTAGGTGCTAAAGGACTTCAAGTTGATAAAGAGAAAGTGAAAGTAATTTGAGAATGGCCAACTCCCAAGAATGCGAATGAAGTTCGAAGCTTCCACGGCTTGGCTAGCTTTTATCGGAGATTTGTGAAGGACTTCTCTACTATTGCAGCCCCTTTGAATGAATTGCAGTTGCATGCTAAAGTTATAGCCAACATTGAGAGGATAAATAAACAATATGCAAAGCAAGCCAATAAAAGCAGAAGGCGTGTTATATTTGAACCTTGAGATTGGGTTTGGGTACACTTGAAAAAGGAGAGGTTTCCAGAACAAAGGAAATCTAAACTACAGCCAGAGATGGCCCTTTTCAAGTTTTAGAAAGGATTAATGATAATGCTTATAAAATTGATTTGCCTAGCTCCTATGCTAATGTGAATGCTACATTCATTGTATCTGATTTATCCCTCTTTGATGCTACAGATTTGAGGACGAATCCTTTCGAGGAGGGAGGGATTGATGGAGAACCATGGACATGTGAAAGACAAGAAGGGAAGCATCCATGGTGTGATTCACCTCAAGGAAGCCTAGGACATGACTTGCATGGACATGAGCTTGCAAAAGGAGGCTTAGGAGCTAAAAGTGGATCAGATTTGAAGTCTGAATGTTCAAGGCAAGGGGATGAACGAAATTCCCTTATCAAAGGCCCAACATTCAAGTCTAATATTCCTAAAGACCCATTACAAGATGTTGGAGGCCCAATGACAAGAGCTAGCGCCAAAGCAATGAAGCAAACATTAAATTGTTTAATCCAAGACCTTCAAGAGATAGAGCTCATATTATTGAATCAGATTTCATCTCATAAAGGTCCAAGAGGCATTGTCTTACTCCTTGAAGCCCAATATAAAGTGTCCAAAGGCCCACATGGTGTCCAATTGGGAGAACTTACTTAAAATACCATGTGACAAGCATGTGTCACTTAAAAAATAAGGATAAGGACTTGATCTATAAGGTCCAACATGTTCAAATCATGTTTTAATTAGTTTCCTTTTTGTTTTCCTTGAAAAAAGGTGATCTAGTCAACACCTTTATAAGTTTATTTTGTTTCCTTTTTAGGGATTGATTTGTTTCCTTTTATTTAGTATCTATTTTAGGACATTAAGTTAGGAAGTTCTCCTATAAATAGGCACCCTCTTTGTACTTTGAAAGGGGATTTTTGATTCAAAAATAATATTGAGAGCTTTCTTGCTTTCTTTGTATTCTTTGAGAATACTTGACTTATCAAAGGAGTGGTCTTCCTTTGTGGCATCCTAAGGTTAGAGTTCTAAGAGACAAGTTCTCTTAGGGTTCTTTCCATTGACTAACATTCTTGCTAGGGTTCTAAGAGACAAGTTCTCTTAGGGTTCTTTTCATTGACCAACATTCTTCTAACTGCCCATTTTCTCTTTGTGTTCTATTTCTATCTTTTCAATTTGTTTCTTGTGATTTGGTGTGTTTGCTTGATTCAATCTACTCCCGGGCATAGTTCCATCTTGTTGAAGGTTCTATAGGACAAGTTCCTATTGGGTCTCCCATCAGGAAGTTTTCCTTATAAATAGGCACCCTCTATGTACTTTGAAAGGGGATCTTTCATTTAGAAATAATATTGATAGCTTTCTTGTTTTCTTTGTATTCTTTGAGAATACTTGACTTATCAAATGAGTGGTCTTCCTTTGTGGCGTCCTAAAGTTAGAGTTCTAAGAGACAAGCTCTCTTAGGGTTCTTTCCACTGACCAACATTCTTGCTAGGGTTCTAAGAGACAAGTTCTCTTAGGATTCTTTTCATCGACCAACATTCTTCTAACTGCCCATTTTCTCTTTGTGTTCTATTTCTATCTTTTCAATTTTTTTCTTGTGATCTCGTGTGTTTGCTTGATTCAATCTACTCCTGGTCATTGTTCCATCTTGTTGAAGGTTATATAGGACAAGTTTCTATTGGGTCTCCCATCAAATTAACTTGGGTTTTTGTCATAAGTGTTCTTGGGTGTAAGAACAAATCCTAATCTGATCACTTGTTGAGAAACTAATTCTAATTTGAATTCTGATTTGATTGGTAACGAGTTATAAGGGTCGATTGAGGGTCTTGGGGTTCCATATCACAGGGTATCCAATAGATGTGCATATATATGGACATGTCATTTTATATACTATAGTTACATGTATATAGTATATCATTATATATTGGCTACTTGTGCTACTTCATGCATATTTGTATCATGGGTTTGCTCTTGTGGTGTTAGGTTACCATAGTGTATAGGTAACGATTAGTAACTATGAATACCCTTTTGATACTACCGTGTTATCCCATAATATTGCAGTACCATGGAGTGTAATAGTAATAAACCAATGTGGTATATTAGATATCAAGTGATGGGCCTATATAATTACTAACATAGGGTACACATGTTATACATGGTATAATATTACATATAGTTATAATAGTACATACCCTATAATACTATGCCTATGGAATATATCATGTTTTACCATCTATAGGACACTATTCAATGGTTAGGCATGGTATTTGGGGGTACATATAACATAATATAGTCACACCAATTAGGGTTGAGTGTAATGTTTATATGGTAAGATACATGGTGATTTGGGGTATGTCACTATTACATAATTAGGAAAAGGGTATTATGCCGGTTGGATATGCCCTACACGAGAGTGTATTAAAATACTATATATGGATATACCTAATTATAGAGTGAGGGTATATCTAGATAATTGTACACCCTTTGAATCTGCATACCACTGGTTTTGTTGATATCATTATAGTTATGGTGCCTGATGAAGGCCTTATACCAGGGTATACAATAGATGTGCATATATATACCATGTACAATTATCATGTTAGTAATTCCACTATTATATGTTATGGGAAGTGTCACTTCATTCCATGTATATGGATTAGTACACTAGTACCATAAAACCAACCATCTCATGTTGCCATATGGATAGTATTACAACTATTAGCTATATAACATATTAATTGGATAAGCTGAGTTACCAATTATAACATGTATACTAATATGGCAAGATACATGTACTATAGTAGTAAATATTAGGTGGTAACAATCATAGGACAATTGACATTAAGTAGTTGGCTACCATATGATACACTATCATACTTTTACTAACAGTCATTGTATTGTATGCATGGTAAGGTATATCCAATTAATAACCATGTGCTAGACTAAAGTTGCCATATACTACCATGTCTATTATAATACTATTATAACAATTAATGATAGTAGCATATCAATTGGTTATTAGGTGCGAAGCAAGTGACATGTATGTAATGAAGTAGCCAAAGTATGATAGTGCATTATATGGTATACCCTATGTAATACATATCATTGTGTATACCCTACTATAATGTACACATAATATGGGCATATGTGTATATTATACTAGATTATACTATTATAGTATCTACCCATATGGTAATTATAATAAGTATACACATGGTACTATACATATGGTGTATTATTAGGCATTATGTGTATATTATTCCATAATTATCAAAGGGTAATAGTTATAGCATAAAACATATGTGTACTGTTAAACCATACTACTGCAAATATTATTACAATGATATAATTATTACATGGTATTTACCATAGAGTATCAATATATCAATAATATTACTCATACTATATTACTACTACTTAGTAACACATGTAGTAGTAAAGTAAGTACTATCAATTAGTAACTGGTCATGTATAGTGTATAATACCAATTATTATACCCTATAGTATGTAATGTAGTATTGTATTGATGGTATATTAGTAATTGGTATAATAACATGATAAACATAGTTACTAATATGCCAATGTGATATCAATATCCTATAAATAGTTATATTATACATTGGTACATATGCTACCAAGTGATACATTACATAATTAATAGTTACATTGGTATATTGTATATCATATGGCCATATGGCCATGACTATTAATAGTATAGTCTATTACACATTAGTTAGGCCTAGTAATAGTATTATTGTAATAGTATTAACTATGGTAATATGCTTAATGACAATGTATTGTATAGTGATACTAAATATGTTGGACCCCAAATTTTGTTTTCTTGAAGTTATTAAGTATGAATTATTTTTGAATTATGATTTATGGTATAGTTTGATTTTATTGAGAATATTCATGGAAAATTTGGATTTAATTGAGTTTAGTATGAAATATGTGTTTATGGAATAAGTGTTAGGAAGAGTATGGTTAAGGAAAGGTAAATATGTTTAAGGGCATTTTGGTCAAGTATTTGAGTTAGGATGATTTTAGCCTAAGTAAGGAGGGGCATTAAGTCATGTGCTCTTATGTAGGTTAAAGAATAGAAAGAAAAGAAGTAAGGAAAAGAAGAGAAAAAGAAAAGAAAGGAACCGAAGAGAAAGAGGGATGGCGGCAGTGAGAGGAAGAAGAGAGGAAGAAGAGGAAAACTTGTGTTTGTCGATTTCGGTAGATTTTCAAGCACGCTACAGGTAAGTTACACTCTTCTATGCTTGTTTATGTTGGATTGAACTTGTGTTTTGCTGGAAATGAGGATGAATCGGTGATTTAGGGTTTAGAATGAAATGTTGGTAGATCTGTAGATTTGGTTGTGTTTTGTGGTTGTTGTTGTGTTAGACAAGTGTAGAAATGGAGTAGGATACATGTTATACAGTTTATGGGTGTTGAATGAACGAAAAGAATAGGTTGAATCTGCAGAAATCTGAGAAATCTGGGTTCGGGAGAGTTTCTGCGACCCACACGTCGCGACGTGTTCATGAGCAGGCCGCGGCGTGCGAGGAAGGCTGTCGCACGCCACGGCGTGCGTTTATGTTTGGAAGAATACGGATATTTGTGAGCCGCGGCATGTGGATTTGAGGTTGGCGAAGGCGCGGCGTGTTTACGGATCAGGAGACGCGGGCGTTCACGCCGCGGCATGCGGACCTCTCGCCGCGGCGAGACGGCCTTTGCCGCGACGCCCGCTATTCAGCCGCGGCGAAGTTTCCAATTTTAGACAGAATTGGTTTTAAACTTATATCTTTTTCTACAGAGGTCCTTTTGGGGTGATTTTAGAGGCGTTGTGAACTAGAGAGATAGATCTACAAGTTATGTGAAGTGATGAAGTTATGAATTGGTTTCTAAGGATGTGAAATTTTAGTTGGAAGTTAAGAATGGTAACATTATGGTTTCTACATGAGTTCTGAATGAGAATTTGATTCTTATTGTTAGGAGAACAAGAGAGGCAAGAGGATCAAGAGGCACAAGAGGAAATTCAATCCTAGGCAAGAACAAGCAGGATATCAGGTGGGTTCATGTTTATAATAAAGTATATAAGTGCTTATTGTTTAGTTCAAATCAAGCAGGATTTTATGCATTTACATTACAGCATTCCACGATAGCATTGCATAAATGATTATATTCTGCATTGTGTTATGCATTCATGATTATTATCAAGATTTTTACAAAGGAATGCTTTCCTTTCACGAATACAAGTGCATGACTTCAAGCTTTACGAATTATACATGACAAGCAAGTTTACAAGAAAGATTACAAGCAAGTGCCGGATTGGCAATTCAGTTTACAAGAATACGAATTATGCATGCTTATGTGGGTTTGCGGTGTCCCTCAGAATTAGTCAAGTGCACATTGACTCAGAAAGGCTTCTCGCCTGCCCGACTGTGGGCACAGGGTTTCTCAGATAGATTCCCTCATGAAACTACGTCTACACATCAACATTTCGATGGCTATGTGTAGTTAAATCACGAACCCGGACACCCAAACCATCATGTTATATGTTATGTTTTGTTATGTGACATGCATCATGATTTATTCAGAAACCAAGCACTTTACAAGAAATGACTCATACATGTCTAGATATTGTGATTTCAACAAGTATTACGGCAATGAGATATTTTGAATATTATTTATGCTTATTACTATATTATAAATATGTTCCCACGAGCGTTATAGCTCACCCCCTCTAATCTCCCCCATACAGGTGACGAGCCAGAGATCGAGTGAGTGAGTCACAGTACAGTAGCACTCAATTCATTTTGTCATACTTATGTTTCCAGACTTTAGTTTCTTTTCGAGTATCATTGGTTCAAGAGTGTTTTATACTTTTGGCTCTTGAATTCAGAGTTGTCATTTCTTTTGAGATATTATCAATTGAAACATGAATTGCAGTTTTGGTTGTTTACAAATATGAAATCATGTTTTGAGTTTATTCACGACGGGTCCATTAGACTTCCGATGGATTCTTTTCTAAATCGTTAAATTTGCATGTTTGGATGTGGTTATTGAAATAAGTAGTTTTGCAAGTATGTTTTAACCAGCAGGCCCACTACTCTTCCGCGGGTCTTTCTTTTGAAATGTATTAGATGTATTATGATCACGTTTTCCCCGCCACGCTCTCACACGTCAGACGTTGGGCTCCGGCATGGGGTCCAACAAAATACATGTAATAGTTCAACTACTATTAATAAGTGTAGGGTATGTGTAAATTGTCATATGTATGGATAACAATATCCATACATAAATAGGTATGTAAATATGGTATAGCATATTAATATACAATGGTAAACCATATATGTTACCATACACATATCGCTATAACTATTACCATGATGCATGACTATTGGTAAGTTATGACTATACATGTAATTATATTCTATACACCTTGATACCATGACACAATGTTTTGGCAATATTATAAATATGGTAGTATTGATACCATGGTAGTATAATACCCATGATACAATATGTAGGAAAATCCCGGTGTGTATATGACACAACCTGAGGGCTTCATCTCCTATGATGGCGAAAAGGTATGCAAGCTTTAGAAATCCATCTATGGATTGAACAAGCATCCAGGAGTTAAAATATCCGTTTTGATGAGGTAATCAAAGAGTTTGGTTTCTCACAAAATTCGGATGAACACTGTGTGTATAAGAAGGTTAATGGGACTACAATCGTATTCCTTGTGCTATATGTAGATGACATATTATTACTAGGAAAAGATGTCTCTATGCTACAAGCTGTCAAGATTTGGTTGTCCAAACAATTTGCCATGAAAGACCTTAGTGAAGCAACTTATATCCTTAGACTTGAGGTACTCAAGGATATCTTGGATACTGATTCTGTGCTTTGACTCCATTCCTTGTTGCCATACAGAGGTCGCTCGTAGGGTGGTGATTGGGTACAATTTGAGGTATTCGAAGGTAATTGAGTAGCCAATAGAGGATTCCCCATCTCCTCCTCCAAGCATCTTCTTCTCCATCGTTTCTCAAGCAATCCAAGGACAAAGGTAAGAGCTAGCACTCTTTAATTTGTTCTAGCTACTCCCGGGTTAAAGGGTTTGTCCCAGTTAGGTTCTCCGATCTCTGCGTGGATACCGTTAGAGGTCTGTCTCCTTTGGTCATTTTGGTTTGACTTTGATATATAGTCACATGGATCTTGGCTTTCGGGAAGGTCCCGGAATAAAAATTTTGTTTTTCCGCACCGTGGGCATGTGATGCTCACACCGGGATTTTCCTACAGGAAGGAGAGCTTGATCGATGATGAAGAAGAGAGCTTCTCTTTTGATTTTAAAACCCCTTTTAAAACTAACGATGATCACCTCTTTCATTTCTTCATCTTAGGTTTTTAAGAACTCTTTCTTAAAACCCACGATCTCAACTCATCAAGCCATCTTTTGCCATTTGTCTTTTATAATTTTAAGGACATTAAATGCAAAGATGGGGAAGCTTCCAAGTTAGGCTTTATATATATATATATATATATATATATATATATATATATATATATATATATATATATATATATATATATATATATATATATATATATATATATATATATATATATATATAAGATGATAAGCCTCCTTCCTCTCCTTCCACGTTGACACATATATATATATATTAATTAATTCTTTAATTATATATATATGTATATAACTGCTGAAGTGGTCCAGTCACATTGGGGTCGGTCCTACCGGGTCCCGGTATGGAAAAACCACCGGAAACCTTTTTCAGTAATATCGATGTTGCGATCTCATCAGGACATATCTCGATCTCTTCGGGATCTATTTAATCCTATTGCTCTCCATATATTGGATCTCTATCCAAAACTATTTTACGAATTCTCCGAGTCACTCTTATGCGTGTGACCCATTAGGTTCCCGGTTATGTTGGTCACTTAGATTAACACTTAATCCAAGCAAGTCATGAGCGGTATCTAGCAACACATCATGACCCCCAATTGACCGAAAAGTAATTGGTTTGACGAATGAACCTATATTCATCATGAACCATATCACGAACCTTTTCATAGACAATTACTGTGCAATTCGTCTTTTCACCATGCTATACCCCACTTGGTTATGAGTATGGACAAAGTGTCAACTCTTACTAGAATGAATATGTCAAATCTATTCCAAGTGATATCAGTTCTCGTTCTGGGACTCATTACTTTATATGTCAATGAAGACATTCTTCATGACATAATTACTCCGGCCAGAGATTTCCAAGTAATGACCCTGGCAAGAGGCTATGGGTATCATCTTCTGCTATCACAGAAGTGGTGAATCATCTATTGGCTACTCAATTACCTTCGAATACCTCAAACTGTACCCAATCACCACCCTACGAGTGACCTCTGTAAAGCAACAAGGAATGAAGTCAAAGCACAGAATCAGTATCCAAGATATCCTTGAGTACCTCAAATCTAAGGATATTTGCACCATTGCTATGATGAGATTATCATTGACATTAGAATAGGACATCCATGTGATGATCTCATAGCAGGTCATCCAATGTACTTACTACCTCTTGTAAGCATCCACATCTCAACCCTAAACATCTCATATTTACAGTTTCTGAGATTCACTGCTTGATCAAATTAAGGAGCTTGAGATGTGCTAGTCTTTTCGGATTACCGATGTCCAGTTTCAGTAATCCTACGACTAGGGATAATTTAGATACTGACATAATTACACATGATAGGAATCTCAGTAGTATGATCGCATCATAATTTCCTTCATGCTATGTCAAGTATCATGGACTTCATTAATTTGCTTATAGATCAATATCCATTCATAAATAATGAACATCAAATTAATGAAATATGCCTTTCTTTATTTATTTATAAAGTATGTACACAACTTTATACAAAACGCGCTAAAGACGATTGCCTTTAGGGCACTACTCTAACACAATATAGTGTACATGTGTGTAACACATATATGCCACACTAATTGAGTTATAATAATAGTATATCAAATAATAATTTTGTGTCTCTAGGCATACAATAATGCTATATATAACCTAATAGCACATATTATAGGTACCAAGAGTATATTCATATTATATGCAGTCCAAAGTAATAATAAACCCAATACTATTCATACCTCCATAGGGTATAAACTTGATATGGTATTGCATAATTTTAGTTACATACATGTAGCGTATACTATATACCAAACTAGCATAGTATACAAATGTAATTGCATGTTAGGTATACTTATAGTTATAATTGGCATGGTTATACATATACAACCATAGTATCTAATATGATACTATAGTTATGGTATATCCTTTGGTTACTTTATATGTTATTGCATACCGGTGAGTATATTACATAACGGTGAGTAGATTACCATACCATGTTATAGTGTAATTACATATAGATTAAGTTTATACATAGTATCTAGTGGTACCATTACCCTAATTTGTACATATATTAGTTGTCCTTGTAACACTATATAGTCCAGAATAGTACTATTGTCAATACCTTGCCTTGTTATATAACTATAATTACTATTGTTATTAATTATAATTATATACTCACAGTGTTAAACCATTACCAATGTACCATATATATAGTTTGTACCATATATATAGTTTGATATACATATAACTATGTACAATAATACACACATATCGCCATAACTATTACCATGGTGCATGACTATTTTAAGTTATGACTATACATGTAATTATATTCTATACACCTTGATACCATGACTATTGTTGGTAGTTATGCCTACTATATTAATGTGTAGATTAATGGATGTTAAATTATATATAATGGTATGGTTTATACATAACGATTATTGTATATACCATGTAACAGCATAATGTGGTAAACCATGAACAAGTGTAGTCCGTACATATGTCAATGGTACTTACTATAATGTACTATGTAATTGTACCATAGTATGATACATACAATACTACTATGATAACATAATATGATTGATACTAGATAATATACATGATACCCACATGTTATCGTGGTATGGCATTAAAGGGTATACTACTTGGTACATATAGTGCCATGGTACCATGGTACAACATAGTAATAATGTACATGTATATGTAAGTTAATAGTATACCAGTACAATGACATAATATTAGGCATACAACGTAATTAGGTATATTATTGGATAGTACAATAATATACCCTATTAGGTATATAGTAATGGCATAATGCTATACTTACATGTTACACTCTTAGGTTTATATATTATGTTATGTACTACTATTATACACCTTAATAGTTAGAATACTATATATAGCATAACTGGTATAATACTAGTGTATGTATCATATACCATCATTCATTATAATTGTATCATATACCATATAATGGTATCCGTCATACATTAATGTATACCATACGTATGTATACATTAATTATACACCATTGTATAATTTGTATGCTCATTAGTATATTTTTGTATGGTTATCATATGGTTATCATATAGTTACTATTGTACTAATACCATATATAAATAATACCATACCATTATGGATATTAATGCATAAAATGTATACCTATAACCATTATTGGATATGTAATTAATATACCATAATACCACTATGTTAACACGGTACCTACACATGGGTATGGTACACCAATATAATGCATATGATGTACATTGTAGGTATTAGATATAGTGGCCTAATTAATATATTATGCCATATTATACCATACCCTATGCTACCATATACATGGTATCAATACAAGACTATATAATTGGATAGTATGATTGGATATACATAATAATATAACTGGTATATAGTATAACGGCACATATTATAGTTAAATATATTATGTGTTACATAATATTATTGTATACCATATGCCATTCATTGGTATACCTATAGTAATAAAATTTGCATGGTGCCCTAATAACGTATGTACTAAATTGGTACCAGTTATCATGTACCATGTTAATAGTTACGATAATTAGGGTATGGATTAATAATACCTATTTGTACATGGTATATCACATAGTATTAATCATAGTGTATTATACATGATCATATTTGTCATGGTAGGCATGTAATTACATTCATTGTTAATAGTAATGGTTATACTATATATCACAAGGGTATAACACATGACGGATATTATGGTTGTACTACTACATGTGGCCATGTAAAAATTGATATGGTACCATAACCGTAGGGAATTAATATGCACATGTATCCATGTACATATAACTATCAATGTACTGTCTATGATGGATTAAGTTATGGTGGGGTATATTTGTATAATGCCAATAATAATATGCACTAGTATACCGATGTTAGCGTAACATACAATAGTATATTGGTTGATGGAGAACCATGGGCATGTGAAAGACAAGAAAAAACACATCCATGGTGTGATTCGCCTCAAGGAAACCTAGGACATGACTTGCAAGGACATAAGCTTGCAAAAGGAAGCTTAGGAGTTAAAATTGGATCAGATTTGAAGTTTGAATGTTCAAGCAAGGAGATGAACGAAATTCCCAAATCAAAGGCCCAACATTCAAGTCTAATATTTCTAAAGATCCATTACAAGAAGTTGGAGGCCCAACGACAAGAGCTAGGGCCAAAAAGCATTGAATTGTTTAATCCAAGACCTTCAAGAGATAGAGCCTATATTGTTGAGTCAGATTTCATCTTATAAAAGTCCAAGAGGCATTGTCTTACTCCTTAAAGCCCAACATAAATTGCACAAAGGCCCACATGGAGTCCAATTGGGAGAACTCACTTAAAATACCATGTGACAAGCATGTGCCACTTAAAAATAAGGATAAGGACGTGATCCCAAAGGTCCAACATGTTGAGATCATGTTTTATTTAGTTTCCTTTTTTGTTTCCACGAAATAATGTGATCTAGTCAACACCTTTATAAGTTTATTTTGTTTCCTTTTAGGGATTGATTTGTTTCCTTTTATTTAGTATCTTCTTTAGGACATTAAGTTAGGAAGTTTTCCCTATAAATAGGCACCCTCTATGTACTTTGAAAAGGGATCTTTCATTTAGAAATAATGATACGGAAACTCCAAGAAAACAAGGTTCTTGAAACCCCCTAATCCTATTGAATTAAAACCCTAATCTTCCTATTCTAGGAACATGCTAGTTCAAACCCCAATTATACAAAATTGAGACCCAAACCTGATACAACTCACCAAGGCAATGGAGACTTGAGGATGCCAATGGGTCCAATTACAAGGTCACGCTCCAACATGCTTAAAGCACAATTTCAGATTTATGTACAAGCTTTTGTTTCACAAGAACTTCAAGAAGTTTTGTTGATCAAGCTTGGGGAAAAGCTTAGGAAGACACCTAAGTGTGTGTACACATTGGAGGCATCAAATCAAGAGGGCTAACACTTAGCCAATTTTCACAAGCACAAGTCTAATCAATGGGCTTGAGCTTATTTTATCTTATAAAGGGCATGTGGACTTCTTTTAGGCTTTTTCATGGGCTGGTTTGCATTAAGTGTGCATGTGCTTTATTAAAAAAGTCATGTGCATGTTTTATTTTAAGGAACCAAGCTTGTGGGCCTAGTTTAAAAGCCCAATTCGCCCCTCTTAAGTTAGTCTTCTATTTTGTGGTTTTCTTATCCTATTTGGACAAGGACTAGTCAATTATATTAATTTTGAAGCCCAAATCCATGTGGGATTTAGTCTTGGGCAGATTTGTTTCAAGAAGGCCTTTTGATATTTTGGGCTTTCTTCAGGGTTTTTAGGTTATCTTTGTTAGGGTTTACATTGCAAAGGGTATTTAAACCTTTGCTTTAGCCATGAACACGAGTTTTAGAGAGATCAACAAAATTAGAAAGCATTCTTCAAGAGAGAATTGAGATTCTTGCTTGTTTTACCTTAAGGATTTATTCAACTTATCAAGTAAGTTCTAACTTGTATGTTAATTCAATTCCTACAATCTTATACTCTTTGTTACCAATTCCTTGCTGTTTTGGGGGTGAAGGGTCTTGTTAGATTGATTGAATTTAGGTTTAGGAACAATCATTGAAACGGAGGTGATCTAGACATTGATTCTAGGTTGTTGCCGTATCATCTTTGGTATCAGAGCCTAGGTTTTAAATTCAATCTTTATCTTTAATTTTTTTGTTTGTTCTTGATTATTATAGTTAGTTCATCATTAAAATTCGAAAAAAAGAAAAAAAAAAAAAGAAGAAAAGAAAGAAAAAAAAGAAAGAAAGAAGTAAAAAAAAATCAAGATTGTGAATCTTTGTGAGTTTGAGTTGATTTGCTTGCAAGATTCATCAAGAAACGAATCTGATCTTTCAAGAATTCTTTAATTTCGTTTCTTTATTATTCAAATTCATCAAGAACACATCCTTCATTCAAGAACTTCATCAAGACTTGTTTTCTTGCATCAAGAAACACTTTCTTGTTTCAAGATTTACGTTCTTCGCTCAAAACGTGTGTCTTTGATATAATTGCTTATCTTTATGTTCTTGAGTAATTGGGGCAGATTGGAATGTTTTTGTTAATTTGGGTTTAGGGTTGAGTTTAATTCCTAGTTTCGTCTTTTCTTCAACTCTTTGGTTGTTTTTTTTTTTGCTGTTCTTTTTGTTTCCATTACACTTGAATTGAGTAATCTTGTTTCATATTGCTCAATTGGTACCAAAATCGTTCACATCGCTTTCTCCATCTAGTATGTGTTTATTTTCGCCTTCCTTGTTTTCTTTACATTAAATTGCATCTAGCTTTGTTTTTTCTTCCTTTATTTAGGTATTCGTTGCTTTCCTTTTGAATTACGTTGCTGTTGTGTTTATTTGGTTGGTAGTGATTGATCCGGACAAGTAAACCTGTGCTAGAATCTAAAGTGGTAAAAAGCAAGAGTGTGTAAGCTCATTTGAGGGTAAAAGCCATCTTCTTGAGTGAAACACGAGAGTATCCAATCTGCTTTAGAGAGAAACACGTGAGGGAGTGTGTGAGGAGCTATTCTAACGTGTTTTTGCAGGTTTTACATCATGGCCAATTCAAAGGATAGTAAAGGTAGTGACAAGAATGAAAAGAATAGTGAGGCTGATCAACACACATTCTTTACTTTGGAGGCTATGCAACATCAATTCCAAAGGATTGAGAACATGTTCAGGGATGTCAGTGATAAATTTGATAGACAAGATCAAATCATTAGGAATTTACAACGAGAGGCTTCATCTAATCGTGCAACATGGAGGCAAAATGCTAGGGAGCCAACTCCTGTGCGCTTTGAGTATGAAGATGAATATGATGATGGGGAAGATGAAGAAGATTGACATAGGGCCAGATTTGGTGGAAGAGGGGGACGGAATGATAGAGGAAGAGGAAGAGGTTATAGAGGCCGAGACAATGCAAGGGGAGAAGACAGGGTCGAGCGTGTGGATAGAAATTTGGGCAGTATCAAGATGAAAATACCATCTTTCCAAGGTAAGAATGATCCAGAAGCTTACTTAGAATGGGAAAGAAAGGTGGAGATGATTTTTGAATGCCATAACTATTCTGAGGAGAAGAAGGTGAAGCTTGCTGCCGTGGAATTTCATGATTATGCACTTATTTGGTGGGATCAACTTGTTTTGAACAGAAGAAGGAATGGAGAGGATCCTATTGATACTTGGGCTGAAATGAAGAGGGTCATGAAGAAGAGGTTTGTGCCTAGTTACTTCTATAGGAAGCTCCATCAAAGGCTCCAAACCTTGAGACAAGGCACCAAAAGTGTAGAAGAGTACCATAAGGAGATGGAGATAGCCATGATTAGGGCTAATGTAGAAGAAGAAAGAGAAGCCACCATGGCACGTTTCTTGGCTGGTTTGAACAAAGACATTGCAAATGTTATTGAATTGCACCATTATGTGGAGTTAGAGGAGATGGTGAATATGGCCATGAAGGTGGAGAGGCAACTCAAGTACAAAAGCTCCAACAAGGCTTCTTACCCAAGCTCTACTACAAATTGGAACTCGAAATGGTCCAAGAAAAATGAGAAGGACAAAGACAAGCTAAAGGAAGAGAAGAACAAGGCAGATCCAAAAGGTACTTTTAAAACTCCAAGTTCATCTAGTTCCAATTCTGAAAAGCATAGGACTATTAAATGCTTTAAATGTCTTGGTGTTGGTCATATTGCTTCTCAATGCCCAAACAAGAAAACAATGTTTGTGAGAGGAGGAGAAGTTGTGTCTGAGGAGGAAGAAGATGATTTGACTTCCATGCCTGAGTTGGAAGATTGTTCTGATGTGGAAGTTGAGGATGCACCTAGGGGTGAATTACTTGTTACTAGGTGAGTTTTGAATGCTCAAGTGAAGGAAGATGGAATTGAGCAAAGGGAAAATATTTTTCATTCCAGATGCCTAGTGAATGAGAAGATTTGTAGCCTGATCATTGATGGGGAAGCTGCACTAATGTGGCTAGTACATTGATGGTAGAAAACTCGGGTTGGAGTGCTTGAAACACCCTAGGCCGTATAGACTACAATGGCTGAATGACATGGGGGAAATCAAGGTAAATAAACAAGTCCTTGTATCTTTCTCCATTGGAAAGTATTCTGATCAAGTACTTTGTGATGTTGTACCTATGCATGCTTGCCATTTATTGCTCGGTCGACCTTGGCAATATGATAGAAGAGTGTTACATGATGGTTTTAAGAATAGGTATTCATTTACTATGGGAGATCAGAAATTTGTTCTTGCTCCATTGGCACCAAAAGAGGTATATGAGGACCAAATGCAATTAAAAAGGAGTATGGAGGGAATGCAACAAAGACAGGACAAAAAACTTCAAGAAAAGCATGACAATACAAAAATTGAGGGGAAGGTTGAGAACCTTACAAAAGGGGAGTAGAAATCTAAATCAAAAGAAAAGAGAGAAAGTGAGGCCGAGAGTGAGAGAAGAAAAGTGGGGAAAGAGGCCTCAAAAGAAATTCAATTAAAAGGCCCAAATGAGAGAGAGGGTAGAAAGAAACAAAACTTCTATGCAAAAATGAGAGATGTAAGGGTTGCTTGTGTGGAAAGGAGATGTTTGTTTGTACTTTTGTACAAGCAAGCTTATTTTAATGAATATGACCTTGACCCTTGTTTGCCTAATAGTGTTGTTTCTCTTTTGCAGGAGTATGGAGATGTTTTCCCTGAGGAGTTGCCTAAGGAATTGCCGCCTATTAGAGGAATAGAACATCAGATTGACTTCATGCCTAGGGCGCAGATTCCAAATAGACCAGCTTATAGGGCTAATCCTGAAGAAACTAAGGAACTCCAAAAGCAAGTGGAAGAATTGCTACAAAAGGGACACATCAGGGAGAGTCTTAGTCCTTGTGCCGTGCCAGTGATATTGGTTCCAAAGAAGGATGGGAGTTGGCGCATGTGTGTGGATTGCAGAGCTGTTAACAAGATAACAGTAAAGTATCGCCATCCTATACCTAGATTGGATGATATGATTGATGAATTGCATGGTGCATGTGTGTTTACCAAAATTGATCTTATGAGTGGTTACCATCAGATTAGAATGAAAATTGGTGATGAATGGAAAACTGCTTTTAAAACAAAACATGGTTTATATGAGTGGCTTGTCATGCCTTTTGGCTTAACTAATGCTCCTAGTACATTTATGCGTTTGATGAATCATGTTTTGAGGTCATTTATTGGTAAGTTTGTTGTGGTATATTTTGATGACATATTGATCTATAGCAAAAGCATTAATGAGCATATTGAGCATCTTAGGCTTGTCTTAGATGCACTTAGGGCAGAAAAGTTATATGCTAAGTTAAAGAAGTGTACATTTTGCATGGATTGTGTCATATTTCTTGGTTATGTTGTTTCTTCTAATGGAATTGAGGTGGACCAAGAAAAGGTCAAGGCAATTAGGGAGTGGCGAGACCTACAAGTGTTACTCAGTGAGATCTTTTCATGGACTTGCTAGTTTCTATAGGAGGTTTGTGAAAGATTTTAGTTCCATTGCAGCTCCATTGGTGAGATTGTTAAAAGGAGGTAGGATTTAAGTGGGAGAGGCGCAGAAATTGCTTTTAACACTTTGAAAGAAAAACTTTGTTCTGCACCTATTTTGAGTTTACCTGATTTTTCTTCTACTTTTGAGATTGAATGTGATGCCTCTGCGATAGGTATTGGTGCTGTTTTATTGCAGGAAGGCGTCCCATTGCCTATTTTAGTGAGAAGTTGAATGGTGCTCAAATGAAGTATTCCACTTATGACAAGGAGCTATATGCATTGGTAAGAGCTCTACAAACTTGGCAACATTATCTATGGCCAAAGGAATTCGTGATTCACACTGATCATGAGAGTTTGAAGCATCTTAAGGGCCAAGGTAAGTTAAATAAAAGACATGCTAAGTGGTTGGAGTTCATAGAGACATTCCCATATGTTGTGAAATACAAGCAAGGTAAAGAAAATGTGATCACTGATGCATTGTCTAGGAGGTATGCTCTAATCTCTTCTCTTAGTTCTAAGTTGATTGGGTTTGAGTATATAAAGATTTGTACAAATCAGATTCTGACTTTGCTAATGTGTATGATGCATGTGAACAAGTTGCTTTTCAAAAGTTTTATAGGAATGATGGATATTTGTTTAGAGATAATAAACTATGTATTCCTACTTGTTCTATGCGTGAGATGCTTGCTAAGGAGTCTCATGATGGAGGTTTAATGGGACATTTTGGTATTGCTAAAACACTTGACATATTACAGGAGAATTTTTATTGGCCTAACATGAAAAAGGATGTTGAAAGAGTTTGCTCTAGTTGTGTAGCGTGTAGGCAAGCCAAGTCCAAGGTGCAACCACATGGGTTGTACACGCCTCTTCCTGTCCCTATTAGTCCTTGGATTGATATATCTATGGATTTTGTGTTAGGATTGCCTAGGACTAGGAAAGGACGTGATAGCATCTTTGTTGTAGTTGATCGATTTAGTAAAATTGCTCATTTTATTGCATGTCATAAATCTGATGATGCTACACATGTTGCTGATTTGTTTTTTAGGGATGTTGTTAGATTACATGGCATTCCTAGAACCATTGTTTCAGATAGGGATTCTAAGTTTTTAAGTCACTTTTGGCGTGTTCTATGGAATAAATTGGGAACAAAGCATTTGTTTTCTACAACTTGTCATCCCCAAACAGATGGACAAACTGAAGTGGTTAATAGAACCTTAGGATCTTTATTGCGCGCTGTTGTGGGTAAAAATTTGAAAGCTTGGGAAGATTGTTTGCCTTTGATTGAGTTTGCATATAATAGAAGCATTCATTCTTCTACAGGTTATTCTCCATTTGAGATTGTGTATGGTTTTAACACATTAACTCCATTGGATTTGTTGCCTTTACCCTTGAACGAGATTGTTAATGTAGATGGGCAGCAAAGGGCCGAATTGGTTAAAACAATACATGAGAAAGCTAGGCAGCACATTGAGGAAAAGAACAAGAAGTATGCTCAAAGAGCCAATCAAGGGCGTAGGGAGATGAAGTTTGAACTTGGAGATTGGGTTTGGGTGCACTTCAGGAAGGAGAGATTTCCTAAACGAAGGAAGTCCAAGCTTGATCCTAGAGGGGATGGTCCTTTTCAAGTGCTTGAACGCATCAATGACAATGCCTA
Source organism: Erythroxylum novogranatense (assembly GCA_029891385.1). Taxonomy (NCBI): domain Eukaryota; kingdom Viridiplantae; phylum Streptophyta; class Magnoliopsida; order Malpighiales; family Erythroxylaceae; genus Erythroxylum; species Erythroxylum novogranatense. The sequence goes on from CM057233.1 coordinate 63,205,909, forward strand.
TAGGGTGGATTTGCCAGGAGAGTATAGTGTTAGTGCTACTTTTAATGTTTCGATTTATCTCCTTTGATAATGTAGGTCTTGATTCGAGGACTAATCCTTTTGAGGAGGAGGGAATGATACAACTCACCAAGGCAATGGAGACTTGAGGATGCCAATGGGTCCAATTACAAGGTCGCGCTCCAACAAGCTCAAAGCACAATTTCAGATTTATGTACAAGCTTTTGTTTCACAAGAACTTCAAGAAGTTTTGTTGATCAAGCTTGGAGAAGAGCTTAGGAAGACACCTAAGTGTGTGTGCACATTGGAGGCTTCAAACCAAGAGGGCTAACACTTAGCCAATTTTCACAAGCACAAGTCTAATCAATGGGCTTGGGCTTATTTTATCTTATAAGGGGCATGTGGACTTCTTTTAGGCTTTTTCATGGGCTGATTTGCATTAAGTGTGCATGTGCTTCATTAAAAAAAGTAATGTGCATGTTTTATTTTAAGGAACCAAGCTTGTGGGCCTAGTTTAAAAGCCCAATTCGCCCCTCTTAAGTTAGTCTTCTATTTTGTGGTTTTTTTTATCCTATTTGGGCAAGGACTAGTCAATTTTAATTAGTTTTGAAGCCCAAATCGATGTGGGATTTATTCTTGGGCAGATTTGTTTCAAGAAGGCCTTTTGATATTTTGGACTTTCTTTAGGGTTTTTAGGTTATCTTTGTTAGGGTTTACATTGCAAAGGGTATTTAAACCTTTGCTTTATCCATGAACACGAGTTTAGAGAGATCAATAAAAATTAGAAAGCATTCTTCAAGGGAGAATTGAGATTCTTGCTTGTTTTACCTTAGGGATTGATTCAACTTATCAAGTAAGTTCTAACTTGTGGCGTTAATTCAATTCCTACAATCTTATACTCTTTGTTACCAATTCCTTGCTATTTTGGGGGTGAAGGGTCTTGTTAGATTGATTGAATTTAGGTTTGGGAACAATCATTGAAACGGAGGTGATCTAGACATTGATTCTAGGTTGTTGCCGTATCATGCTTTGAGCTTGTTGGAGCGCGACCTTGTAATTGGACCCATTGGCATCCTCAAGTCTCCATTGCCTTGGTGAGTTGTATCATAAACCTAAAAGGAATAGGTTACAAGACCCTTTAATGCTAAAACAAGCCTAATCCTAACTAGTTTAGGTGTTTATAGCCTAATAATGCAATCTGATCCTAATCCACTTAGAATTGGGCTAAACTAACTCAAATAAGACCAAAATAACTTAAATAAACCTAAGGGTGGTGGATGGGCCTAATGGATTACTCTACATAGGCCCACACACTTGGTTGTCCAAAACTAGCTTTAAATAAACTAAAGCAAGTACTAATAAATACCTAGCCCATAACAAGTCTCTTTGGGCCTAATAAACAAAGGATAAATAACAAGCCCAATGTACTAAAATAAGTCCATAAGAATAATTGAACTTGTCTTGAAATTTGGCTAAGTATTAGCCCCTCCACATGCCCTCTCTAGAAGAATCACAAGCTTGACTACTCCACTTGAATTCTCCACGGATGGTTCGGTCTTGTCATTAAGGTGAGATGTAATGTGACTTTGAACAAACCCTTGAAGTGCTTGTTTAAGCCTTGCTGCACATTGTCTTGTAATAGGTCCACTTGGCAAAGTAAACTTGTCTTGACGTGTTGCACCTTGATCTCTATTGCCATGGCTTCTTGTATCAAATAATATTGAGAGCTTTCTTGCTTTCTTTGTATTCTTTGAGAATACTTGACTTATCAAAGGAGTGGTCTTCCTTTGTGGCGTCCTAAGCTTAGAGTTCTAAGAAACAAGTTCTCTTAGGGTTTTTTCCATTGACCAACATTCTTGCTAGGGTTCTAAGAGACAAGTTCTCTTAGGGTTCTTTTTATCGACCAACATTCTTCTAACCGCCCATTTTCTCTTTGTGTTCTGTTTCTATCTTTTCAACTTGTTTCTTGTGATTTTGTGTGTTTGCTTGATTCTATCTACTCCTAGGCACAGTTCCATCTTGTTGAAAGTTCTATAGGACAGGTTCCTATTGGGTCTCCCATCATTTGGTATCAGAGTGCTTTGGTTGCAAGATTTCAAATAACTATCCTTTTGTTGTTTATTTTCGTTATTCTTTTCTGGTCGTTTTTCATCGACTAGTTCGTGCCCCTTTTGCTGGAGTTTTTGGCAGAATAATAGGAATTTCTTCAAGTTCAAAATCCCTTCTTTATTTTCGTTTTGGAATCACTCAAATCCAAGCTTTCCAGAGCAAGTTACACCAAGTCTAAATTGAGAGCATCCAGCTTCTGAAAAAAAAAGTAGAAGTAAAAAAAAATAGAAATTTGTCAAAAAAAGAGAAAGAAAAAAAAGTGGAAGTGAAAAAAAAAAGAAATTAGTAAAAAAAAGGAGAAAAAAAGACAAAAAAAACAAAAAAAAAAGAAGAAGAAAACAATCAGAGTGTGTGATGCAAGTTTTAGAGAGGTGGAGTCCAAGTTTGCTACTTTCCTAATTGCAAGTGCTTTCCTATCTTGTATTGCTTTCAACTCTCTATATTACTTTCCTATTTGCTTCACTTTCCTATCTTGTATTGCTTGGAACTTGCTTGCTTTCCCATTTGCTTTACTTTCTTATTTCAGTCACTTTCCTATTTTGTTTTTAGTTTCCTATTTCATTTCTTGCCTCATTCATCTTTCTTTAGTTTCAAGTTTGATTATCCAAGGTAATCACTTCCTTAATTCATTCCTTATACCATTTTTTCCTACACTCTATTTTCCCTTTTGGATTCTTTGAGAAATTTATCTTGGGATTCTAATATTGGCTGCCACTTGGTTTGATTGCTTCTATTTGATTGTGTCTTGTTTCGAATAAGGATACTATAGAAAGCAAGTTGAGTGGTAAAAGGCAAAAGTGTTTACATTATAGAAAAAGCCAATTTTTGTGTGAAACACGAGTGTTTTGACATTTGTTGAGTGTATACACGTGAGGTTGAGTGGTGAGGTCCATATTGTTTTTTTTATTGTTCACTAACATTTTTCAGTTCATAAATATGTATCAAGAAGATGAATCACCTGAGCTAGATCTTAAAGTCTTTATGAAGGCTGTGCAAGATCAATTCCAGAGGTTGAATGCTAGGTTAGATGACATTCAATCCACCTAAAACTCCAAAGGTCCTAGAAGAGTGTTCCATAGAGAAGATGAAGATGTGCAAACCGAGGATGAACTCCCCAACACTAGGAGAGGCAGACAAGCTTCCTCTCGTAATGAACTCGATAACATAAAATTGAAAATCCCTTCCTTTCAAGGAAAAAATGATCTTGAATTATATTTAGAATGGGAAAGGAAAACAGAACATGTATTTGTGTGTCATACATATAGTGAAGAGAAAAAGATAAAACTTGCTGCTGTTGAATTGTGTGACTATGCTAGTATTTGGTGGGATCAATTGCAAATAAATAGAAGGTGGAATCTTCAAAGACCAATCCGCACATGGCAAGAAATGAAAGCCATCATGAGAAAGCTCTTTGTTCCAAGTCATTACTATCGAGAATTGTTCAAGCGGCTGCAAAGATTGAGGCAAGGATCTATGAATGTTGAAGAGTACCACCAAGGGATGGAGATCATCATGATTGGGGCCAATGTTGAGGAAGACATGCAGGCTACCATGAGAAGATTTCTTGATGGTTTGCGCCCTGAAATTGCTTCCATTGTAGAGCTGCAAAATTTCCTTGACATGGATGAGTTGTTGCACAAGGCCATCATGGTAGAAAAGCAATTAAAGATCCAAAATGGTGCTGGGTCAAGTTCTTGGAAGAAAACCTTGAAGGAGTCCAAAATTTTCTTCAAATCCAAGGGAGACATCAAGCCAAAAGAGGAAAGTAAGCCTAAATTCTCCACCCCAAATCCTAAGGGTAAAAATGACTCTAAATCCTCTTCTTCTTCTAATCCTTCTTATAAAGTTAAGTGCTTTAAATTTCAAGGTTTTGGTCATATTGCTTCTCAATGCGCTAATAAAAGGACTATGATTTTACTTGAGAATGGTGATGTTGTACCAATGTTGCTAGCACTTTACTTGTTGACAAGCTTAATTTGCCTATTTTGAAACATCCTAAACCATATAAATTTCAATGGCTAAATGATTGTGGTGAGGTGAAAGTCACCAAACAAGTGATGGTTGCATTTTCTGTTGGAAAGTATCATGATGAGATTTTATGTGATGTTGGACCAATGTATGCTGGACATGTTTTGCTTGGTTGACCATGGCAAATTGATAGAAAAGTTAGGCATGATGGATATAAAAATTGTTATTCTTTTCCTTTCCATGGTAAAAATATGGTGGTGAAACCTATTAGGCCCATTCAAGCTTATGAGGATCAAGTGAGGATTGAGAAAGAATGCAAATTGAAGGCAAAAGAAAAGAAAGAGAGAGACGTCGAAAGGAAAGATGCTATTGTGTTTTGCATGGATACAATTTAGAAAAATGTTCCTTTTGCATGGATACTATTGTGTTTCTTGGCTTTATTGTAGGTGCCAAAGGACTTTAAGTTGATGAAGAGAAAGTGAAAGCAATTAGAGAATGGCCAAATCCCAAGAATGCGAATGAAGTTTGAAGCTTCTACGGCTTGGCTAGCTTTTATTGGAGATTTGTGAAGGACTTCTCTACTATTGCAGCCCCTTTGAATGAATTGGAGTTGCATGCTAAAGTTAGAGCCAACATTGAGAGGAGAAATGAACAATATGCAAAGCAAGCCAATAAAAGCAGAAGGCGTGTTATATTTGAAACTGGAGATTGGGTTTGGGTGCACTTGAGAAAGGAGAGGTTTCCAGAACAAAGGAAATCTAAGCTCCAGCCAAGAGGAGATAGCCCTTTTCAAGTTTTAGAAAGGATTAATAATAATGCTTATAAAATTGGTTTGTCTAGCTCCTATGGTAATGTGAGTGCTACATTCAATGTATCTGATTTATCCGTCTTTGATGCTGTAGATTCGAGGACGAATCCTTTCAAGGAGGGAGAGAATGATGGAGAACCATGGGCATGTGAAGGACAAGAAGAAACGCATCCATGGTGTGATTCGCCTCAAGGAAACCTAGGACGTGACTTGCATGGACATAAGCTTGCAAAAGGAAGCTTAGGAGCCGAAATTCGATCAGATTTGAAGTTTGAATGTTCAAGGCAAGGAGATGAACGAAATTCCCATATCAAAGGCCCAACATTCAAGTCTAATATTCCTAAAGATCCTTTACAAGATGTTGGAGGCCCAATGAAAAGAGATAGGGCCAAAAAGCATTGAATTGTTTAATCCAAGACCTTCAAGAGATAGAGCCCATATTGTTGAGTCAAATTTTATCTCATAAAGATCCAAGAGGCATTGTCTTACTCCTTGAAGCCCAACATAAAGTGTCCAAAGGCTCACATGGAGTCCAATTGGGAGAACTCAGTTAAAGTACCATGTGACAATCATTGTGCCACTTAAAAATAAGGATAAGGATGTGATCCCTAAGGTCCAACATGTTGAGATCATGTTTTATTTAGTTTCCTTTTTTGTTTCCTTGAAATAAGGTGATCTAGTCAACATCTTTATAAGTTTATTTTGTTTCCTTTTGGGGATTAATTTGTTTCCTTTTATTTAGTATCTTCTTTAGGACGTTAAGTTAGGAAGTTTTTCCTATAAATAGGCACCCTCTATGTACTATGAAAGGGTATCTTTCATTTAGAAATAATATTGAGAGCTTTCTTGCTTTCTTTGTATTCTTTGAGAATACTTGACTTATCAAAGGAGTGGTCTTCCATTGTGGCGTCCTAAGGTTAGAGCTCTAAGAGAGAAGTTCTCTTAAGGTTCTTTCCATTGACCAACATTCTTGCTAGGGTTCTAAGAGACAAGTTCTCTTAGGGTTCTTTTTATCGACCAACATTCTTCTAACCGCCCATTTTCTCTTTGTGTTCTGTTTCTATCTTCTCAATTTGTTTCTTGTGATTTGGTGTGTTTGCTTGATTCTATCTACTCCTGGGCATAGTTCCATCTTGTTGAAGGTTCTATAGGACAAGTTCCTATTGGGTCTCCCATCATTGGTCGTATGGGTATTTATAACCATACATATTAATAGCTTAGTATATACCACTAGTACCTACTATATTTACATATTATTAATGATACGGCAACAACCTAGAATCAATGTCTAGATCACCTCCGTTTCAATGATTGTTCCCAAACCTAAATTCAATCAATCTAACAAGACCCTTCACCCCTAAAACAGCAAGGAATTGGTAACAAAGAGTATAAGATTGTAGGAATTGAATTAACGTCACAAGTTAGAACTTCCTTGATAACTCGAATCAATCCTTAAGGTAAAACAAGCAAGAATCTCAATTCTCTCTTGAAGAATGCTTTATGATTTTATTGATCTCTCTTCAAAACTCGTGTTCATACCTAAAGCAAGGGTTTAAATACCCTTTGCAATATAAACCCTAACAAAGATAACCTAAAAACCCTAAAGAAAGCCCAAAGTATCAAAAAGGCCTTCTTGAAACAAATCTGCCCATGAACAAATCCCACATGGATTTGGGCTTCAAAACTAATTAAAATTGACTAGTCCTAGACCAAATAGGATAAGAAAACCATAAAAATAGAAGACTAACTTAAGAGGGGCGAATTGGGCTTTTAAACTAGGCCCACAAGCTTGGTTCCTTAAAATAAAACATGCACATGACTTTTTTAATGAAGCACATGCACACTTAATGCAAATCAGCCCATGACAAAGCCTAGAAGAAGTCCACATGCCCTTTATAAGATAAAATAAGCCCAAGCCCATTGATTAGACTTGTGCTTGTGAAAATTAGCTAAGTGTTAGCCCTCTTGATTTGATGCCTCCAATGTGCACACACACTTAGGTGTCTTCCTAAGCTCTTCTCCAAGCTTGATCAACAAAACTTCTTGAAATTCTTGTGAAACAAAAGCTTGTACATAAATCTGAAATTGTGCTTTGAGCTTGTTGGAGCGTGACCTTGTAATTGGACCCATTGGCATCCTCAAATGTCCATTGCCTTGGTGTGTTGTATCAATTATTCAATCACTACCAACCAAATAAGCACAACAGCAACTTAATTCAATAGAAAACAACGAATACCTAAAGAAAGGAAGAAAACACAAAACTAGATGCAATTTAAGGTAAAGAAAGCAAGGAAGACGAAAATAAACACATACTAGATGGAGAAAACGTATGTGAATGATTTTTAGTGCCAATAGAGCAATATGAAACAAGATTACTCAATTCAAGTGTAATGGAAACAAAAGGATAGCAAACCAAAAAAAATCAACCAAAGAGTGCAAGAACAAACAAAACTAGGAATTAAACTCAACCCTAAACCCAAATTAACAAGAACATTCCAATCTGCCCCCAATTACTCAAGAACTTAAAGATAAGCAATTATATGAAAGAGACACGTTTTGAGCAAAGAAAGTAAAATTTGAAACAAGAACGTGTTTCTTGATGCAAGAAAACAAGTCTTGATGAGTTTCTTGAATGAAGGATGTGTTCTTGATGAATCTTGAATAATAAATAAATGAAATTAAAGAATTTTTGAATAATCAAATTCGTTTCTTGATGAATCTTGCAAGCAAATCAACTCAAACTGACAAAGATTCACAATCTTGATTTTTTTTCTTTTTCTTTTCTTTTTTACTTCTTTCTTTTCTTTCTTTTATTCTTTTTCTTTCTTTCTTTCTTTTGTTTTTTTCTTTCTTTCTTTCTTTTCTTTTTTTTTTCCGAATTTGAATGATAAACTAACTATAATAATCAAGAACAAACAGAAAATTAAAGATAAAGTTTGAATTTAAAACCTAGGCTCTGATACAAAAGATGATACGGCAACAACCTAGAATCAATGTCTAGATCACCTCCGTTTCAATGATTGTTCCCAACCCTAAATTCAATCAATCTAACAAGACCCTTCACCCCCAAAACCGCAAGGATTTGGTAACAAAGAGTATAAAGATTGTAAGAATTGAATTAACGTCACAAGTTAGAACTTACTTGATAAGTTGAATAAATCCTTAAGGTAAAACAAGCAAGAATCTCAATTCTCTCTTGAAGAATGCTTTCTAATTTTATTAATCTCTCTAAACTCGTGTTCATGGCTAAAGCAAAGGTTTAAATACCCTTTGCAATGTAAACCCTAACAAAGATAACCTAAAAACCCTAAAAAAACCCCAAAATATCAAAAAGGCCTTCTTGAAACAAATCTGCCCAAGAACATATCCCACGTGGATTTGGGCTTCAAAACTAATTAAAATTGACTAGTCCTAGACCAAATAGGATAAGAAAACCATAGAAAAAGAAGACTAACTTAAGAGGAGCGAAATGGGCTTTTAAACTAGGCCCACAAGCTTGGTTTTGTTAAAATAAAAAATGGACTTGACTTTTTTAATGAAGCACATGCACACTTAATTCAAATCAGCCCATGAAAAAGCCTAAAAAAAAGTCCAGAAGCCCTTTATAAGATAAAATATTAACAATCTCATTCAAGGGTAAAGGCAACAAATCCAATGGAGTTGATGGGTTAAAACCATACACAATCTCAAATGGAGAATAATCTGTAGAAGAATGAATGCTTATATTATATGCAAACTCAGTCAAAGGCAAACAATCTTCCCAAGCTTTCAAATTTTTACCTACAATAGCACGCAATAAAGATCCTAAGGTTCTATTAACCACTTCAGTTTGTCCATCTTTTTGGGGATGACAAGTTGTAGAAAACAAAAGTTTTGTTCCTAATTTATTCCATAGAACACGCCAAAAGTGACTTAAAAACTTAGAATCCCTATATGAAACAATGGTTCTAGGAATGCCATGCAATCTAACAACATTCCTAAAAAACAAATCAGCAATATGTGTAGCATCATCAGATTTATGACATGCAATAAAATGAGTCATTTTACTAAATCTATCAACTACAACAAAGATGCTATCACGTCCTTTCTTAGTCCTAGGCAATCCTAACGCAAAATCCATAGATATATAAATCCAAGGACTAATAAGGACAGGTAGAGGCGTGTACTACCCATGTGGTTGCACCTTGGACTTGGCTTGCCTACACGCTACACAACTAGAGCAAATTCTTGCTACATCCTTTTTCATGTTAGGTCAATAAAAATGCTCCTGTAATATGTCAAGTGTTTTAGCAATACCAAAATGTCGCATTAAACCTCCATCATGAGACTCCCTAGCAAGCATCTCACGCATAGAACAAGTAGGAATACATAGTTTATTATCTCTAAACAAATATCCATCATTCCTATAAAACTTTTGAAAAGCAACTTGATCACATGCATCATACACATTAGCAAAGTCAGAATCTGATTTGTACAAATCTTTTATATACTCAAACCCAATCAACTTAGAACTAAGAGAAGAGATTAGAGCATACCTCCTAGACAATGCATCAGCGATAACATTTTCTTTACCTGGTTTGTATTTCACAACATATGGGAATGTCTCTATGAAATACAACCACTTAGCATGTCTTTTATTTAACTTACCTTGGCCCTTAAGTTGCTTCAAACTCTCATGATCAGTGTGAATCACGAATTCCTTTGGCCATAGAAAATTTTGCCAAGTTTGTAGAGCTCTTACCAATGCATATAGCTCCTTGTCATAAGTAGAAACTAGCAAGTCCATGAAAAGATCTCACCTGAGTAACACTTGTAGGTCTCGGCCACTCCCTAATTGCCTTGACCTTTTCTTGGTCCACCTCAATTCCATTAGAAGAAACAACATAACCAAGAAATATGACATGTTCCATGCAAAATGTACACTTCTTTAACTTAGCATACAACTTTTCTGCCCTAAGTGCATCTAACACAAGCCTAAGATGCTCATTAATGCTTTTGCTATAGATCAATATGTCATCAAAATATACCACAACAAACTTACCAATAAATGACCTCAAAACATGATTCATCAAACGCATAAATGTACTAGGAGCATTAGTTAAGCCAAAAGGCATCACAAGCCACTCATATAAACCATGTTTTGTTTTAAAAGGTTTCCATTCATCACCAATTTTCATTCTAATATGATGGTAACCACTCATAAGATCAATTTTGGTAAACACACATGCACCATGCAATTCATCAATCATATCATCCAATCTAGGTATAGGATGGCGATACTTTACCGTTATCTTGTTAATGACTCTGCAATCCACACACCTGCCTAACTCCCATCCTTCTTTGGAACCAATATCACTGGCACGGCACAAGGACTAAGACTCTCCCTGATGTGTCCCTTTTGTAGCAATTCTTCCACTTGCTTTTGGAGTTCCTTAGTTTCTTCAGGATTAGCCTTATAAGCTGGTCTATTTGGAATCTGCGCCCTAGGCATGAAGTCAATCTGATGTTCTATTCCTCTAATAGGCGGCAATTCCTTAGGCAACTCCTCAGGGAAAACATCTCCATACTCCTGCAAAAGAAAAACAACACTACTAGGCAAACAAGGGTGAAGGTCAGATTCATTAAAACAAGCTTGCTTGTGCAAAAGTAGAAACAAACATCTCCTTTCCACACAAGCAACCCTTACATCTCTCATTTTTGCATAGAAGTTTTGTTTCTTTCTACCCTCTCTCTCATTTGGGCCTTTTAATTCAATTTCTTTTGAGGCCTCTTTCCCCACTTTTCTTCCCTCACTCTCGGCCTCACTTTCTCTCTTTTCTTTTGATTTAAAAGTTTGCTCCCCTTTTGCAAGGTTCTCAACCTTCCCCTCAATTTTTGTATTATCATGCTTTTCTTGAAATTTTTTGTCCTGTCTTTATTGCATTGCCTCCGTACTCCTTTTTAATTGCATTTGGTCCTCATATACCTCTTTTGGTCCCAATGGAGCAATAACAAATTTCTGATCTCCCATAGTAAATGAATACCTATTCTTAAAACCATCATGTAACAATCTTCTATCATATTGCCAAGGTCGACCGAGCAATAAATGACTAGCATGCATCGGTACAACATCACAAAGTACTTGATCAGAATACTTTCCAATGGAGAAAGATACAAGGACTTGTTTATTTACCTTGATTTCCCCCATGTCATTCAGCCATTGTAGTCTATACGGCCTAGGGTGTTTCAAGCACTCCAACCCTAGTTTTTACATTCAATGTACTAGCCACATTAGTGCAGCTTCCCCCATCAATGTTCAGGCTACAAATCTTCTCATTCACTAGGCATCTGGAATGAAAAATATTTTCCCTTTGCTCAATTCCATCTTCCTTCACTTGAGCATTCAAAACTCGCCTAGTAACAAGTAATTCACCCCTAGGTTTGGGAACAATCATTGAAACGGAGGTGATCTAGACATTGATTCTAGATCAATATGCTCATTAATGCTTTTGCTATAGATCAATATGTCATCAAAATATACCACAACAAACTTACCAATAAATGACCTCAAAACATGATTCATCAAACGCATAAATGTACTAGGAGCATTAGTTAAGCCAAAAGGCATCACAAGCCACTCATATAAACCATGTTTTGTTTTAAAAGTAGTTTTCCATTCATCACCAATTTTCATTCTAATATGATGGTAACCACTCATAAGATCAATTTTGGTAAACACACATGCACCATGCAATTCATCAATCATATCATCCAATCTAGGTATAGGATGGCGATACTTTACCGTTATCTTGTTAACAGCTCTGCAATCCTCACACATGCGCCAACTCCCATCCTTCTTTGGAACCAATATCACTGGCACGGCACAAGGACTAAGACTCTCCCTGATGTGTCCCTTTTGTAGCAATTCTTCCACTTGCTTTTGGAGTTCCTTAGTTTCTTCAGGATCAGCCCTATAAGCTGGTCTATTTGGAATCTGCGCCCCAAGCATGAAGTCAATATGATGTTCTATTCCTCTAATAGGCGGCAATTCCTTAGGCAACTCTTCTGGGAAAACATCTCCATACTCCTGCAAAAGAGAAACAACAGTACTAGGCAAACAAGGGTCAAGGTCAGATTCACTAAAATAAGCTTGCTTGTACAAAAGTACAAACAAACATCTCCTTTCTACACAAGCAACCCTTACATCTCTCATTTTTGCATAGAAGTTTTGTTTCTTTCTACCCTCTCTCTCATTTGGGCCTTTTAATTGAATTTCTTTTGAGGCCTTTTTCCCCACTTTTCTTCGCTCAGTCTCGGCCTCACTTTCTCTCTTTTCTTTTGATTTAGATTTCTTCCCCCCTTTTGCAATGTTCTCAACCTTCCCCTTAATTTTTGTATTATCATGATTTTCTTGAAGTTTTTCGTCCTGTCTTTGTTGCATTGCCTCCATACTCCTTTTTAATTGCATTTGGTCTTCATATACCTCTTTTGGTCCCAATGGAGCAAGAACAAATTTCTGATCTCCCATAGTAAATGAATACATATTCTTAAAACCATCATGTAACACTCTTTTAACATATTGCCAAGGTCGACCGAGCAATAAATGACTAGCATGCATAGGTACAACATTACAAAGTACTTGATCAGAACACTTTCAAATGGACAAAGATACACGGACTTGTTTATTTACCTTTATTTCCCCCATGTCATTCAGCAATTCTAGTCTATATGGCCTAGGGTGTTTCAAGCACTCCAACCCTAGTTTTTCTACCATCAATGTACTAGCCACATTAGTGCAGCTTCCCCCATCAATGATCAGACTACACATCTTCTCATTCACTAAGCATCTGGAATGAAAATAATTTTCCCTTTGCTCAATTTCGTCTTCCTTCACTTCAGCATTAAAAACTCACCTAGTAATAAGTAATTCACTCCTAGGTGCATCCTTATCTTCCAACTCACAACAATCTTCCAACTCAGGCATGGAAATTCCTAATGAAGCCTCTCTAGCATTTTGCCTCCTTGTTGCACCATTAGATGAAGCCTCTCTTTGTAAATTCCTAATAGCTTGATCTTGTCTATCAAATTTATCACTGACATCCCTAAACATGTTCTCAATCCTTTGGAATTGATGTTGCATAGCCTCCAATGTAAAGAATGTGTGTTGATCAGCCTCACTATTCTTTTCATCATTGTCACTACCTTTACTATCCTTTGAATTGGTCATGATGTAAAACCTGCAAAAAAACACGTTAGAACAGTTCTTCACACACTCCCTCACGTGTTTCTCTCCAATCAGATTAGATACGCTCGTGTTTCACTCAAGAAGATGGCTTTTACTCTCAAATGAGCTTACACACTCTTGCCTTTTACCACTTTAGATTCTAGCACACTTTTACTTGTCCGGATCAATCACTACCAACCAAATAAGCACAACAGCAACTTAATTTAATAGAAAACAACGAATACCTAAAGAAGGAACAAAACACAAAACTAGATGCAATTTAAGGTAAAGAAAGCAAGGAAGACGAAAATAAACACATACTAGATGGAGAAAACGTATGTGAATGATTTTTGGTGCCTATTGAGCAATATGAAACAAGATTACTCAATTCAATTGTAATGAAAACAAAAGGATAGCAAAAAAAAAAATCAAGCAAAGATTGCAAGAACAGACAAAACTAGGAATTAAAACTAGGAATTAAACTTAACCCTAAACCCAAATTAACAAGAACATTCCAATTTGTCGCAATTAGGGGTGACCATAATTTGGGCTAGCCCGATTACCCGGCCCGGCCAGAATTAATTCGGGTAACAAAATGCCAAAAAGTCGGTAAATCGGGCCGGCCCGATAATTACCCGAAATAATTCGTGTAAGGGACGGGTAACTCCGAAAAATTTCGGGTTACCCTATTACCCGAATTAAGCTTTGCTCTTTAGTATTATTACTTTGAAAATTGAATTAAAATTAGGGCTTCCTAATTTCCTATCCTAACTTGACTTCCGTTCCCGATTCTTCTTCAGTTCTTCTCGCCCTCTCTTCTCGCCTCCGCCTTCTGCCCTTCTGTTCTGCGTTCTCGCCTCTGCCTTCTGCGGTTCTGCTGTTCTGCGTTAAATCTTCGGTGGGTTACGCCTTTTGCGGTTCGCCTTCTACTTTGTCTGTGGCTCGCCTTCATTGATCTCGCTCTGTTCTTCTCCTCGGTTCTTCTGCTCTGTTCTTACGCTTCGCTTTGCGGTTCGTCTTTCCGCTCGTTCGTCTCGCCTACGGGTTCCTCCTCCGTCGTGTCTCTCGTGGTGCGTCTCCCTTGGTGGGTCAGCCTCCTCCAGCTGGTGCGTCCCTGGTGCGTGCTTCGGCCTTCCGCGTGGTGTGTCCCTGGTGCCTGGGGCTGGTGGTGCCATCTGCCGTTCTGCGTGCGTGCGTGGTGCATCCCCGGTCGCCGTGTGTGCGTGGTGAGCCTTCTGCAGTTCCTGTGCGTGTAGCAGTGTGTGTGTGGTGAGCCTTCTGCAGTTCCTGTGCTTGGTGAGCCTTCTGCCGTTCTGCGTGCCGCGTGCGTCCCTGTTGGTGTTGGCTGTTTCTTTGTACCGTAGTTGGTGACTAGTGTGTGCATGCAACCTGTTTCTTTGATTGTTATTACTTATTAATTTTCAGTTTCTTTGTTTGCATGCTTATATAGTCCTCTTTTTCTTTGATCCATTAAGGTCATGTACTCATGTGGTTTGATCTTCTGGGAACTCAATGTTCACAGTTTTTAGGGTCTCAACTCTCAAGTTTACTTCTATTTCCTTTCACTTATTATTGATTTATTGTGGACTGCAATTATGTTCTTGTGCTGAGAACAAAACAAACAGCACAGAAAGTGGAACTGTGGAAGAGCACATCTTGCCATTAAGTTTAGGATTTTGATAGTCTGCGTAGTGGCCAACTTGAATGGATAGATAGGAAGGATAACTAGGTGTGTTAATTATAATTTCATGTAAATGTAACCAAGTGGATCTCAATCAATTAGGTGTAAAATGCACCCTAATCATTAAATTTAAGAGTGCAACTTGGTTGAGCAGATCTTAGTAACTACCAAAAATGAAGATTATATTTCACCATTATTAAATCTTTGATGTACCTGTTCAGACCTTAAATATAATATTGCACCTTCCAAAAGGTTTCTTATGTAGATTGTAAACTAAGAGAATTACACGTTTTTCATGAGCTTTTTCTTTTTAGTAAGTTGTTTTGGATTTCTGCACATGGATCTTATCTTATATCACTATACTTCTATTTCCTTTCACTCATGCTGGGAAATTCAGGAGCTACGGTTCCTATAACATGCTCAATTTGAGATATACTCAAGAATGAAGTTAACAATAGTTAACAATACACTTACTTCTCTATTAACAATAAACAATAGCCAAGTTAATTTTGTCGATCTAATGTGCTGTTTGCTTTGCATTGTATGTCTTAGTGATACTTATTGTTGCACTCTCAAACTTGGGTTTGTTTTTTTTCCTGTTTTTAGATGGAAGGAGGGTCAAATCATCTAATGATTCCAATGCATGTTGAGTCTCCGAATGAGGAGGCTAGAGAGGCCTCCACAACCACAAGCACCAAAGCGAAAGAATATGGCAAAAAGATCCGAGGTATGGCATCATTTTACTGCATTTGTGACTGAAGATGGAAGTAGAAAAGGTAGATGCAATTATTGTGGTAAAGAGTATGCTGCCGATTCAAAAAGTATAGGTACTCGTGCACTTAATTATCACATGAATCATTGCACAATGAGCCCCTGCTTAGATCCTAATCAACGTGAGGTTAATGTAGTTAAGGGTGAGGGGGGTAGTCAAAATATTATGACAGCTTGGAAGTTTGACCAAAATGTAGCTAGGGAGGCTTTGACGTATATGATTGTAGTAGATGAACTCCCTTTCAAAATTGTAGAGAACCAAGGCTTTAGACATTTTATGTCTAAAGTTCAACCAAAGTTCGTTTTTCCATCCCGATTTACTGTGTCTAGGGACAGCTTCCAACTCTACATAAATGAGAGGAATAAGTTGAAGCAATTGTTAAGGAACTCCACCCATAGGGTTTGTCTGACAACGGATACATGGACTTCTTTGCAAAGAATCAATTATATGTGTTTAATTGTACATTTTATTGATAATGATTGGAAATTGAACAAGAGGATTATTAACTTTTTCCCTATTGATAGTCATAAGGGTGAGGCCATTGGTATGGCAGTTGAGAGGTGTTTGATTGAATGGGGCATTGATAACGTGCTAACGATGACAGTTGATAATGCTAGCTCGAATGATACTGCCATTGCATATTTGAAAAAAAGGTTTAGCACTAGGAAAAATAGTGTTATTCGATGTGAATATTTTCATGTTACGTGTGTTGCTCATATAACTAATTTGGTGGTTGGTGATAGTTTAAGTGAGGTTTCTAGCTCAATTATGCGAATTCGAGCTGCTGTTAGGTTTGTTAGACAATTCCCTGCTAGGTTGAAAAGGTTTAACGAGGCAATTGTGATGGAGATGATTGATTGTAAAAAGTCATTGTGTCTAGATGTTTCAACTAGATGGAATTCGACTTACTTGATGCTTGATGTTGCCCAAAACTTTGAAAAAGCTTTTGAGAGATTTGAAGGGTGATATGGGAGTTCCTACTTGTAATGATTGGGAGGTTGCTAGAAGATTAACATTGTTCTTGAAGCAATTTTATGAGTTGACTTTGAGAGTTTCGGGCCCTTATTATGTGACTTCAAATACTTATTTTAGTGAAATAAGTACAGTGGCTAGTAATTTAGATCAAATGATAAACAACAATGATCTTGAATTGAGTTTGATGGCAAGCAATATGAAAAGGAAATTTGACAAGTATTGGGAAAATATTGAGAAGGCCAATATGTTCATTTATATTGCTGCTATTCTTGATCCTCGATCTAAATTAGAGTATGTGGAATTTGCTTTTCAGCAACTTTATAATGGGGAGGATGTTTCACGTATGTGTCATAAGGTGAGAGATACCATGCTTGTCATGTTTAATGAGTACAGATACATGTTATCACCTCAAACTAGCCGATCATTTGAGAGAGGGCAATCTTCAAGCAATTTTGAGAAGGATAGTGAACAATTTGAGACTATGGAATCCAAATTTAAGAAATTCAAGAGTGCAACGGGAGGTTGGGATACACGATCAGAATTAGATAAGTATTCGGGTGAAGGGGCAGAAGCGGATTGTGAAAATTTTGATATACTTGGATGGTGGAAAATTAGTGGAGCAAGATTTCCTACCCTTGCTATGATGGCTCGTGATGTTCTAGCAATCCCTATCTCAACCGTGTCTTCGGAGAGTGCTTTTAGCACAGGAGCGAGGGTTCTTGATGCATTTAGGAGCTCATTGACTCCTAAAATTGTTCAAGCACTTATATGTGGATAGGATTGGATTAGAGGTTCAGTGAATCGTCATGAGATCAAAATTGAGGAGGATTTGGAGGAGTTAGAATGTTTGGAAAATGGTAATTTTTTAATGGCTTTATTATTTAATATTTCAATTTGTTATACATTGTCATATTTTTGCATGATTGATTTATTCTCTGATTTACGCTCTTCTAATATTGAATTGTCACAAATTTCTTTGGAGCCTGGATTACTTGAAGTTTGAAGACTTTCATGATTTACCAGACTCTAGCAGCAGGCAACAAGAAGAAGTCAGCAGCAAAGCCTGGTTTAATTTACTAAGCTACTTTTCATGGGCTCGTGGCAGTTTTTTTTCTTGTAGAATTAATTAACATATTAATTATGCTAGTTAATTTAAATATTTGGTTATATTATTAGTGAATTTAACTATTTGTTTTGTTTTATGTTTGTCAAATGAGATATGAGAATGTAATTCAATTATGTTATTTTGTGTAATTTCGGGTAAGTTCGGGTAAATTCGGGCCGGGAAAGTTCGGGTAAATGAATTTTGTGTTCGGGCCGGGTAAGTTCGGGTAAATGAATTTTGTATTAGGGCCGGGTAAGTTCGGGTAAATGAATTTTATGTTCGGGCCGGGTAATTTTGGGTAACTAAAACTTCGGGTTCGGGCCGGGTAAGATGAATTTTTTTCGGGTAATTCGGGCTTTACCCGAACAGTACATTTTTGGCCCGATTAGCCCGAATGCTCACCCCTGGCCGCAATTACTCAAGAACTTAAAGATAAGCAACTATATGAAAGAGACATGTTTTGAGCAAAGAAAGTAAATCTTGAAAGAAGAACGTGTTTCTTGATGCAAGAAAACAAGTCTTGATGAGTTTCTTGAATGAAGGATGTGTTCTTGATGAATCTTGAATAATAAATAAATGAAATTAAAGAATTCTTGAATAATCAAATTCGTTTCTTGATGAATCTTGCAAGCAAATCAACTCAAAGTCACAAAGATTCACAATCTTGATTTTCTTTTTCTTTTTTTTACTTCTTTATTTCTTTCTTTTCTTCTTTTTCTTTCTTTCTTTCTTTCTTTTCTTTTTTTTCATTCTTTTCATTCTTTTCTTTTTTTTTCCAAATTTGAATGATAAACTAACTATAATAATCAAGAACAAACAGAAAATTAAAGATAAAGATTGAATTTAAAACCTAGGCTATGATACCAAAGATGATACGGCAACAACCTAGAATCAATGTCTAGATCACCTCCGTTTCAATGATTGTTCCCAAACCTAAATTCAATCAATCTAACAAGACCCTTCACCCCCAAAACAGCAAGGATTTAGTAACAAAGAGTATAAAGATTGTAGGAATTGAATTAACGTCACAAGTTAGAACTTACTTGATAAGTTGAATCAATCCTTAAGGTAAAACAAGCAAGAATCTCAATTCTCTCTTGAAGAATGCTTTCTAATTTTATTGATCTCTCTAAACTCGTGTTCATGGCTAAAGCAAGGGTTTAAATACCCTTTGCAATGTAAACCCTAACAAAGATAACCTAAAAACCCTAAAGAAAGCCCAAAATATCAAAAAGGCCTTCTTGAAACAAATCTGCCCAAGAACAAATCCCACATGGATTTGGGCTTCAAAACTAATTAAAATTGACTAGTCCTAGTCTAAATAGGATTTGAAAATAACAAAAATAGAAGACTAACTTAAGAGGGGCGAATTGGGCTTTTAAACTAGGCCCACAAACTCGGTTCCTTAAAATAAAACATGCACATGACTTTTTTAATGAAGCACATGCACACTTAATGCAAATCAGCCCATGAAAAAGCCTAAAAGATGTCCACATGCCCTTTATAAGATAAAATAAGGCCAAGCCCATTTATTAGACTTGTGCTTGTTAAAATTAGCTAAGTGTTAGCCCTCTTTATTTGATGCCTCCAATGTGCACACACACTTGGGTGTGCTCTTCCCCAAGCTTGATCAGCAAAACTTCTTGATGTTCTTGTGAAACAAAAGCTTGTACATAAATCTGAAATTGTGCTTTGAGCTTGTTGGAGCGTGACCTTGTAATTGGACCCATTGACATCCTCAAGTCTCCATTGCCTTGGTGAGTTGTATCAAGGACTTTTTTTTCCCTAAAAATTAGGAATCTTAATTTCTCTCAATCTACATGTCCCCTAACGGTCTAGATTGTTCCTGGATCTATTTCTTGCAGTGGCGAGCAAGAATCTTTCGAAATGTAAAAATTCTAGTTGCAGTAGGATTTCTTACAGGATTAGGATTTCTGCAACTTTAGTCACCTTCGGATATTTCGACCTCCTCACTCTGGAAATTGTTGGATCGCATATGACCTGAGTATTCATAATACACTACGGAAAAGACCATATAACAACGTGAAGTATAATCGAAAATTCTCAGAATGTACGAAAATACCTTTATGCCGTGGATTGGTTGTTTCTTTTTTGATACGGCAACAACCTAGAATCAATGTCTAGATCACCTCCGTTTCAATGATTGTTCCCAAACCTAAATTCAATCAATCTAACAAGACCCTTCACCCCCAAAACAGCAAGGAATTGGTAACAAAGAGTATAAGATTGTAGGAATTGAATTAACGCCACAACTTAGAACTTACTTGATAAGTTGAATCAATCCTTAAGGTAAAACAAGCAAGAATCCCAATTCTCTCTTGAAGAATGCTTTCTAATTTTATTGATCTCTAAAAACTCGTGTTCATGCCTAAAGCAAGGGTTTAAATACCCTTTGCAATATAAACCCTAACAAAGATAACCTAAAAACCCTAAAGAAAGCCCAAAGTATCAAAAAGGCCTTCTTGAAACAAATCTGCCCAAGAATAAATCCCACATGGATTTGGGCTTCAAAACTAATTAAAATTGACTAGTCCTTGTCCAAATAGGATAAGAAAACCACAAAATAGAAGACTAACTTAAGAGGGGCGAATTGGGCTTTTAAACTAGGCCCACAAGCTTGGTTCCTTAAAATAAAACATGCACAGGACTTTTTTAATGAAGCACATGCACACTTAATGCAAATCAGCCCATGAAAAAGCCTAAAAGAAGTCCACATGCCCCTTATAAGATAAAATAAGCCCAAGCCCATTGATTAGACTTGTGCTTGTGAAAATTGGCTAAGTGTTAGCCCTCTTGGTTTGAAGCCTCCAATGTGCACACACACTTAGGTTTCTTCCTAAGCTCTTGTCCAAGCTTGATCAACAAAACTTCTTGAAGTTCTTGTGAAACAAAAGCTTGTACATAAATCTGAAATTGTGCTTTGAGCTTGTTGGAGCGCGACCTTGTAATTGGACCCATTGGCATCCTCAAGTCTCCATTGCCTTGGTGAGTTGTATCATTCCCTCCCTCCTCAAAAGGATTCGTCCTCGAATCAAGACTTACATTATCAAAGGGAGATAAATCAGAAACATTAAAAGTAGCACTAACACTATAATCTCTGGCAAATCCACCCTATAGGCATTGTCATTGATGCGTTCAAGCACTTGAAAAGGACCATCCCCTCTAGGATCAAGCTTGGACTTCCTTTGTTTAGGAAATATCTCCTTCCTGAAGTGCACCCAAACCCAATCTCCAGGTTCAAACTTCATCTCCCTACGCCCTTGATTGGCTCTTTGAGCATACTTCTTGTTCTTTTCCTCAATGTGCTGCCTAGCTTTCTCATGTACTGTTTTAACCAATTCGACCCTTTGCTGCCCATCTACAATAACAATCTCATTCAAGGGTAAAGGCAACAAATCCAATGGAGTTAATAGGTTAAAACCATACACAATCTCAAATGGAGAATAACCTGTAGAAGAATGAATGCTTCTATTATATGCAAACTTAATCAAAGGCAAACAATCTTCCCAAGCTTTCAAATTTTTACCCACAACAGCACGCAATAAAGATCCTAAGGTTCTATTAACCACTTCAGTTTGTCCATCTGTTTGGGGATGACAAGTTGTAGAAAACAAAAGCTTTGTTCCCAATTTATTCCATAAAACACGCCAAAAGTGACTTAAAAACTTGGAATCCCTATCTGAAACAATGGTTCTAGGAATGCCATGAAATCTAACAACATCCCTAAAAAACAAATCAGCAACATGTGTAGCATCATCAGATTTATGACATGCAATAAAATGAGCCATTTTACTAAATCGATCAACTACAACAAAGATGCTATCACGTCCTTTCCTAGTCCTAGGCAATCCTAACACAAAATCCATAGATATATCAATCCAAGGACTAATAGGGGCAGGCAGAGGTGTGTACAACCCATGTGGTTGCACCTTGGATTTGGCGTGCCTACAGGCTACACAACTACTCTTTCAACATCCTTTTTCATGTTAGGCCAATAAAAATGCTCCTGTAATATGTCAAGTGTTTTAGCAATACCAAAATGTCCCATTAAACCTCCATCATGAGACTCCCTAGCAAGCATCTCACGCATAGAACAAGTAGGAATACATAGCTTATTATCTCTAAACAAATATCCATCATTCCTATAAAACTTTTGAAAAGCAACTTGTTCACATGCATCATACACATTAGCAAAGTCAGAATCTGATTTGTACAAATCTTTTATATACTCAAACCCAATCAACTTAGAACTAAGAGAAGAGATTAGAGCATACCTCCTAGACAATGCATTAGCGATAACATTTTCTTTACCTTGCTTGTATTTCACAACATATGGGAATGTCTCTATGAACTCCAACCACTTAGCATGACTTTTATTTAACTTACCTTGGCCCTTAAGATGCTTCAAACTCTCATGATCAGTGTGAATCACGAATTCCTTTGGCCATAGATAATGTTGCCAAGTTTGTAGAGCTCTTACCAATGCATATAGCTCCTTGTCATAAGTGGAATACTTCATTTGAGCACCATTCAACTTCTCACTAAAATAGGCAATGGGACGCCTTCCCTGCAATAAAACAGCACCAATACCTATCCCAGAGGCATCACATTCAATCTCAAAAGTAGAAGAAAAATCAGGTAAACTCAAAATAGGTGCAGAACAAAGTTCTTCTTTTAAAGTGTTAAAAGCAATTTCCTGCGCCTCTCCCCACTTAAATCCTACCTCCTTTTTAACAATCTCAGTCAATGGAGCTGCAATGGAACTAAAATCTTTCACAAACCTCCTATAGAAACTAGCAAGTCCATGAAAAGATCTCACCTGAGTAACACTTGTAGGTCTCAGCCACTCCCTAATTACCTTGACCTTTTCTTGGCCCACCTCAATTCCATTAGAAGAAACAACATAACCAAGAAATATGACACGATCCATGCAAAATGTACACTTCTTTAACTTAGCATACAACTTTTCTGCCCTAAGTGCATCTAACACAAGCCTAACATGCTCAATATGCTCATTAATGCTTTTTCTATAGATCAATATGTCATCAAAATATACCACAACAAACTTACCAATAAATGACCTCAAAACATGATTCATCAAACGCATAAATGTACTAGGAGCATTAGTTAAGCCAAAAGGCATCACAAGCCACTCATATTTACCATGTTTTGTTTTAAAAGCAGTTGTCCATTCATCACCAATTTTCATTCTAATCTGATGGTAACCACTCATAAGATCAATTTTGGTAAACACACATGCACCATGCAATTCATCAATCATATCATCCAATCTAGGTATAGGATGGCGATACTTTTACCGTTATCTTGTTAATGACTCTGCAATCACACACATGCGCCAACTCCCATCCTTCTTTAGAACCAATATCATCCTGCACGGCACAAGGACTAAGACTCTCCCTGATGTGTCCCTTTTGTAGCAATTCTTCCACTTGCTTTTGGAGTTCCTTAGTTTCTTCAGGATTAGCCCTATAAGCTGGTTTATTTGGAATCTGCGCCCCAGGCATGAAGTCAATCTGATGTTCTATTCCTCTAATAGGGGGCAATTCCTTAGGCAACTCGTCAGGGAAAACATCTCCATACTCCTGCAAAAGAGAAACAACACTACTAGGCAAACAAGGGTCAAGGTCAGATTCATTAAAATAAGCTTGCTTGTACAAAAGTACAAACAAACATCTCCTTTCCACATAAGCAACCCTTACATCTCTCATTTTTGCATAGAAGTTTTGTTTCTTTCTACCCTCTCTCTCATTTGGGCCTTTTAATTGAATTTCTTTTGAGGCCTCTTTCCCCACTTTTCTTCTCTCAGTCTCCCCCTCACTTTCTCTCTTTTCTTTTGATTTGGATTTCTGCTCCCCTTTTGCAAGGTTCTCAACCTTCCCCTCAATTTTTGTATTGTCATGCTTTTCTTGAAGTTTTTTGTCCTGTCTTTGTTTCATTCCCTCCATACTCTTTTTTAATTGCATTTGGTCCTCATATACCTCTTTTGGTGCCAATGGAGCAAGAACAAATTTCTGATCTCCAATAGTAAATGAATACCTATTGTTAAAACCATCATGTGACACTCTTCTATCATATTGCCAAGGTCGACCGAGCAATAAATGACAAGCATGCATAGGTACGACATCACAAAGTACTTGATCAAAATACTTTCCAATGGAGAAAGATACAAGGACTTGTCTATTTACCTTGATTTTCCCCATGTCACTCAGCCATTGTAGTCTATACGACCTAGGGTGTTTCAAGCACTCCAACCCGAGTTTTTCTACCATCAATGTACTAGCCACATTAGTGCAGCTTCCCCCATCAATGATCAGGCTACAAATCTTTTCATTCACTAAGCATCTGGAATGAAAAATATTTTCCCTTTGCTCAATTCCATCTTCCTTCACTTGAGCATTCAAAACTCGCCTAGTAACAAGTAATTCACCCCTAGGTTTATCCTCAACTTCCACATCAGAACAATCTTCCAACTCAGGCATGGAAGTCAAATCATCTTCTTCCTCCTCAGACATAACTTCTCCTCCTCTCACAAACATTGTTTTCTTGTTTGGGCATTGAGAAGCAATATGACCAACACCAAGACATTTAAAGCATTTAATAGTCCTATGCTTTTCAGAATTGGAACTAGAAGAACTTGGAGTTTTAAAAGTACCTTTTGGATCTGCCTTGTTCTTCTCTTCCTTTAGCTTGTCTTTGTCCTTCTCATTTTTCTTGGACCATTTCGAGTTCCAATTTGTAGTAGAGCTTGGGTAAGAAGCCTTGTTGGAGCTTTTGTACTTGAGTTGCCTCTCCACCTTCATGGCCATATTCACCATCTCCTCTAACTCCACATAATGGTGCAATTCAATAACATTTGCAATGTCTTTGTTCAAACCAGCCAAGAAAGCGTGCCATGGTGGCTTCTCTTTCTTCTTCTACATTAGCCCTAATCATGGCTATCTCCATCTCCTTATGGTACTCTTCTACACTTTTGGTGCCTTGTCTCAAGGTTTGGAGCCTTTGATGGAGCTCCCTATAGAAGTAACTAGGCACAAACCTCTTCTTCATGACCCTCTTCATTTCAGCCCAAGTATCAATAGGATCCTCTCCATTCTTCTTTTGTTCAAAACAAGTTGATCCCACCAAATAAGTGCATAATCATGAAATTCCATGGCAGCAAGCTTCACCTTCTTCTCCTCGAATAGTTATGGCATTCAAAATCATCTCCACCTTTCTTTCCCATTCTAAGTAAGCTTCGGATCATTCTTACCTTGGAAAGATGGTATTTTCATCTTGATACTGCCCAAATTTCTATCCACACGCTCGACCTGTCTTCTCCCTTGCATTGTCTCGGCCTCTATAACCTCTTCCTCTTCCTCTATCATTCCGTCCCCTCTTCTACCAAATCTAGCCCTATGCCAATCTTCTTCATCTTCCCATCATCATATTCATCTTCATACTCATAGCGCATGTGAGTTGGCTCCCTAGCATTTTGCCTCCTTGTTGCACCATTAGATGAAGCCTCTCGTTGTAAATTCATAATGGCTTGATCTTGTCTATCAAATTTATCACTGACATCCCTGAACATGTTCTCAATCCTTTGGAATTGATGTTGCATAGCCTCCAAAGTAAAGAATGTGTGTTGATCAGCCTCACTATTCTTTTCATCCTTGTCACTACCTTTACTATCCTTTGAATTGGACATGATGTAAAACCTACAAAAACACGTTAGAATAGCTCCTCACACACTCCGTCACGTGTTCCTCTCTAAATCAGATTGGATACCCTCGTGTTTCACTCAAGAAGATGGCTTTTACCCTTAAATGAGCTTACACACTCTTGCCTTTTACCACTTTAGATTCTAGCACAGTTTTACTTGTCCGGATCAATCACTACCAACCAAATAAGCACAACAGCAACGTAATTCAAAAGGAAAGCAACGAATACCTAAATAAAGGAAGAAAAACACAAAGCTAGATGCAATTTAATGTAAAGAAAACAACGAAGACGAAAATAAACACATACTAGATGGAGAAAACGTATGTGAACGATTTTTGGTGCCAATTGAGCAATATGAAACAAGATTACTCAATTCAAGTGTAATGGAAACAAAAAAGATAGCAAACAAAAAAAAACAACCAAAGAGTTGAAGAAAAGACGAAACTAGGAATTAAACTCAACCCTAAACCCAAATTAACAAAAACATTCCAATCTGCCCCAATTACTCAAGAACATAAAGATAAGCAATTATATCAAAGACACACGTTTTGAGCGAAGAACGTAAATCTTGATGAATTTGAATAATAAAGAAACGAAATTAAAGAATTCTTGAATTATCAGATTCGTTTCTTGATGAATCTTGCAAGCAAATCAACTCAAACTCACAAAATTCACAATCTTGAGTTTTTTTTACTTCTTTCTTTCTTTCTTTTCTTTCTTTTCTTCTTTTCTTTCTTTCTTTCTTTCTTTCTTTTCTTGATTTTCTTTCTTTCTTTCTTTTCTTTTCTTTCTTTCTTTTCTTTCTTTTCTTCTTTTTCTTTCTTTCTTTCTTTCTTTCTTTTCTTGATTTTCTTTCTTTCTTTCTTTCTTTTCTTTCTTTCTTTTCTTTCTTTTCTTTTTTTTTTTGAATTTTAATGATGAACTAACTATAATAATCAAGAACAAACAAAATTAAAGATAAAGATTGAATTTAAAACCTAGGCTTTGATACCAAAGATGATACTAAGCAACAACCTAGAATCAATGTCTAGATCACCTCCGTTTCAATGATTGTTCCCAAACCTAAATTCAATCAATCTAACAAGACCCTTCACCCCAAAACAGCAAGGAATTGGTAACAAAGAGTATAAGATTGTAGGAATTGAATTAACGCCACAACTTAGAACTTACTTGATAAGTTGAATCAATCCTTAAGGTAAAACAAGCAAGAATCCCAATTCTCTCTTGAAGAATGCTTTCTAATTTTATTGATCTCTAAAAACTCATGTTCATGGCTAAAGCAAGGGTTTAAATACCCTTTGCAATATAAACCCTAACAAAGATAACCTAAAAACCCTAAAGAAAGCCCAAAGTATCAAAAAGGCCTTCTTGAAAT
Source organism: Erythroxylum novogranatense (assembly GCA_029891385.1). NCBI lineage: Eukaryota > Viridiplantae > Streptophyta > Magnoliopsida > Malpighiales > Erythroxylaceae > Erythroxylum > Erythroxylum novogranatense. The sequence continues at coordinate 63,232,642 of CM057233.1, forward strand.
AAATCTACCCAAGAATAAATCCCACATGGATTTGGGCTTCAAAACTAATTAAAATTGACTAGTCCTTGTCCAAATAGGATAAGAAAACCACAAAATAGAAGACTAACTTAAGAGGGGCGAATTGGGCTTTTAAACTAGGCCCACAAGCTTGGTTCCTTAAAATAAAACATGCACATGACTTTTTTAATGAAGCACATGCACACTTAATGCAAATCAGCCCATGAAAAAGCCTAAAAGAAGTCCACATGCCCCTTATAAGATAAAATAAGCCCAAGCCCATTGATTAGACTTGTGCTTGTGAAAATTGGCTAAGTGTTAGCCCTCTTGGTTTGAAGCCTCCAATGTGCACACACACTTAGGTGTCTTCCTAAGCTCTTGTCCAAGCTTGATCAACAAAACTTCTTGAAGTTCTTGTGAAACAAAAGCTTGTACATAAATCTGAAATTGTGCTTTGAGCTTGTTGGAGCGTGACCTTGTAATTGGACCCATTGGCATCCTCAAGTCTCCATTGCCTTGGTGAGTTGTATCATTTTTGGATTCCAAGACATTGCAATACACGAATGCCCTCTACCGGTATCCACACGAGTATGCACGATCTGGGCTGCGGCTATGGTGTGCTAGCACATCCTGAAACTCTTCCTGAACGCCGCACGATTTTCATCTCGGATGGTGGCTGGGGTTTTGTGTGACAATCGTATCTATCCTTAATGAGACCTAAGTTTCTCTATTTATAGAGAAACCCTTATCCCATTGAAGCCCAATAAGTTTCAGCCCATTATATCTCATATAATAAAAGTCCGAAAACTTAATTCAATCTAGCCCAATAAATATATCTACATATATTTATTCAATACCTAATAAATTAGGCCTAAGAGAAGAAGCTCAGATCACACCACTCTTTGTATGCAACCCTGTAGGCTCATTTGATGTTGGCAATGGGCTTGATCACACTTCAAGACCTATAAGTCATAATCGGCCTCTAGCAAGATATTATAACTACCCAAATCAAATGAGGATCGATAATCCGATTTAACCTATAACCATGGTTATAAGCTCAGTCCTTTTATAACACGATATCAAGATTAATCACAAGGCATGGTACATGTCAACCTTAGATTAATCATAGTTTCTTGATCCCCAAGTTGATTGATTATAACAAATGACATTGATGATTCTTCATCAATTCATTTGAGCACGGCCATGCATTTCTTCAGTCACACTTGTCAAGAGACCCAAATGATATCTCTCTCATTTAAGAAGAGAGGTACAAATCTCATCTACGTCATTCACATCCCTCCGCATGATTCATTTGATGTCCAACATAAGACTATTTGTTATTTGGTTAAGAATGACTTCGTCTAATATCAAAACACTGAATTCCTCATGTAAGGAACCATGATGACTTCAGGTCAAAAGACTAAAATCAAACTATATTAAGAATCACTAATGATATGAAACCATGTAGTATTCTTTATATGGGTCAGTCCAATATATGTTCTCTAACATATATCTATGTTTATGATTTAATATCTCATATCTATGATCAGTGAAACGTGATCATGAACAAGAACACATACTAGCCTTAATTCATTATTGTTCCAACAATAATGATCGATCAGGGACAGTCTAGAATAGTCTTATAACGCTTATGGTTTTACTATCAAGTCACATACTTGATGACATAAGTCTAAAACCATTAATGGAATGTAAAACACATTACATAAACGAAATACATGCATATATGAAAGGAATACCTCATAATATATTATTAACAAGTCATAATGTTAACACATTAATAAGAACTATCCATTGGCCTAGGGCACACTACGAACAATCTCCAACTTGCACAAGGCGTAATCGGTCAGATATCTAATACCCATAGACCTCGTATGACTCTCATGTTTAGGCTGTGGAAGAGGCTTAGTAAGTGGATCGACAATGTTGTCATCTGTGCCCACTTTGCATATCTTCACGTCTCCTCTCCTAATGATCTCTCTAATCAGGTGGAAACGTCTGAGTATATGTTTGGATCTATGATGCGAGTTTGGTTCCTTAGCCTGTGCTATAGCCCCATTATTATCATAATAAAGGTCCATAGGACTTGCAATGCTAGCAACAACTCCAAGCTCAGTAATGAACTTCCTGATCCATACAGCTTCCTTAGTCGCATCCGAGGCAGCAATGTACTCAACTTCAGTTGTAGAATAAGCAACAGTGTCTTGCTTTGAACTTTTCCAGCTCACTACACCTCCATTCAAACAGAACACAAAACCTGATTGCAATCTAAAATCATCTATGTCATACTGAAAACCAGCATCAGTGTAACCATTTACAACTAGCTCTCCTTCAAGTCCTCCATAGACTAGGAGCATATCCTTAGTTCTTCTAAAGTACTTAAGGATATTCTTAACTGCCATCCAGTGACTCTCACCATAATTAGATTGGTATCTACTTGTTATGCTCAAAGAATATGAGACATCTGGTCGAGTACATAACATGGCATACATGATAGATCCAATTGCAGATGCATATGGAATCTTATTCATGCGCTCAAGCTCTTTACCTAAAGTAGGACAATACTTCTTAGAAAGCTTGATTCCATGGGACATAGGCAAGAATCCTCTCTTGGAATCTTGCATACTGAACCTTTTCAGTATCTTATCTATGTATGTACTCTGACTTAGGCCTATAAGCTTTCTTGATCTATCTCTATAGATCTTAATGCCTAAAACATAGGCAGCCTCACCTAAGTCTTTCATTGAGAAACGTTTCCTTAAACAAATCTTGACACTCTGTAAGGTTGGAATATCGTTTCCAATGAGTAGTATGTCATCAACATATAAAGCTAAAAAGACAACAGCACTCCCACTAACCTTTTTGTAGACACAAGGTTCATCTTCATTCTTGATGAATCCAAACTCTTTGATAACTTCATCAAAGCGAAGATTCCAGCTTCTTGATGCGTGCGTCAATCTATAAATGGATCTTTGAAGCTTGCACACCTTTCTCGAATTATTAAGATGGACAAAACCCTCAGGTTGTATCATATATACATTCTCAAGTAAGTTTCCATTAAGGAAAGCCATTTTGACATCCATTTGTCATATCTCATAATCATAGTATGCAGCTATTGCAATAAAAATTCTAATGGATTTGATCATGACCACTAGAGAAAATGTCCCATCATAATCAATTCCACGAACTTGTCGATAACCTTTAGCAACAAGTCTTGCTTTATAAGTGCGCACATTTGCATCCATGTCGAGTTTCTTTTTGAAAACCCACTTACATCTAATGGTCTTCAAGCTATCAGACAGATCAATCAAAGTCCAAACTTGATTGTCATACATGGGTTGCATCTCTGCTTTCATGGCCTCTAACCATTTAGCTTATTCTGGACTTTCCATAGCTTTTTGATAGGTTGTGGGCTCATTATGATCGATGAGCATCACATTATCATCATCAGTAACGAGAAACCCATATCTCTCGGGCTCATGACGAATCCTATCATATCTACGTAGGCCTTGTTTGTTGAAGGCTGCTCATCAACAGCTTGTAAGCTCGCTTCAATCTCCTTTTCAGGCTCAATGTCATTTTGTGAAACTTGAATTTCTTCAAGTTGTACTTTACTCCCACTGTTTCCTTTGGAAACAAATTCCTTCTCTAAGAAAAAACCATTTCGAGCAACAAACACTTTATTCTCTGATGGGATGTAAAAGTAATATCCTTTAGTTTCCTTAGGATATCCCACAAAATAACATTTTTCTGATTTGGGTGCCAACTTGTCGGCAGTAGGACGCTTCACATAAGCCTCACAACCCCAAATCTTTAGAAAAGATATATTGGGACACTTCTCAGTCCATATCTCATAAGGTGTTTTTTCTACAGCTTTTGAAGGAATACGGTTCAATATGAATTATGTTGTTTCTAAAGCATAGCTCCAAAAATATTTTGGAAGATCAGTTTGACTCATCATTGATCGAACCATATCTAATAGAGTTCGATTTCTCCTTTCAGAAACACCATTCCATTGAAGAGTTCCTGGAGGAGTCAATTGTGAAACGATTCCACAATCCTTAAGATAATCATCAAACTTTTGTCTTAAGTATTCACCTCCTCGATCAGATCGAAAGATTTTAATTGTCTTGCCAAGCTGATTTTGTACTTCATTCTTATACTCTTTGAACTTTTTAAAAGACTCAGATTTGTGCTTCATTAAATAGACATACCCATATCTACTGAAGTCATCTGAAAAAGTAATAAAATACAAATAACCTCCTCTCTCTGAAATGCTAAAAGGACCACACACATCGGTATATATAAGGTCCAATAGCTCATTGGCCCTTTTCCCTTTACCTGTGAAGGGGCCCTTTGTCATCTTACACAGTAAACAAGAATCATATGTCTCAAAAGATTCAAAAGAATCGATGAATCCATCTTGATGGAGTTTTGAAATGCATTTTTCATTTACATGGCCTAAGCGACAATGCCAGAGATGGGTTTTTAAACTTCTTAGTATTTATATTATAGATAGGCTCATTTGTAACAGATTCGGTGTCTAGAGTATAAATGTCATTTAATTGATGGGCAATGCCATATAAAATGTCATTCTTATAAATGGAAATACTTCTATTCTTAATAGAAAATTTAAATGCATCATTCTCTAAACAAGCAAAAGAAATAATGTTCCTACTCATAGTAGATAGATAATTACAATTCTTGAGTTCCTAAATGAGCCCAGTAGGCGAAATAAGATCATAAGTCCTCACAGATAAAGCAGCAACTCTTGCTCCATTTCCCTATGCACAGGTCGAGCTCACCAGACATCAATCTTCTAGTCCTTCTTAGACTCTGCGCCTTAGTACAAATGTGAGTTGCAGCTCCGGTATCTAATACCCAAGATTCAGAAGGAGAAAAATTGATTTCTATAACAAACATACCTGAAGAAGTAGTCGCACTATTCTTCTTCTCTTTCAGCTCTTTCAAATAGAGTTTGCAGTTGCTTTTCTAATGATCAGGTTCATTGCAATGAAAGCAAACTTCCTCCTTGGGTGCCTTAGTCTTAGCTTTAGGCTTGGGCTTGGACTTTGATACGACAACAACCTAGAATCAATGTCTAGATCACCTCCGTTTCAATTATTGTTCCCAAACCTAAATTCAATCAATCTAACAAGACCCTTCACCCCCAAAACAGCAAGGAATTGGTAACAAAGAGTATAAGATTGTAGGAATTGAATTAACGCCATAAGTTAGAACTTACTTGATAAGTTGAATCAATCCTTAAGGTAAAACAAGCAAGAATCTCAATTCTCTCTTGAAGAATGCTTTCTAATTTTGTTGATCTCTCTAAACTCGTGTTCATGGCTAAAGCAAAGGTTTAAATACCCTTTGCAATGTAAACCCTAACAAAGATAACCTAAAACCCTAAAGAAAGCCCAAAATATCAAAAGGCCTTCTTGAAACAAATCTGCCCAAGAATAAATCCCACATGGATTTGGGCTTCAAAACTAATTAAAATTGACTAGTCCTTGTCTAAATAGGATAAGAAAACCACAAAATAGAAGACTAACTTAAGAGGGCGAATTGGGCTTTAAACTAGGCCCCAAGCTTGGTTCCTTAAAATAAAACATGCACATGACTTTTTTAATGAAGCACATGCACACTTAATGCAAATCACCCCATGAAAAAGCCTAAAAGAAGTCCACATGCCCTTATAAGATAAAATAAGCCCAAGCCCATTGATTAGACTTGTGCTTGTGAAAATTGGCTAAGTGTTAGCCCTCTTGGTTTGAAGCCTCCAATGTGCACACACACTTTGGTGTCTTCCTAAGCTCTTCTCCAAGCTTGATCAACAAAACTTCTTGAAGTTCTTGTGAAACAAAAGCTTGTACATAAATCTGAAATTGTGCTTTGAGCTTGTTGGGAGCGACCTTGTAATTGGACCCATTGGCATCCTCAAGTCTCCATTGCCTTGGTGAGTTGTATCATTCCTCCCTCCTCAAAAGGATTAGTCCTCGAATCAAGACCTACATTATCAAAGGAGATAAATCGAAACATTAAAAGTAGCACTAACACTATACTCTCTGGCAAATCCACCTATAGGCATTGTCATTAATGCGTTCAAGCACTTGAAAAGGACCATCCCTCTAGGATCAAGCTTAGACTTCCTTTGTTTAGAAATCTCTCCTTCCTGAAGTGCACCCAAACCCAATCTCCAGGTTCAAACTTCATCACCCTACGACCTTGATTGGCTCTTTGAGCATACTTCTTGTTCTTTTCCTCAATGTGCTGCCTAGCTGTCTCATGTATTTTCTTAACCAATTCGGCCCTTTGCTGCCCATCTACATTAACAATCTCATTCAAGGGTAAAGGCAGCAAATCCAATGGAGTTAATGGGTTAAAACCATACACAATCTCAAATGGAGAATAACCTGTAGAAGAATGAATGCTTCTATTATATGCAAACTCAATCAAAGGCAAACAATCTTCCCAAGCTTTCAAATTTTTACCCACAACAGCACGCAATAAAGATCCTAAGGTTCTATTAACCACCTCAGTTTGTCCATCTGTTTAGGGATGACAAGTTGTAGAAAACAAAAGCTTTGTTCCCAATTTATTCCATAGAACACGCCAAAAGTGACTTAAAAACTTAGAATCCCTATCTGAAACAATGGTTCTAGGAATGCTATGCAATCTAACAACATCCCTAAAAAACAAATCAGCAACATGTGTAGCATCATCAGATTTATGACATGCAATAAAATGAGCCATTTTACTAAATCGATCAACTACAACAAAGATGCTATCACGTCCTTTCCTAGTCCTAGGCAATCCTAACACAAAATTCATAGATATATCAATCCAAGGACTAATAGGGACAGGTAGAGGCGTGTAGAACCCATGTGGTTGCACCTTGGATTTGGCGTGCCTACATGCTACACAACTAGAGCAAACTCTTTCAACATCCTTTTTCATGTTAGGCCAATAAAAATGCTCCTGTAATATGTCAAGTGTTTTAGTAATATCAAAATGTCCCATTAAACCTCCATCATGAGACTCCCTAGCAAGCATCTCACGCATAGAACAAGTAGGAATACATAGTTTATTATCTCTAAACAAATATCCATCATTCCTATAAAACTTTTGAAAAGCAACTTGTTCACATGCATCATACACATTAGCAAAGTCAGAATCTGATTTGTACAAATCTTTTATATACTCAAACCCAATCAACTTAGAACTCAGAGAAGAGATTAGAGCATACCTCCTAGACAATGCATCAGCGATAACATTTTCTTTACCTTGCTTGTATTTCACAACATATGGGAATGTCTCTATGAACTCCAACCACTTAGCATGTCTTTTATTTAACTTACCTTGGCCCTTAAGATGCTTCAAACTCTCATGATCAGTGTGAATCACGAATTCCTTTGGCCATAGATAATGTTGCCAAGTTTGTAGAGCTCTTACCAATGCATATAGCTCATTGTCATACGTGGAATACTTCATTTGAGCACCATTCAACTTCTCACTAAAATAGGCAATGGGACGCCTTCCCTGCAATAAAACAGCACCAATACCTATCCCAAAGGCATCACATTCAATCTCAAAAGTAGAAGAAAAATCAGGTAAACTCAAAATAGGTGCAGAACAAAGTTTTTCTTTCAAAGTGTTAAAAGCAATTTCCTGCGCCTCTCCCCACTTAAATCCTACCTCCTTTTTAACAATCTCAGTTAATGGAGCTGCAATGAAACTAAAATCTTTCACAAACCTCCTATAGAAACTAGCAAGTCCATGAAAAGATCTCACCTGAGTAACACTTGTAGGTCTCGGCCACTCCCTAATTGCCTTGACCTTTTCTTGGTCCACCTCAATTCCATTAGAAGAAACAACATAACCAAGAAATATGACACGATCCATGCAAAATGTACACTTCTTTAACTTAGCATACAACTTTTCTGCCCTAAGTGCATCTAACACAAGCCTAACATGCTCAATATGCTCATTAATGCTTTTGCTATAGATCAATATGTCATCAAAATATACCACAACAAACTTACCAATAAATGACCTCAAAACATGATTCATCAAACGCATAAATGTACTAGGAGCATTAGTTAAGCCAAAAGGCATCACAAGCCACTCATATAAACCATGTTTTGTTTTAAAAGCAGTTTTCCATTCATCACCAATTTTCATTCTAATCTGATGGTAACCACTCATAAGATCAATTTTAGTAAACACACATGCACCATGCAATTCATCAATCATATCATCCAATCTAGGTATAGGATGGCGATACTTTACCGTTATCTTTTATGACTCTACAATCCACACACATGCGCCAACTCCCATCCTTCTTTGGAACCAATATCACTGCACGCACAAGGACTAAGACTCTCCCGATGTGTCCTTTGTAGCAATTCTTCCACTTGCTTTTGGAGTTCCTTAGTTTCTTCAGATTAGCCCTATAAGTGGTCTATTTGGAATCTGCGCCCTGTGCACGAAGTCAATCTGATGTTCTATTCCTCTAATAGGCGGCAATTCCTTAGGCAACTCCTCGGGAAAACATCTCCATACTCCTGCAAAGAGAAACAACACTACTAGGCAAACAAGGGTCAAGGTCGATTCATTAAAATAAGCTTGCTTGTACAAAAGTACAAACAAACATCTCATTTCCACACAAGCAACCCTTACATCTCTCATTTTTTCATAGAAGTTTTGTTTCTTTCTACCCTCTCTCTCATTTGGGCCTTTTAATTGAATTTCTTTTGAGGCCTCTTTCCCCACTTTTCTTCTCTCACTCTCGGCCTCACTTTCTCTCTTTTCTTTTGATTTAGATTTCTGCTCCCCTTTTGAAAGGTTCTCAACCTTCCCCTCAATTTTTGTATTGTCATGCTTTTCTTGAAATTTTTTGTCCTGTCTTTGTTGCATTCCCTCCAGATTCCTTTTTAATTGCATTTGGTCCTCATATACCTCTTTTGGTGCCAATGGAGCAAGAACAAATTTCTGATCTCCCATAGTAAATGAATACCTATTCTTAAATCCATCATGTAACACTCTTCTATCATATTGCCAAGGTCGACCGAGCAATAAATGACAAGCATGCATAGGTACGACATCACAAAGTACTTGATCAGAATACTTTCCAATGGAGAAAGATACAAGGACTTGTTTATTTACCTTGATTTCCCCCATGTCATTCAGCCATTGTAGTCTATACGGCCTAGGGTGTTTCAAGCACTCCAACCCGAGTTTTTCTACCATCAATGTACTAGCCACATTAGTGCAGCTTCCCCCATCAATGATCAGGCTACAAATCTTCTCATTCACTAGGCATCTGGAATGAAAAATATTTTTCCTTTGCTCAATTCCATCTTCCTTCACTTGAGCATTCAAAACTCGCCTAGTAACAAGTAATTCACCCCTAGGTGCATCCTCAACTTCCACATCAGAACAATCTTCCAACTCAGGCATGGAAGTCAAATCATCTTCTTCCTCCTCAGACACAACTTCTCCTCCTCTCACAAACATTGTTTTCTTGTTTGGGCATTGAGAAGCAATATGACCAACACCAAGACATTTAAAGCATTTAATAGTCCTATGCTTTTCAGAATTGGAACTAGAAGAACTTGGAGTTTTAAAAGTACCTTTTGGATCTGCCTTGTTCTTCTCTTCCTTTAGCTTGTCTTTGTCCTTCTCATTTTTCTTGGACCATTTCGAGTTCCAATTTGTAGTAGAGCTTGGGTAAGAAGCCTTGTTGGAGCTTTTGTACTTGAGTTGCCTCTCCACCTTCATGGCCATATTCACCATCTCCTCTAACTCCACATAATGGTGCAATTCAATAACATTTGCAATGTCTTTGTTCAAACCAGCCAAGAAACGTGCCATGGTGGCTTCTCTTTCTTCTTCTACATTAGCCCTAATCATGGCTATCTCCATCTCCTTATGGTACTCTTCTACACTTTTGGTGCCTTGTCTCAAGGTTTGGAGCCTTTGATGGAGCTCCCTATAGAAGTAACTAGGCACAAACCTCTTCTTCATGACCCTCTTCATTTCAGCCCAAGTATCAATAGGATCCTCTCCATTCCTTCTTTTGTTCAAAACAAGTTGATCCCACCAAATAAGTGCATAATCATGAAATTCCACGGCAGCAAGCTTCACCTTCTTCTCCTCAGAATAGTTATGGCATTCAAAAATCATCTCCACCTTTCTTTCCCATTCTAAGTAAGCTTCTGGATCATTCTTACCTTGGAAAGATGGTATTTTCATCTTGATACTGCCCAAATTTCTATCCACACGCTCGACCCTGTCTTCTCCCCTTGCATTGTCTCGGCCTCTATAACCTCTTCCTCTTCCTCTATCATTCCGTCCCCCTCTTCCACCAAATCTGGCCCTATGCCAATCTTCTTCATCTTCCCCATCATCATATTCATCTTCATACTCATAGCGCACAGGAGTTGGCTCCCTAGCATTTTGCCTCCTTGTTGCACCATTAGATGAAGCCTCTTGTTGTAAATTCCTAATGGCTTGATCTTGTCTATCAAATTTATCACTGACATCCCTGAACATGTTCTCAATCCTTTGGAATTGATGTTGCATAGCCTCCAAAGTAAAGAATGTGTGTTGATCAGCCTCACTATTCTTTTCATCCTTGTCACTACCTTTACTATCCTTTGAATTGGACATGATGTAAAATCTGCAAAACACGTGTTTCTCTCTAATCAGATTGGATACCTTCGTGTTTCACTCAAAAAGATGGCTTTTACCCTCAAATGAGCGTACACACTCTAGATTCTAGCACAGTTTTACTTGTCCGGATCAATCACTACCAACCAAATAAGCACACCAGCAACTTAATTCAACAGAAAACAACGAATACCTAAAGAAAGGAAGAAAACACAAAACTAGATGCAATTTAAGGTAAAGAAAGCAAGGAAGACGAAAATAAACACATACTAGATGGAGAAAACGTATGTGAATGATTTTTTGTACCAATTGAGCAATATGAAACAAGATTACTCAATTCACGTGTAATGGAAACAAAAGTACAGCAAACAATAAAAAGCAACCAAAGAGTGCAAGAAAAGACGAAACTATGAATTAAACTCAACCCTAAACCCGAACTAACAAGAACATTCAGATCTGCCCAATAACTCAAAAATTGAAAGATAAGCAATTTTATCAAAGACACACGTTTTGGGTGCAAGAAAGTAAATCTTGAAACACGATATTGTTTTTTGATGCAAGAAAACAAGTCTTGATGAGTTTCTTGAATGAAGGATGTTTTCTTGATGAATCTTAAATAATAAAGAAACGGAATTAAAGAATTCTAGAATGATCAGATTCGTTTCTTGATGAATCTTACAAGAAAATCAACTCAAACTCACAAAGATTCACAATCCTGATTTTCTTTTTTTTTTAACTTCTTTCTTTCTTTCTTTCTTTTTCTTTCTCTTCTTGTTTTTCTTTCTTTCTTTCTTTTCTTTCTTTTTCTTTCTTTCTTTCTTTCTTTTCTTTTTTTTCGAATTTCAATGATAAACTAACTATAATAATCAAGAACAAACAGAAAATTAAAGATAAAGATTGAATTTAAAACCTAGGCTCTGATACCAAAGATGATACGGCAACAACCTAGAATCAATGTCTAAATCACCTCCGTTTCAATTATTGTTCCCAAACCTAAATTCAATCAATCTAACAAGACCCTTCACCCCCAAAACAGCAAGGAATTGGTAACAAAGAGTATAAGATTGTAGGAATTGAATTAACGCCACAAGTTAGAACTTACTTGATAAGTTGAATCAATCCTTAAGGTAAAACAAGCAAGAATCTCAATTCTCTCTTGAAGAATGCTTTCTAATTTTGTTGATCTCTCTAAACTCGTGTTCATGGCTAAAGCAAAGGTTTAAATACCCTTTGCAATGTAAACCCTAACAAAGATAACCTAAAAACCCTAAAGAAAGCCCAAAATATCAAAAGGCCTTCTTGAAACAAATCTGCCCAAGAATAAATCCCACATGGATTTGGGCTTCAAAACTAATTAAAATTGACTAGTCCTTGTCTAAATAGGATAAGAAAACCACAAAATAGAAGACTAACTTAAGAGGGGCGAATTGGGCTTTTAAACTAGGCCCACAAGCTTGGTTCCTTAAAATAAAACATGCACATGACTTTTTTTAATGAAGCACATGCACACTTAATGCAAATCACCCCATGAAAAAGCCTAAAAGAAGTCCACATGCCCCTTATAAGATAAAATAAGCCCAAGCCCATTGATTAGACTTGTGCTTGTGAAAATTGGCTAAGTGTTAGCCCTCTTGGTTTGAAGCCTCCAATGTGCACACACACTTTGGTGTCTTCCTAAGCTCTTCTCCAAGCTTGATCAACAAAACTTCTTGAAGTTCTTGTGAAACAAAAGCTTGTACATAAATCTGAAATTGTGCTTTGAGCTTGTTGGAGCGCGACCTTGTAATTGGACCCATTGGCATCCTCAAGTCTCCATTGCCTTGGTGAGTTGTATCAGACTTGGACTTGGGTACTTTTCATTTGTCCTTTGCTGTGCCCTTCTTCTTGAAACCTTTTCCCTTTTGAACCACAAAAACTTCATTGGTGGTCTTAACCTTTCCCTTTAAGTTCTCTTCAGCAGTTTTCAGCATCCTATGCAATTCATCAATGAACTTCTCTGTATTATGCATGTTGTAGTTAAGAATGAACTGATCATATTCATCAGTCAAAGATGCTAGAATAAGATCAGTTGCCAATTCTTGACTAACAGGTGCACCTAATTTCTCAAGATGATGAATGTAACTCTTCATCTTGAGAACAAGAGCACTCACGGGTGTGCCAGGAGTCATCTTGCATAAATTCAATGCCTTGGTGGTTCTAAACCTCTCTTGGCTTGCTTGCTCTTGAAAAATAGTTTTCAGTTGAGTAAGCATGTCATAGGCCTCTATTTCCTCTAAATCCTTCTGAAGGTCAGACATCATGGTGCCTAACATAAGGCATGACACATCCGTAGAATCATTGATATGCTTCGCGTAAGCATCCTTTTGAGCCTTAGGTGCATTTGCTGGTGGTTCCTCAGGGATGGGTTCTTCTAAGACATAAAACTTTCTTGCTTGAGAACAATTCTCAAGTTCCTATACCAATCTAGGAAATTTGCTCCATTAAGCTTTTCTTTCTCTAGGATAGATCGCATAGAATGGTTGGTGGATGGAGTAGCCATAATCTACAAAATTATGCAATAAGGGTCAACATTCTTATTATTAAAATGTATTAGCTCCCACTCAAATAAATAACCCTCAATTGAAAAATGGGAGAAACAAGATCCATATTTCACTAAGTCTTAAGAAAACTTTGGCTTAACACTCAAGACTTAGTTATTTAGGTAGAAAACTCTTTTCAATTACATCACATGTAACTCTTGATGGATTTATATTTAAATACATCTTATGTACTGCATGTATGAAAAAACCCAATCTTATGCCCTCAGCCCAAAACCCAATCTAGCACGTCCTGAAACTCTTCCTGAACTCCGCACGATTTTCCTCTCAGATGGTGGCTAGGGTTTTGTGTGACAATCGTATCTATCCTTAATGAGACCTAAGTTTCTCTATTTATAGAGAAATCCTATTCCCATTGAAGCCTAATAAGTTTCAGCCCATTATATCTCATATAATAAAAGCCCGATAACTTAATTCATTCTAGCCCAATAAATATATCTACATATATTTATTCAATACCTAATAAATTAGGCCCAAGAGAATAAGCCCAGATCACATCACTCTTTGTATGCGACCCTGTAGGATCATTTGATGTTGGCAATGGGCTTGATCACACTTCAAGATCCATAAGTCATAAGCGGCCTCTAGCAAGACATTATGACTACCAAAATTAAATGAGGATCGATAATCCGATTTAACCTATAACCATGGTTATAAGCTCAGTCGTTTTGTAACACAATATCATGATTAATCAAAAGGCATGGTACATGTCAACCTTAGATTAATCATAGTTTCTTGATCCCCAAGTTGACTGATTATACCAAATGACATTGATGACTCTTCATCAATTCATTTGAGCACGGCAATGCACTTCTTCAGTCACACTTGTCAAGAGGCCCGAATGATATCTCTCTCATTTAAGAGAGGTGCAAATCCCATCTACGTCATTCACATTCCTCCGCACGATTCATTTGATGTTCAACATAAGACTACTTGTTATTCGGTTAAGAATAACTTCGTCTAATATCAAAACACCAAATTCCTCATGTAAGGAACCATGATGACTTCAGGTCAAAGGACTAAAGTCAAACCATATTAAGAATCACTAATGACATGAAACCATGTAGTATTCTTTATGTGGGTCGGTTCAATATATGTTCTCTAACATATATCTATGTTTCTGATTTGATATCTCATATCCATGATCAGTAAAACGTGATCATGAACAAGAACACATAGTAGCCTTAATTCGTTATTGTTTCACCAATAATGATCGAACAGGGACAGTCTAGAATAGTCTTATAACGCTTATGGTTTTACTATCAAGTCACATACTTGATGACATAAGTCTAAAACCATTCATGGAATGTAAATCATATTACATAAATGAAATACATGCATGTTTTTCTTCACTTGACACATAAAACACCTGAAATGATGAAATCAATGTAAATCACATGATTTAGACATCAAATGAGAATAAAAACTAAATGTAAAAGTATAAAAAGATAAGAAAATATGAGTGCATCAAACTCCTCCACACTTAGCTCTTGCTCGTCCTCGAGTAAGGAAAAATAAAGAAGACAAAAGAAATAAACTAAGGGAAAGTTGTGACATGCGAAAAAAACAAACTAGTGTGGATGCAAAAGTAAAGGAAAATAATGCAAATGCAGAGAAACTTTTCTTAAGTGTTATAGCTTTTCTCCTAACCTCCCAACAACATCAAAGAAGCACAAACATCATCGATAAAAAGATCCCTTGGCATTCAATCCATAAAATTAATGACCTTACTCCAAATGTAAGAACCAAGCAAGATAGCATATAAGACTTAGTGGAAATCTACTCCATGTCAAAATAATAGGTCCTCTCATTGTTATACCCTCTAACATTGATACAAATGGCATTCAAGATGCTACAAGAAGCAATCTAGGTGATTTAGACCGGATTTCTAATATGGAAAGTTTTCAGGTTCCAAATATGTGAAATGGGCTACTTTTCAAGGGGGCCGCATTGGTTTTTAGTCACTTCTTTTTCAGACTTGGTTTATGGGTTCAATTTATCTTGTTAAGTAAGAATACATGGGCCCCTTGTTATTTTACTTAAGCCCATTTCGATATTCATTAGTTTTAGGTTTAATTAAGCATGTTTTAGGGTTTTGTGACTGTCATATTCACTCTCCATCTTATTCTCTCCAAAAGCCACCTCTCTCTCAACATTGAAGATTGTCTTTTCATTTCACCCACCTTCTCCACCACGTTTTTTCCACATCAGCCATCATCTTTACTACCTTGAAGACATTTATTTCAGTTTTTTATTGTTTTGTCTTACATTGTAATGCCTATAACAAGGCTATTTTTAGTTGTAATGCAAGAACAAGTTGTATTTCGAAAATTTCAGATCTGAATGAAAGAGAGATTGCTTTCTTTTATGTTTATGCACAAGGTGTTCTTATTGATTGCAATTGAGTTTATCTTTTGTTATCAATTTTAATTCCTATTTCTTGTGTTCTTGAGTGCTTAACTGATTGGGGTTCAAGGAGATTTCTAAAAATTAACTTGGGTTTTTGTCATAAGTGTTCTTGGGTGTAAGAACAAATCCTAATCTAATCGCTTGTTGAGAAACTAATTCTGATTTGATTGGTAACGAGTTCTAAGAGTCGATTGAGGGTCTTGGGGTTCTTTCACTCATGTCCTAATCACTCATTTGGTATCAAAGCATTGGTTCCAATCAAGTAAGTATTTATTCGGTTTTAACGGAAAAACATAATAAAAAAATTCGTTCTTGTAGGCTTGTTTGTTTCAAACACAAATTTTCAAGGTCTTACATCTCAAAAAACGTGTAATTGAGCTGAACAACTATTATTTTCGATTTTTGTTGGCTTCCAATATACTGAAAAACATTAAAATTCAAGGGAAAAACGTGATTACAGCTGCTGGTTAGGTGTTTTAAATTTCAGAACTGTTTAGGTATAATTCGAGCAATTTGGGGCTGTTCATTTCTAATTCTTTTCAATTGAGTTTGGTTGCTGGTCAAATCCATACTTTGCACTTTTGTTTTTGTTTAAGTGTTTTGAGTGATAATTTGAGGTTCCAATTGGGAATTTCAAGTTTCTGATATTAAATTCTAGATTTCGTCATTTGTTTGCATCCTTTAGTTTTCTGTTATTGAATCTGCCCATTTGCATCTAATACATTAAAAAGGCTGTAATGTTGATTCATTGCTGCCTTAAAACCAAAAAAAAAAACGTCATACACTTACTAGTAATTCAAGTGTGCGCTTTCAATTTGTTGTTTGTGTCATTTTTGCTTCTAGTATTTTGCATGTTTTCCTTCTTTGTTTAGGTTTTTCCTTGCAAATTCTCAATTAAAATTGGTTGCATTAAGATATCTAATTGCTGTTTGATTTGGCCCTTAAATATAACATTGAAAGATTGCTTGAGTGGTAAAAGGCAAGAGTGTGTGAGCTCAAAAGAGGGAAAAAGCCAAGTTTGAGTGAAAACACGAGAGGTGTGTCGTTCCTTTGAGAGTAAACACATGAGGGAGTGTTTGTGAGGAATATTTTGTTGTTATCTTTGTTGAAATTTTCAGATTGACCATGGATTCTCAAGAAAGTGGGATTGAGAAACAGGATCAAGCTTTCATTCTAAAAGCCATGCAATAGGAGTTCCAAAGAAAACAAATCATGATGAGGGACATGAGTGAAAGAATTGAAAGACAGGAGTTCCAAGTCCGAGAAGACAACCAGCACCTCCAATTGATGATGAATATAATGAAGAGTTTGATGATCAAGCCACCATGATAAATGAAGGTAGAAACTATGGAGGAGCAAGGAGGGGTCGAAATGATCTTGACAGAAACCTAGGAAGTATCAAAATGAAAATTCCATCGTTTTTGGGCAAAAATGATCCTGAGGCGTAATGGAATGGGAAAGAAAGGTGGAGCTCATTTTTGAGTGTCATAATTACTCAGAAGAAAAGAAGGTAAAGCTTGCTGCCATAGAGTTTACTGAGTATGCCATTGTGTGGTGGGACCAATTGATTATGAGTAGACGGAGAAATAGAGAACGTCCTATCCAAATATGGGAGGAGATGAAAGCCATTATAAGAAGGCGTTTTGTTCCTAGCCACTATTATAGGGAATTGCATCAAAAATTGCAAAGCCTTGTTCAAGGATCAAAGAGTGTGGAGGACTACTATAAAGAGATGGAGATAGCAATGATAAGGGTAAATGTGGAGGAAGATAGAGAAGCCACCATGCAACTTGAAGACCAAAATAAAATTTTGAAGACCAAATGCAACTTGAAAAGTCCTAAGATGAATTTGCACAAAAAGAGGCTGAACAAAAAAGGAAAGAAAGTGAGAAAGAAAGAGAACAGAAAGAGAAAAAGGAGAGTGAGAGAAAAATAGAAGGCAAATGTAAAGAGAAAAAGAGTGCAGATAATTCAGTCAATGAGAGAAAAGAAGAGAGAAAAGTGAATTTCTATGCAAAAGTGAGGGATGTGAAGAGAGCTTTGATGACAAACATGCCAATGTTTGTACTTTTATACAAAGAGGCTTATTTTTCAACTAACGATCTTGACCCTACTTTGCCTAGTGTTGTGATTGATGTTTTGCAGGAATATAGCGATGTCTTTCTCGATGATCTATCTTACGGTTTACCACCTTTGCGAGGAATTGAACATCAAATCGATCTCTTTCCTGGGGTTGCCATACCATATAGACCAGCATATCGACGCAATCCTACGGAGGCTAAAGAATTGCAAAAGCAAGTGGAAGAACTTTTGGAGAAAGGACATATAAGAGAGAGCTTAAGCCCATGTGCAGTACCCGTTTTGTTGGTACCAAAGAAGGATGGAAGTTGGCGTATGTGTATGGATTGCAGAGCTGTTGACAAAATAACGGTAAAATATCGACATCCCATATTGGTTTTTAGTCACTCTCCATCTTATTCTCTCCAACAGCCAGCTCTCTCTCAATATTGAAGATTGTCTTTTCATTTCACCCACCTTCTCCACCATGTTTTTTCCACATCAGCCATCTTCTTTACTACCTTGAAGACATTTATTTCAGTTTTTTATTGTTTTGTCTTACATTGTAATGCCTATAACAAGGCTATTTTCAGTTGTAATGCAAGAACAAGTTGTATTTTGAAAATTTCAGATCTGAATGAAAGAGAGATTGCTTTCTTTTACGTTTATGCATAAGGTGTTCTTATTGATTGCAATTGAGTTTATCTTTTGTTATCAATTTTAATTCCTATTTCTTGTATTCTTGAGTCCTTAACTGATTGGGGTTCAAGGGGATTTCCAAAAATTAACTTGGGTTCTTGTCATAAGTGTTCTTGGGTGTAAGAACAAATCCTAATCTAATCACTTGTTGATAAACTAATTTTGATTTGATTGGTAAGGAGTTCTAAGGGTCGATTGAGGGTCTTGGGGTTCCGCATTAAACATTCAAAGTGTTTAAGGCTCATATGTGTTTAACTCTCATAAATTCAAGCAACGCAATGCTCCACCATATGCTTGCTCTTCAATCTCGAATATACTACTAAACATACTTGCACAACACAAATCAAAAGGTCTTAATAGGGATGTAACTTGGCTGGACTAAGGGTGAGGTAAAAGAATGGTAAAGGAAAAGGTTAAGTATCAAAGAAAGTAGAGCATAAAAATAATCAATGACATACGTGTCGTGTACTATGCATAACATCAAATAATCAAGCACAACTCAACTTTTCATTTGAACTTTCAATTCCAATAATATTGAACAAGAAAATCACGTGGGGAATTCTTTTCTTTTATATTTACTCTCGGCCTCAATCTTTTTTTTCTTTTTTTTTTTTGCTTTTTGTTTCTTTTTTTGGCCAAATACTCCCCCTTGATAATTAATGTAACACCGGATTTTTCAAGCCTTTTGTGTTGTTCTATGGGCCCGATGTGATACCGGATCGTGACAATTAAGCACAAAACAAGCTATATACCACATATAACTAAACATGCGCAACTAACCATGATAGGGGTTAGATAGGTAAATCAAATAAGAATAGGCTAAGTTAAACATGGGTAAAGCAAAGAACAGATAATAAGCTCAATTGGGCCAACTAACGGTCAACATGCTTTCGGTTGGCTTTTTTTTGGGTTAAATGGTTTAAAATCCTAGGGACATTTTTCATATTTATTTAATGCATGCATAAATGTAGTCTCAACAAGGTAAGAAGCAAGTTCTAGAGATACAAAGCATTGAATGAAATCACTCATCAAAGAGACATGTTGAAGGTTCAAAAGCTCACATGGGACAATCATCTATTAAGTCAATAAGTGTAGTTTCAAGGTTAGTCTAAACACTATCATGCTCAAAACTTACATAAAAAAAACATTCATCAAATTTATGATTAAAAAATCATGGATTAATTTTCATCTCTAACATTCATGTTCTTATCAATCATTGGGAGGTAAAAAGACAAAACCAAACACTTCAGGTACAAAACATGGAAAAATAGAAAATCTTTTTGGAATTTTGAATTATTTTTTCAATGTTTATGGTTTTTTTTTAATAAAGCATGCAAGTATAAGTGAAAACCTTCACGTTCATGCAAGAGCAAAGGTGTGGTACATTAAAGCACGAAAATAAAAAACATATTCGAACCAATAACTAACTAAAACCTAAAAATTTAATGTAAAAACTAACCTAACCCCTCCCCCCACACCTAAACACAACATTGTCTGCAATGTTGAAATCAAAGCAAGAAGAGAAGATAAAAACAAACCAAAAACACAACAAAAAGAAAGAAACTCTGAGAAGAAGAAGATGATGATGATGAAAAACGTAAAGGGAAAGCATAAAAAGGGAAGAGAAATCAAATCTAGTTTTTTGTATGATGGATTGCCTCCCATTCAGCGCTTTTGTTTAAGATCGTTGGCTCAATGTCATGTTAATGCTCCTCACATAAACAGGCTCAACCAAGTGCATCTCCTCCAGGTTAGATTGAAAACTGATACGAAAACTCCAAGAAAACAAGGTTCTTGAAACCCCCTAATCCTATTGAATCAAAACCCCAATCTTTCTATTCTAAGAACATGCTAGTTCAAACCCCAATTATACAAAATTGAGACCCAAACCCAAAGAAAATTGAAGAATTGAACACGCCACAAGTGATTACCTTGATAAGTGATGCAATCCTTGAAGTAACAATAAGAAGAACACACCTTACTTGAAGAGAATATCTCTCAATTTCATTAATCAACCAAATCTCCTGTTTACAAGGATAAAATAAGGTATTTATACCCTTTCCCACGACCTAAGCCTAAAAGGAATAGGTTACAAGACCCTTTAATGCTAAAACAAGCCTAATCCTAACTAGTTTACGAGTTTTTAGCCCAATAATGCAATCTGATCCTAATCCACTTAGGATTGGGCTAAACCAACTCAACTAAGACCAAAATAACTTAAATAAACCTAAGGGAGGTGGATGGGCCTAATGGATTACTCTACTTAGGCCCACACACTTGGTAGTCCAAAACTAGCTTTAAATAAACTAAGGCAAGTACTAATAAATACCTAGCCCATAACAAGTCTCTTTGGGCCTAACAAACAAAGGATAAATAACAAGCCCAATGTACTAAAATAAGTCCATAAGAATAATTGAACTTTTCTTGAAATTTGGCTAAGTATTAGCCCCTCCACATGCCGTCTCTAGAAGAATCACAAGCTTGACTACTACACTTGAATTCTCCACGGATGGTTCGGTCTTGTCATAAAGGTGAGATGTAATGTGACTTTGAACAAACCCTTGAAGTGCTTGTTTAGGCCTTGCTGCACGTTGTCTTGTAATAGGTCCACTTGGTAAAGTATGCTTGTCTTGACGTGTTGCACCTTGATCTCCATTGCCATAGTTTCTTGTATCATTCCCTCCCTCCTCAAAAGGATTCGTCCTCGAATCAGCCCCTGCATTATCAAATGGAGAGAGATCAGCAACATTAAACGTAGCAGATACTTGATACTCACCTGGCAAATCAATCCTGTAGGCATTATTATTAATCTTTTGAAGGACTTGGAAAAGCCCATCGCCTCTAGGATCCAACTTGGATTTCCTTTGTTTAGGAAACCTCTCTTTCCTAAAATGTAACCAAGCCCAATCACCAGGCTCAAATTGCATCAACTTTCGCCCTTGATTAGCTCTTTGTGCATATGCTTCATTCCGCTTCTCTATGTGTTGTCTGGCCTTCTCATGAATGTTGCGCACCAAATCTGCTTTTTTTTTGTCCACCTGTACTAGTTATCTCACTTAAAGGTAAAGGACACAAATCTAAAGGTGTTAATGGATTAAAACCATAAACAATCTCAAAAGGTGAATAACCAGTAGTAGAATGTATGCTCCTATTGTATGCAAATTCAACTAATGGCAAACATTCTTCCCATGTTTTAATATTTTTACCAACCACTGCACGTAAAAGAGAACCTAAAGTTCTATTCACCACCTCAGTTTGTCCGTCAGTTTGAGTATGACAAGTAGTAGAAAACAAAAGTTTAGTACCTAGCTTACCCCAAAAAACACGCCAAAAGTGGCTCAAAAACATGCAATGAAATGTGCCATCTTACTAAACCGATATATTACTACAAATATACTATCCCTACCTTGTTTGGTCCTAGGCAACCCTAAAATAAAGTCCATAGATATGTCAGTCCACGGATGCTTAGGCACAGGCAAAGGAGTATACAAACCATAAGGATGGGTCTTAGATTTTGCTTGTCTACATGCAACACACTTAGAACAAATTTTCTCAACATCTTTTCTCATGTTAGGCCAATAAAAATGTTCACAAAGTATGTCATATGTCTTTTGAACCCCAAAATGACCCATCAAACCCCCACAATGTGATTCACGCACAAGGACTTCCCGCATAGAACATTTAGGCACACATAACTTGTTCTCCCTAAACAGATAGCCATCATGTCTATAAAATCTTTGGAATGCAGCATGCTCACAAGCACCAAACACATTGCCAAAATTAGAATCCGAAGCATACAAATCCCTAATGTACTCAAACCCTAACAATTTAGAACTTAAAGTAGTGATTAGAGTGTACCTTCTTGAAAGTGCATCAGCAACTACATTCTCCTTACCCTGTTTGTATTGTATCACGTATGGAAAGGTCTCTATGAATTCCAGCCACTTCGCATGCCTCTTGTTCAACTTACCTTGGCCCTTTAGATGTTTCAATGACTAATGATCAGAATGGATCACAAACTCTTTTGGTCAGAGATAATGCTGCCAAGTCTCCAATGCTCTCACCAAGGCATAGAGTTCCTTGTCATAAGTGGAATAAATCAATTGTGGCCCATGAAGCTTTTCACTGAAGTATGCAATGGGACGCTTACCCGTTATCTTATTTATTTCCCTGCAATCCATGCACATATGCCAAGTTCCATCTTTCTTTGGCACCAAATTGCACTGGAACTGCGCATGGGCTTAGACTTTCTCTCACGTGCCCCCTCTCAAGCAACTCTTCCACTTGCCTTTGAAGCTCCTTTGTCTCCTCAGGAGTACTCCTATAGGCTGGGCGATTTGGAATTTGAACTCCTGGCACGAGATCAATCTGATGTTCAATGCCCCTCAATGGTGGTAGTCCCTTGGGCAACTCATCTGGAAAGACATCAGAGTATTCCTGCAAAACAAGTCTCACAACTCTAGGCACAGAAGGGTCAAGGTCAATCTCACCATAAAACAACTCCTTGTACATAAGCAAAACTAATGGTTTTTGTGTGTACATGACCTTCCTCAACTCTTTTTCTTTTGCAAAGAAAGTACTTTTTTTTGTTCCACTCTTCTTTTCACTCTTCTCTCCTTTTTCAACTGCACCACTGATACAACAACAACTGAGAATCAATGTCTAGATCACCTCCGTTTCAATGATTGTTCTCAAACCTAAATTCAATCAATCTAACGAGACCCTTCACCCCCAAAACAGCAAGGAATTGGTAACAAAGAGTATAACATTGTAGGAATTGAATTAACGCCACAAGTTAGAACTTACTTGATAAGTTGAATCAATCCTTAAGGTAAAACAAGCAAGAATCTCAATTCTCTCTTGAAGAATGCTTTCTAATTTTATTGATCTCTCTTCAAACTCATGTTCATGTCTAAAGCAAGGCAATTAGGGAGTGGCCGAGACCTACAAGTGCTACTCAAGTGAGATCTTTTCATGGTCTTGCTAGTTTCTATAGAAGGTTTGTGAAAGATTTTAGTTCCATTGCAGTTCTATTGACTGAGATTGTTAAAAAGGAGGTAGGATTTAAGTAGGGAGAGTCGCAAGAAATTGCTTTTCACACTTTGAAAGAAAAACTTTGCTCTCTAACTATTTTGAATTTACTTGATTTTTCTTCTACTTTTGAGATTGAATGTGATGCCTCTAGGATAGGTATTGGTGCTGTTTTATTACAGGGAAGGCGTCCCATTTCCTATTTTAGTGAGAAGTTGAATGGTGCTCAATTGAAGTATTCCACTTAAGACAAGGAGCTATATGCATTGGTAAGAGCTCTAGAAACTTGGCAACATTATCTATGGCCAAAGGAATTCGTAATTCACACTGACCATGAGAGTTTGAAGCATCTTAAGGGCCAAGGTAAGTTAAATAAAAGACATGCTAAGTGGTTGGAGTTCATGGAGACATTCCCATATGTTGTGAAATACAAGCAAGGTAAAGAAAATGTGATCGCTGATGCATTGTCTAGGAGGTATACAGCAACAACCTAGAATCAATGTCTAGATCACCTCCGTTTCAATGATTGTTCCCAAACCTAAATTCAATCAATCTACCAAGACCCTTCACCGCCAAAACAACAAGGAATTGGTAACAAAGAGTATAAGATTGTAGGAATTGAATTAACGCCACAAGGGTTTAAATACCCTTTACAATGTAAACCCTAACAAAGATAACCTAAAAATCCTAAAGAAAGCCCAAAATATCAAAAAGGCCTTCTTGAAACAAATCTGCCCAAGAACAAATCCCACATGGATTTGGGCTTCAAAACTAATTAAAATTGACTAGTCCTTATCCAAATAGGATAAGAAAACCACAAAATAGAAGACTAACTTAAGAGGGGCGAATTGGGCTTTTAAACTAGGCCCACAAGCTTGGTTCCTTAAAATAAAACATGCACATGACTTTTTTAATGAAGCACATGCACACTTAATGCAAACCAGCCCATGAAAAAGCCTAAAACAAGTCCACATGCCCTTTATAAGATAAAATAAGCCCAAGCCCATTGATTAGACTTGTGCTTGTAAAAATTGGCTAAGTGTTAGCCCTCTTGGTTTGATGCCTCCAATGTGCACACACACTTAGGTGTCTTCCTAAGCTCTTCCCCAAGCTTGATCAACAAAACTTCTTGAAGTTCTTGTGAAACAAAAAGCTTGTACATAAATCTGAAATTGTTCTTTAAGCTTGTTGGAGCGTGACCTTGTAATTAGACCCATTGGCATCCTCAAGTCTCCATTGCCTTGGTGAGTTGTATCAACCACTCTCTTTCTTTTGCTCACTAGTGCCCTTGTTCTTATTTTCTTGAATGGCCTCTTTTTCTTTTTTTCTTTTTAAACTCTCAGCCTCTCCAAGTTTTTGTTCTTCCATGGCTTTTGCAAGTCTCAACTGATCCTCATGAACTTGTTTTGGTGACAGGGGTGCCAATGTGAAGTGTTTCTCCCCCATCTTGAATGAATATCTATAATTGAATCCATCATGTAGTAAACGCCTATCATATTGCCATGGTCTCCCGAATAGTAAATGACCAGCATGCATAGGAACTACATCACACAACACTTCATCAGAATATCTCCCAATTGAGAACGCCACTAGCTCTTGCTTGTTCACCCTAACCTCTCCACACTCATTAAGCCATTGCAACTTATAAGGACTAGAGTGTCTAATGAGAAGCAGCCCCAATTTCTCAACTAAAATTGTGCTTGCAACATTGGTGCAACTACCTCCATCAATTATTAAACTGCACATCTTACCCTTAATTAAACATCTGGTGTGGAATATACTCTCCCTTTGTTCCTCAAGCTCTATCTTTTCTTGTACATTGAGAGCTCACCTCACTACTAATGCTTCGGCTTGGACTGGTTGCTCAACTTCTTCATCAGTGTAATCCTCCAACTCAGGCATATCACTTCCATCACTATCTTCTGATTCAATTACCCCATCTCGCAAATACATGATCTTCCTATTGGGACATTGGTTTGCCCTATGACCCGAACCCAAACACTTGAAGCATTTGATGTCTCTTTGCTTTTTATCATTAGATGTAGGCGCACCTTTAGAGGCTGTCCACTTTTCCTTCGACTTGTCCTTATTGTCATAGGACTTATCCTTGCTCTTTTCCTCCTTCTTTGGCCATTTAGGACCCCAAGAATTTGAAGATCCTGAGGTATTGCCCTTGCTGAAACTTTTTCCCTTCAATTGCTTTTCAATCTTCATAGCCATGCTTACCATGTCCTCCAACTCTAAGCACTGATGAAGCTCTAACACATTGGCTATCTCTTTATTTAGAACAGCAAGGAATCTAGCCATTGTAGCCTCTCTATCCTCCTCTATGTTAGCTCTTATCATAGCTATCTCCATCTCCTTGTGGTAATCTTCCACACTCTTTGTGCCTTGCCTCAATGTTTGGAGTTTTTGATGCAACTCCCTATAGTAGTAACTTGGCGCGAATCTCTTTTTCATGATGCATTTCATCTCATCCCAGGTTTCAACTGGTCTTTCTCTAGTTCGTCTTCTACTAACCATCAATTGATCCCACCAAACAACAACATAATCAGAGAACTCAAATGCTGCTAACTTCACCTTCTTCTCCTCAGAAAAATTGTGGCAGGCAAATATCATCTCTACTTTCCTTTCCCACTCTAAGTAGGCATTAGCATCATTCCTTCCTTGAAATGGTGGCATCTTCATTTTGATGCTGCCAATGTTTCTATCTACTCTTTCAGTCTCTTCCTCCTCTCTACCTCTTTCAGCTCTTCCTCTATAACCACCTCTATTTTGGCCCCTATCTCCTCTACCACCTCTTGCATTGTTTCGGCCTCCATACCACTCTTCCTCATCAAATCCATCTTCATCTTGCTCCTCCTCATAGTGATAATGATTATGAAGTGGAGGGTTCTCTCTTCTTCTTGCCCCATTATTCCCTGAAGATTCAGCTTGAATAGTTCTAAGAAGTCTATCTTGTCTTTCAAAGTTTCTATCTTGCTGTTCAAACTTGTCTTTGACTTCAAGGAACATAGTCTCTATTCTCTTGAACTGATTTTGCATTGCTTCAAGAGTAAAGAATGTATTTCGTTGGTCCTCTTCACTCCCATCACTCTTTCCATCTTTATTGCTATTATGAGACATGATCAATTCCTACAAGAAAACGTTAGAAACCTCACAACACTCCCTCACGTGTTTCTCTCTAGAACAAAATTTTTCACTCGTGTTTGACACAATAAAATGGCTTTTCACTATATAATCTCACACTCTTGCCTTTTTCCACTCAAGTGCCTCCTTTATGTTACTTTTCAAGATCACTTCAACAAGATCAAGGAAATCAACAAGCAACAAGTTCAAGAAGGAAACACAAAGAAAACAAGCCTAACAAAGAGAAAAACGAATAGATGAAACAAATTTAGAAGCAAAATATTGTACGGACAGAAAATAAATCAAAGTGTCAATACACGGATGAAGAATAGTGCAGGCAACGATTCTTGTGTCAATTGAACAATTATGAGTGCAACAATTGTTCAAATCAATGTAGAGAAGCAAAGATAGGTACCAAAACAAGAAATAAACTAGGAAACAAAGAAAGACACACAAAACTATGACAAAACTCACCAAATCCCAAGACCAATTTTTTTATTTTTTTATTTTAATATCCCAATCAGCCCAGAGTTCCAAGAATTGAACAAAAGATTCAAAGATATCGTTTCTTGATAGGTTCTTGAATGAAAGAAGGACAATCTTAATGAATCTTGAATGATAAGAACAAATCTTGAATGAAAGATCAAACAAAGATTCAAAGAATCACAATCTTGGATGTTTCTTGATCAATCTTGAAAATTTTTTCTTTTCTTTCTACTGTTCACTTTTTTTTGCTTTTTTTTTCTGTTTTTTTTAATTGTTGATCAAGAAAACAAAGAATCAATTAAGGAAACAAGAACATAAAGAACCAATAATGGCAGATTCGTTCCAAGCAATTCAAACCTTTTTTTTTTTTTTTTACTTTTCTAAGGAATTCAACAAGGAAAACAATGAAAGATACGTATGAGTTCAATAGAATTAAGCCAAAGCTCTGATACCAACTGATACGGAAATCCCAAAAAAACAAGGTTCTTGAAACCCCATAATCCTATTGAATTAAAACCCCAATCTTTCTATTCTAAGAACATGCTAGTTCAAACCCCAATTATACGAAATTGGGACCCAAACCCAAAGAAAATTGAAGAATTGAACACGCCACAAGTGATTACCTTGATAAGTGATGCAATCCTTGAAGTAACAATAAGAAGAACACACTTTACTTGAAGAGAATATCTCTCAATTTCGTTAATCAACCAAATCTCCTATTTACAAGGATAAAATGATGGTGCCAACATTTCAAGGAAGGAATGATGATAATGCCTACTTAGAGTGGGAAAGGAAAGTAGAGATGATATTTGCCTGCCACAATTTTTCTGAGGAGAAAAAGGTGAAGTTAGCGGCATTTGAGTTCTCTGATTATGCTGTTGTTTGGTGGGATCAATTGATGGTTAGTAGAAAACGAACTGGAGAAAGACCTGTTGAAACCTGGGATGAGATGAAACGCATCATGAAAATGAGATACGTGCCAAGTTACTACTATAGGGAGTTGCATAAAAAACTCCAAACATTGAGACAAGGCACAAAGAGCGTGGAAGATTACCACAAGGAGATGGAGATAGCTATGATAAGAGCTAACATAGAGGAGGATAGAGAGGCTACAATGGCTAGATTCCTTGCTGGTCTAAATAAAGAGATAGCCAATGTGTTAGAGCTTCATCAGTACTTAGAGTTGGAGGACATGGTAAGCATGGCTATGAAGATTGAAAAGCAATTGAAGGGAAAAAGTTTCAGCAAGGGCAATACCTCAGGATCTTCAAATTCTTGGGGTCCTAAATGGCCAAAGAAGGAGGAAAAGAGCAAGGATAAGTCCTATGACAATAAGGACAAGTCGAAGGAAAAGTGGACAGCCTCTAAAGGTGCGCCTACATCTAATGATCAAAAGCAAAGAGACATCAAATGCTTCAAGTGTTTGGGTTCGGGTCATAGGGCAAACCAATGTCCCAATAGGAAGATCATGTATTTGCGAGATGGGGTAATTGAATCAGAAGATAGTGATGGAAGTGATATGCCTGAGTTGGAGGATTACACTGATGAAGAAGTTGAGCAACCAGTCCAAGCCGAAGCATTAGTAGTGAGGCGAGCTCTCAATGTACAAGAAAAGATAGAGCTTGAGGAACAAAGGGAGAGTATATTCCACACCAGATGTTTAATTAAGGGTAAGATGTGCAGTTTAATATTTGATGGAGGTAGTTGCACCAATGTTGCAAGCACAATTTTAGTTGAGAAATTGGGGCTGCCTCTCATTCGACACTCTAGTGCTTATAAGGTGCAATGGCTTAATGAGTGTGGAGAGGTTAGGGTGAACAAGCAAGAGCTAGTGGCGTTCTCAATTGGGAGATATTCTGATGAAGTGTTGTGTGATGTAGTTCCTATGCATGCTGGTCATTTACTATTGGGGAGACCATGGCAATATGATAAGCGTTTACTACATGATGGATTCAAAAATAGATATTCATTCAAAATGGGGGAGAAATACTTCACATTGTCACCCCTTTCACCAAAAGAAGTTCATGAGGATCAGTTGAGACTTGCAAAAGCCATGGAAGAACAAAAACTTGGAGAGGCTGAGAGTTTAAAAAGAAAAAAAGAAAAAGAGGCCATTCAAGAGAATAAGAACAAGGGCACTAGTGAGCAAAAGAAAGAGAGTGGTGCAATTGAAAAAGGAGAGAAGAGTGAAAAGAAGAGTAGAACAAAAAAAAGTACTTTCTTTGCAAAAGAAAAAGAGTTGAGGAAGGTCATGTACACACAAAAACCATTGGTTTTGCTTATGTACAAGGAGTTGTTTTATGGTGAGACTGACCTTGACCCTTCTATGCCTCGAGTTGTGAGACTTGTTTTGCAGGAATACTCTGATGTCTTTCCAGATGAGTTGCCCAAGGGACTACTACCATTGAGGGGCATTGAACATCAGATTGATCTCGTGCCAGGAGTTTAAATTCCAAATCGCCCAGCCTATAGGAGTAATCCTGAGGAGACAAAGGAGCTTCAAAGGCAAGTGGAAGAGTTGCTTGAGAGGGGGCACGTGAGAGAAAGTCTAAACCCA
The DNA here is from genome assembly GCA_029891385.1 of Erythroxylum novogranatense. NCBI lineage: Eukaryota > Viridiplantae > Streptophyta > Magnoliopsida > Malpighiales > Erythroxylaceae > Erythroxylum > Erythroxylum novogranatense. The sequence goes on from CM057233.1 coordinate 63,262,297, forward strand.
TGCGCAGTTCCAGTGCTATTGGTGCCAAAGAAAGATGGAACTTGGCGTATGTGCATGGATTGCAGGGCAATAAATAAGATAACGGTAAAGTATCGCCACCCCATTCCTAGGCTAGATGATATGCTTGATGAGCTACATGGTGCTTGTTTATTTACAAAAATTGATCTCATGAGTGGTTATCATAAGATTAGAATGAAAGTAGGGGATGAATGGAAAACAGCCTTTAAAACAAAATATGGTCTATATGAGTGGATGGTCATGCCATTTGGTTTGACAAATTCACCTAACACTTTTATGAGATTAATGAACCATGTTTTGCATGATTTTATTGGCAAGTTTGTGGTTGTATACTTTGATGACATTTTAATTTATAGAAAAAGCCTTGATGAGCATGTTATGCATCTTAAATCTATACTAGAAGCACTTAGGCGTGAAAAGCTATATGCTAAATTTAAAAAGTGTTCTTTTTGTATAGATAAAGTTGTTTTTTCTTGGCTTTGTTATTTTTGCCCATGGTGTGCATGTTGATGAGGAGAAGGTTAAGGCTATTAAAGATTGGCCTACTCCTAAGTGTATTAGTGATGTGCGTAGTTTTCATGGTTTAGCTAGCTTTTATAGGCATTTTGTGAAAGATTTTAGTACCATTGCTGCGCCATTGACTGAAATAATTAAAAAGGATATTGGATTTAAGTGGAATGAGGCACAAGAAAAAGGATATTGGCGTATGTGCGTGGATTGCAGGGCAATAAATAAGATAACGGGTAAGCGTCCCATTGCATACTTCAGTGAAAAGCTTCATGGGCCACAATTGAATTATTCCACTTATGACAAGGAACTCTATGCCTTGGTGAGAGCATTGGAGACTTGGCAGCATTATCTCTGGCCAAAATAGTTTGTGATCCATTCTGATCATGAGTCAGTGAAACATCTAAAGGGCCAAGGTAAGTTGAACAAGAGATATGCGAAGTGGCTGGAATTCATAGAGACCTTTCCATACGTGATACAATACAAACAAGGTAAGGAGAATGTAGTTGCTGATGCACTTTCAAGAAGGTACACTCTAATCACTACTTTAAGTTCTAAATTGTTAGGGTTTGAGTACATTAGGGATTTGTATGCTTCGGATTCTGATTTTGGCAATGTGTTTGGTGCTTGTGAGCATGCTGCATTCCAAAGATTTTATAGACATGATGGCTATCTGTTTAGGGAGAACAAGTTATGTGTGCCTAAATGTTCTATGCGGGAAGTCCTTGTGCGTGAATCACATTGTGGGGGTTTGATGGGTCATTTTGGGGTTCAAAAGATATATGACTTACTTTGTGAACATTTTTATTGGCTTAACATGAGAAAAGATGTTGAGAAAATTTGTTCTAAGTGTGTTGCATGTAGACAAGCAAAATCTAAGACCCATCCTTATGGTTTGTATACTCCTTTGCCTGTGTCTAAGCATCCGTGGACTGACATATCTATGGACTTTGTTTTAGGGTTGCCTAGGACCAAAAAAGGTAGGGATAGTATATTTGTAGTAGTAGATCGGTTTAGTAAGATGACACATTTCATTGCATGTCATAAAACTGATGATGCTGTAAATATTGCCGAGTTGTTTTTTTAGGGATGTTGTGCGTTTGCATGGTGTTCCTTAGACTATTGTTTCTGATCGTGATGTGAAGTTTTTTAGTCACTTTTGGCGTGTTCTTTGGGGTAAGCTAGGTACTAAACTTTTGTTTTCTACTACTTGTCATCCTCAAACTGACGGACAAACTGAGGTGGTGAATAGAACTTTAGGTTCTCTTTTACGTGCCGTGGTTGGTAAAAATATTAAAACATGGGAAGAATGTTTGTCATTAGTTGAATTTGCATGCAATAGGAGCATACATTCTACTACTGGTTATTCACCTTTTGAGATTGTTTATGGTTTTAATCCATTAACACCTTTAGATTTGTGTCCTTTACCTTTAAGTGAGATAACTAGTACAGATGGACAAAAGAAAGCAAACTTGGTGCGCAACATTCATGAGAAGGCCAGACAACACATTGAGAAGCGGAATGAAGCATATGCACAAAGAGCTAATCAAGGGCGAAAGTTGATGCAATTTGAGCCTAGTGATTGGGTTTGGTTACATTTTAGGAAAGAGAGTTTTCCGAAACAAAGGAAATCCAAGTTGGATCCTAGAGGCGATGTGCCTTTCCAAGTCCTTGAAAAGATTAATAATAATACCTACAGGATTGATTTGCCAAGTGGACCTATTACAAGACAACGTGCAACAAGGCTTAAACAAGCACTTCAAGGGTTTGTTCAAAGTCACATTACATCTCACCTTTATGACAAGACCGAACCATCCGTGGAGAATTCAAGTGGAGTAGTGATTGATACGGCAACAACCAAGAATCAATGTCTAGATCACCTCCGTTTCAATTATTGTTCCCAAACCTAAATTCAATCAATCTAACAAGACCCTTCACCCCCAAAACAGCAAGGAATTGGTAACAAAGAGTATAAGATTGTAGGAATTGAATTAACGCCACAAGTTAGAACTTACTTGATAAGTTGAATCAATCCTTAAGGTAAAACAAGCAAGAATCTCAATTCTCTCTTGAAGAATGCTTTCTAATTTTGTTGATCTCTCTAAACTCGTGTTCATGGCTAAAGCAAAGGTTTAAATACCCTTTGCAATGTAAACCCTAACAAAGATAACCTAAAAACCCTAAAGAAAACCCAAAATATCAAAAGGCCTTCTTGAAACAAATCTGCCCAAGAATAAATCCCACATGGATTTGGGCTTCAAAACTAATTAAAATTGACTAGTCCTTGTCTAAATAGGATAAGAAAACCACAAAATAGAAGACTAACTTAAGAGGGGCGAATTGGGCTTTTAAACTAGGCCCACAAGCTTGGTTCCTTAAAATAAAACATGCACATGACTTTTTTAATGAAGCACATGCACACTTAATGCAAATCAGCCCATGAAAAAGCCTAAAAGAAGTCTACATGCCCCTTATAAGATAAAATAAGCCCAAGCCCATTGATTAGACTTGTGCTTGTGAAAATTGGCTAAGTGTTAGCCCTCTTGGTTTGAAGCCTCCAATGTGCACATACACTTTGGTGTCTTCCTAAGCTCTTCTCCAAGCTTGATCAACAAAACTTCTTGAAGTTCTTGTGAAACAAAAGCTTGTACATAAATCTGAAATTGTGCTTTGAGCTTGTTGGAGCGCGACCTTGTAATTGGACCCATTGGCATCCTCAAGTCTCCATTGCCTTGGTGAGTTGTATCATTCCCTCCCTCCTCAAAAGGATTCGTCCTCGAATCAAGACCTACATTATCAAAGGGAGATAAATCAGAAACATTAAAAGTAGCACTAACACTATACTCTCCTGGCAAATCCACCCAATAGGCATTGTCATTGATGCGTTCAAGCACTTGAAAAGGACCATCCCCTCTAGGATCAAGCTTAGACTTCCTTTGTTTAGGAGATCTCTCCTTCCTGAAGTGCACCCAAACCCAATCTCCAGGTTCAAACTTCATCACCCTACGACCTTGATTGGCTCTTTGAGCATACTTCTTGTTCTTTTCCTCAATGTGCTGCCTAGCTGTCTCATGTATTTTCTTAACCAATTCGGCCCTTTGCTGCCCATCTACATTAACAATCTCATTCAAGGGTAAAGGCAGCAAATCCAATGGAGTTAATGGGTTAAAACCATACACAATCTCAAATGGAGAATAACATGTAGAAGAATGAATGCTTCTATTATATGCAAACTCAATCAAAGGCAAACAATCTTCCCAAGCTTTCAAATTTTTACCCACAACAGCACCCAATAAAGATCCTAAGGTTCTATTAACCACTTCAGTTTGTCCATCTGTTTGGGGATGACAAGTTGTAGAAAACAAATGCTTTGTTCCCAATTTATTCCATAGAACACGCCAAAAGTGACTTAAAAACTTAGAATCCCTATCTGAAACAATGGTTCTAGGAATGCCATGCAATCTAACAACATCCCTAAAAAACAAATCAGCAACATGTGTAGCATCATCAGATTTATCACATGCAATAAAATGAGCCATTTTACTAAATCGATCAACTACAACAAAGATGCTATCACATCCTTTCCTTGTCCTAGGCAATCCTAACACAAAATTCATAGATATATCAATCCAAGGACTAATAGGGACAGGTAGAGGCGTGTACAACCCATGTGGTTGCACCTTGGATTTGGCGTGCCTACATGCTACACAACTACTCTTTCAACATCCTTTTTCATGTTAGGCCAATAAAAATGCTCCTGTAATATGTCAAGTGTTTTAGCAATACCAAAATGTCCCATTAAACCTCCATCATGAGACTCCCTAGCAAGCATCTCATGCATAGAACAAGTAGGAATACATAGTTTATTATCTCTAAACAAATATCCATCATTCCTATAAAACTTTTGAAAAGCAACTTGTTCACATGCATCATACACATTAGCAAAGTCAGAATCTGATTTGTACAAATCTTTTATATACTCAAACCCAATCAACTTAGAACTCAGAGAAGAGATTAGAGCATACCTCCTAGACAATGCATCAGCGATAACATTTTCTTTACCTTGCTTGTATTTCACAACATATGGGAATGTCTCTATGAACTCCAACCACTTAGCATGTCTTTTATTTAACTTACCTTGGCCCTTAAGATGCTTCAAACTCTCATGGTCAGTGTGAATTACGAATTCCTTTGGCCATAGATAATGTTGCCAAGTTTGTAGAGCTCTTACCAATGCATATAGCTCCTTGTCATACGTGGAATACTTCATTTGAGCACCATTCAACTTCTCACTAAAATAGGCAATGGGACGCCTTCCCTGCAATAAAACAGCACCAATACCTATCCCAGAGGCATCACATTCAATCTCAAAAGTAGAAGAAAAATCAGGTAAACTCAAAATAGGTGCAGAACAAAGTTTTTCTTTCAAAGTGTTAAAAGCAATTTCCTGCGCCTCTCCCCACTTAAATCCTACCTCCTTTTTAACAATCTCAGTCAATGGAGCTGCAATGAAACTAAAATCTTTCACAAACCTCCTATAGAAACTAGCAAGTCCATGAAAAGATCTCACCTGAGTAACACTTGTAGGTCTCGGCCACTCCCTAATTGCCTTGACCTTTTCTTGGTCCACCTCAATTCCATTAGAAGAAACAACATAACCAAGAAATATGACACGATCCATGCAAAATGTACACTTCTTTAACTTAGCATACAACTTTTCTGCCCTAAGTGCATCTAACACAAGCCTAACATGCTCAATATGCTCATTAATGCTTTTGCTATAGATCAATATGTCATCAAAATATACCACAACAAACTTACCAATAAATGACCTCAAAACATGATTCATCAAACGCATAAATGTACTAGGAGCATTAGTTAAGCCAAAAGGCATCACAAGCCACTCATATAAACCATGTTTTGTTTTAAAAGCAGTTTTCCATTCATCACCAATTTTCATTCTAATCTGATGGTAACCACTCATAAGATCAATTTTAGTAAACACACATGCACCATGCAATTCATCAATCATATCATCCAATCTAGGTATAGGATGGCGATACTTTACCGTTATCTTGTTAACAGCTCTGCAATCCACACACATGCGCCATCTCCCATCCTTCTTTGGAACCAATATCACTGACACGGCACAAGGACTAAGACTCTCCCTGATGTGTCCCTTTTGTAGCAATTCTTCCACTTGCTTTTGGAGTTCCTTAGTTTCTTCAGGATTAGCCCTATAAGCTGGTCTATTTGGAATCTGCGCCCCAGGCACGAAGTCAATCTGATGTTCTATTCCTCTAATAGGCGGCAATTCCTTAGGCAACTCCTCAGGGAAAACATCTCCATACTCTGCAAAGAGAAACAACACTACTAGGCAAACAAGGGTCAAGGTCGATTCATTAAAATAAGCTTGCTTGTACAAAAGTACAAACAAACATCTCCTTTCCACACAAGCAACCCTTACATCTCTCATTTTGCATAGAAGTTTTGTTTCTTTCTACCTCTCTCTCATTTGGGCCTTTTAATTGAATTTCTTTTGAGGCCTCTTTCCCACTTTTCTTCTCTCACTCTCGGCCTCACTTTCTCTCTTTTCTTTTGATTTAGATTTTGCTCCCCTTTGAAAGGTTCTCAACCTTCCCTCAATTTTGTATTGTCATGCTTTTCTTGAAATTTTTGTCCTGTCTTTGTTGCATTCCTCCATATTCCTTTTAATTGCATTTGGTCCTCATATACCTCTTTTGGTGCCAATGGAGCAAGAACAAATTTCTGATCTCCCATAGTAAATGAATACCTATTCTTAAATCCATCATGTAACACTCTTCTATCATATTGCCAAGGTCGATCGAGCAATAAATGACAAGCATGCATAGTACGACATCACAAAGTACTTGATCGAATACTTTCCAATGGAGAAAGATACAAGGACTTGTTTATTTACCTTGATTTCCCCCATGTCATTCAGCCATTGTAGTCTATACGGCCTAGGGTGTTTCAAGCACTCCAACCCGAGTTTTTCTACCATCAATGTACTAGCCACATTAGTGCAGCTTCCCCCATCAATGATCAAAGGCTACAAATCTTCTCATTCACTAGGCATCCGGAATGAAAATATTTTCCCTTTGCTCAATTCCATCTTCCTTCACTTGAGCATTCAAAACTCGCCTAGTAACAAGTAATTCACCCCTAGGTGCATCCTCAACTTCCACATCAGAACAATCTTCCAACTCAAGCATGGAAGTCAAATCATCTTCTTCCTCCTCAGACACAACTTCTCCTCCTCTCACAAACATTGTTTTCTTGTTTGGGCATTGAGAAGCAATATGACCAACACCAAGACATTTAAAGCATTTAATAGTCCTATGCTTTTCAGAATTGGAACTAGAAGAACTTGGAGTTTTAAAAGTACCTTTTGGATCTGCCTTGTTCTTCTCTTCCTTTAGCTTGTCTTTGTCCTTCTCATTCTTCTTGGACCATTTCGAGTTCCAATTTGTAGTAGAGCTTGGGTAAGAAGCCTTGTTGGAGCTTTTGTACTTGAGTTGCCTCTCCACCTTCATGGCCATATTCACCATCTCCTCTAACTCCACATAATGGTGCAATTCAATAACATTTGCAATGTCTTTGTTCAAACCAGCCAAGAAACGTGCCATGGTGGCTTCTCTTTCTTCTTCTACATTAGCCCTAATCATGGCTATCTCCATCTCCTTATGGTACTCTTCTACACTTTTGGTGCCTTGTCTCAAGGTTTGGAGCCTTTGATGGAGCTCCCTATAGAAGTAACTAGGCACAAACCTCTTCTTCATGACCCTCTTCATTTCAGCCCAAGTATCAATAGGATCCTCTCCATTCCTTCTTTTGTTCAAAACAAGTTGATCCCACCAAATAAGTGCATAATCATGAAATTCCACGGCAGCAAGCTTCACCTTCTTCTCCTCAGAATAGTTATGGCATTCAAAAATCATCTCCACCTTTCTTTCCCATTCTAAGTAAGCTTCTGGATCATTCTTACCTTGGAAAGATGGTATTTTCATCTTGATACTGCCCAAATTTCTATCCACACGCTCGAACCTGTCTTCTCCCCTTGCATTGTCTCGGCCTCTATAACCTCTTCCTCTTCCTCTATCATTCCGTCCCCCTCTTCCACCAAATCTGGCCCTATGCCAATCTTCTTCATCTTCCCCATCATCATATTCATCTTCATACTCATAGCGCACAGGAGTTGGCTCCCTAGCATTTTGCCTCCTTGTTGCACCATTAGATGAAGCCTCTTGTTGTAAATTCCTAATGGCTTGATCTTGTCTATCAAATTTATCACTGACATCCCTGAACATGTTCTCAATCCTTTGGAATTGATGTTGCATAGCCTCCAAAGTAAAGAATGTGTGTTGATCAGCCTCACTATTCTTTTCATTCTTGTCACTACCTTTACTATCCTTTGAATTGGACATGATGTAAAATCTGGAAAAACACGTTAGAACAGCTCCTCACACACTCCCTCACGTGTTTCTCTCTAATCAGATTGATACCCTCGTGTTTCACTCAAAAGATGGCTTTTACCCTCAAATGAGCTTACACTCTAGATTCTAGCACGTTTTACTTGTCCGGATCAATCACTACCAACCAAATAAGCACACCAAGCAACTTAATTCAACAGAAAACAACGAATACCTAAAGAAAGGAAGAAAACACAAAACTAGATGCAATTTATGGTAAATAAAGCAAGGAAGGCGAAAATAAACACATACTAGATGGAGAAAACGATGTGAATGATTTTTGTACCAATTGAGCAATATGAAACAAGATTACTCAATTCACGTGTAATGGAAACAAAAGTACAGCAAACAATAAAAAGCAACCAAAGAGTGCAAGAAAAGACGAAACTATGAATTAAACACAACCCTAAACCCGAACTAACAAGAACATTCAGATCTGCCCAATAACTCAAAAATTGAAAGATAAGCAATTTTATCAAAGACACACGTTTTGGGTGCAAGAAAGTAAATCTTGAAACACGATATTGTTTTTTGATGCAAGAAAACAAGTCTTGATGAGTTTCTTGAATGAAGGATGTTTTCTTGATGAATCTTGAATAATAAAGAAATGGAATTAAAGAATTCTAGAATGATCAGATTCGATTCTTGATGAATCTTACAAGCTAATCAACTCAAACCCACAAAGATTCACAATCTTGATTTTTTTTTTTTACTTCTTTCTTTCTTTCTTTCTTTTTTTTCTCTTCTTTCTTTTCTTTCTTTCTTTCTTTTCTTTCTTTTTCTTTCTTTCTTTCGAATTTCAATGATAAACTAACTATAATAATCAAGAACAAACAGAAAATTAAAGATAAAGATTGAATTTAAAACCTAGACTCTGATACCAAAGATGATACGGCAATAACCTAGAATCAATGTCTAGATCACCTCCGTTTCAATGATTGTTCCCAAACCTAAATTCAATCAATCTAACAAGACCCTTCACCCCCAAAACAGCAAGGAATTGGTAACAAAGAGTATAAGATTGTAGGAATTGAATTATCGCCACAAGTTAGAACTTACTTGATAAGTTGAATCAATCCTTAAGGTAAAACAAGCAAGAATCTCAATTCTCTCTTGAAGAATGCTTTCTAATTTTGTTGATCTCTCTAAACTCGTGTTCATGGCTAAAGCAAAGGTTTAAATACCCTTTGCAATGTAAACCCTAACAAAGATAACCTAAAAACCCTAAAGAAAGCCCAAAATATCAAAAGGCCTTCTTGAAACAAATCTGCCCAAGAATAAATCCCACATGGATTTGGGCTTCAAAACTAATTAAAATTGACTAGTCCTTGTCTAAATAGGATAAGAAAACCACAAAATAGAATACTAACTTAAGAGGGGCGAATTGGGCTTTTAAACTAGGCCCACAAGCTTGGTTCCTTAAAATAAAACACGCACATGACTTTTTTTAATGAAGCAAATGCACACTTAATGCAAATCAGCCCATGAAAAAGCCTAAAAGAAGTCCACATGCCCCTTATAAGATAAAATAAGCCCAAGCCCATTGATTAGACTTGTGCTTGTGAAAATTGGCTAAGTGTTAGCCCTCTTGGTTTGAAGCCTCCAATGTGCACACACACTTTGGTGTCTTCCTAAGCTCTTCTCCAAGCTTGATCAACAAAACTTCTTGAAGTTCTTGTGAAACAAAAGCTTGTACATAAATCTGAAATTGTGCTTTGAGCTTGTTGGAGCGCGACCTTGTAATTGGACCCATTGGCATCCTCAAGTCTCCATTGCCTTGGTGAGTTGTATCAGTGATGAAGAACCATGGGCATGTGAAAGACAAGAAGAGAAGCATCCATGGCGTGATTCGCCTCAAAGAAGCCTAGGACGTGACTTGCATGGACATGAGCTTGCAAAAGGAGGCTTAGGAGCTGAAATTGGATCAGATTTGAAGTCTAAATATTCAAGGCAAGGGGATGAACGAAATTCCCATATCAAAGGCCCAACATTCAAGTCTAATGTTCCTAAAGATCCATTACAAGATGTTGGAGGCCCAATGACAAGAGCTAGGGCCAAAGCAATGAAGCAAGCATTGAATTGTTTAATACAAGACCTTCAAGAGATAGAGCCCATATTGTTGAGTCAGATTTCATCTCATAAAGGTCCAAGAGGCATTGTCTTATTTCTTGAAGCCCAACATAAAGTGTCCAAAGGCCCACATGGAGTCCAATTGGGAGAACTCACTTAAAGTACCATGTGACAAGCATGTGCCACTTAAAAATAAGGATATGGACGTGATCCCTATGGTCCAACATGTTAAGATCACATTTTATTTAGTTTCCTTTTTTGTTTCCTCTAAATAAGGTGATCTAGTCAACACCTTTATAAGTTTATTTGTTTCCTTTTAGGGATTGATTTGTTTCCTTTTATTTAGTATCTTCTTTAGGACATTAAGTTAGGAAGTTTTCCCTATAAATAGGCACCCTCTATGTACTTTGAAAGAGGTCTTTGATTCAGAAATAATATTGAGAGCTTTCTTGCTTTCTTTGAGAATACTTGACTTATCAAAGGAGTGGTTTTCCTTTGTGGCGTCTTAAGGTTAGAGTTCTAAGAGACAAGTTCTCTTAGGGTTCTTTCCATTGACCAACATTCTTGCTAGAGTTCTAAGAGACAAGTTCTCTTAGGGTTCTTTTCATCGATCAACATTCTTCTCACCTCCCATTTTCTTTGTGTTCTGTTTCTATCTTTTCAACTTTGTTTCTTGTGATTCCATGTGTTTGCTTGATTCTATCGACTCCCGGGCATAGTTTCATCTTGTTGAAGGTTCTCTAGGACAAATTCCTATTGGGTCTGCCATCATTTGGTATCAGAGCTTTGAATTACTCCACTTATGATAAAGAGTTGTATGCTTTAAAAAGGTCTTTAGAGACTTGGCAACATTACTTGTGGCCAAAAGAATTTATCATTCACTCGATCATGAAAGTTTGAAATTTCTAAAGTCCCAAGGTAAATTGAACAAGAGACATGCTAGGTGGTTGGAATTTATTGAAACTTTTCCTTATGTTATTAAACATAAACAAGGAAAGAAAACATTGTGGCTGATGCTCTTTCTAGGAGATACTCTCTTCTTAGCTCTATGCATGCTAGATTACTTGGTTTTGAGATGTTGAAAGGCATGCATGAATCTGATTGTGACTTTGCAGAAATTTGGAAATCTTGTGAAAAACATGGTAATGATAATTTCTATAGATTTGATGGATTTCTATTCAAAAAGGATAAACTTTGCATTCCATCTTGCTCTATGCGTGAATTACTTGTTAGAGAGACACATGGAGGTGGATTGATGGGTCACTTTGGTGTTGAGAAAACTTTAGCTCTTTTGCATGAACATTTTTATTGGCCTAACATGAGAAAGGATGTTGTTTCTATTTGTGCTAAATGTATTACTTGTAGGCATGCAAAATCTAAGGTACAATCACATGGTTTATATTCTCCATTACCCGTCCCCTCTCATCCTTGGGTTGATATATCTATGGACTTTGTGCTTGGATTGCCTAGATCTTCTAGTGGAAAGGATAGTATCTTTGTGGTGGTTGATCGATTTAGCAAGATGGCTCACTTTATTGCTTGTTTTAAAACCAATGATGCTGTTCATGTTGCTGATTTGTTCTTTAAAGAGGTTGTAAGATTGCATGGGTTGCCAAAGACTATTGTGAGTGATAGAGATGTGAAATTTATTAGTCACTTTTGGAGAACTCTATGGAATAAACTTGACACTAAACTCTTGTTTTCTACTGTTGCACATCCTCAAATGGATGGTCAAACTGAAGTGGTAAATAGAACTTTGACAACATTGTTGCGTGCGATCATCCAAAAGAACTTGAAGAATTGGGAAAAGTGTCTCCCACACATTGAGTTTGCTTATAATCGTGCTCTTCATTCTTCTACTCAATTTTCTCCTTTTGAGATTGTTTATGGGTTTAATCCTTTGACTCCTTTGGAAATTCTTCCATTGCCTTCTAATGAGTTTACTAACTTTGACGGTATGAAAAAAGCTAAATTTGTACAGGAGTTGCATGCTAAAGTTAGAGCCAACATTGAGAAGAGAAATGAACAATATGCAAAGCAAGCTAATAAAAGCCGAAGGCGTGTCATATTTGAACCTGGTGATTGGGTTTGGGTGCACTTGAGAAAGGAGAGGTTTCCATAACAAAGGAAATCTAAGCTACAATCAAGAGGAGATGGCCCTTTTCAAGTTTTAGAAAGGATTAATGATAATGCTTATAAAATTGATTTGCCTAGCTCCTATGGTAATGTGAGTGCTACATTCAATGTATCTGATTTATCCCTTTTTGATGTTGCAGATTCGAGGACGAATCTTTTTGAGGAGGGAGGGAATGATGAAGAACCATGGGCATGTGAAAGACAAGAAGAGAAGCATCCATGGCGTGATTCTCCTCAAGGAAGCCTAGGACGTGACTTGCATGGACATGAGCTTGCAAAAGGAGGCTTAGGAGCTGAAATTGGATCAGATTTGAAGTCTAAATATTCAAGGCAAGGGGATGAACGAAATTCCCATATCAAAGGCCCAACATTCAAGTCTAATGTTCCTAAAGATCCATTACAAGATGTTGGAGGCCCAATGACAAGAGCTAGGGCCAAAGCAATGAAGCAAGCATTGAATTGTTTAATACAAGACCTTCAAGAGATAGAGCCCATATTGTTGAGTCAGATTTCATCTCATAAAGGTCCAAGAGGCATTGTCTTATTTCTTGAAGCCCAACATAAAGTGTCCAAAGGCCCACATGGAGTCCAATTGGGAGAACTCACTTAAAGTACCATGTGACAAGCATGTGCCACTTAAAAATAAGGATATGGACGTGATCCCTATGGTCCAACATGTTAAGATCACATTTTATTTAGTTTCCTTTTTTGTTTCCTCTAAATAAGGTGATCTAGTCAACACCTTTATAAGTTTATTTGTTTCCTTTTAGGGATTGATTTGTTTCCTTTTATTTAGTATCTTCTTTAGGACATTAAGTTAGGAAGTTTTCCTTATAAATAGGCACCCTCTATGTACTTTGAAAGAGGTCTTTGATTCAGAAATAATATTGAGAGCTTTCTTGCTTTCTTTGAGAATACTTGACTTATCAAAGGAGTGGTTTTCTTTGTGGCGTCTTAAGGTTAGAGTTCTAAGAGACAAGTTCTCTTAGGGTTCTTTCCATTGACCAACATTCTTGCTAGTGTTCTAAGAGACAAGTTCTCTTAGGGTTCTTTTCATCGATCAACATTCTTCTCACCTCCCATTTTCTTTGTGTTCTGTTTCTATCTTTTCAACTTTGTTTCTTGTGATTCCATGTGTTTGCTTGATTCTATCGACTCCCGGGCATAGTTTCATCTTGTTGAAGGTTCTCTAGGACAAATTCCTATTGGGTCTGCCATCATTTGGTATCAGAGCTTTGAATTACTCCACTTATGATAAAGAGTTGTATGCTTTAAAAAGGTCTTTAGAGACTTGGCAACATTACTTGTGGCCAAAAGAATTTATCATTCACTCTGATCATGAAAGTTTGAAATTTCTAAAGTCCCAAGGTAAATTGAACAAGAGACATGCTAGGTGGTTGGAATTTATTGAAACTTTTCCTTATGTTATTAAACATAAACAAGGAAAGAAAACATTGTGGCTGATGCTCTTTCTAGGAGATACTCTCTTCTTAGCTCTATGCATGCTAGATTACTTGGTTTTGAGATGTTGAAAGGCATGCATGAATCTGATTGTGACTTTGCAGAAATTTGGAAATCTTGTGAAAAACATGGTAATGATAATTTCTATAGATTTGATGGATTTCTATTCAAAAAGGATAAACTTTGCATTCCATCTTGCTCTATGCGTGAATTACTTGTTAGAGACACATGGAGGTGGATTGATGGGTCACTTTGGTGTTGAGAAAACTTTAGCTCTTTTGCATGAACATTTTATTGGCCTAACATGAGAAAGGATGTTGTTTCTATTTGTGCTAAATGTATTACTTGTAGGCATGCAAAATCTAAGGTACAATCACATGGTTTATATTCTCCATTACCCGTCCCCTCTCATCCTTGGGTTGATATATCTATGGACTTTGTGCTTGGATTGCCTAGATCTTCTAGTGGAAAGGATAGTATCTTTGTGGTGGTTGATCGATTTAGCAAGATGGCTCACTTTATTGCTTGTTCTAAAACCAATGATGCTGTTCATGTTGCTGATTTGTTCTTTAAAGAGGTTGTAAGATTGCATGGGTTGCCAAAGACTATTGTGAGTGATAGAGATGTGAAATTTCTTAGTCACTTTTGGAGAACTCTATGGAATAAACTTGGCACTAAACTCTTGTTTTCATCTGTTGCACATCCTCAAACGGATGGTCAAACTGAAGTGGTAAATAGAACTTTGACAACATTGTTGCGTGCGATCATCCAAAAGAACTTGAAGAATTGGGAAAAGTGTCTCCACACATTGAGTTTGCTTATAATCGTGCTCTTCATTCTTCTACTCAATTTTCTCCTTTTGAGATTGTTTATGGGTTTAATCCTTTGACTCCTTTGGAAATTCTTCCATTGCCTTCTAATGAGTTTACTAACTTTGACGGTATGAAAAAAGCTAAATTTGTACAGGAGTTGCATGCTAAAGTTAGAGCCAACATTGAGAAGAGAAATGAACAATATGCAAAGCAAGCTAATAAAAGCCGAAGGCGTGTCATATTTGAACCTGGTGATTGGGTTTGGGTGCACTTGAGAAAGGAGAGGTTTCCATAACAAAGGAAATCTAAGCTACAATCAAGAGGAGATGGCCCTTTTCAAGTTTTAGAAAGGATTAATGATAATGCTTATAAAATTGATTTGCCTAGCTCCTATGGTAATGTGAGTGCTACATTCAATGTATCGATTTATCCCTTTTGATGTTGCAGATTCGAGGACTAATCTTTTGAGGAGGAGGAATGATGAAGAACCATGGGCATGTGAAAGACAAGAAGAGAAGCATCCATGGCGTGATTCTCCTCAAGGAAGCCTAGGGACGTGACTTGCATGGACATGAGCTTGCAAAAGGAGGCTTAGGAGCTGAAATTGGATCAGATTTGAAGTCTAAATATTCAAGGCAAGGGATGAACGAAATTCCCATATCAAAGGCCCAACATTCAAGTCTAATGTTCCTAAAGATCCATTACAAGATGTTGGAGGCCCAATGACAAGAGCTAGGGCCAAAGCAATGAAGCAAGCATTGAATTGTTTAATACAAGACCTTCAAGAGATAGAGCCCATATTGTTGAGTCAGATTTCATCTCATAAAGGTCCAAGAGGCATTGTCTTATTTCTTGAAGCCCAACATAAAGTGTCCAAAGGCCCACATGGAGTCCAATTGGGAGAACTCACTTAAAGTACCATGTGACAAGCATGTGCCACTTAAAATAAGGATATGGACGTGATCCCTATGGTCCAACATGTTAAGATCACATTTTATTTAGTTTCCTTTTTTGTTTCCTCTAAATAAGGTGATCTAGTCAACACCTTTATAAGTTTATTTGTTTCCTTTTAGGGATTGATTTGTTTCCTTTTATTTAGTATCTTCTTTAGGACATTAAGTTAGGAAGTTTTCCTATAAATAGGCACCTCTATGTACTTTGAAAGAGGTCTTTGATTCAGAAATAATATTGAGAGCTTTCTTGCTTTCTTTGAGAATACTTGACTTATCAAAGGAGTGGTTTTCCTTTGTGGCGTCTTAAGGTTAGAGTTCTAAGAGACAAGTTCTCTTAGGGTTCTTTCCATTGACCAACATTCTTGCTAGAGTTCTAAGAGACAAGTTCTCTTAGGGTTCTTTTCATCGATCAACATTCTTCTCACCTCCCATTTTCTTTGTGTTCTGTTTCTATCTTTTCAACTTTGTTTCTTGTGATTCCATGTGTTTGCTTGATTCTATCGACTCCCGGGCATAGTTTCATCTTGTTGAAGGTTCTCTAGGACAAATTCCTATTGGGTCTGCCATCATTTGGTATCAGAGCTTTGAATTACTCCACTTATGATAAAGAGTTGTATGCTTTAAAAAGGTCTTTAGAGACTTGGCAACATTACTTGTGGCCAAAAGAATTTATCATTCACTCGATCATGAAAGTTTGAAATTTCTAAAGTCCCAAGGTAAATTGAACAAGAGACATGCTAGGTGGTTGGAATTTATTGAAACTTTTCCTTATGTTATTAAACATAAACAAGGGAAAGAAAACATTGTGGCTGATGCTCTTTCTAGGAGATACTCTCTTCTTAGCTCTATGCATGCTAGATTACTTGGTTTTGAGATGTTGAAAGGCATGCATGAATCTGATTGTGACTTTGCAGAAATTTGGAAATCTTGTGAAAACATGGTAATGATAATTTCTATAGATTTGATGGATTTCTATTCAAAAGGATAAACTTTGCATTCCATCTTGCTCTATCGTGAATTACTTGTTAGAGAGACACATGGAGGTGGATTGATGGGTCACTTTGGTGTTGAGAAAACTTTAGCTCTTTTGCATGAACATTTTATTGGCCTAACATGAGAAAGGATGTTGTTTCTATTTGTGCTAAATGTATTACTTGTAGGCATGCAAAATCTAAGGTACAATCACATGGTTTATATTCTCCATTACCCGTCCCTCTCATCCTTGGGTTGATATATCTATGGACTTTGTGCTTGGATTGCCTAGATCTTCTAGTGGAAAGGATAGTATCTTTGTGGTGGTTGATCGATTTAGCAAGATGGCTCACTTTATTGCTTGTTTTAAAACCAATGATGCTGTTCATGTTGCTGATTTGTTCTTTAAAGAGGTTGTAAGATTGCATGGGTTGCCAAAGACTATTGTGAGTGATAGAGATGTGAAATTTATTAGTCACTTTTGGAGAACTCTATGGAATAAACTTGACACTAAACTCTTGTTTTCTACTGTTGCACATCCTCAAATGGATGGTCAAACTGAAGTGGTAAATAGAACTTTGACAACATTGTTGCGTGCGATCATCCAAAAGAACTTGAAGAATTGGGAAAAGTGTCTCCCACACATTGAGTTTGCTTATAATCGTGCTCTTCATTCTTCTACTCAATTTTCTCCTTTTGAGATTGTTTATGGGTTTAATCCTTTGACTCCTTTGGAAATTCTTCCATTGCCTTCTAATGAGTTTACTAACTTTGACGGTATGAAAAAAGCTAAATTTGTACAGGAGTTGCATGCTAAAGTTAGAGCCAACATTGAGAAGAGAAATGAACAATATGCAAAGCAAGCTAATAAAAGCCGAAGGTGTGTCATATTTGAACACGTGATTGGGTTTGGGTGCACTTGAGAAAGGAGAGGTTTCGAACAAAGGAAATCTAAGCTACAATCAAGAGGAGATGGCCCTTTTCAAGTTTTAGAAAGGATTAATGATAATGCTTATAAAATTGATTTGCCTAGCTCCTATGGTAATGTGAGTGCTACATTCAATGTATCTGATTTATCCCTCTTTGATGTTGCAGATTCGAGGACGAATCTTTTTGAGGAGGAGGAATGATGAAGAACCATGGGCATGTGAAAGACAAGAAGAGAAGCATCCATGGCGTGATTCGCCTCAAGGAAGCCTAGGACGTGACTTGCATGGACATGAGCTTGCAAAAGGAGGCTTAGGAGCTGAAATTGGATCAGATTTGAAGTCTAAATATTCAAGGCAAGGGATGAACGAAATTCCCATATCAAAGGCCCAACATTCAAGTCTAATGTTCCTAAAGATCCATTACAAGATGTTGGAGGCCCAATGACAAGAGCTAGGGCCAAAGCAATGAAGCAAGCATTGAATTGTTTAATACAAGACCTTCAAGAGATAGAGCCCATATTGTTGAGTCAGATTTCATCTCATAAAGGTCCAAGAGGCATTGTCTTATTTCTTGAAGCCCAACATAAAGTGTCCAAAGGCCCACATGGAGTCCAATTGGGAGAACTCACTTAAAGTACCATGTGACAAGCATGTGCCACTTAAAATAAGGATATGGACGTGATCCCTATGGTCCAACATGTTAAGATCACATTTTATTTAGTTTCCTTTTTTGTTTCCTCTAAATAAGGTGATCTAGTCAACACCTTTATAAGTTTATTTGTTTCCTTTTAGGGATTGATTTGTTTCCTTTTATTTAGTATCTTCTTTAGGACATTAAGTTAGGAAGTTTTCCTTATAAATAGGCACCCTCTATGTACTTTGAAAGAGGTCTTTGATTCAGAAATAATATTGAGAGCTTTCTTGCTTTCTTTGAGAATACTTGACTTATCAAAGGAGTGGTTTTCTTTTGTGGCGTCTTAAGGTTAGAGTTCTAAGAGACAAGTTCTCTTAGGGTTCTTTCCATTGACCAACATTCTTGCTAGTGTTCTAAGAGACAAGTTCTCTTAGGGTTCTTTTCATCGATCAACATTCTTCTCACCTCCCATTTTCTTTGTGTTCTGTTTCTATCTTTTCAACTTTGTTTCTTGTGATTCCATGTGTTTGCTTGATTCTATCGACTCCCGGGCATAGTTTCATCTTGTTGAAGGTTCTCTAGGACAAATTCCTATTGGGTCTGCCATCATTTGGTATCAGAGCTTTGAATTACTCCACTTATGATAAAGAGTTGTATGCTTTAAAAAGGTCTTTAGAGACTTGGCAACATTACTTGTGGCCAAAAGAATTTATCATTCACTCGATCATGAAAGTTTGAAATTTCTAAAGTCCCAAGGTAAATTGAACAAGAGACATGCTAGGTGGTTGGAATTTATTGAAACTTTTCCTTATGTTATTAAACATAAACAAGGGAAAGAAAACATTGTGGCTGATGCTCTTTCTAGGAGATACTCTCTTCTTAGCTCTATGCATGCTAGATTACTTGGTTTTGAGATGTTGAAAGGCATGCATGAATCTGATTGTGACTTTGCAGAAATTTGGAAATCTTGTGAAAAACATGGTAATGATAATTTCTATAGATTTGATGGATTTCTATTCAAAAAGGATAAACTTTGCATTCCATCTTGCTCTATCGTGAATTACTTGTTAGAGAGACACATGGAGGTGGATTGATGGGTCACTTTGGTGTTGAGAAAACTTTAGCTCTTTTGCATGAACATTTTTATTGGCCTAACATGAGAAAGGATGTTGTTTCTATTTGTGCTAAATGTATTACTTGTAGGCATGCAAAATCTAAGGTACAATCACATGGTTTATATTCTCCATTACCCGTCCCCTCTCATCCTTGGGTTGATATATCTATGGACTTTGTGCTTGGATTGCCTAGATCTTCTAGTGGAAAGGATAGTATCTTTGTGGTGGTTGATCGATTTAGCAAGATGGCTCACTTTATTGCTTGTTCTAAAACCAATGATGCTGTTCATGTTGCTGATTTGTTCTTTAAAGAGGTTGTAAGATTGCATGGGTTGCCAAAGACTATTGTGAGTGATAGAGATGTGAAATTTCTTAGTCACTTTTGGAGAACTCTATGGAATAAACTTGGCACTAAACTCTTGTTTTCTACTGTTGCACATCCTCAAGCGGATGGTCAAACTGAAGTGGTAAATAGAACTTTGACAACATTGTTGCGTGCGATCATCCAAAAGAACTTGAAGAATTGGGAAAAGTGTCTCCACACATTGAGTTTGCTTATAATCGTGCTCTTCATTCTTCTACTCAATTTTCTCTTGAGATTGTTTATGGGTTTAATCCTTTGACTCCTTTGGAAATTCTTCCATTGCCTTCTAATGAGTTTACTAACTTTGACGGTATGAAAAAAGCAAAATTTGTACAGGAGTTGCATGCTCGAGGACTAATCTTTTTGAGGAGGAGGAATGATGAAGAACCATGGGCATGTGAAAGACAAGAAGAGAAGCATCCATCGCGTGATTCGCCTCAAGGAAGCCTAGGACGTGACTTGCATGGACATGAGCTTGCAAAAGGAGGCTTAGGAGCTGAAATTGGATCAGATTTGAAGTCTAAATATTCAAGGCAAGGGGATGAACGAAATTCCCATATCAAAGGCCCAACATTCAAGTCTAATGTTCCTAAAGATCCATTACAAGATGTTGGAGGCCCAATGACAAGAGCTAGGGCCAAAGCAATGAAGCAAGCATTGAATTGTTTAATACAAGACCTTCAAGAGATAGAGCCCATATTGTTGAGTCAGATTTCATCTCATAAAGGTCCAAGAGGCATTGTCTTATTTCTTGAAGCCCAACATAAAGTGTCCAAAGGCCCACATGGAGTCCAATTGGGAGAACTCACTTAAAGTACCATGTGACAAGCATGTGCCACTTAAAAATAAGGATATGGACGTGATCCCTATGGTCCAACATGTTAAGATCACATTTTATTTAGTTTCCTTTTTTGTTTCCTCTAAATAAGGTGATCTAGTCAACACCTTTATAAGTTTATTTGTTTCCTTTTAGGGATTGATTTGTTTCCTTTTATTTAGTATCTTCTTTAGGACATTAAGTTAGGAAGTTTTCCCTATAAATAGGCACCCTCTATGTACTTTGAAAGAGGTCTTTGATTCAGAAATAATATTGAGAGCTTTCTTGCTTTCTTTGAGAATACTTGACTTATCAAAGGAGTGGTTTTCCTTTGTGGCGTCTTAAGGTTAGAGTTCTAAGAGACAAGTTCTCTTAGGGTTCTTTCCATTGACCAACATTCTTGCTAGAGTTCTAAGAGACAAGTTCTCTTAGGGTTCTTTTCATCGATCAACATTCTTCTCACCTCCCATTTTCTTTGTGTTCTGTTTCTATCTTTTCAACTTTGTTTCTTGTGATTCCATGTGTTTGCTTGATTCTATCGACTCCCGGGCATAGTTTCATCTTGTTGAAGGTTCTCTAGGACAAATTCCTATTGGGTCTGCCATCATTTGGTATCAGAGCTTTGAATTACTCCACTTATGATAAAGAGTTGTATGCTTTAAAAAGGTCTTTAGAGACTTGGCAACATTACTTGTGGCCAAAAGAATTTATCATTCACTCGATCATGAAAGTTTGAAATTTCTAAAGTCCCAAGGTAAATTGAACAAGAGACATGCTAGGTGGTTGGAATTTATTGAAACTTTTCCTTATGTTATTAAACATAAACAAGGGAAAGAAAACATTGTGGCTGATGCTCTTTCTAGGAGATACTCTCTTCTTAGCTCTATGCATGCTAGATTACTTGGTTTTGAGATGTTGAAAGGCATGCATGAATCTGATTGTGACTTTGCAGAAATTTGGAAATCTTGTGAAAAACATGGTAATGATAATTTCTATAGATTTGATGGATTTCTATTCAAAAAGGATAAACTTTGCATTCCATCTTGCTCTATGCGTGAATTACTTGTTAGAGAGACACATGGAGGTGGATTGATGGGTCACTTTGGTGTTGAGAAAACTTTAGCTCTTTTGCATGAACATTTTTATTGGCCTAACATGAGAAAGGATGTTGTTTCTATTTGTGCTAAATGTATTACTTGTAGGCATGCAAAATCTAAGGTACAATCACATGGTTTATATTCTCCATTACCCGTCCCCTCTCATCCTTGGGTTGATATATCTATGGACTTTGTGCTTGGATTGCCTAGATCTTCTAGTGGAAAGGATAGTATCTTTGTGGTGGTTGATCGATTTAGCAAGATGGCTCACTTTATTGCTTGTTCTAAAACCAATGATGCTGTTCATGTTGCTGATTTGTTCTTTAAAGAGGTTGTAAGATTGCATGGGTTGCCAAAGACTATTGTGAGTGATAGAGATGTGAAATTTCTTAGTCACTTTTGGAGAACTCTATGGAATAAACTTGGCACTAAACTCTTGTTTTCTACTGTTGCACATCCTCAAACGGATGGTCAAACTGAAGTGGTAAATAGAACTTTGACAACATTGTTGCGTGCGATCATCCAAAAGAACTTGAAGAATTGGGAAAAGTGTCTCCCACACATTGAGTTTGCTTATAATCGTGCTCTTCATTCTTCTACTCAATTTTCTCTTGAGATTGTTTATGGGTTTAATCCTTTGACTCCTTTGGAAATTCTTCCATTGCCTTCTAATGAGTTTACTAACTTTGACGGTATGAAAAAAGCAAAATTTGTACAGGAGTTGCATGCTCGAGGACGAATCTTTTTGAGGAGGGAGGGAATGATGAAGAACCATGGGCATGTGAAAGACAAGAAGAGAAGCATCCATCGCGTGATTCGCCTCAAGGAAGCCTAGGACGTGACTTGCATGGACATGAGCTTGCAAAAGGAGGCTTAGGAGCTGAAATTGGATCAGATTTGAAGTCTAAATATTCAAGGCAAGGGGATGAACGAAATTCCCATATCAAAGGCCCAACATTCAAGTCTAATGTTCCTAAAGATCCATTACAAGATGTTGGAGGCCCAATGACAAGAGCTAGGGCCAAAGCAATGAAGCAAGCATTGAATTGTTTAATACAAGACCTTCAAGAGATAGAGCCCATATTGTTGAGTCAGATTTCATCTCATAAAGGTCCAAGAGGCATTGTCTTATTTCTTGAAGCCCAACATAAAGTGTCCAAAGGCCCACATGGAGTCCAATTGGGAGAACTCACTTAAAGTACCATGTGACAAGCATGTGCCACTTAAAAATAAGGATATGGACGTGATCCCTATGGTCCAACATGTTAAGATCACATTTTATTTAGTTTCCTTTTTTGTTTCCTCTAAATAAGGTGATCTAGTCAACACCTTTATAAGTTTATTTGTTTCCTTTTAGGGATTGATTTGTTTCCTTTTATTTAGTATCTTCTTTAGGACATTAAGTTAGGAAGTTTTCCTATAAATAGGCACCTCTATGTACTTTGAAAGAGGTCTTTGATTCAGAAATAATATTGAGAGCTTTCTTGCTTTCTTTGAGAATACTTGACTTATCAAAGGAGTGGTTTTCCTTTGTGGCGTCTTAAGGTTAGAGTTCTAAGAGACAAGTTCTCTTAGGGTTCTTTCCATTGACCAACATTCTTGCTAGAGTTCTAAGAGACAAGTTCTCTTAGGGTTCTTTTCATCGATCAACATTCTTCTCACCTCCCATTTTCTTTGTGTTCTGTTTCTATCTTTTCAACTTTGTTTCTTGTGATTCCATGTGTTTGCTTGATTCTATCGACTCCCGGGCATAGTTTCATCTTGTTGAAGGTTCTCTAGGACAAATTCCTATTGGTCTGCCATCATTTGGTATCGAGCTTTGAATTACTCCACTTATGATAAAGAGTTGTATGCTTTAAAAAGGTCTTTAGAGACTTGGCAACATTACTTGTGGCTAAAAGAATTTATCATTCATTCTGATCATGAAAGTTTGAAATTTCTAAAGTCCCAAGGTAAATTGAACAAGAGACATGCTAGGTGGTTGGAATTTATTGAAACTTTTCCTTATGTTATTAAACATAAACAAGGGAAAGAAAACATTGTGGCTGATGCTCTTTCTAGGAGATACTCTCTTCTTAGCTCTATGCATGCTAGATTACTTGGTTTTGAGATGTTGAAAGGCATGCATGAATCTGATTGTGACTTTGCAGAAATTTGGAAATCTTGTGAAAAACATGGTAATGATAATTTCTATAGATTTGATGGATTTCTATTCAAAAAGGATAAACTTTGCATTCCATCTTGCTCTATGCGTGAATTACTTGTTAGAGAGACACATGGAGGTGGATTGATGGGTCACTTTGGTGTTGAGAAAACTTTAGCTCTTTTGCATGAACATTTTATTGGCCTAACATGAGAAAGGATGTTGTTTCTATTTGTGCTAAATGTATTACTTGTAGGCATGCAAAATCTAAGGTACAATCACATGGTTTATATTCTCCATTACCCGTCCCCTCTCATCCTTGGGTTGATATATCTATGGACTTTGTGCTTGGATTGCCTAGATCTTCTAGTGGAAAGGATAGTATCTTTGTGGTGGTTGATCGATTTAGCAAGATGGCTCACTTTATTGCTTGTTCTAAAACCAATGATGCTGTTCATGTTGCTGATTTGTTCTTTAAAGAGGTTGTAAGATTGCATGGGTTGCCAAAGACTATTGTGAGTGATAGAGATGTGAAATTTCTTAGTCACTTTGGAGAACTCTATGGAATAAACTTGGCACTAAACTCTTGTTTTCATGTTGCACATCCTCAAACGGATGGTCAAACTGAAGTGGTAAATAGAACTTTGACAACATTGTTGCGTGCGATCATCCAAAAGAACTTGAAGAATTGGGAAAAGTGTCTCCCACACATTGAGTTTGCTTATAATCGTGCTCTTCATTCTTCTACTCAATTTTCTCTTGAGATTGTTTATGGGTTTAATCCTTTGACTCCTTTGGAAATTCTTCCATTGCCTTCTAATGAGTTTACTAACTTTGACGGTATGAAAAAAGCAAAATTTGTACAGGAGTTGCATGCTCGAGGACGAATCTTTTTGAGGAGGGAGGGAATGATGAAGAACCATGGGCATGTGAAAGACAAGAAGAGAAGCATCCATCGCGTGATTCGCCTCAAGGAAGCCTAGGACGTGACTTGCATGGACATGAGCTTGCAAAAGGAGGCTTAGGAGCTGAAATTGGATCAGATTTGAAGTCTAAATATTCAAGGCAAGGGGATGAACGAAATTCCCATATCAAAGGCCCAACATTCAAGTCTAATGTTCCTAAAGATCCATTACAAGATGTTGGAGGCCCAATGACAAGAGCTAGGGCCAAAGCAATGAAGCAAGCATTGAATTGTTTAATACAAGACCTTCAAGAGATAGAGCCCATATTGTTGAGTCAGATTTCATCTCATAAAGGTCCAAGAGGCATTGTCTTATTTCTTGAAGCCCAACATAAAGTGTCCAAAGGCCCACATGGAGTCCAATTGGGAGAACTCACTTAAAGTACCATGTGACAAGCATGTGCCACTTAAAATAAGGATATGGACGTGATCCCTATGGTCCAACATGTTAAGATCACATTTTATTTAGTTTCCTTTTTGTTTCCTCTAAATAAGGTGATCTAGTCAACACCTTTATAAGTTTATTTGTTTCCTTTTAGGGATTGATTTGTTTCCTTTTATTTAGTATCTTCTTTAGGACATTAAGTTAGGAAGTTTTCCCTATAAATAGGCACCCTCTATGTACTTTGAAAGAGGTCTTTGATTCAGAAATAATATTGAGAGCTTTCTTGCTTTCTTTGAGAATACTTGACTTATCAAAGGAGTGGTTTTCCTTTATGGCGTCTTAAGGTTAGAGTTCTAAGAGACAAGTTCTCTTAGGGTTCTTTCCATTGACCAACATTCTTGCTAGAGTTCTAAGAGACAAGTTCTCTTAGGGTTCTTTTCATCGATCAACATTCTTCTCACCTCCCATTTTCTTTGTGTTCTGTTTCTATCTTTTCAACTTTGTTTCTTGTGATTCCATGTGTTTGCTTGATTCTATCGACTCCCGGGCATAGTTTCATCTTGTTGAAGGTTCTCTAGGACAAATTCCTATTGGGTCTGCCATCATTTGGTATCAGAGCTTTGAATTACTCCACTTATGATAAAGAGTTGTATGCTTTAAAAAGGTCTTTAGAGACTTGACAACATTACTTGTGGCCAAAAGAATTTATCATTCACTCGATCATGAAAGTTTGAAATTTCTAAAGTCCCAAGGTAAATTGAACAAGAGACATGCTAGGTGGTTGGAATTTATTGAAACTTTTCCTTATGTTATTAAACATAAACAAGGGAAAGAAAACATTGTGGCTGATGCTCTTTCTAGGAGATACTCTCTTCTTAGCTCTATGCATGCTAGATTACTTGGTTTTGAGATGTTGAAAGGCATGCATGAATCTGATTGTGACTTTGCAGAAATTTGGAAATCTTGTGAAAAACATGGTAATGATAATTTCTATAGATTTGATGGATTTCTATTCAAAAAGGATAAACTTTGCATTCCATCTTGCTCTATCGTGAATTACTTGTTAGAGAGACACATGGAGGTGGATTGATGGGTCACTTTGGTGTTGAGAAAACTTTAGCTCTTTTGCATGAACATTTTTATTGGCCTAACATGAGAAAGGATGTTGTTTCTATTTGTGCTAAATGTATTACTTGTAGGCATGCAAAATCTAAGGTACAATCACATGGTTTATATTCTCCATTACCCGTCCCTCTCATCCTTGGGTTGATATATCTATGGACTTTGTGCTTGGATTGCCTAGATCTTCTAGTGGAAAGGATAGTATCTTTGTGGTGGTTGATCGATTTAGCAAGATGGCTCACTTTATTGCTTGTTCTAAAACCAATGATGCTGTTCATGTTGCTGATTTGTTCTTTAAAGAGGTTGTAAGATTGCATGGGTTGCCAAAGACTATTGTGAGTGATAGAGATGTGAAATTTCTTAGTCACTTTTGGAGAACTCTATGGAATAAACTTGGCACTAAACTCTTGTTTTCATCGTTGCACATCCTCAAACGGATGGTCAAACTGAAGTGGTAAATAGAACTTTGACAACATTGTTGCGTGCGATCATCCAAAAGAACTTGAAGAATTGGGAAAAGTGTCTCCCACACATTGAGTTTGCTTATAATCGTGCTCTTCATTCTTCTACTCAATTTTCTCTTGAGATTGTTTATGGGTTTAATCCTTTGACTCCTTTGGAAATTCTTCCATTGCCTTCTAATGAGTTTACTAACTTTGACGGTATGAAAAAAGCAAAATTTGTACAGGAGTTGCATGCTCGAGGACGAATCTTTTTGAGGAGGGAGGGAATGATGAAGAACCATGGGCATGTGAAAGACAAGAAGAGAAGCATCCATGGCGTGATTCGCCTCAAGGAAGCCTAGGACGTGACTTGCATGGACATGAGCTTGCAAAAGGAGGCTTAGGAGCTGAAATTGGATCAGATTTGAAGTCTAAATATTCAAGGCAAGGGATGAACGAAATTCCATATCAAAGGCCCAACATTCAAGTCTAATGTTCCTAAAGATCCATTACAAGATGTTGGAGGCCCAATGACAAGAGCTAGGGCCAAAGCAATGAAGCAAGCATTGAATTGTTTAATACAAGACCTTCAAGAGATAGAGCCCATATTGTTGAGTCAGATTTCATCTCATAAAGGTCCAAGAGGCATTGTCTTATTTCTTGAAGCCCAACATAAAGTGTCCAAAGGCCCACATGGAGTCCAATTGGGAGAACTCACTTAAAGTACCATGTGACAAGCATGTGCCACTTAAAATAAGGATATGGACGTGATCCCTATGGTCCAACATGTTAAGATCACATTTTATTTAGTTTCCTTTTTTGTTTCCTCTAAATAAGGTGATCTAGTCAACACCTTTATAAGTTTATTTGTTTCCTTTTAGGGATTGATTTGTTTCCTTTTATTTAGTATCTTCTTTAGGACATTAAGTTAGGAAGTTTTCCCTATAAATACGCACCCTCTATGTACTTTGAAAGAGGTCTTTGATTCAGAAATAATATTGAGAGCTTTCTTGCTTTCTTTGAGAATACTTGACTTATCAAAGGAGTGGTTTTCCTTTGTGGCGTCTTAAGGTTAGAGTTCTAAGAGACAAGTTCTCTTAGGGTTCTTTCCATTGACCAACATTCTTGCTAGAGTTCTAAGAGACAAGTTCTCTTAGGGTTCTTTTCATCGATCAACATTCTTCTCACCTCCCATTTTCTTTGTGTTCTGTTTCTATCTTTTCAACTTTGTTTCTTGTGATTCCATGTGTTTGCTTGATTCTATCGACTCCCGGGCATAGTTTCATCTTGTTGAAGGTTCTCTAGGACAAATTCCTATTGGTCTGCCATCATTTGGTATCGAGCTTTGAATCACTCCACTTATGATAAAGAGTTGTATGCTTTAAAAGGTCTTTAGAGACTTGGCAACATTACTTGTGGCTAAAAGAATTTATCATTCACTCTGATCATGAAAGTTTGAAATTTCTAAAGTCCCAAGGTAAATTGAACAAGAGACATGCTAGGTGGTTGGAATTTATTGAAACTTTTCCTTATGTTATTAAACATAAACAAGGAAAGAAAACATTGTGGCTGATGCTCTTTCTAGGAGATACTCTCTTCTTAGCTCTATGCATGCTAGATTACTTGGTTTTGAGATGTTGAAAGGCATGCATGAATCTGATTGTGACTTTGCAGAAATTTGGAAATCTTGTGAAAACATGGTAATGATAATTTCTATAGATTTGATGGATTTCTATTCAAAAGGATAAACTTTGCATTCCATCTTGCTCTATGCGTGAATTACTTGTTAGAGACACATGGAGGTGGATTGATGGGTCACTTTGGTGTTGAGAAAACTTTAGCTCTTTTGCATGAACATTTTATTGGCCTAACATGAGAAAGGATGTTGTTTCTATTTGTGCTAAATGTATTACTTGTAGGCATGCAAAATCTAAGGTACAATCACATGGTTTATATTCTCCATTACCCGCCCCTCTCATCCTTGGGTTGATATATCTATGGACTTTGTGCTTGGATTGCCTAGATCTTCTAGTGGAAAGGATAGTATCTTTGTGGTGGTTGATCGATTTAGCAAGATGGCTCACTTTATTGCTTGTTCTAAAACCAATGATGCTGTTCATGT
This sequence comes from Erythroxylum novogranatense, assembly GCA_029891385.1. Classification (NCBI taxonomy): domain Eukaryota; kingdom Viridiplantae; phylum Streptophyta; class Magnoliopsida; order Malpighiales; family Erythroxylaceae; genus Erythroxylum; species Erythroxylum novogranatense. The sequence goes on from CM057233.1 coordinate 63,290,854, forward strand.
TGCTGATTTGTTCTTTAAAGAGGTTGTAAGATTGCATGGGTTGCCAAAGACTATTGTGAGTGATAGAGATGTGAAATTTCTTAGTCACTTTTGGAGAACTCTATGGAATAAACTTGGCACTAAACTCTTGTTTTCATCTGTTGCACATCCTCAAACGGATGGTCAAACTGAAGTGGTAAATAGAACTTTGACAACATTGTTGCGTGCGATCATCCAAAAGAACTTGAAGAATTGGGAAAAGTGTCTCCCACACATTGAGTTTGCTTATAATCGTGCTCTTCATTCTTCTACTCAATTTTCTCCTTTTGAGATTGTTTATGGGTTTAATCCTTTGACTCCTTTGGAAATTCTTCCATTGCCTTCTAATGAGTTTACTAACTTTGACGGTATGAAAAAAGCTAAATTTGTACAGGAGTTGCATGCTAAAGTTAGAGCCAACATTGAGAAGAGAAATGAACAATATGCAAAGCAAGCTAATAAAAGCCGAAGGCGTGTCATATTTGAACCTGGTCATTGGGTTTGGGTGCACTTGAGAAAGGAGAGGTTTCCAGAACAAAGGAAATCTAAGCTACAATCAAGAGGAGATGGCCCTTTTCAAGTTTTAGAAAGGATTAATGATAATGCTTATAAAATTGATTTGCCTAGCTCCTATGGTAATGTGAGTGCTACATTCAATGTATCTGATTTATCCCTTTTTGATGTTGCAGATTCGAGGACGAATCTTTTTGAGGAGGGAGGGAATGATGAAGAACCATGGGCATGTGAAAGACAAGAAGAGAAGCATCCATGGCGTGATTCGCCTCAAGGAAGCCTAGGACGTGACTTGCATGGACATGAGCTTGCAAAAGGAGGCTTAGGAGCTGAAATTGGATCAGATTTGAAGTCTAAATATTCAAGGCAAGGGGATGAACGAAATTCCCATATCAAAGGCCCAACATTCAAGTCTAATGTTCCTAAAGATCCATTACAAGATGTTGGAGGCCCAATGACAAGAGCTAGGGCCAAAGCAATGAAGCAAGCATTGAATTGTTTAATACAAGACCTTCAAGAGATAGAGCCCATATTGTTGAGTCAGATTTCATCTCATAAAGGTCCAAGAGGCATTGTCTTATTTCTTGAAGCCCAACATAAAGTGTCCAAAGGCCCACATGGAGTCCAATTGGGAGAACTCACTTAAAGTACCATGTGACAAGCATGTGCCACTTAAAATAAGGATATGGACGTGATCCCTATGGTCCAACATGTTAAGATCACATTTTATTTAGTTTCCTTTTGTTTCCTCTAAATAAGGTGATCTAGTCAACACCTTTATAAGTTTATTTGTTTCCTTTTAGGGATTGATTTGTTTCCTTTTATTTAGTATCTTCTTTAGGACATTAAGTTAGGAAGTTTTCCCTATAAATACGCACCCTCTATGTACTTTGAAAGAGGTCTTTGATTCAGAAATAATATTGAGAGCTTTCTTGCTTTCTTTGAGAATACTTGACTTATCAAAGGAGTGGTTTTCCTTTGTGGCGTCTTAAGGTTAGAGTTCTAAGAGACAAGTTCTCTTAGGGTTCTTTCCATTGACCAACATTCTTGCTAGAGTTCTAAGAGACAAGTTCTCTTAGGGTTCTTTTCATCGATCAACATTCTTCTCACCTCCCATTTTCTTTGTGTTCTGTTTCTATCTTTTCAACTTTGTTTCTTGTGATTCCATGTGTTTGCTTGATTCTATCGACTCCCGGGCATAGTTTCATCTTGTTGAAGGTTCTCTAGGACAAATTCCTATTGGGTCTGCCATCATTTGGTATCAGAGCTTTGAATTACTCCACTTATGATAAAGAGTTGTATGCTTTAAAAAGGTCTTTAGAGACTTGGCAACATTACTTGTGGCTAAAAGAATTTATCATTCACTCGATCATGAAAGTTTGAAATTTCTAAAGTCCCAAGGTAAATTGAACAAGAGACATGCTAGGTGGTTGGAATTTATTGAAACTTTTCCTTATGTTATTAAACATAAACAAGGGAAAGAAAACATTGTGGCTGATGCTCTTTCTAGGAGATACTCTCTTCTTAGCTCTATGCATGCTAGATTACTTGGTTTTGAGATGTTGAAAGGCATGCATGAATCTGATTGTGACTTTGCAGAAATTTGGAAATCTTGTGAAAAACATGGTAATGATAATTTCTATAGATTTGATGGATTTCTATTCAAAAAGGATAAACTTTGCATTCCATCTTGCTCTATCGTGAATTACTTGTTAGAGACACATGGAGGTGGATTGATGGGTCACTTTGGTGTTGAGAAAACTTTAGCTCTTTTGCATGAACATTTTATTGGCCTAACATGAGAAAGGATGTTGTTTCTATTTGTGCTAAATGTATTACTTGTAGGCATGCAAAATCTAAGGTACAATCACATGGTTTATATTCTCCATTACCCGTCCCTCTCATCCTTGGGTTGATATATCTATGGACTTTGTGCTTGGATTGCCTAGATCTTCTAGTGGAAAAGGATAGTATCTTTGTGGTGGTTGATCGATTTAGCAAGATGGCTCACTTTATTGCTTGTTCTAAAACCAATGATGCTGTTCATGTTGCTGATTTGTTCTTTAAAGAGGTTGTAAGATTGCATGGGTTGCCAAAGACTATTGTGAGTGATAGAGATGTGAAATTTCTTAGTCACTTTTGGAGAACTCTATGGAATAAACTTGGCACTAAACTCTTGTTTTCTACTGTTGCACATCCTCAAACGGATGGTCAAACTGAAGTGGTAAATAGAACTTTGACAACATTGTTGCTGCGATCATCCAAAAGAACTTGAAGAATTGGGAAAAGTGTCTCCCACACATTGAGTTTGCTTATAATCGTGCTCTTCATTCTTCTACTCAATTTTCTCCTTTTGAGATTGTTTATGGGTTTAATCCTTTGACTCCTTTGGAAATTCTTCCATTGCCTTCTAATGAGTTTACTAACTTTGACGGTATGAAAAAGCTAAATTTGTACAGGAGTTGCATGCTAAAGTTAGAGCCAACATTGAGAAGAGAAATGAACAATATGCAAAGCAAGCTAATAAAAGTCAAGGCGTGTCATATTGAACCTGGTCATTGGGTTTGGGTGCACTTGAGAAAGGAGAGGTTTCGAACAAAGGAAATCTAAGCTACAATCAAGAGGAGATGGCCCTTTTCAAGTTTTAGAAAGGATTAATGATAATGCTTATAAAATTGATTTGCCTAGCTCCTATGGTAATGTGAGTGCTACATTCAATGTATCTGATTTATCCTTTTGATGTTGCAGATTCGAGGACGAATCTTTTGAGGAGGAGGAATGATGAAGAACCATGGGCATGTGAAAGACAAGAAGAGAAGCATCCATGGCGTGATTCGCCTCAAGGAAGCCTAGGACGTGACTTGCATGGACATGAGCTTGCAAAAGGAGGCTTAGGAGCTGAAATTGGATCAGATTTGAAGTCTAAATATTCAAGGCAAGGGGATGAACGAAATTCCCTTATCAAAGGCCCAACATTCAAGTCTAATGTTCCTAAAGATCCATTACAAGATGTTGGAGGCCCAATGACAAGAGCTAGGGCCAAAGCAATGAAGCAAGCATTGAATTGTTTAATACAAGACCTTCAAGAGATAGAGCCCATATTGTTGAGTCAGATTTCATCTCATAAAGGTCCAAGAGGCATTGTCTTATTTCTTGAAGCCCAACATAAAGTGTCCAAAGGCCCACATGGAGTCCAATTGGGAGAACTCACTTAAAGTACCATGTGACAAGCATGTGCCACTAAAAATAAGGATATGGACGTGATCCCTATGGTCCAACATGTTAAGATCACATTTTATTTAGTTTCCTTTTGTTTCCTCTAAATAAGGTGATCTAGTCAACACCTTTATAAGTTTATTTGTTTCCTTTTAGGGATTGATCTGTTTCCTTTTATTTAGTATCTTCTTTAGGACATTAAGTTAGGAAGTTTTCCTATAAATCGCACCCTCTATGTACTTTGAAAGAGGTCTTTGATTCAGAAATAATATTGAGAGCTTTCTTGCTTTCTTTGAGAATACTTGACTTATCAAAGGAGTGGTTTTCCTTTGTGGCGTCTTAAGGTTAGAGTTCTAAGAGACAAGTTCTCTTAGGGTTCTTTCCATTGACCAACATTCTTGCTAGAGTTCTAAGAGACAAGTTCTCTTAGGGTTCTTTTCATCGATCAACATTCTTCTCACCTCCCATTTTCTTTGTGTTCTGTTTCTATCTTTTCAACTTTGTTTCTTGTGATTCCATGTGTTTGCTTGATTCTATCGACTCCCGGGCATAGTTTCATCTTGTTGAAGGTTCTCTAGGACAAATTCCTATTGGGTCTGCCATCATTTGGTATCAGAGCTTTGAATTACTCCACTTATGATAAAGAGTTGTATGCTTTAAAAAGGTCTTTAGAGACTTGGCAACATTACTTGTGGCCAAAAGAATTTATCATTCACTCGATCATGAAAGTTTGAAATTTCTAAAGTCCCAAGGTAAATTGAACAAGAGACATGCTAGGTGGTTGGAATTTATTGAAACTTTTCCTTATGTTATTAAACATAAACAAGGGAAAGAAAACATTGTGGCTGATGCTCTTTCTAGGAGATACTCTCTTCTTAGCTCTATGCATGCTAGATTACTTGGTTTTGAGATGTTGAAAGGCATGCATGAATCTGATTGTGACTTTGCAGAAATTTGGAAATCTTGTGAAAAACATGGTAATGATAATTTCTATAGATTTGATGGATTTCTATTCAAAAAGGATAAACTTTGCATTCCATCTTGCTCTATGCGTGAATTACTTGTTAGAGACACATGGAGGTGGATTGATGGGTCACTTTGGTGTTGAGAAAACTTTAGCTCTTTTGCATGAACATTTTATTGGCCTAACATGAGAAAGGATGTTGTTTCTATTTGTGCTAAATGTATTACTTGTAGGCATGCAAAATCTAAGGTACAATCACATGGTTTATATTCTCCATTACCCGTCCCCTCTCATCCTTGGGTTGATATATCTATGGACTTTGTGCTTGGATTGCCTAGATCTTCTAGTGGAAAGGATAGTATCTTTGTGGTGGTTGATCGATTTAGCAAGATGGCTCACTTTATTGCTTGTTCTAAAACCAATGATGCTGTTCATGTTGCTGATTTGTTCTTTAAAGAGGTTGTAAGATTGCATGGGTTGCCAAAGACTATTGTGAGTGATAGAGATGTGAAATTTCTTAGTCACTTTTGGAGAACTCTATGGAATAAACTTGGCACTAAACTCTTGTTTTCTCTTGTTGCACATCCTCAAGCGGATGGTCAAACTGAAGTGGTAAATAGAACTTTGACAACATTGTTGCGTGCGATCATCCAAAAGAACTTGAAGAATTGGGAAAAGTGTCTCCACACATTGAGTTTGCTTATAATCGTGCTCTTCATTCTTCTACTCAATTTTCTCCTTTTGAGATTGTTTATGGGTTTAATCCTTTGACTCCTTTGGAAATTCTTCCATTGCCTTCTAATGAGTTTACTAACTTTGACGGTATGAAAAAAGCTAAATTTGTACAGGAGTTGCATGCTAAAGTTAGAGCCAACATTGAGAAGAGAAATGAACAATATGCAAAGCAAGCTAATAAAAGCCGAAGGCGTGTCATATTGAACTGGTCATTGGGTTTGGGTGCACTTGAGAAAGGAGAGGTTTCCAGAACAAAGGAAATCTAAGCTACAATCAAGAGGAGATGGCCCTTTTCAAGTTTTAGAAAGGATTAATGATAATGCTTATAAAATTGATTTGCCTAGCTCCTATGGTAATGTGAGTGCTACATTCAATGTATCTGATTTATCCCTTTTTGATGTTGCAGATTTGAGGACGAATCTTTTTGAGGAGGGAGGGAATGATGAAGAACCATGGGCATGTGAAAGACAAGAAGAGAAGCATCCATGGCGTGATTCGCCTCAAGGAAGCCTAGGGCGTGACTTGCATGGACATGAGCTTGCAAAAGGAGGCTTAGGAGCTGAAATTGGATCAGATTTGAAGTCTAAATATTCAAGGCAAGGGATGAACGAAATTCCCATATCAAAGGCCCAACATTCAAGTCTAATGTTCCTAAAGATCCATTACAAGATGTTGGAGGCCCAATGACAAGAGCTAGGGCCAAAGCAATGAAGCAAGCATTGAATTGTTTAATACAAGACCTTCAAGAGATAGAGCCCATATTGTTGAGTCAGATTTCATCTCATAAAGGTCCAAGAGGCATTGTCTTATTTCTTGAAGCCCAACATAAAGTGTCCAAAGGCCCACATGGAGTCCAATTGGGAGAACTCACTTAAAGTACCATGTGACAAGCATGTGCCACTTAAAAATAAGGATATGGACGTGATCCCTATGGTCCAACATGTTAAGATCACATTTTATTTAGTTTCCTTTTTTGTTTCCTCTAAATAAGGTGATCTAGTCAACACCTTTATAAGTTTATTTGTTTCCTTTTAGGGATTGATTTGTTTCCTTTTATTTAGTATCTTCTTTAGGACATTAAGTTAGGAAGTTTTCCTATAAATCGCACCCTCTATGTACTTTGAAAGAGGTCTTTGATTCAGAAATAATATTGAGAGCTTTCTTGCTTTCTTTGAGAATACTTGACTTATCAAAGGAGTGGTTTTCCTTTGTGGCGTCTTAAGGTTAGAGTTCTAAGAGACAAGTTCTCTTAGGGTTCTTTCCATTGACCAACATTCTTGCTAGAGTTCTAAGAGACAAGTTCTCTTAGGGTTCTTTTCATCGATCAACATTCTTCTCACCTCCCATTTTCTTTGTGTTCTGTTTCTATCTTTTCAACTTTGTTTCTTGTGATTCCATGTGTTTGCTTGATTCTATCGACTCCCGGTCATAGTTTCATCTTGTTGAAGGTTCTCTAGGACAAATTCCTATTGGGTCTGCCATCATTTGGTATCAGAGCTTTGAATCACTCCACTTATGATAAAGAGTTGTATGCTTAAAAAAGGTCTTTAGAGACTTGGCAACATTACTTGTGGCCAAAAGAATTTATCATTCACTCGATCATGAAAGTTTGAAATTTCTAAAGTCCCAAGGTAAATTGAACAAGAGACATGCTAGGTGGTTGGAATTTATTGAAACTTTTCCTTATGTTATTAAACATAAACAAGGAAAGAAAACATTGTGGCTGATGCTCTTTCTAGGAGATACTCTTCTTAGCTCTATGCATGCTAGATTACTTGGTTTTGAGATGTTGAAAGGCATGCATGAATCTGATTGTGACTTTGCAGAAATTTGGAAATCTTGTGAAAAACATGGTAATGATAATTTCTATAGATTTGATGGATTTCTATTCAAAAGGATAAACTTTGCATTCCATCTTGCTCTATCGTGAATTACTTGTTAGAGAGACACATGGAGGTGGATTGATGGGTCACTTTGGTGTTGAGAAAACTTTAGCTCTTTTGCATGAACATTTTTATTGGCCTAACATGAGAAAGGATGTTGTTTCTATTTGTGCTAAATGTATTACTTGTAGGCATGCAAAATCTAAGGTACAATCACATGGTTTATATTCTCCATTACCCGTCCCTCTCATCCTTGGGTTGATATATCTATGGACTTTGTGCTTGGATTGCCTAGATCTTCTAGTGGAAAGGATAGTATCTTTGTGGTGGTTGATCGATTTAGCAAGATGGCTCACTTTATTGCTTGTTCTAAAACCAATGATGCTGTTCATGTTGCTGATTTGTTCTTTAAAGAGGTTGTAAGATTGCATGGGTTGCCAAAGACTATTGTGAGTGATAGAGATGTGAAATTTCTTAGTCACTTTTGGAGAACTCTATGGAATAAACTTGGCACTAAACTCTTGTTTTCATTGTTGCACATCCTCAAACGGATGGTCAAACTGAAGTGGTAAATAGAACTTTGACAACATTGTTGCGTGCGATCATCCAAAAGAACTTGAAGAATTGGGAAAAGTGTCTCCACACATTGAGTTTGCTTATAATCGTGCTCTTCATTCTTCTACTCAATTTTCTCCTTTTGAGATTGTTTATGGGTTTAATCCTTTGACTCCTTTGGAAATTCTTCCATTGCCTTCTAATGAGTTTACTAACTTTGACGGTATGAAAAAGCTAAATTTGTACAGGAGTTGCATGCTAAAGTTAGAGCCAACATTGAGAAGAGAAATGAACAATATGCAAAGCAAGCTAATAAAAGCCGAAGGCGTGTCATATTTGAACCTGGTCATTGGGTTTGGGTGCACTTGAGAAAGGAGAGGTTTCCAGAACAAAGGAAATCTAAGCTACAATCAAGAGGAGATGGCCCTTTTCAAGTTTTAGAAAGGATTAATGATAATGCTTATAAAATTGATTTGCCTAGCTCCTATGGTAATGTGAGTGCTACATTCAATGTATCTGATTTATCCCTTTTTGATGTTGCAGATTCGAGGACGAATCTTTTGAGGAGGAGGAATGATGAAGAACCATGGGCATGTGAAAGACAAGAAGAGAAGCATCCATGGCGTGATTCGCCTCAAGGAAGCCTAGGGCGTGACTTGCATGGACATGAGCTTGCAAAAGGAGGCTTAGGAGCTGAAATTGGATCAGATTTGAAGTCTAAATATTCAAGGCAAGGGGATGAACGAAATTCCCATATCAAAGGCCCAACATTCAAGTCTAATGTTCCTAAAGATCCATTACAAGATGTTGGAGGCCCAATGACAAGAGCTAGGGCCAAAGCAATGAAGCAAGCATTGAATTGTTTAATACAAGACCTTCAAGAGATAGAGCCCATATTGTTGAGTCAGATTTCATCTCATAAAGGTCCAAGAGGCATTGTCTTATTTCTTGAAGCCCAACATAAAGTGTCCAAAGGCCCACATGGAGTCCAATTGGGAGAACTCACTTAAAGTACCATGTGACAAGCATGTGCCACTTAAAAATAAGGATATGGACGTGATCCCTATGGTCCAACATGTTAAGATCACATTTTATTTAGTTTCCTTTTTTGTTTCCTCTAAATAAGGTGATCTAGTCAACACCTTTATAAGTTTATTTGTTTCCTTTTAGGGATTGATTTGTTTCCTTTTATTTAGTATCTTCTTTAGGACATTAAGTTAGGAAGTTTTCCTATAAATCGCACCCTCTATGTACTTTGAAAGAGGTCTTTGATTCAGAAATAATATTGAGAGCTTTCTTGCTTTCTTTGAGAATACTTGACTTATCAAAGGAGTGGTTTTCCTTTGTGGCGTCTTAAGGTTAGAGTTCTAGAGACAAGTTCTCTTAGGGTTCTTTCCATTGACCAACATTCTTGCTAGAGTTCTAAGAGACAAGTTCTCTTAGGGTTCTTTTCATCGATCAACATTCTTCTCACCTCCCATTTTCTTTGTGTTCTGTTTCTATCTTTTCAACTTTGTTTCTTGTGATTCCATGTGTTTGCTTGATTCTATCGACTCCCGGTCATAGTTTCATCTTGTTGAAGGTTCTCTAGGACAAATTCCTATTGGGTCTGCCATCATTTGGTATCAGAGCTTTGAATCACTCCACTTATGATAAAGAGTTGTATGCTTTAAAAAGGTCTTTAGAGACTTGGCAACATTACTTGTGGCCAAAAGAATTTATCATTCACTCTGATCATGAAAGTTTGAAATTTCTAAAGTCCCAAGGTAAATTGAACAAGAGACATGCTAGGTGGTTGGAATTTATTGAAACTTTTCCTTATGTTATTAAACATAAACAAGGGAAAGAAAACATTGTGGCTGATGCTCCTTCTAGGAGATACTCTCTTCTTAGCTCTATGCATGCTAGATTACTTGGTTTTGAGATGTTGAAAGGCATGCATGAATCTGATTGTGACTTTGCAGAAATTTGGAAATCTTGTGAAAAACATGGTAATGATAATTTCTATAGATTTGATGGATTTCTATTCAAAAAGGATAAACTTTGCATTCCATCTTGCTCTATCGTGAATTACTTGTTAGAGAGACACATGGAGGTGGATTGATGGGTCACTTTGGTGTTGAGAAAACTTTAGCTCTTTTGCATGAACATTTTATTGGCCTAACATGAGAAAGGATGTTGTTTCTATTTGTGCTAAATGTATTACTTGTAGGCATGCAAAATCTAAGGTACAATCACATGGTTTATATTCTCCATTACCCGTCCCTCTCATCCTTGGGTTGATATATCTATGGACTTTGTGCTTGGATTGCCTAGATCTTCTAGTGGAAAGGATAGTATCTTTGTGGTGGTTGATCGATTTAGCAAGATGGCTCACTTTATTGCTTGTTCTAAAACCAATGATGCTGTTCATGTTGCTGATTTGTTCTTTAAAGAGGTTGTAAGATTGCATGGGTTGCCAAAGACTATTGTGAGTGATAGAGATGTGAAATTTCTTAGTCACTTTTGGAGAACTCTATGGAATAAACTTGGCACTAAACTCTTGTTTTCTCATGTTGCACATCCTCAAACGGATGGTCAAACTGAAGTGGTAAATAGAACTTTGACAACATTGTTGCGTGCGATCATCCAAAAGAACTTGAAGAATTGGGAAAAGTGTCTCCCACACATTGAGTTTGCTTATAATCGTGCTCTTCATTCTTCTACTCAATTTTCTCCTTTTGAGATTGTTTATGGGTTTAATCCTTTGACTCCTTTGGAAATTCTTCCATTGCCTTCTAATGAGTTTACTAACTTTGACGGTATGAAAAAAGCTAAATTTGTACAGGAGTTGCATGCTAAAGTTAGAGCTAACATTGAGAAGAGAAATGAACAATATGCAAAGCAAGCTAATAAAAGCGAAGGCGTGTCATATTGAACCTGGTCATTGGGTTTGGGTGCACTTGAGAAAGGAGAGGTTTCGAACAAAGGAAATCTAAGCTACAATCAAGAGGAGATGGCCCTTTTCAAGTTTTAGAAAGGATTAATGATAATGCTTATAAAATTGATTTGCCTAGCTCCTATGGTAATGTGAGTGCTACATTCAATGTATCTGATTTATCCCTTTTGATGTTGCAGATTCGAGGCGAATCTTTTTGAGGAGGAGGAATGATGAAGAACCATGGGCATGTGAAAGACAAGAAGAGAAGCATCCATGGCGTGATTCGCCTCAAGGAAGCCTAGGGCGTGACTTGCATGGACATGAGCTTGCAAAAGGAGGCTTAGGAGCTGAAATTGGATCAGATTTGAAGTCTAAATATTCAAGGCAAGGGATGAACGAAATTCCCATATCAAAGGCCCAACATTCAAGTCTAATGTTCCTAAAGATCCATTACAAGATGTTGGAGGCCCAATGACAAGAGCTAGGGCCAAAGCAATGAAGCAAGCATTGAATTGTTTAATACAAGACCTTCAAGAGATAGAGCCCATATTGTTGAGTCAGATTTCATCTCATAAAGGTCCAAGAGGCATTGTCTTATTTCTTGAAGCCCAACATAAAGTGTCCAAAGGCCCACATGGAGTCCAATTGGGAGAACTCACTTAAAGTACCATGTGACAAGCATGTGCCACTTAAAAATAAGGATATGGACGTGATCCCTATGGTCCAACATGTTAAGATCACATTTTATTTAGTTTCCTTTTTTGTTTCCTCTAAATAAGGTGATCTAGTCAACACCTTTATAAGTTTATTTGTTTCCTTTTAGGGATTGATTTGTTTCCTTTTATTTAGTATCTTCTTTAGGACATTAAGTTAGGAAGTTTTCCCTATAAATACGCACCCTCTATGTACTTTGAAAGAGGTCTTTGATTCAGAAATAATATTGAGAGCTTTCTTGCTTTCTTTGAGAATACTTGACTTATCAAAGGAGTGGTTTTCCTTTGTGGCGTCTTAAGGTTAGAGTTCTAAGAGACAAGTTCTCTTAGGGTTCTTTCCATTGACCAACATTCTTGCTAGAGTTCTAAGAGACAAGTTCTCTTAGGGTTCTTTTCATCGATCAACATTCTTCTCACCTCCCATTTTCTTTGTGTTCTGTTTCTATCTTTTCAACTTTGTTTCTTGTGATTCCATGTGTTTGCTTGATTCTATCGACTCCCGGTCATAGTTTCATCTTGTTGAAGGTTCTCTAGGACAAATTCCTATTGGGTCTGCCATCATTTGGTATCAGAGCTTTGAATCACTCCACTTATGATAAAGAGTTGTATGCTTAAAAAAGGTCTTTAGAGACTTGGCAACATTACTTGTGGCCAAAAGAATTTATCATTCACTCTGATCATGAAAGTTTGAAATTTCTAAAGTCCCAAGGTAAATTGAACAAGAGACATGCTAGGTGGTTGGAATTTATTGAAACTTTTCCTTATGTTATTAAACATAAACAAGGGAAAGAAAACATTGTGGCTGATGCTCTTTCTAGGAGATACTCTCTTCTTAGCTCTATGCATGCTAGATTACTTGGTTTTGAGATGTTGAAAGGCATGCATGAATCTGATTGTGACTTTGCAGAAATTTGGAAATCTTGTGAAAACATGGTAATGATAATTTCTATAGATTTGATGGATTTCTATTCAAAAGGATAAACTTTGCATTCCATCTTGCTCTATCGTGAATTACTTGTTAGAGAGACACATGGAGGTGGATTGATGGGTCACTTTGGTGTTGAGAAAACTTTAGCTCTTTTGCATGAACATTTTATTGGCCTAACATGAGAAAGGATGTTGTTTCTATTTGTGCTAAATGTATTACTTGTAGGCATGCAAAATCTAAGGTACAATCACATGGTTTATATTCTCCATTACCCGTCCCCTCTCATCCTTGGGTTGATATATCTATGGACTTTGTGCTTGGATTGCCTAGATCTTCTAGTGGAAAGGATAGTATCTTTGTGGTGGTTGATCGATTTAGCAAGATGGCTCACTTTATTGCTTGTTCTAAAACCAATGATGCTGTTCATGTTGCTGATTTGTTCTTTAAAGAGGTTGTAAGATTGCATGGGTTGCCAAAGACTATTGTGAGTGATAGAGATGTGAAATTTCTTAGTCACTTTTGGAGAACTCTATGGAATAAACTTGGCACTAAACTCTTGTTTTCTACTGTTGCACATCCTCAAACGGATGGTCAAACTGAAGTGGTAAATAGAACTTTGACAACATTGTTGCGTGCGATCATCCAAAAGAACTTGAAGAATTGGGAAAAGTGTCTCCCACACATTGAGTTTGCTTATAATCGTGCTCTTCATTCTTCTACTCAATTTTCTCCTTTTGAGATTGTTTATGGGTTTAATTAATCCTTTGACTCCTTTGGAAATTCTTCCATTGCCTTCTAATGAGTTTACTAACTTTGACGGTATGAAAAAAGCTAAATTTGTACAGGAGTTGCATGCTAAAGTTAGAGCCAACATTGAGAAGAGAAATGAACAATATGCAAAGCAAGCTAATAAAAGCCGAAGGCGTGTCATATTTGAACCTGGTCATTGGGTTTGGGTGCACTTGAGAAAGGAGAGGTTTCCAGAACAAAGGAAATCTAAGCTACAATCAAGAGGAGATGGCCCTTTTCAAGTTTTAGAAAGGATTAATGATAATGCTTATAAAATTGATTTGCCTAGCTCCTATGGTAATGTGAGTGCTACATTCAATGTATCGATTTATCCTTTTGATGTTGCAGATTCGAGGACGAATCTTTTGAGGAGGAGGAATGATGAAGAACCATGGGCATGTGAAAGACAAGAAGAGAAGCATCCATGGCGTGATTCGCCTCAAGGAAGCCTAGGGCGTGACTTGCATGGACATGAGCTTGCAAAAGGCGGCTTAGGAGCTGAAATTGGATCAGATTTGAAGTCTAAATATTCAAGGCAAGGGATGAACGAAATTCCCATATCAAAGGCCCAACATTCAAGTCTAATGTTCCTAAAGATCCATTACAAGATGTTGGAGGCCCAATGACAAGAGCTAGGGCCAAAGCAATGAAGCAAGCATTGAATTGTTTAATACAAGACCTTCAAGAGATAGAGCCCATATTGTTGAGTCAGATTTCATCTCATAAAGGTCCAAGAGGCATTGTCTTATTTCTTGAAGCCCAACATAAAGTGTCCAAAGGCCCACATGGAGTCCAATTGGGAGAACTCACTTAAAGTACCATGTGACAAGCATGTGCCACTTAAAAATAAGGATATGGACGTGATCCTATGGTCCAACATGTTAAGATCACATTTTATTTAGTTTCCTTTTTGTTTCCTCTAAATAAGGTGATCTAGTCAACACCTTTATAAGTTTATTTGTTTCCTTTTAGGGATTGATTTGTTTCCTTTTATTTAGTATCTTCTTTAGGACATTAAGTTAGGAAGTTTTCCTATAAATCGCACCCTCTATGTACTTTGAAAGAGGTCTTTGATTCAGAAATAATATTGAGAGCTTTCTTGCTTTCTTTGAGAATACTTGACTTATCAAAGGAGTGGTTTTCCTTTGTGGCGTCTTAAGGTTAGAGTTCTAAGAGACAAGTTCTCTTAGGGTTCTTTCCATTGACCAACATTCTTGCTAGAGTTCTAAGAGACAAGTTCTCTTAGGGTTCTTTCATCGATCAACATTCTTCTCACCTCCCATTTTCTTTGTGTTCTGTTTCTATCTTTTCAACTTTGTTTCTTGTGATTCCATGTGTTTGCTTGATTCTATCGACTCCCGGGCATAGTTTCATCTTGTTGAAGGTTCTCTAGGACAAATTCCTATTGGGTCTGCCATCATTTGGTATCAGAGCTTTGAATCACTCCACTTATGATAAAGAGTTGTATGCTTTAAAAGGTCTTTAGAGACTTGGCAACATTACTTGTGGCAAAAGAATTTATCATTCACTCGATCATGAAAGTTTGAAATTTCTAAAGTCCCAAGGTAAATTGAACAAGAGACATGCTAGGTGGTTGGAATTTATTGAAACTTTTCCTTATGTTATTAAACATAAACAAGGGAAAGAAAACATTGTGGCTGATGCTCTTTCTAGGAGATACTCTCTTCTTAGCTCTATGCATGCTAGATTACTTGGTTTTGAGATGTTGAAAGGCATGCATGAATCTGATTGTGACTTTGCAGAAATTTGGAAATCTTGTGAAAACATGGTAATGATAATTTCTATAGATTTGATGGATTTCTATTCAAAAGGATAAACTTTGCATTCCATCTTGCTCTATCGTGAATTACTTGTTAGAGAGACACATGGAGGTGGATTGATGGGTCACTTTGGTGTTGAGAAAACTTTAGCTCTTTTGCATGAACATTTTATTGGCCTAACATGAGAAAGGATGTTGTTTCTATTTGTGCTAAATGTATTACTTGTAGGCATGCAAAATCTAAGGTACAATCACATGGTTTATATTCTCCATTACCCGTCCCCTCTCATCCTTGGGTTGATATATCTATGGACTTTGTGCTTGGATTGCCTAGATCTTCTAGTGGAAAGGATAGTATCTTTGTGGTGGTTGATCGATTTAGCAAGATGGCTCACTTTATTGCTTGTTCTAAAACCAATGATCTGTTCATGTTGCTGATTTGTTCTTTAAAGAGGTTGTAAGATTGCATGGGTTGCCAAAGACTATTGTGAGTGATAGAGATGTGAAATTTCTTAGTCACTTTTGGAGAACTCTATGGAATAAACTTGGCACTAAACTCTTGTTTTCTACTGTTGCACATCCTCAAACGGATGGTCAAACTGAAGTGGTAAATAGAACTTTGACAACATTGTTGCGTGCGATCATCCAAAAGAACTTGAAGAATTGGGAAAAGTGTCTCCACACATTGAGTTTGCTTATAATCGTGCTCTTCATTCTTCTACTCAATTTTCTCCTTTTGAGATTGTTTATGGGTTTAATTAATCCTTTGACTCCTTTGGAAATTCTTCCATTGCCTTCTAATGAGTTTACTAACTTTGACGGTATGAAAAAAGCTAAATTTGTACAGGAGTTGCATGCTAAAGTTAGAGCCAACATTGAGAAGAGAAATGAACAATATGCAAAGCAAGCTAATAAAAGCCGAAGGCGTGTCATATTTGAACCTGGTCATTGGGTTTGGGTGCACTTGAGAAAGGAGAGGTTTCCAGAACAAAGGAAATCTAAGCTACAATCAAGAGGAGATGGCCCTTTTCAAGTTTTAGAAAGGATTAATGATAATGCTTATAAAATTGATTTGCCTAGCTCCTATGGTAATGTGAGTGCTACATTCAATGTATCTGATTTATCCTTTTGATGTTGCAGATTCGAGGACGAATCTTTTTGAGGAGGAGGAATGATGAAGAACCATGGGCATGTGAAAGACAAGAAGAGAAGCATCCATGGCGTGATTCGCCTCAAGGAAGCCTAGGACGTGACTTGCATGGACATGAGCTTGCAAAAGGAGGCTTAGGAGCTGAAATTGGATCAGATTTGAAGTCTAAATATTCAAGGCAAGGGGATGAACGAAATTCCCATATCAAAGGCCCAACATTCAAGTCTAATGTTCCTAAAGATCCATTACAAGATGTTGGAGGCCCAATGACAAGAGCTAGGGCCAAAGCAATGAAGCAAGCATTGAATTGTTTAATACAAGACCTTCAAGAGATAGAGCCCATATTGTTGAGTCAGATTTCATCTCATAAAGGTCTAAGAGGCATTGTCTTATTTCTTGAAGCCCAACATAAAGTGTCCAAAGGCCCACATGGAGTCCAATTGGGAGAACTCACTTAAAGTACCATGTGACAAGCATGTGCCACTTAAAAATAAGGATATGGACGTGATCCCTATGGTCCAACATGTTAAGATCACATTTTATTTAGTTTCCTTTTTTGTTTCCTCTAAATAAGGTGATCTAGTCAACACCTTTATAAGTTTATTTGTTTCCTTTTAGGGATTGATTTGTTTCCTTTTATTTAGTATCTTCTTTAGGACATTAAGTTAGGAAGTTTTCCCTATAAATACGCACCCTCTATGTACTTTGAAAGAGGTCTTTGATTCAGAAATAATATTGAGAGCTTTCTTGCTTTCTTTGAGAATACTTGACTTATCAAAGGAGTGGTTTTCCTTTGTGGCGTCTTAAGGTTAGAGTTCTAAGAGACAAGTTCTCTTAGGGTTCTTTCCATTGACCAACATTCTTGCTAGAGTTCTAAGAGACAAATTCTCTTAGGGTTCTTTCCATTGACCAACATTCTTGCTAGAGTTCTAAGAGACAAGTTCTCTTAGGGTTCTTTTCATCGATCAACATTCTTCTCACCTCCCATTTTCTTTGTGTTCTGTTTCTATCTTTTCAACTTTGTTTCTTGTGATTCCATGTGTTTGCTTGATTCTATCGACTCCCGGGCATAGTTTCATCTTGTTGAAGGTTCTCTAGGATAAATTCCTATTGGGTCTGCCATCAAGTAGTCAAGCTTGTGATTCTTCTAGAGAGGGCATATGGAGGGGCTAATACTTAGCCAAATTTTAAGACAAGTTCAATTATTCTTATGGACTTATTTTAGTACATTGGGCTTGTTATTTATCCTTTGTTTATTAGGCCCAAAGAGACTTGTTATGGGCTAGGTATTTATTAGTACTTGCCTTAGTTTATTTAAAGCTAGTTTTGGACTACCAAGTGTGTGGGCCTAAGTAGAGTAATCCATTAGGCCCATCTACCTCCCTTAGGTTTATTTAAGTTATTTTGGTCTTATTTAAGTTGGTTTAGCCCAATCCTAAGTGGATTAGGATCAGATTGCATTATTGGGCTATAAACTCCTAAACTAGTTAGGATTAGGCTTGTTTTAGCATTAAAGGGTCTTGTAACCTATTCCTTTTAGGTTTAGGTCGTGGGAAAGGGTATAAATACCTTATTTTATTGTAAACATCATTTTTGGTTGATTAACGAAATTGAGAGATATTCTCTTCAAGTAAGGTGTGTTCTTCTTATTGTTACTTCAAGGATTGCATCACTTATCAAGGTAATCACTTGTGGCGTGTTCAATTCTTCAATTTTCTTTGGGTTTGGGTCTCAATTTTGTATAATTGGGGTTTGAACTAGCATGTTCTTAGAATATAAAGATTGGGGTTTTGATTCAATAGGATTAGGGGGTTTCAAGAACCTTGTTTTCTTGGGGTTTCCGTATCAAGCACACATCTCCTATTAACTTGATCAGCACAGAACTTCCACAGAAATGGATTGTCCCAATAATAATACTTAGCATCAGCACGGAATTTATCTCTTTGGGATTTAGACGTACCTGGTGGTAGCTCATTAGTAACCAAAAAGTTAACTAAATTAGCATATCATGGTCGAGGAGTAAATTGAGGACAGTATACCACTGTTCATCAGGAAAGGTCTCCTTGACAGGAACGACTTCATCTGCCTTAGCATTAAGTCTACTCAAGTGATCAGCAACAAGGTTCTCAGCTGCCTTCTTATCCTTAATCTCAAGGTCAAACTCTTGTAGGAGCAACACCCATATGATAAGACACGGCTTAGACTCCTTTTTCTTCGAGAAATACCTAAGAGCTGCATGATCTGTGAAAATAACAACTTTATGCCAAGTAAATATGACCGAAACTTTTCAAGAGCCAAAACAACAGCAAATAATTCATTCTCAGTTGTATGGTAATTGCACTAAGCTTCATCCAATGTCCTAGAAGCATAAGCAATCACATGCAAAGACTTCCCTGTAAGCTGCCCAAGAACAACTCCAATTGTATAGTCAGTAGCATCACATATAATCTCAAAAGGAAGCTCCCAATTAGGTGGTTGGATGATGGGTGCTGTTGTCAACTTATTTCTCAGCAAGTCAAACGCATCTTTGCACTCTTGGGAGAAGATGAACTCGGCATCCTTGGCTAGCAACTTGCATAAAGGTGCGGCTACCTTGCTAAAATCCTTAATAAACCCACGATAGAAACCTGCATGTCCAAGAGAAGATCGAATATCCCTCACAGAGGAGGGGTAAGGCAAGGACAAGATAGTATCTATCTTAGCTTTATCAACCTCTAAGCCATGTTTAGAAACCACATGCCCTAAAACTATTCCTTGTTCTACCATAAAATGACATTTTTCATAGCTCAAAACAAGGATAGTATCCATGCATCTTTTCAATATCAGAGACAAGTTTCCTAAACAATGATAAAAAAAATCACCATAGACAGTAAAATCATTCATAAAAACTTCTATGATCCTCTCAACATAATTAGAAAATATGCTCATCGTGCATCTTTGAAAAGTTGCTGGTGCATTGCATAAACCAAAGGATAATGGTCCCTTTTTGCTGCCAAGTTCAACTTCCTATAATCAATACACATTCGCCAGCCACTTTGCACACGTGTGGGTACCAACTCATTCTTAGCATTCCTTGCCATAGTAATGCCTGTCTTTTTAGGAACCACATGAATAAGACTTACCCACATGTTATCGGAGATATGGTATATGACACCTGCATCCAAGAGCTTCAAAATTTCAGCCTTCACCACTTCCATCATAGGCGGATTAAGCCGTCTCTACATCTCCCTTGAAGGCTTGGTATTATCCTCTAAGAGTATGCGATGCATACACATAGAAGGACTAATCGCTTTGATGCCAGTTATAATCCATCCAATGGCAGTCTTGTTGTCCCTTAACACACGCAACAATCTTTCTTCCTGCATAGCTGTTAGATTCTTTGCAATAATCACTGGAAGAGTATCATTTGATCCAAGAAAAGCATACTTCAAATGATCAGGCAAAGGTTTCAATTCTAACTTAGGGGCATGCAACACCGAAGGTAAGACTTTCTTGTGGGAAAGAGGTAAATCATCAAACACATCCAATTTTGACATCATATAAGAAGATTGCAATGCCATAATTGCATCAATCACATAAGGTTCAAATATCATGGCTCCTTTGGCATTAACATCAAAAGATGAGAAGAAGGAATGAATAAGAGCAATATTAATGCCATCATTACTACCATAAGCACAAAATTTGTCCGCCAACAGATCAGTGATATCCAAGTTATGTAATTCATGCACATCATCATTATATTTCAGTGCCTCATTAAAATTAAACAAGACTTGTTCATCATCAGTCCTCATAGACAAAGTGCAATCATCACAATTAATAACAGTCTTAGCAGTCCTCAAAAATGGTCTCCCAAGTAGAAGAGATGAACGTGTGTGAGGGTGATCATCACATGTCTCAATGATATAGAATTCACAAGGGAATACCAAGCTACCAACTTTTACTAACACATCTTCTAACAAGCCCAAAGGATAGACAAAAGATCTATCAGTAAGTTGAATTATAACAAAAGTGCTTTTCAAAGAACCAACATTAAGAGAATCAAAGATGGATTTCAGAATCACACTAATTGAAGCTCCTAAGTCACACATGGCCTTATCAAAGCACATATTACCAATCACACAAGGGATAGAAAATGCACCTAGGTCTCCTTGCTTAATAGGTAATTGCTTTTGGAGAATAGCACTTACATTCTCTCCTAAGCCAACTATGTTGCCATTTCTGACCTTGTTGGCTCTCTTGGTGGTACACATTTCCTTAAGAAATTTGGCATACTTGGGCATGTGTCTTATTGCCTCCAGCAAAGGAATGTTGATTTCTACCTTTTTAAACAACTCCAATTTTTCTTTCTCCTTATCCTCCTTCTTTTGCCTATTAGAACTCAAAGGGAATGGTGGAACTAGCTTATAAGAGGAATTCACAAGGTTAGGAGATACCTTAGAAGCATGAGATGATTGCTTGGGTTGAGAAGAAGTTTCGGCAACCTTCAGATCAAAGGGTGGTGCTGCTGGTTTTGAGCTGTTATTTTTAGCCTTCAACTCTTCCTGCTTATCCAAAACAATCACTTTGTCTCTAATCTCCTTACCACTCCTTAGCTTAAGTGAAAAGGCACTTTGTTTGACTTGCAGCCCTTGGGATGGCAATTTTTTAGAATTTTGGATCTCCATTCTTCCAAGGTTAGATGCCAACTGTCTCATTTGCCTCTCAAGGTTTTGGATGCCCGACCTTGTCTCTTGCTAAAAAGATTTATAGTATTGTTGAAAAGACATGAAATTTGCTGCATGGACAAGGTGTTAGATGCCAAAGTTTTAATCATATCTGTAATCTCATTCAAAGAAGAATTAGAAGAAGAAGAAGGGTTAGAAGGTCGTGGCATAGGTCTGGAAATGTTCGGCTGTGGTTGAAATCCAGGGGGGTTGGGTGCTCTTGCTCCATTATGCATGGGTGGTTGCTAAGGATTCCCGTAGCGAAGGTTGGGGTGATCTCTCTATCCCGGATTGTAGATCTGAGAGAAGGGATCTTACTTTCTCTATGGGTTAGCATTAAAAACACCACCAACTGCATTCACATGGTCAGTATAACCATCTTGCGTAGTAGGACATGTATTAGCATTATGACCATGCATGGAACAAATAGAACAAACAATAACTTGCATATCACCTCTCATGAAGGATCGCATCATAGAAGTAAGCTCATTAACCTTGTTCTCTAAGTTATAGACACTTACCTCATTCACGCATCTATGATCAGCTCGAGTGCTAAATTGCTTAGAATTTGTAGCCATATCAGAGATTAAATGCCTTGCCACCTCGGGTATTTTACTCACCAAAGCTCCACCACTAGCTGCATCAATAATACTCCGATCTTGGGGAGTTAACCCCTCATAGAAATATTGAATGAGGAGTTGGTTAGAAATTTGATGGTGGAGACATTGATTGTAGAGCTTCTCTGATGCAAAACCCCAAGACCCTCAATCGACCCTTAGAACTCGTTACCAATCAAATCAGAATTAGTTTCTCAACAAGTAATCAGATTAGGGTTTGTTATTACACCCAAGAACACTTATGACAAAAACAAAAGTTAATTGTTAGAAATCTGATGGAAGACCCAATAGGAATTTGTCCTAGAGAACCTTCAACAAGATGAAACTATGCCCGGGAGTAGATAGAATCAAGCAAACACATGGAATCACAAGAAACAAAGTTGAAAAGATAGAAACAGAACACAAAGAAAATGGGAGGTGAGTAGAATGTTGATCGATGAAAAGAATCCTAAGAGAACTTGTCTCTTAGAACTCTAGCAAGAATGTTGGTCAATGGAAAGAACCCTAAGAGAACTTGTCTCTTAGAACTCTAACCTTAAGACGCCACAAAGGAAAACCACTCCTTTGATAAGTCAAGTATTCTCAAAGAATACAAAGAAAGCAAGAAAGCTCTCAATATTATTTCTGAATCAAAGACCTCTTTCAAAGTACATAGAGGGTGCCTATTTATAGGGAAAACTTCCTAACTTAATGTCCTAAAGAAGATACTAAATAAAAGGAAACAAATCAATCCCTAAAAGGAAACAAAATAAACTTATAAAGGTGTTGACTAGATCACCTTATTTAGAGGAAACAAAAAAGGAAACTAAATAAAATGTGATCTTAACATGTTGGACCATAGGGATCACGTCCATATCCTTATTTTTAAGTGGCACATGCTTGTCACATGGTACTTTAAGTGAGTTCTCCCAATTGGACTCCATGTGGGCCTTTGGACACTTTATGTTGGGCTTCAAGGAATAAGACAATGCCTCTTGGACCTTTATGAGATGAAATCTGACTCAACAATATGGGCTCTATCTCTTGAAGGTCTTGTATTAAACAATTCAATGCTTGCTTCATTGCTTTGGCCCTAGCTCTTGTCATTGGGCCTCCAACATCTTGTAATGGATCTTTAGGAACATTAGACTTGAATGTTGGGCCTTTGATATGGGAATTTCGTTCATCCCTTGCCTTGGATATTTAGACTTCAAATCGATCCAATTTCAGCTCCTAAGCCTCCTTTTGCAAGCTCATGTCCATGCAAGTCACGCCCTAGGCTTCCTTGAGGCGAATCACGCCATGGATGCTTCTCTTCTTGTTTTCACATGCCCATGGTTCTTCATCATTCCTCCTCCTAAAAAGATTCGTCCTCGAATCTGCAACATCAAAGAGGGATAAATCAGATACATTGAATGTAGCACTCACATTACCATAGGAGCTAGGCAAATCAATTTTATAAGCATTATCATTAATCCTTTCTAAAACTTGAAAAGGGCCATCTCCTCTTGATTGTAGCTTAGATTTCCTTTGTTCTGGAAACCTCTCCTTTCTCAAGTGCACCCAAACCCAATCACCATGTTCAAAGATGACACGCCTTCGGCTTTTATTAGCTTGCTTTGCATATTGTTCATTTCTCTTCTCAATGTTGGCTCTAACTTTAGCATGCAACTCCTGTACAAATTTAGCTTTTTTCATACCGTCAAAGTTAGTAAACTCATTAGAAGGCAATGGAAGAATTTCCAAAGGAGTCAAAGGATTAAACCCATAAACAATCTCAAAAGGAGAAAATTGAGTAGAAGAATGAAGAGCACGATTATAAGCAAACTCAATGTGTGGGAGACACTTTTCCCAATTCTTCAAGTTCTTTTGGATGATCGCACGCAACAATGTTGTCAAAGTTCTATTTACCACTTCAGTTTGATCATCCGTTTGAGGATGTGCAACAGTAGAAAACAAGAGTTTAGTGCCAAGTTTATTCCATAGAGTTCTCCAAAAGTGACTAAGAAATTTTACATCTCTATCACTCACAATAGTCTTTGGCAACCCATGCAATCTTACAACCTCTTTAAAGAACAAATCAGCAACATGAACAGCATCATTGGTTTTAGAACAAGCAATAAAGTGAGCCATCTTGCTAAATCGATCAACCACCACAAAGATACTATCCTTTCCACTAGATGATCTAGGCAATCCAAGCACAAAGTCCATAGATATATCAACCCAAGGATGAGAGGGACGGGTAATGGAGAATATAAACCATGTGATTGTACCTTAGATTTTGCATGCCTACAAGTAATACATTTAGCACAAATAGAAACAACATCCTTTCTCATGTTAGGCCAATAAAATGTTCATGCAAAAGAGCTAAAGTTTCTCAACACCAAAGTGACCCATCAATCCACCTCCATGTGTCTCTAACAAGTAATTCACGACAGAGCAAGATGGAATGCAAAGTTTATCCTTTTGAATAGAAATCCATCAAATCTATAGAAATTATCATTACCATGTTTTCACAAGATTTCCAAATTTTGCAAAGTCACAATCAGATTCATACATGCCTTTCAACATCTCAAACCAAGTAATCTAGCATGCATAGAGCTAAGAAGAGAGTATCTCCTAGAAAGAGCATCAGCCACAATGTTTTCTTTCCCTTGTTTATGTTTAATAACATAAGGAAAAGTTTCAATAAATTCCAACCACCTAGCATGTCTCTTGTTCAATTTACCTTGGGACTTGAAATTTCAAACTTTCATGATCGAGTGAATGATAAATTCTTTTGGCCACAAGTAATGTTGCCAAGTCTCTAAAGACCTTTTAAAGCATACAACTCTTTATCATAAGTGGAGTAATTCAAAGCAGCACCACTTAGTTTTTCACTAAAATAAGCAATGGGTTTAGAATCTTGCATTAAAACAGCACCAATGCCTATTCCAGAAGCATCACATTCAACCTCAAAAACTTTAGAAAAATCAGGAAGAATAAGAAGAGGAGCATTGGTCAATTTTTCTTTCAAGCTATTAAAAGCAACCTCTTGTGAATCACCCCATTTAAAAATCACATTCTTTTTTACCAATTCATTCAAAGGGGCTGCAATGGTAGAGAAATCCTTCACAAATCTTTGATAGAAGCTAGCCAAGCCGTGGAAGCTTCGAACCTCATTCGCATTCTTGAGAGTTGGCCATTCTCTAATTGCTTTCACTTTCTCTTCATCAACTTGAAGTCCTTTAGCACCTACAATAAAACCAAGAAACACAACAGTATCCATGCAAAAGGAACATTTTTCTAAATTGGCGTAAAGCTTGTTTTCTCTTAAAAGTTCAAACACATCATTCAAGTGTTTCACATGTTCGTCTAAACTCCTAGAATACACTAGAATATCATCAAAATAGACGACCACATACTTTCCAATAAAAGGACGAAACACATGATTCATCAAACTCATGAAAGTACTAGGTGCATTAGTCAAGCCAAAAGGCATAACTAACCACTCATACAACCCAAACTTAGTTTTGAAAGCAGTTTTTCACTCATCACCCTTTTTCATGCGAATTTGATGATACCCACTTCTAAGATCAATTTTTGAAAATATACAAGCACCATGCAACTCATCAAACATATCATCTAAACGAGGGATAGGGTAACGATATTTCACCGTGATTTTATTGATGGCTCTACAGTCAACACACATTCTCCATTTGCCATCTTTCTTAGGAACAAGTATAATTGGCACAGCACACGGGCTCAAGCTTTCTCTCACAAAGCCCTTTTTCATAAGCTCTTCAACTTGTCTTTGGATCTCCTTAGTTTCTTCCGGATTGGCTCTATCGCAGCCTATTCGAATTGAAGCTCCGGAAGGAAGTCTATACGGTGCTCAATGCCTCTCAAAGGGGCAATCCATCGGAATGTCCTCCGAAATAAGTCGTTGAAGTCCTGCAACAAAGACAAAACACTAGACGGCAAAGATGGATCAAGCTCATTAATAGTTAAGAAAACATCTTTATATAAAAGTATATAAGATTCTTCACATTTTAAAGCTCTTTTGATCTCACTTTTTCCAGCAAATAAAGTCACTCTCTTTTCTTCATTTTTTTCACTCATTTTACTTTCTCTCCCTTTTTCTTTCTTTTCGACGTCTCTCTCTTTCTTTTTTTTTGCCTTCAATTTGCATTCTTTCTCAATCCTCACTTGATCCTCATAAGCTTGAATGGGCCTAAGAGGTTTCAACACCATATTTTTACCATGAAAAGGAAAAGAATAACAATTTTTATATCCATCATGCCTAACTTTTCTATCAAATTGCCATGGCCTACCAAGCAAAACATGTCCAGCATACATTGGTGCAACATCACATAAAATGTTGGACCCCGAACTTTCTTAGATTTGTGAATTTGTAAATTGACATTAAATGAGAAACTGAGGTGACTTAGTCATGTGTAAAGGAAGAGAAAAGTTATGAATTTGAATGATTATGTTTAAGGTTTGATGTGAACAATGTCAGTTTGAACAGATTAAGATGATATTTTGAGGATAGTATTTGAAATGAGTGTTTTGAGTTTAATGAATTTGATATGAGGTTGAGTAAATTTGGTGTAGTATTATGCAATTTATTAGAGAAAGTGAAAGTGGATGAGTTGATTGAAATGGAGTTGAGGAATACGAAATAAATAGTGAAAGAGTGAGAAATTGAAGAATTGTGAAAAGTTTGACTTTTTGGCCTTTGATGGTTGACTTTTGATTTAGGCAAAATTTTGATAAAATGATCTACATGAAACTTGTAGATTATGTTAAGAGTTTTCTGTAGCCATAGAGTATGACATTTTTCGATATCGGGAGTGAAAGTTATGATCAGTCAAAGTTAAGGTTATTTGACTCTGTAATTGTAAATGTGCTTAAGACCAGTTAAGTATTGGTGAAATTGTTCATAAGTGTACATTTAGATGTGTAATGTGATTTTGAGGCAATTTATAGATAGATATGTTTTGAATTAAGTTCAATGATCTATATGAAAGATATAGAAGATGATCCTAGCTTGTCAATGATGTATAAGATGATATCTTTGGTTATGAAATTTGGGAGATATGAAATGTTATAAGTTTGGATGAGGTATAGGATGAGACATCCCTAGGCAGAAGCTTTGATCGACAATTGACCTAATTAGAGGTTTCTATTGCCTTTGAGTTCTTCGTGAACGTTTTGATTGTATTCTGATCCTTTCATTGCTATAAAGTATGCCATTTTTGGACCTTGGCATATAAAGATAGAAATTTCAGAAATTTCGTTACTGTTAGGGCGACCAGCCCTCTTTCATTCTTGTGCTTCTAAATTTTCCGACCGACATCCGATTAATATGATTTTTGAAGCGTTAGATTCCTAAGGCAACGACCTACATTATGACGGGGAATTATGATTGTTAAGAGATTTTTTGAGTCGTAGTGAGTTAGATATTTTCCGAGTATGGTTCAGTATGGTTGATGATATCTTGATCAGTAGAGATCCAATTAAGTTGATTATTGTTTCTAAATAAGTTAGAGGCATGGGACTGTAATTATTTGAAGGAATCAAAATTTACTTCAGTTCCGAATATTTTTGAATTTATGATATTGAGGTATTAAGGTTATAAGAATATATAAGGGTAATTTGGGCATGGTACTTAAGTTTAAGAGTTTTAAAGCTTATGATGGAGGGCAAAATGGACATTGCTTACCCTTTAAGAATATAAATTAGAAGAAGAAGAAATAAAAGAAAAGAAAGAAATGGAAAATGAGAAAGAAGGAGGAAGCGCCAGTCGAGAGGGGAAGAAGAGAAGAAGAAAGAGATTGTGATTTCAGTGGTTTCGACGATTTTAAGGCTTCAATCGGTAAGTTTAAGTCCTTTCTATCTTGTTTATGATTGGATTAAACCTTAGGATCGTGTGGATTAAGTAGAATCGATGGTTTAGGGTTTTTGGGGAAAATGTTTAGAAATCCTTGGGTTGATGTGTTTGTGATGGATTTGAAGCTTAGAATGGGTTAGAAATGCATTATAGGTCTTGATCTATTGTTGAGATGTGTTGGATTTGGTTAAGGGAAAGAATCGAAGTTGGGTTCTGCGGTTTCGGAGTCGAACTCCAGACCAGACGTCGTGACGTGCGTATGAATGGCGCCGCGACGTGTGAGGAGGAACCACGTCGCGACGTGTAAATAATTTTACGATTATTCGTCGCGACGTGTGGAACGCAGGAGTCGTCGCGACGTGTGATATTTATTCGCCATGACGTGTGGTAGCTTGCTCGTCGAACTAATGCAGACTTGTTCGCCGTGACGTGTGGCAGATTGTTCGTCATGACGCGCGAAGGCCTTCGCCATGACGAACGTCCGCTTATGAAGTGAGAGTTATAGTATTTTGGGCATATCTTTTGGTATAGATATCCAATTGAGGTGATTTCAGATTCGTTATGAACTAGAGATCAAAGATTGCAAGTGCTATGAAGTTGGGAAGTTTGGAATTAGCCTGAAGGTTTGAATTTTAGGAGAAGGTCGAAGATAGATTTATAATGCTTTATTTTGGATTCCAAGCTTTGAATATTTACTATAAATATTGAATAAATGGAACTTGGTTGTTTTAGGAAACCAAGTAAGGAAAGAGGAGCAAGGGGAACAAGAGGAGAGGCATACCTAAACAAGTTTATAAGCAAGGAAATTTCAGGTGGGTTTCATGTTTATAATTTAGTAATGAGCCACTAAAGTGTTCTCCCAAATCAAGAATGATTTCAACTATTTCGTAAATATTGTTTTGTTACCTGTGAATGATTTGCAAAAAAAAATAAAGATGAGAATGCATTGAAATATTTATGTCATATAATTGAGACATTTATGTCATGCCTTGTGAAATTCATGGCATTTTGCATATTCGAAAATGAAAGAAAAGAGCACGAAAGAGTATGATTATGTGCTTTTGTTTGGGCGAGAGTGGAACCATTTCGTTCGTCACGTGCACGTTGACAAGAGCCTTCTCCCGGCTGCCCGCTTGTGGCCTATGAGATCCGAATGGACTCATTTCGTTCAGGATGTAAACTTCGGTTTCTTCCTTTTGTTTCCATGGAACCCTCGAGCCATTTGTTTGTGCATTGCATCTATGACTTGTCAAGTATGTGCATAATTTGAGCATTTGATATTGATGATTGATTGGACATGTTGTGTTGATGTGATAATACTTTCCACTATGCAATGACACTTTTCAACTATGGATTTGAACTCAGAATTTCAGATTTGACTGAGAATTTGGGAGCAAAACGTTTTATGAACTGATTGTGATTTTTGTAAAACAAATGAACTTTTTCAACGGTTTTGCTTATGCTTCGTTATAAACCTGTTACCCACGAGCTATAAGCTCACCCCCCCTTTCATCCCCATCTCCAGGTAATTGAGCGGGAGATTGGATGAAAGATGGTCAAGACCGTTTGTTCGATTGTGTATGGCTTGTATGCTATGATGAAATTGATTTATGGATTTGTATATAGAATGGAAAGTGAATTACGGTTGTGTAATGAATTACGTACATGTATATTGAATTGAGAAATGGGAATGATTTGGGAATATATATGTATGATTGATTTGAGAATTTGATTGAATTATGAGTTTGGTATTGAATTGAGAATTTTGGAAGTATTAGATTTAGGTTTGTGTTTCTGCTGGTGTTTGGATGCCGGACGGGAGGTCCGATGTTGCTTGGTATTGTTGAGTTGTAATATTAGAAGTGTGTTTCTTGTGTTTTAAATTTTTGGACTGTCCTAATACAGCCGTTATGCTGCCCGATTTTTGGTAAAAACCGGGCTAAGATAAGAAGAGATTTAGTTGTATTAAGATGTTTTAGATGTATAAGAAATGATTAAAATGAATGAAGTGAAAACGAATAGAAATGTATTGATTGGTTATGTTTTGAATGAGTGATTATGAGTATGAGTTTGAATAAAGAAAAAGAAGAAAAAAAATTATTACCGGTTTCTGGTTGGTTTAGTCTTAAGGTATTCAACGTGCGTCTATCTAATTTATAAGTTACGGATGTCGGGAAAATTGATTTGGTCCGTTCGGATCGTTTATGCTTCCGTCCCTTCGATTCGGATTGATGCCTTATGATTCGATTCTATTAATTATTTCGATTTGTTATTCGATTCCGATTTGCATTCGCTTTGCGTTTCACTATGTTTATTCGATTTGCTTTTGATTCAATCACTCCGATTTGCTTCTTCCGATTTCGCATTCGTTTCGTCTTCGCTTTTGTTTCAGTCGGGATCCGGTTCCCGGATCGGGTCCCAACATAAAATCTCATCATGATACTTACCAACAGAAAATGCAACCATCACTTGTTTGGTGACTTTCACCTCACCACAATCATTTAACCATTGTAATTTATATGGTCTAGGATGTTTCAAAATAGGCAAATTAAGCTTGTCAACGAGTAAAGTACTAGCAACATTGGTACAACTTCCACCATCTATGATCATGCTACAAACTTTACCGTTAATGAGACACCTTGTATGAAAGATGTGCTCACGTTGCTCTTCATCAAGATCTTCTTTTGGTTGGATATTAAGAGCACGCCTAGCCACAAGTGCTTCACCAACCTCAGCATCACAATCAACATCGGAAGCATCCGTCAATGGAGCCACATCATCATAGTCATCACTGTCACTACTTTCACTAGCAACATCACCATTCTCAAGTAAAATCATAGTTCTTTTGTTAGGGCATTGAGAAGCAATATGACCAAAACCTTGACATTTAAAGCACTTAACTTTATAAGAAGGATTAGAAGAAGAAGAGGGTTTAGAGTCACGTTTACCCTTGGGATTTGGAGTAGAGAATTTAGGCTTACTTTCTTCTTTTGGCTGGATGTCTCCTTTGGATTTGAATGAAGTTTTGGACTCCTTCAAGGTTTTCTTCCAAGAACTCGACCCAGCACCATTTTGGATCTTTAATTGCTTTTCTACCATAATAGCCTTATGTAACAACTCATCCATGTCAAGAAAATTTTGCAGTTCTACAATGGAAACAATTTCAGGGCGCAAACCATCAAGAAATCTTCTCATGGTAGCTTCCATGTCTTCCTCAACATTGGCCCTAATCATGATGATCTCCATCTCTTGGTGGTACTCTTCAACACTCATAGATCCTTGCCTCAATCTTTGTAGTCGCTTGAACAAGTCTCGATGGTAATGACTTGGAACAAAGCGCTTTCTCATGATGGCTTTCATTTCTTGCCATGTATGGATTGGTCTTTCAAGATTTCGTCTTCTATTTATTTGCAATTGATCCCACCAAATACTAGCATAGTCACACAATTCAACGACAGCAAGTTTTATCTTTTTCTCTTCACTATATGTATGACACTCAAATACATGTTCAATTTTCCTCTCCCACTCTAAATATAATTAAGGATCATTTTTCCCGTGAAAGGAAGGGATTTTCAGTTTTATGTTTTCCAGTTCATTACGAGAAGAAGCTTGTCTACCTCTCCTAATGTTGGGGCCTTCATCATCGGATTGCACATCTTCATCTTCTCCATAGAACACTCTTCTAGGACCTTTGGAGTTTGATGTGGATTGGATGTCATCCAACCTAGCATTCAACCTCTGGAATTGGTCTTGCACAGCCTTCATAAAGACTTTAAGATCTTGTTCAGCTGATTCATCTTCTTGAGACATATTTATGAATTCTAAATGTTAGCGAACAACAAAAAAAAAACAATATGGACCTTACCACTCTCCCTCACGTGTATACACTCAACGGAAGTCAAACAACTCGTGTTTCACACAAAATTGGCTTTTTCTATAATGTAAACACTCTTGCCTTTTTCCACTCAACTTGCTTTTTATAGTATTCTTATTCAAACAAGACACAATCAAATAGAAGTAATCAAACCAAGTGACAGCTAAGATTAGAATCCCAAGATAAAATTCTCAAAGAATCCAAAAGGGGAAATAGAGTGTGAAAAAAATAGTATAAGGAATGAATTAAGGAAGTGATTACCTTGGAAAGTCAAACTTGAAGCTAAAGAAAGATTAATAAGGCAAGAAATGAAATAGGAAACGAAAAGCAAAATAGGAAAGTAACTGAAATAAGGAAGTGAAGCAAATAGGAAAGCAATCAAGTTCCAAGCAATACAAGATAGGAAAGTGAAGCAAATAGGAAAGTAATATGGCAAGTTCCAAGCAATACAAGATAGGAAAGTACTTGCAATTAGGAAAGTAGCAAACTTGGACTCCACTTCTCTAAAACTTGCATCACACTCTGATTGTTTTCTTTTTTTTCTCTCTTTTTTTTGTCGATTTTTTCTTTTTTGACGAATTTCTTTTTTTCACTTCTACTTTTTTTGTTGTTTTTTTTTCGACAATTTTTTTTTCTTTTTTTTTTCTTTTTTTGACTTCTTTTTTGTCGGTTGGATGCTCTCAATTTAGATTTTGTGTAACTTGCTTTAGAAAGCTTGGATTTGAGTGATCCCAAGACGAAAATAAAGAAGAGATTTTGAACTTGAAGAAATTCCTATTATTTTGCCAAAACTCAAGCAAATAGGTACACGAACTAGTAGGCATAAAAATGGACAGAAATGAATAACGAAAAAGAAACAACAAAAGGATAGTTATTTGAAATCTAGCAACCAAAGCGCTCTGATACCAAATGATGGCAGACCCAATAGGAATTTGTCCTAGAGAACCTTCAACAAGATGAAACTATGCTCGGGAGTAGATAGAATCAAGCAAACACATGGAATCACAAGAAACAAAGTTGAAAAGATAGAAACAGAACACAAAGAAAATGGGAGGTGAGAAGAATGTTGATCGATGAAAAGAATCCTAAGAAAACTTGTCTCTTAGAACTCTAGCAAGAATGTTGGTCAATGGAAAGAACCCTAAGAGAACTTGTCTCTTAGAACTCTAACCTTAAGACGCCACAAAGGAAAACCACTCCTTTGATAAGTCAAGTATTCTCAAAGAATACAAAGAAAGCAAGAAAGCTCTCAATATTATTTCTGAATCAAAGACCTCTTTCAAAGTACATAGAGGGTGCCTATTTATAGGGAAAACTTCCTAACTTAATGTCCTAAAGAAGATACTAAATAAAAGGAAACAAATCAATCCCTAAAAGGAAACAAAATAAACTTATAAAGGTGTTGACTAGATCACCTTATTTAGAGGAAACAAAAAAGGAAACTAAATAAAATGTGATCTTAACATGTTGGACCATAGGGATCACGTCCATATCCTTATTTTTAAGTGGCACATGCTTGTCACATGGTACTTTAAGTGAGTTCTCCCAATTGGACTCCATGTGGGCCTTTGGACACTTTATATTGGGCTTCAAGGAATAAGACAATGCCTCTTGGACCTTTATGAGATGAAATCTGACTCAACAATATGGGCTCTATCTCTTGAAGGTCTTGTATTAAACAATTCAATGCTTGCTTCATTGCTTTGGCCCTAGCTCTTGTCATTGGGCCTCCAACATCTTGTAATGGATCTTTAGGAACATTAGACTTGAATGTTGGGCCTTTGATATGGGAATTTCGTTCATCCCCTTGCCTTGAATATTTAGACTTCAAATCTGATCCAATTTCAGCTCCTAAGCCTCCTTTTGCAAGCTCATGTCCATGCAAGTCACGTCCTAGGCTTCCTTGAGGCGAATCACGCCATGGATGCTTCTCTTCTTGTTTTTCACATGCCCATGGTTCTTCATCAAAATCTCCTTGAACACCAATCAGTTAAGCACTCAAGAACACAAGAAATAGGAATTAAAACTGATAAAAAAAGATAAACTCAATTGCAATCAATAAGAACACCTTGTGTATAAACATAAAAGAAACCAATATCTCTTTCATTCACATCTGAAATTTCGAAAATACAACTTGTTCTTGCATTACAACTGAAAATATCCTTGTTATAGGCATTACAATGTAAGACAAAACAATAAAAAAACTGAAATAAATGTCTTCAAGGTAGTAAAGAAGATAGCTGATGTGGAAAAACATGGTGGAGAAGGTGGGTGAGATGAAAAGGCAATCTTCAATGTTGAGAGAGAGGTGGCTACTAGAGAGAATAAGATGGAGAGTGAATATAACAGCCACAAAATCCTAAAACATGCTTAATTAAACCTAAAGCCAATGGATTTCGAAATGGGCTCAAGGGGCCCACGTATTCTAACTTAAAAAGCTAAATTGAACCCATAAATCACCTAGATTGCTTCCTGTGGCATCTTGAATGCCATTTGTATCATTTCCCATCCCCTCAAAATGATTCATCCTCGAATCTTCACCTTCTTCAAAATCAAAATGAGACAGATCAGATACATTAAAGGTACTAGAAACAGCATACTCACTAGGAAGATCAACTTTATATGCATTGTCATTGATCTTAGCAATAATTTGAAATGGTCCATCACCACGAGCATCCAATTTAGATTTTCTTTTGGAAAGAAACCGTTCCTTGCGCATGTGCACCCATACCCAATCTCTTGGTTCAAAGGTTATGATGGAGAACCATGGGCATGTGAAAGACAAGAAGAAACGCATCCATGGTGTGATTCACCTCAAAGAAGCCTAGGACGTGACTTGCATGGACATAATCTTGCAAAAGGAGGCTTAAGAGCTGAAATTGGATCAGATTTGAAGTTTGAATGTTCAAGGCAAGGGGATGAACGAAATTCCCATATCAAAGGCCCAACATTCAAGTTCAATATTCCTAAAGATCCATTACAAGATGTTGGAGGCCCAATGACAAGAGCTAGGGCCAAAGCAATGAAGCAAGCATTGAATTGTTTAATCCAAGACCTTCAAGAGATGGAGCCCATATTGTTGAGTCAGATTTCATCTCATAAAAGTCCAAGAGGCATTGTTTTACTCCTTGAAGCCCAACATAAAGTGTCCAAAGGCCCACATGGAGTCCAATTGGGAGAACTCACTTAAAGTACCATGTGACAAGCATGTGCCACTTAAAAATAAGGATATGGACGTGATCCCTTAGGTCCAACATGTTGAGATCATGTTTTATTTAGTTTCCTTTTTTTGTTTTCCTTGAAATAAGATGATCTAGTCAACACCTTTATAAGTTTATTTTGTTTCCTTTTAGGGATTGATTTGTTTCCTTTCTTTGTATTCTTGGAGAATACTTGACTTATTAAAGGAGTGGTATTCCTTTGTGGCGTCCTAAGGTTAGAGTCCTAAGAGACAAGTTCTCTTAGGGTTCTTTCCATTGACCAACATTCTTGCTTAGGTTCTAAGAGACAAGTTCTCTTATGGTTCTTTTCATCGACCAACATTCTTCTAACTGCCCATTTTTTCTTTGTGTTCTACTTCTATCTTTTCAATTTGTTTCTTGTGATTTCGTATGTTTGCTTGATTCAATCTACTCCCGGGCATAGTTCCATCTTGTTGAAGGTTCTATAGGACAAGTTCCTATTGGGTCTCCCATCAGGTTACCTTGCACCTTGCTTTGTTCACTTGGTTAGCAACTTGTTGATTTCTCTTCTCAATCCTTTCTTGTGCTTTATTGTGAATGGCCTTAACCATTTCAGCCTTTTTAAGCCCATATAAGTTAGAGATATCACTTAACGGAAAAGGCACAAGATCCAAAGGGGTTAGTGGTTGAAAATCATACACAATCTCAAAAGGAGAAAATCCATTAGAAGAATGCACACTTCTATTATAAGCAAACTCAACAAATGGCAAAAGTTCTTCCCAAGACTTTACATTCCCTCTAACTAAAGCACGCAACAAGATACCAAGAGTCCTATTTACTACTTCAGTTTGATCATCAGTTTGAGGGTGTGATGAAGTAGAAAATAACAACTTAGTCCCAAGTTTAGACCAAAGTACACGCCAAAAATGACTAAGAAACTTAACATCTCGGTCAGATATAATAGTTCTACGTATGTCATGGAAACGTACTACCTCACGAAAAAACAAATCGGTAATGTGAGATGCATCATCAATTTTATGACATGGAACAAAATGAGCCATTTTAGAAAAACAATCCACTACAACAAAAATTGAGTCTCGTCCTTTATTGGTCCTCAATAACCCTAAAACAAAGTCCATAGAAATATAAATCCAAGGATCAGTAGGAACAGGCAATGGCATGTATAACCCATGCGGTTGAACTCTAGACTTAGCTTGTCTACATGATATGCAACGTGAACAGATTTTCTCAACGTCTTTGCTCATATTTGGCCAAAAGAAATGCTCATGCAATATACTCAATGTCTTGTCTATACCAAAATGTCCCATGAGTCCCCCACTATGTGCTTCACGAACAATTCTCGAATTGAAATATTAGGCACGCATAATTTCCCTTTCTTAAATAGAAATCCTTCATGCCTATAAAAATCATGGAATGCAGCATGTTCACAAGCAACATACACATTTGAGAAATCAACATCATGCGCATACATTTCTTTCATGTTCTCAAATCCCAACAACTTAGAAGAAAGAGTTGAAATTAAAGAATACCTTCTAGAGAGCGCATCAATCACAACATTCTCTTTTCCTTGCTTGTATTGTATAACTTATGGAAAGGATTTGATGAATTCCACCCATTTCGCATGTCGCTTATTCAACTTGCTTTGCCCCTTCAAATGGTGCAATGATTCATAGTCGGTGTGAATTACAAATTCATTAGACAGCAGATAATGTTGCCATGTCTCTAATGTGCTCACCAACGCATATAGCTCCTTGTCACAAGTTGAGTAGTTGAGTTGTGCTCTATTTAGCTTCTCGCTAAAGTAAGCAACTAGTCTTTTTTTCCTGTATCAAAACAGCACCTATACCAATCCCGGAAGCATCACATTCGATTTCAAAAGTTAATGCAAAATTAGGCAGCCTCAACAATGGTGCATTACTCAACTTATCCTTTAATAATGCAAATGCATGCTCTTGCTCTTTTTCCCAAATAAACTGATACAACTCACCAAGGCAATGGAGACTTGAGGATGCCAATGGGTCCAATTACAAGGTCACGCTCCAACAAACTCAAAACACAATTTCAGATTTATGTACAAGCTTTTGTTTCATAAGAAGTTCAAGAAGTTTTGTTGATCAAGCTTGGGGAAGAGCATAGGAAGACACCTAAGTGTGTGTGTACATTGGAGGCATCAAATCAAGAGGGCTAACACTTAGATAATTTTCACAAGCACAAGTCTAATCAATGGGCTTGGGCTTATTTTATCTTATAAAGGACATGTGGACTTCTTTTAGGCTTTTTCATGGGCTGATTTGCATTAAGTGTGCATGTGCTTCATTAAAAAAGTCATGTGCATTTTTTATTTTAAGGAGCCAAACTTATGGGCCTAGTTTAAAAGCCCAATTCCCCCCTCTTAAGTTAGTCTTCTATTTTGTGGTTTTGTTATCCTATTTAGACTAAGACTAGTTAATTTTAATTAGTTTTGAAGCCCAAATCTATGATGGGGAAGATGAAGAAGATTGGCATAGGGCTAGATTTGGTGGAAGATGGGGACGGAATGATAAAGGAAGAGGAAGAGGCTATAGAGGTCGAGACAATGCAAGGGGAGAAGACAGGGTAGAGCGTGTGGATAGAAACTTGGGTAGTATCAAGATGAAAATACCATCTTTCCAAGGTAAGAATGATCCAGAAGCTTACTTAGAATGGGAAAGAAAGGTGGAGATGATTTTTGAATGCCATAACTATTCTGAGGAGAAGAAGGTGAAGCTTGCTGCTGTGGAATTTAATGATTATGCACTTATTTGGTGGGATCAACTTGTTTTGAAGAAAAGAAGGAATGGAGAGGATCCTATTGATACTTGGGCTGAAATAAGGCAAGAAATGAAATAGGAAACGAAAAGCAAAATAGGAAAGTAACTGAAATAAGGAAGTGAAGCAAATAGGAAAGCAAGCAAGTTCCAAGCAATACAAGAAAGGAAAGTACTTGCAATTAGGAAAGTAGCAAACTTGGACTCCACTTCTCTAAAACTTGCTTCAGAGCTGAAATTGTATCAGATTTGAAGTTTGAATGTTCAAGGCAAGGGGATGAACGAAATTCCCATATCAAAGGCCCAACATTCAAGTTCAATATTCCTAAAGATCCATTACAAGATGTTGGAGGCCCAATGACAAGAGCTAGGGCCAAAGCAATGAAGCAAGCATTGAATTGTTTAATCCAAGACCTTCAAGAGATGGAGCCCATATTGTTGAGTCAGATTTCATCTCATAAAAGTCCAAGAGGCATTGTTTTACTCCTTGAAGCCCAACATAAAGTGTCCAAAGGCCCACATGGAGTCCAATTGGGAGAACTCACTTAAAGTACCATGTGACAAGCATGTGCCACTTAAAAATAAGGATATGGACGTGATCCCTTAGGTCCAACATGTTGAGATCATGTTTTATTTAGTTTCCTTTTTTTGTTTTCCTTGAAATAAGATGATCTAGTCAACACCTTTATAAGTTTATTTTGTTTCCTTTTAGGGATTGATTTGTTTCCTTTCTTTGTATTCTTGGAGAATACTTGACTTATTAAAGGAGTGGTATTCCTTTGTGGCGTCCTAAGGTTAGAGTCCTAAGAGACAAGTTCTCTTAGGGTTCTTTCCATTGACCAACATTCTTGCTTAGGTTCTAAGAGACAAGTTCTCTTATGGTTCTTTTCATCGACCAACATTCTTCTAACTGCCCATTTTTTCTTTGTGTTCTACTTCTATCTTTTCAATTTGTTTCTTGTGATTTCGTATGTTTGCTTGATTCAATCTACTCCCGGGCATAGTTCCATCTTGTTGAAGGTTCTATAGGACAAGTTCCTATTGGGTCTCCAATCAGGTTACCTTGCACCTTGCTTTGTTCACTTGGTTAGCAACTTGTTGATTTCTCTTCTGATTGTTTTCTTTTTTTTGTCGATTTTTTTTCTTTTTTCTCTTTTTTTTGACGAATTTCTTTTTTTTTTCACTTCTACTTTTTTTTTCTTTTTTTTTTACTTGTACTTTTTTTTCCAAAAGCTGGATGCTCTCAATTTAGATTTGGTGTAACTTGCTCTAGAAAGCTTGGATTTGAGTGATTCCAAAACGAAAATAAAGAAGAGATTTTGAACTTGAAGAAATTCCTAGTATTCTGCCAAAAAACTCAAGCAAAAGGGGCACGAACTAGTGGATGAAAAATGGCCAGAAAAGAATAACGAAAATAAACAACAAAAGGATGGTTATTTGAAATCTAGCAACCAAAGCGCTTTGATACCAAATGATAGCAGACCCAATAGGAACTTGTCCTAGAGAACCTTCAACAAGATGGAACTATGCCTGGGAGTAGATAGAATCAAGCAAACACACGGAATCACAAGAAACAAAGTTGAAAAGATAGAAACAGCACACAAAGAAAATGGGAGGTGAGAAGAATGTTGATTGATGAAAAGAACCCTAAGAGAACTTGTCACTTAGAACTTTAGCAAGAATGTTGGTCAATGGAAAGAACCCTAAGAACTTGTCTCTTAGAACCTAACCTTAGGACGCCACAAAGGAAAACCACTCCTTTGATAAGTCAAGTATTCTCAAAGAATACAAAGAAAGCAAGAAAGCTCTCAATATTATTTATGAATCAAAGACCCCTCTCAAAGTACATAGAGGGTGCCTATTGGACCTTTATGAGATGAAATCTGACTCAACAATATGGGCTCTATCTCTTGAAGGTCTTGGATTATACAATTCAATGCTTGCTTCATTGCTTTGGCCCTAGCTCTTGTCATTGGGCCTCCAACATCTTGTAATGGATCTTTAGGAACATTAGACTTGAATGTTGGGCCTTTGATATGGGGATTTCATTCACCCCCTTGCCTTGAATATTTAGACTTCAAATCTGATCCAATTTCAGCTCCTAAGTCTCCTTTTGCAAGCTCATGTCCATGCAAGTCACGTCCTAGGTTTCCTTGAGGCGAATCACGCTATGGATGCTTCTCTTCTTGTCTTTCACATGCCCATGGTTCTTCATCATTCCCTCCCTCCTCGAAAAGATTCGTCCTCGAATCTGCAACATCAAAGAGGGATAAATCAGATACATTGAATGTAGCACTCACATTACCATAGGAGCTAGGCAAATCAATTTTATAAGCATTGTCATTAATCCTTTCTAAAACTTGAAAAGGGCCATCTCCTCTTGGTTGTAGCTTAGATTTCCTTTGTTCTGGAAACCTCTCCTTTCTCAGGTGCACCCAAACTCAATCACCAGTTTCAAATATGACACGCCTTCGGCTTTTATTAGCTTGCTTTGCATATTGTTCATTTTTCCTCTCAATGTTGGCCCTATCTTTAACATGCAACTCCTCATTCGCATTCTTGGGAGTTGGTCGTTCTCTAATTGCCTTCACTTTCTCTTCATCAACTTGAAGTCCTTTAGCACGTACAATAAAACCAAGAAACACAACAGTATCAATGCAAAAGGAACATTTTTCTAAATTGGCGTAAAGCTTATTTTGTCTTAAAAGTTCAAACACATCATGCAAGTGTTTCACATGATCGTCTAAACTCCTAGAATACACTAGAATATCATCAAAATAGACGACCACATACTTTCCAATAAAAGGATGAAACACATGATTCATCAAACTCATGAAAGTACTGGGTGCATTAGTCAAGCCAAAGGCATAACTAACCACTCATACAACCCAAACTTTG
Source organism: Erythroxylum novogranatense (assembly GCA_029891385.1). Taxonomy (NCBI): domain Eukaryota; kingdom Viridiplantae; phylum Streptophyta; class Magnoliopsida; order Malpighiales; family Erythroxylaceae; genus Erythroxylum; species Erythroxylum novogranatense. The sequence goes on from CM057233.1 coordinate 63,330,953, forward strand.
TTTTGAAAGCAGTTTTCCACTCATCACCCTTTTTTCGTGCGAATTTGATGGTACCCACTTCTAAGATCAATTTTAGAAAATATACAAGCACCGTGCAACTCATCAAGCATATCATCTAAACGAGGGATAGGGTAATGATATTTCACCGTGATTTTATTGATAGCTCTACAGTCAACACACATTCTCCATTTGCCATCTTTCTTAGGAACAAGTATAACTGGCACAGCACACGGGCTCAAGCTTTCTCTCACAAAGCCCTTTTCCATAAGCTCTTCAACTTGTTTTTGGATCTCCTTAGTTTCTTCCGGATTGGCTCTATACGCAGGCCTATTCGGAATTGAAGCTCCGGGAAGGAAGTCTATACGGTGCTCAATGCCTCTCAAAGGGGGTAATCCATCAGGAATGTCCTCCGAAAATAAGTCGTTGAAGTCCTGCAACAAAGACAAAACACTAGACGGCAAAGATGGATCAAGCTCATTAATAGTTAAGAAAACATCTTTATATAAAAGTATATAAGATTCTTCACATTTTAAAGCTCTCTTGATCTCACTTTTTCCAGCAAATAAAGTCACTCTCTTTTCTTCATTTTTTTTTCACTTGTTTTACTTTCTCTCCCTTTTTTTTTCTTTTCGACGTCTCTCTCTTTCTTTTCTTTTGCTTTCAATTTGCATTCTTTCTCAATCCTCACTTGATCCTCATAAGCTTGAATGGGCCTATGAGTTTTCAGCACCATATTTTTACCATGAAAAGTAAAAGAATAAAAAATTTTATATCCATCATGCCTAACTTTTCTATCAAATTGTCATGGCCTACCAAGCAAAACATGTCCAGCATACATTGGTGCAACATCACATAAAATCTCATCATGATACTTACCAACAGAAAATGCAACCATCACTTGTTTGGTGACTTTCACCTCACCACAATCATTTAGCCATTGCAATTTATATGGTCTAGGATGTTTCAAAATAGGCAAATTAAGCTTGTCAACGAGTAAAGTACTAGCAACATTGGTACAACTTCCACCATCTATGATCATGCTACAAACTTTACCATTAATGAGACACCTTGTATGAAAGATGTGCTCACGTTGCTCTTCATCAAGATCTTCTTTGGTTGGATATTAAGGCACGCCTAGCCACAAGGGCTTCACCAACCTTAGCATCACAATCAACATCGGAAGCATCCGTCAATGGAGCCACATCATCATAGTCATCACTGTCACTACTTTCACTAGCAACATCACCATTCTCAAGTAAAATCATAGTTCTTTTGTTAGGGCATTGAGAAGCAATATGACCAAAACCTTGACATTTAAAGCACTTAACTTTATAAGAAGGATTAGAAGAAGAAGAGGGTTTAGAGTCATTTTTACCCTTGGGATTTGGAGTAGAGAATTTAGGCTTACTTTCCTCTTTTGGCTTGATGTCTCCCTTGGATTTGAATAAAGTTTTGGACTCCATCAAGGTTTTCTTCGAAGAACTCGACCCAGCACCATTTTGGATCTTTAATTGCTTTTCTACCATAATGGCCTTATGTAACAACTCATCAATGTCAAGAAAATTTTGCAGTTCTACAATGGAAGCAATTTAAGGGCGCAAACCATCAAGAAATCTTCTCATGGTAGCTTCCATGTCTTCCTCAACTTTGGCCCTAATCATGATGATCTCCATCTCTTGGTGGTACTCTTCAACACTCATAGATCCTTGCCTCAATCTTTGTAGTCGCTTGAACAAGTCTCGATAGTAATGACTTGGAACAAAGCGCTTTCTCATGATGGCTTTCATATCTTGCCATGTGCGGATTGGTCTTTCAAGATTTCGCCTTCTATTTATTTGCAATTGATCCCACCAAATACTAGCATAGTCACACAATTCAATGGCAGCAAGTTTTATCTTTTTCTCTTCACTATATGTATGACACTCAAATACATGTTCAATTTTCCTCTCCCACTCTAAATATAATTCAGGATCATTTTTCCATTGAAAGGAAGGGATTTTCAGTTTTATGTTTTCGAGTTCATTACGAGAAGAAGCTTGTCTGCCTCTCCTAATGTTGGGGCCTTCATCATCGGATTGCACATCTTCATCTTCTCCATAGGACTCTCTTCTAGCACCTTTGGAGTTTGACGTGGATTGGATGTCATCCAACCTAGCATTCAACCTCTGGAATTGGTCTTGCACAGCCTTCATAAAGACTTTAAGATCTTGCTCAGCTGATTCATCATCTTGAGACATATTTATGAATTGTAAAATGTTAGCGAACAACAAAAACAATATAGACCTTACCACTCTCCCTCACGTGTATACTCAACAGATGTCAAACAACTCGTGTTTCACACAAAAATTGGCTTTTTCTATAATGTAAACACTCTTGCCTTTTACCACTCAACTTGCTTTTTTATAGTATTCTTATTCGAAACAAGACACAATCAAATAGAAGCAATCAAACCAAGTGACAGCTAAGATTAGAATCCCAAGATAAAATTCTCAAAGAGTCCAAAATGGGAAATAGAGTGTGAGAAAAATAGTATAAGGAATGAATTAAGGAAGTGATTACCTTGGAAAGTCAAACTTGAAGCTAAAGAAAGATTAATAAGGCAAGAAATGAAATAGGAAACGAAAAACAAAATAGGAAAGTAACTGAAATAAGGAAGTGAAGCAAATAGGAAAGCAAGCAAGTTCAAAGCAATACAAGATAGGAAAGTGAAGCAAATAGGTAAGTAATATAGAAAGTTCCGAGCAATACAAGATACGAAAGTACTTGCAATTAGGAAAGTTGCAAACTTGGATACCACTTCTCTAAAACTTGCATCACACACTCTGATTGTTTTCTTTTTTTCTCTCTTTTTTGCCGATTTTTTTTCTTTTTTCTCTTTTTTTGAAGAATTCCTTTTTTTTTCACTTCTACTTTTTTTTTTCCAGAAGCTGGATGCTCTCAATTTAGATTTGGTGTAACTTACTCTAGCAAGCTTGGATTTGAGTGATTCCAAAACGAAAATAAAGAAGAGATTTTGAACTTGAAGAAATTCCTATTATTCTGCCAAAAACTCAAGCAAAAGGGGCACGAACTAGTGGATGAAAATGGCCAAAAAAGAATAACGAAAATAAACAACAAACGGATGGTTATTTGAAATCTAGCAACCAAAGCGCTCAGATACCAAATGATGGCAGACCCAATAGGAACTTGTCCTAGAGAACCTTCAACAAGATGGAACTATGCCCGGGAGTAGATAGAATCAAACAAACACACGGAATCACAATAAACAAAGTTGAAAAGATAGAAACAGCACACAAAGAAAATGGGAGGTGAGAAGAATGTTGATTGATGAAAAGAACCCTAAGAGAACTTGTCTCTTAGAACTCTAGCAAGAATGTTGGTCAATGGAAAGAACCCTAAGAGAACTTGTCTCTTAGAACTCTAACCTTAGGACGCCACAAAGGAAAACCACTCCTTTGATAAGTCAAGTATTCTCAAAGAATACAAAGAAAGCAAGAAAGCTCTCAATATTATTTCTGAATCAAAGACCCCTCTCAAAGTACATAGTGGGTGCCTATTTATAGGGAAAACTTCCTAACCTAATGTCCTAAAGAAGATACTAAATAAAAGGAAACAAAATAAACTTATAAAGGTGTTGACTAGATCACTTTATTTAGAGGAAACAAAAAAGGAAACTAAATAAAATGTGATCTCAACATGTTGGACCATAGGGATCACGTCCATATCCTTATTTTTAAGTGGCACCTGCTTGTCACATGGTACTTTAAGTGAGTTCTCCCAATTGGACTCCATGTGGGCCTTTGGACACTTTATGTTGGGCTTCAAGGAGTAAGACAATGCCTCTTGGACCTTTATGAGATGAAATCTGACTCAACAATATGAGCTCTATTTCTTGAAGGTATTGGATTCAACAATTCAACGCTTGCTTCATTGCTTTGGCCCTAGCTCTTGTCATTGGGCCTCCAACATCTTGTAATGGATCTTTAGGAACATTAGACTTGAATGTTGGGCCTTTGATATGGGGATTTCGTTCATCCCCTTGCCTTGAATATTTAGACTTCAAATTTGATCCAATTTCAGCTCCTAAGCTTCCTTTTGCAAGCTCATGTCCATGCAAGTCACGTCCTAGGCTTCCTTGAGGCGAATCACGCCATGGATGCTTCTCTTCTTGTCTTTCACATGCCCATGGTTCTTTATCACCAATGCTCTGATACCAAATGATGCGGAACCCCAAGACCCTCAATCGACCCTTAGAACTCGTTACCAATCAAATCAGAATTAGTTTCTCAACAAGCGATCAGATTAGGATTTGTTTTGGATGAGTTACACGGCGCATGCATTTTTCTAAAATTGATTTGAAGAGTGGTGATCACCAAATTAGAATGAAACCGGGTGATGAATGGAAAACTGTCTTTAAAACTAAACATGGATTGTATGAGTGGTTGGTAATGCCATTTGCTTTAACTAATGCACCAAGTACCTTTATGCATTTAATGAACCATGTTTTACGAGAATTTATTGGCAAGTTTGTAGTTGTCTATTTTGATGATATTCTAGTGTATAGCAAATCTATTGAACATGTCATTCATTTAAAATGTGTCTTTGATGTGTTGCGCAAATTTCAATTGTATGCTAACATAAAGAAATGTACATTTTGCATTGATCGCATTATTTTCTTGGGATATGTGGTGAGTGCAAAAGGAATTGAAGTAGATAGCGAAAAGGTAAAGGCTATACATGAATGGCCGAAACCTAAGAATGTTAGTGAGGTGAGGAGTTTTAATGGTTTGGCAAGTTTCTATAGGAGATTTGTCAAAGATTTTAGTGCAATTGCTGCACCATAGATTGAAATCATGAAAAAAGATAAGGGGTTTATTTGGGAAAAAGAGCAAGAGCATGCAATTGCATTATTAAAGTATAAGTTGAGTAATGCACCATTATTGAGGCTGCCTAATTTTGAATTAACTTTTGAAATCGAATGTGATGCTTCCGAGATTGGTATAGGTGTTGTTTTGATGCAGGAAAAAAGACCAACTGCTTACTTTAGCGAGAAGCTAAATGGAGCACAACTCAACAACTCAACTTATGACAAGGAGCTATATGCATTGGTGAGGACATTAGAGACATGGCAACATTATCTGCTGCCTAAAGAATTTGTAATTGACACCGACCATGAATCATTGTATCATTTGAAGGGGCAAAGCAAGTTGAATAAGCGACATACGAAATGGGTAGAGTTCATTGAATCCTTTCCATATGTGATACAATACAAGCAAGGAAAGAGAATGTTGTGGCTGATGCGCTCTCTAGAAGGTATTCTTTGATTTCAACTCTTTCTTCTAAGTTGTTGGGATTTGAGCACATGAAAGAATTGTATGCGCATGATGTTGATTTTTCAAATGTGTATGTTGCTTGTGAACATGCTGCATTCCATGATTTTTATAGGCATGAAGGATTTCTATTTAAGAAAGGGAAATTATGAGTGCCTAATAGTTCCATTCGAGAATTGCTTGTTCGTGAAGCACATAGTGGGGGGCTCATGGGACATTTTTGTATAGACAAGACATTGAGTATATTGCATGAGCATTTCTTTTGGCCAAATATGTGCAAGACGTTGAGAAAATCTGTTCACGTTGCGTATCATGTAGACAAGCTAAGTCTAGAGTTCAACCGCATGGGTTATACATGCCATTGCCTATTCCTACTCATCCTTGGATTGATATTTCTATGGACTTTGTTTTAGGATTACCGAGGACTAAGAAAGGACGAGACTCAATTTTTGTTGTAGTGGATTGTTTTTCTAAAATGGCTCATTTTGTTCCATGTCATAAAACTGATGATGCATCTCACATTACCGATTTGTTTTTCCGCGAGGTAGTACATTTGCATGGCATACCTAGAACTATGGTATCTGACCGAGATGTTAAGTTTCGTAGTCATTTTTGGTGTGTAATTTGGTCTAAACTTGGGACTGTAGGAAAATCCCGGTGTGAGCATCACATGCCCACGGTGCGGAAAACAAATTTTTTTTGTTTCGGTACCTTCCCGAAAGCCAGGATCCATGTGACTATATAACAAAGCAAACCAAAATGACCAAAGTAGACTGTCTCTAACGGTATCCATGCAGAGATCGGAGAACCTAACCGGGACAAACTCCTTGACCCGGGAATAGCTAGAACAAATTAAAGAGTGCTAGCTCTTACCTTTGTCCAGTGGCCAGTCTTGCCACAATGGAAGCAAGTTCCTTTTGGTGCAGTTTCTTTGGTCTTCTTCTTGGCTGGGCTTCCTTTCGGTTTCTTAGACCTTTTCTTCTTCAATTTCTTTTTCTTGGAACCATAAGAAGAGTCCACCATAAGCACTTGCTTGCTATCCTTCTTGATAGCTTGCTCTGTTGTCTTGAGCAAATTGATCAACTCAGGGATTGTCGTGGATATTTGGTTCATCCGATAGTTTAACACAAATTGTGAATAACTATCAGACAATCCAACTAGAATTAAGTCAATACTTAATTCATAATCCATAACAAAACCTAAGACGGCCAACCTCTAAATATACCCATTCATCTTCAGTGCAGTATGCACTGCAGATGAACCTGGAGTCATCTTAGTAGTGAAGAGTAATCTCGAGGTCTCGAACCTTTCAGACCGAGCTTGCTCATCAAAAAGCTCTCTAAGATGATACACTATGGTATGAGCATCCATAGACTCATGCTGCTTCTGCAGCTTTGGTGACATCGAGGCAAGTATAATGCAGATAGCCATGTCACTGTCTTTGAGATGCTTTCGATAAACTTTCTGATCCTCATCAGAAGCATCAACAGCAGGTGGATCAGGAAGTGGAACATCAAGGACATAACCCAGTTTCTCAGATCTGAGAACAATTCTCAGATTTCTCAGCCAATCGAGAAAATTTGGACCAGTTAATTTGTTGGAGTCCATTAGTGAGCGCAAATTCACACTGGAAGTCATCTTCAATAACCTATAGGGAAAGAGAGAAAGAATGTTAGAATAGAATTACATGCATGATCATAAGGACTTGCATGACATGCATATCACTCCCACTAGTTTCAAAGAATCCATAACCCTCATTACGAATCCAAGAAACATTAGGACAAAATATCCTAGTGGGTCGATATCCGATATTTACTAACAAGGACCTTGGGTTTACCCAACAAGCCACCTTAGGTTAATCGGTAGGTATCAGTCATACCAATTGCATCATAGATATCCGACATTACTAAAATGACCTTGGGTTTACCCAACAAGCCACCTTAGATCAATCGGCAGGTATCGGTCATACCAATTACTTTATAGATGCAACTATCGACTAGTGCTATCAACTCGTGATGTATGCACACACATTGGGTTATCAACTCTTGATGCGCGTACATCTGGTGTACACTATCCAATTTCGCCTCTATCCACGTTGATCTTGAGTTTACTCAACAAATCAACGCTTCTAGTGAAAACCGGCCCATTAATCCGAAAATCTCATTTTAATGGTTTGAACATATTCGTATAGAGTGAGCTTGGGTTTACCCAACAACCCAACTCTATAAGAACTCTGGTTCTTCCCATATTAATGGAAGGCATTAGTTTTCAAATGATGTGTGAGGGTATTCAGGTCTCTTCTTCTTCTTCTCCAAGCTGTAGGATTATAGTCACCATGACTATATGGAATGATTTAGGGCATTTAATTAATCACATTGAGTCTATACCTAAAATCATCCATCATCCCACCTTTGCATGTTGTAAGTCGACTTATCTGAACATGTAAGTCGACTTATGCATGTGTAAGTCGACTTGTGCATGTGTAAGTCGACTTATGATACTGTACATGAGCAAGTCGACTTATTTGTCTACAGTTCATAAACAAGTCAACTTGTGCATGTGTAAGTCGACTTGTGCAAATGGAATTGCTCTCTAATCGGCTAAATTCTCAATCCGTGCAGTTCAAATTCACAATACCAAGTGTAATACACTTTACCTAGATGTACCAATGAAATACTTTCATTGTATCATGCTTACCATGTATAATCATACTATATATGAAAATCTTGAAATCGATGAATACACTATGATTCACTTAGATTTCCAAATAATTTTAGAATATCAAATTATCACCCTAAGTATCTCTAGGTAATCTACACTTTATCAAGACTACTTCGGCACTTGTCACAATATTTGTGACGGCCAAAACAAGCAAGATAAGGGAATATACTAACGAGACGCTAATGAGACACATTTGACATCCGAAAATTTTTTGGAAACCCAATTTCAAGAAAATCAGTTTGACAAGCACACAACATCAATGTAACATCTTTTTAATCACATTAAAAATAATCCAAGGCATTGGAACTGAAAAATACACAATCATTCATTTCAAACAAAACAGCTCCAGCAACTTTCTCAAAACTGCCAAGCTCTGTCTTTTGCTTGAAAAACTCAATGAAACAATTTCAATAAATTCTGAGAAAATTACAGAGGTTACTAAATGTACACAACATGCTCCATGAATATTTGCAGGATTTATTTCCAACAAAAACTCATCCAACCTCAGCATTAAAACCAATGTAGAATCTGTGTTCCTCAACACAGTTATTCCCAGCAGCACACAATAAATTCTCAAATAAATAGTAAATCACCTCGAAAACATTTTTCCATCTTCATAGACATTCATAAACATCTTAGAGACATGTAGGTGAAGGAAAATCCGAAAAATAATTTTTCTACAATTTATTCTCGAATTTATAAGCATGCCTGTTCAAGGAATGTGCACAAAAACAGCAACCAGAACATTAGGGAATAAATTAGCAAAACCGTATCAAATCACATTGATAAATTTCGAGCTTCCACAGACACATGCAACAACATCTTGTGAACATATCTGGGCAAGAAAATTTCGAAAAAAATATCTCATACTGATTTCGAATTTGACATTTACAACATGCATCATCTTTACTAACAATAGGCAGCTCCGACCTAGTCTAGATTTCTTCGTTATATACATCACATGCCCGCGGTGCAGAAAACAAAATTTTTTTATTCCGGGACCTTCCCGAAAGCCAGGATCCATGTGATTATATAACAAAGCAAACCAAAACGACTAAAGTAGACCGTCTCTAACGGTATCCACGCAGAGATCGGAGAACCTAACCGGGACAAACCCTTTGACCCGGGAATAGCTAGAATAAATTAAAGAGTGCTAGCTCTTACCTTTGTCCTTGGAGAGCTTGGAAAATAACGATGGAGAAGAGATGAAGAAGCATGAAGAAGATGAGAGATCGATGATGGAGAGAACACTTTTCTCTTAGGTTTTTTAAAACCTTTCTTCCTTCTTTCATCAACCAACGACCTCCTTCTTATCTTTTGTCTTTTTGTCATTTAATATAAACATGACAAAGCATAAGAAGAACCTTCTTTTTCCATCCACGTAAATCACTTTATATATATATATATATAAAGTTAAAATGATGAGCTTCTCATCCATCTTCCCACGTATAACATATATATATATATATAAATAAATGCTGAAATGGTCCAGTCACACTGGGGTCGGTCCTACCGACTTACCGGGTCCCGGTATGGAAAAACCACCGGAAACCTATTTCAGCAATATCAATGTCGCGATCTCATCGGGACATATCTCGATCTCATCGAGATCCATTTAATCCGATTGCTCTCCATATATTAGAACTCTGTCCAAAACTATTTTACAAATTCTCCGAGTCACTCTTATGCGTGTGACCCATTAGGTTCCCGGTTATGTTGGCCACTTAGATTAACACATCATGACCCCCAATTGACCGGAAAGTTATTGGTTTGACGAATGAACATATATTCATCATGAACCATATCACGAACCCTTCCATAGACAATTACCGTGTAATTCGTCCAATCACCATGCTATACCCCACTTGGTTATGAGTATGGGCAAAGTGTCAACTCTTAACTAGACTGACTATGTCAAATCTAGTCCAAGTGATTTCAGTTCTTGTCCTGGGACTCATTACTTAATACTTAATACGTCAACGAAGACACTCTTCATGACATATGTACTCTGATCAGAGATTTCTAAGTAATGACCCTGAGAAGAGGCCATGGGTATCATCTTCTGCTATCACAGAAGTGGTGAATCCTCTATTGGCTACTCAATTACCTTCGAATACCTCAAACTGTACCCAATCACCACCCTATGAGTGATCTCTGTGAAGCAACAAGGAATGGAGTCAAAGCACAGAATCAACATCCAAGATATCCTTGAGTACCTCAAGTCTAAGGATACTTGTACCATTGCTATGATGAGATTATCACTGACATTAGAATAATACATCCATGTGATGATCTCATAGCAGGTCAACCAATGTACTTACTACCTCTAGTAAGCATCCACATCTCAACCCTAAATATCTCATATGTACAGTTTCTGAGATCCACTGCTTGATCAAATCAAGGAGCTTGAGATGTGCTAGTCTTTCCGGATTACCGATATCCAGTCTCAGTAATCCTATGACTAGGGATAATTTAGATACTGACATAACTGCACATGATAGGAATCTCAATAGTATGATCACATCATAATTTCCTTCATGCTATGTCATAAATAATGAACATCAAATTAATGAAATATGCCTTTTCTTTATTTATTCATAAAGTATGTACATAACTTTGTACAAAACGCGCTAAATGCGATTGCCTTTAGGGCACTACTCTAACAGGGACTAAGTTGTTATTTTCTACTTCATCACACCCTCAAACTGATGGTCAAACTGAAGTAGTAAACATGACTCTTGGTACCTTGTTGCATGCTTCAATTAGAGGGAATGTAAAGTCTTGGGAAGAACTTTTGCCATTTGTTGAGTTTGCTTATAATAGAAGTGTGCATTCTTCTTCTGGATTTTCTCCTTTTGTGCCTTTTCCTTTAAGTGAGATCTCTAAATTAGATGGGCTTAAAAAGGCTGAATTGGTTAAGGCCATTCACAATAAAGCACGGGAAAGGATTGAGAAGAGAAATCAACAAGTTGCTAACAAAGTGAACAAAGGAAGGCGCAAGGTAACCTTTGAACCAGGAGATTGGGTATGGGTGCACATGCGCTAGGAACGGTTTCCTTCCAAATGAAGGTGACGATTCAAGGACGAATCATTTTGAGGGGAGGGGAAATGATACAAATGGCGTTCAAGATGTTACAAGAAGCAATCTAGGTGATTTAGACTGGATTCCCAAGCCCATTTCGAAATTCAATAGCTTTAGGTTTAATTAAGCATGTTTTAGGGTTTTGTGGCTGCCATATTCACTCTCCATCTTATTCTCTCTAACAGCCACCTCTCTCTCAACCTTGAATGATACAAATGGCATTCAAAATGCTACAAGCAACAATTTAGAAAATGGAGCTAAAGTGCAAGGCGATGTCATGGGAAATCATATTGAGGCTGTTCAAGCAAAACAAGCAAAACAAGATCATTTAATTGCCAACATGGAAGGTTTTCCCAGTATGGAAAGTTTTATCAGTCCAGTCACAAGGTCCCGAGCAAAGCGTATGGAGGAGCAACTTCAAACTTATGTGCAAAACCATGTTGAAAGTGGGCTATCCAAGTATGGCAAGTCCATATATGGAAATGTTTTGGAGCCTAAGTATGTCTACATAATTGGGCTAACAGACTAGCTTGGGATGTTTGTGTTTTGAGCTTGTTTTGGGTCAAATTTGGGTTTGTTTGTTATGAGTTGTTTTATTTGTCTCTTTTGGGGTTAGAATAAGTGAAATGGGCCACATTTCAAGGGGGGCCACGTTGGTTTTAATCTCTTCTATTTCAGACTTGGTTTATGGGTTTAATTTAGCTTTTTAAGTTAGAATACATGGGCCCCTTGTTATTCTACTTAAGCCCATTTCGAAATCCATTAGGTTTAGGTATAAATTAAGCATGTTTTAGGGTTTTGGTGTGATGCGAGCAGGAGTAAGGATCTTGAGAAGATGGCGAACTCCGAGCCTATTGGAGGAGAGTTTAATGGAACTAAGCCCAAATTAGTTCATTTAACTCAAATCCTTGGACCGGATACACCTGGAGTTTGAAGACCCACGAATCAGACCTATTTATTTAATTTTTGAACTTCACTTTATTTTGGGCTTCCATGTATTTTAAGCCCAACCCTTTATTATTTGACCTAGGTATAAATAGTTATCTTTTAGGGTTTTAGAAGACCTGAGATCATATTGTTTGAGTGCCGTCGGCTTTAGAGAGAACATTATTCTCTTATTCTTGTTACTTTCCGAACCATCTTTCACTTATCAATTGTTTTCTCAGTTGTGGCGTGTCGATTGTTCGTTTCTTGGTTTATTTTGATCATCGGGATTGCTCGGGACAAGTTTCCGAGAGGTGTCGTAGAAATAAAACCTTGCGTATCCTTTATTTTCGTGTTTGTTCAATTTCAAATCATCACCTCGACGTCAAGTCTTCCGCGGTGTGCGTCAATTTGGTATCAGAGCTAGTTTGGAGGAGGATTCTTATTCAACTCCATCAAAATTTCAAGAAACCGCCACCCATCGTCATCCAATTATCGTCAGATCTTTCTTTCAGGTGTGAATTAACTTTTGGTATAAGATTTCAAATTTTCTTCCTATTGTTTTAGTTAGGGTTTTCAGTATTTGTTGAAAAAAAAAAGAGGCCAGGAAAAAAAAAAGAGGCCAAAAAAAAAAAAAGAGGTCAGAAAAAAAAAAGGCCAGAAAAAAAAAACGAAAAAAAAATTCTGGGAAAAAAAAAGTGTGATAGTCGTCCAAAAGAAGAAGGAGAAGGGAAGAAGGGAAAAAAAAGTCAGCAAAAAAAAAGTCAACAGAAAAAAAAGTCAAAAAAAAATTTTGAAAAAAAAAATCTTATCTTTCATACTTGTTACTTGATTGGGGTTTGTTGTTTTTATACTTGAGCTACAATTGGAAACTTTGATTGGATGAAGCCTTGGTTCTGATTGTAACTTGGATTTCAGAGAAATTTGAGTGGTAAAAGGCAAGAGTGTGTGAGCTTATTTGAGGGGGTCATTGCCGTGACTTAAACACGAGTGGAGTAATAAATTCCTGAGTGAAACACGTGAGGGAGTGTGTGAGGTTGTTTATCGCTAACTTTGTTTTGCAGGTATATCATTTTAATTACAATGTCACAGGGAAGCAGTAATGATGACAACCAAGGGGGAGATGAAAACATCGCTTTCACTTTGAGAGCCATGCAACAACAATTTGAGAGGTTCAATATAGCCTTAAATGAGGTTAGGGACCAAATGGATGAGCTCAGACAAGGGAGACGAGAGAACCCTCGGGCAAAGTGCGGTATCCGTCGTGACTTCCACCACCTCGTCGGCAACCACCACAAGATGAGCCCGAGGAGGAGGAGTTTGATGAAGAGGAGGAGGACTATGAAGGGCGATGCCTAGGAGAGCTCGGAGAGGAGAACTCCTCGATGCATTTAAATGGAGACCTCAAATCCATCAAGATGCAGATTCCAGCATTCAAGGGGAGGAATGATGCTGAGGCGTACTTGGAGTGGGAAAGGAAGGTTGATATGATCTTTGAGTGCCATAACTTCTCGGAGGAGAAGAAGGTAAAACTTGCTGCTTTGTTGAATTTACTGATTATGCACTAATATGGTGGGATCGGTTTGTGACCTCTAGGAGGAGGAATGGAGAGACCCATCAATACTTGGGCAGCGATGAAAGCGTGTATGCGGAAGAGATTTGTGCCTTCTTACCATTATAGGGAGATGCACCAGAAGCTCCAAAGACTCACACAAGGATCTAAGTCAGTAGAGGACTACCACAAGGAGATGGAGATTGCTATGATTCGTGCTAATATAGTGGAGGATCCCGAGGCCACCATGGCAAGGTTCTTGAGTGGATTAAATAGGGAGATAGCGAATGTTGTGGAGTTACAACATTATTTGGAGATTGAGGATATGGTGAACATGGCCATGAAGGTGGAAAGACAGCTTAAGGCTAGAGTAGCCGCAAGGAATGGAGCAAGGTCTAATTATTCATGGAACTCACAATGGCCCCAGAAGGAGGAAAAGTCCAAGGATAAAGGGGTGGACTTCAAGGAAGCACCTAAGCAATCAATCGGGGGATCTGAACAAAAAGGTACTCCTAGTAAACATTCATCTATAAAATGTTTTAAATGTTTGGGTACTGGCCATATTGCTTCTCAATGCCCTAATAGAAAAGTGATGTATATGAAGGATAATGGGGTTATTGATTCGATGATAGTGATATTGATGATTTGCCATGTGATAGTGTTTGTGATGATGAAGTTGAATATGAGGAAAGAGGCATCACGGGAGAAGCACTTGTAGTTAGGAGAGTGTTAAGTCTAGAGTTAGAGATGAGATTACGGATCGAGAGAGAACCTATTCCATTCAAGGTGTTTGGTGGGTGGAAAGATGTGTAACTTGATCATAGATGGAGGTAGTTGTACTAATGGGGCTAGTCAAACTATGGTGGAGAAATTGGGCTTGATATGTAGCAAACATCCGTAACCATATTATTTCTGATGGTTTAATGATAGTGGGAGTGTGAAGGTGACTAGACAGGTACTGGTGCCATTTTCTGTAGGGAGGTATGAGGATGAGGTGTTATGTGATGTGATACCCATGGAGGCAGGACATTTGTTATTGGGAAGACCTTGGCAGTTTGACAAGAGGGTAGCACATGATGGGTATACCAATAGATACTCATTTAAGTTTAAGGGTAGGAACTTCATTCTACTACCTTTGACACCTAGTGAATTGTACCTGGATCAGATTAAATCAAGAAAAAGTAAGGAAGGTTCGAGTAGTGAGAATAAAAAAAGTGAAGAGAGAAAAGAGGCCCAGAAGAAAAATGAGATTGGCCCGATGGAGAGTGACTGCACAGGTGAGGAAAAGACAGTGGGATGTACAGGAGAGAAAAGTTCAGGGAGAGAAAAAAAGAGTGAAAAGAAAGGGAAAAGAGCACTAGTAGTGGTGAGATACAGAGAGCGTTTAGTTTCTGACACTAACCCTCTTAATGCTTTGTCTAGTGTTTTTACTCTGAATTCTAGGGGCGATGGTCCGTTTCAGATGTTAGAGAAGATGAATGACACCACCTACAAAACTGACCTGCCAGATTCGAGGACGAATCTTCTTGAGGAGGGAGGGACTGATGTGAGCAGGAGTAAGGATCTTGAGAAGATGGCGAACTTCTAGCCTATTGGAGGAGAGTTTAATGGAACTAAGCCCAAATTAGTTCATTTAACTCAAATCCTTGGACCGGATACACTTGGAGTTTGAAGACCCACGAATCAGACCTATTTATTTAATTTTTGAACTTCACTTTATTTTGGGCTTCCATGTATTTTAAGCCCAACCCTTTATTATTTGACCTAGGTATAAATAGTTATCTTTTAGGGTTTTAGAAGACCTGAGATCATATTGTTTGAGTGCCGTCGGCTTTAGAGAGAACATTATTCTCTTATTCTTGTTACTTTCCGAACCATCTTTCACTTATCAATTGTTTTCTCAGTTGTGGCGTGTCGATTGTTCGTTTCTTGGTTTATTTTGATCATCGGGATTGCTCGGGATAAGTTTCCGAGAGGTGTCGTAGAAATAAAACCTTGCGTATCCTTTATTTTCGTGTTTGTTCAATTTCAAATCATCACCTCGACGTCAAGTCTTCCGCGGTGTGCGTCATGGTGGTTCTCATATTCAGATCTCCATCTTATTCTCTCCAGCAGCCACCTCCCTCTCAACAATGAAGAGAGAGTTTGCTTTCTTTTATATTTATGCACAAGGTGTTCTTATTGATTGCAATTGAGTTTATCTTTTGTTATCAATTTTAATTCCTATTTCTTGTGTTCTTGAGTACTTATCTGATTGGGGTTCAAGGGGATTTCTGCAAATTAACTTGGGTTCTAGTACCTTTAATGTATCTGACCTATCCCTTTTTTATTTTGATGAAGGTGAAGATTCGAGGACGAATCATTTTGAGTGGAAGGGAAATGATACAAATGGCATTCAAAATGCTACAAGCAGCAATTTAGAAAATGGAGCTAAAGTGCAAGGCGATGTCATGGGAAATCATATTGAGGCTGTTCAAGCAAAACAAGCAAAACAAGATCATTCAAGTGCCAACATGGAAGGTTTTTCCAGTATGGAAAGTTTTGTCGGTCCAGTCACAAGGTCCCGAGCAAAGCGTCTGAAGGAGCAACTCCAAACTTATGTGCAAAACCATGTTGAAAGTGGGCTATCCAAGTATGGCAAGTCCATATATGGAAATGTTTTGGAGCCTAAGTATGTCTACATAATTGGGCTAACAGACTAGTTTGGGATGTTTGTGTTTTGAGCTTGTTTTGGGTCAAATTTGGGTTTGTTTGTTATGGGTTGTTTTATTTGTCTCTTTTGGGGTTAGAATAAGTGAAATGGGCCACATTTCAAGGGGGGCCACGTTGGTTTTAATCTCTTCTATTTCAGACTTGGTTTATGGGTTTAATTTAGCTTTTAAGTTAGAATACATGGGCCCCTTGTTATTCTACTTAAGCCCATTTCGAAATCCATTAGGTTTAGGTATAAATTAAGCATGTTTTAGGGTTTTGGTGGTTCTCATATTCAGATCTCCATCTTATTCTCTCCAGCAGCCACCTCCCTCTCAACATTGAAGAGAGAGTTTGCTTTCTTTTATGTTTATGCACAAGGTGTTCTTATTGATTGCAATTGAGTTTATCTTTTGTTATCAATTTTAATTCCTATTTCTTGTGTTCTTGAGTACTTATCTGATTGGGGTTCAAGGGGATTTCTGCAAATTAACTTGGGTTCTTGTCGTAAGTGTTCTTGGGTGTAAGAACAAATATTATCCTGATTGCTTTGTTGAGAAACCAATTCTGATTTGATTGGTAACGAGTTCTAAGGGACGATTAAGGGTCTTGGGGTTCCGCATCATTGAAGATTGTCTTTTCATATCACCCATCTTCTCCACCACGTTTTTTCCACATCAGCCATCTTCTTTACTACCTTGAAGACATTTATTTCAGTTTTTTATTGTTTTGTCTTACATTGTAATGCCTATAACAAGGCTATTTTCAGTTGTAATGCAAGAACAAGTTATATTTCAAAATTTTCAGATCTGAATGAAAGAGAGATTGCTTTCTTTTATGTTTATGCACAAGGTGTTCTTATTGATTGCAATTGAGTTTATCTTTTGTTATCAATTTTAATTCCTATTTCTTGTGTTCTTGAGTGCTTAACTGATTGGGGTTCAAGGGGATTTCCAAAAATTAACTTGGGTTCTTGTCATAAGTGTTCTTGGGTGTAAGAACAAATCCTAATCTGATCGCTTGTTGAGAAACTAATTCTGATTTGATTGGTAACGAGTTCTAAGCGTCGACTGAGGGTCTTGGGGTTCCACATCACAGATTAATACATGCCTCTCAACATCTCAAAACTAAGTAATCTAGCATGTATAGAGCTAAGAAGAGAGTGTCTCCTAGAAAGAGCATCAGCCACAATGTTTTCTTTCCCTTGTTTATGTTTAATAACATAAGGAAAAGTTCTATAAATTTCAACCACCTAGCATGTCTCTTGTTCAATTTACCTTGGGACTTTAGAAATTTCAAACTTCATGATTAGAATGAATGATAAATTCTTTTGGCCACAAGTAATGTTGCCAAGTCTCTAAAGACCTTTTTAAAGCATACAACTCTTTATCATAAGCGGAGTAATTCAAAGCAGCACCACTTAGTTTTTCACTAAAATAAGCAATGGGTTTAGAATCTTGCATTAAAACAACACCAATGCCTATTCCAAAAGCTTCAATTTTATCCTAAAAAACTTTAGAAAAATCAGGAAGAATAAGAAGATGAACATTGGTCAATTTTTCTTTCAAGGTATTAAAAGCAACCTCTTGCGAATCACCCCATTTAAAAATCACATTGTTTTTTTACCAATTCATTCAAAGGGGCTGCAATAGTAGAGAAATCCTTCACAAATCTCCAATAGAATCTAGCCAAGCCATGGAAGCTTCGAACTTCATTCGCATTCTTGGGAGTTGGTCATTCTCTAATTGCCTTCACTTTCTCTTCATCAACATGAAGTCCTTTAGCACTTACAATAAAACCAAGATACACAGCAGTATCCATGCAAAAGGAACATTTTTCAAAATTGGCATAAAGCTTATTTTCTTTTGAAATTTCAAACACATCATGCAAGTGTTTCACATGATCATCTAAACTCCTGGAATGTACTAGAATATCATCAAAATAGATGACCCCATACTTTCCAATAAAAGGACGAAAGACATGATTCATTAATCTTATGAATGTACTAGGTGCATTAGTCAAGCCAAAAGGCATAACTAATAACTCATACAACCCAAACTTCGTTTTGAAATTAGTTTTCCAGTCATCACCCTTTTCCATGCGAATTTGATAGTACCCACTTCTAAGATCAAATTTAGAAAATATACAAGTACCATGCAACTCATCAAGCATATCATCTAAACGAGGGATGGCATAACGATATTTAACCGTGATTTTATTGATGGCTCTATAGCCAACACACATTCTCCATTTGCCGTCTTTCTCAGGAACAAGTATAACTGGCACAACACACGGGCGCAAGCTTTCTCTTACAAAGCCCTTTTTCATAATCTCTTCAACTTGTCTTTGGATCTACTTACTTTCTTCCGAATTGGCTCTATACGCAGGCCTATTCAGAATTGAAGCTCCAGGAAGGAAGTCTATACGATGCTCAATGCCTCTCAAAGGGAGCAATCCATTGGGAATGTCCTTTGAAAATAAGTCATTAAAGTCCTACAACAAAGACAAAACCCTAGACGGCAAAGATGGATCAAGCTCATTAATAGTTAAGAAAATATCTTTATATAAAAGTATATAAGATTCTTCACATTTTAAAGCTCTCTTGATCTCACTTTTTTCAGCAAATAAAGTCGCTCTCTTTTCTTCATTTTTTCACTCGTGTTATTTTCTCTCTCTTTTTCGTTCTTTTCAAAGTCTCTCTCTTTCTTTTCTTTTGCTTTCAATTTGCATTCTTTCTCAATCCTCACTTGATCCTCGTAAGCTTGAATGGGCCTAAGAGTTTTCAGCACCATATTTTTACCATGGAAAGGAAAAGAATAACGATTTTTGTATCCATCATGCCTAACTTTTCTATCAAATTGCCATGGCCTAGTCCAGCATATATTGGTGCAACATCACATAAAATCTCATCATGATACTTGCTAACAGAAAATGCAACCATCACTTGTTTGGTGGCTTTCACCTCACCACAATTATTTCGCCATTGCAATTTATATGTTCTAGGATGTTTCAAAATAGGCAAATTAAGCTTGTCAACAAGTAAAGTGCTAGCAACATTGGTACAACTTCCACCATCTATGATCATGCTACAAACTTTACCATTAATGAGACACCTTGTATGAAAGATGTGGTCACGTTGCTCTTCTTCAAGATCATCTTTTGGTTGGATATTAAGAGCACACCTAGCTACAAGGACTTCACCAACCTCAGCATCACAATCAACATCAGAAGCATCCGTCAATGGAGACACATCATCATAATCATCACTGACACTACGTTCACTAGCAACATCACCATTCTCAAGTAAAATCATAGTTCTTTTCTTAGGGTATTGAGAAGCAATATGACCAAAACCTTGACATTTAAAGCACTTAACTTTATAAGAAGTCTTAGAAGAAGAAGAAGAAGAGGGTTTAGAGTCATTTTTACCCTTAGGATTTGGAGTAGAGAATTTAGGCTTACTTTCCTCTTTTGGCTTGATGTCTCCCTTGGATTTGAAGAAAAATTTGGACTCCTTTAAGGTTTTCTTCCCAGAACTCGTCCAAGCACCATTTTGGATCTTTAATTGCTTTTCTACTATGATGGCTTTATATAACAACTCATCCATGTCAAGGAAATTTTGTAGCTGTACAATGGAAGCAATTTCAGGGTACAAACCATCAAGAAATCTTCTCGTTGTAGCTTCAATGTCTTCCTCAACATTGGCCCTAATCATGATGGTCTCCATCTCTTGGTGGTACTCTTCAACACTCATAAATCCTTGTCTCAATCTTTGCAGCCGCTTGAACAAGTCTCAATCGTAACAACTTGGAACAAAGCACTTTCTCATGATGGCTTTCATTTCTTGCCATGTGCGGATTGATCTTACAAGATTCCGCCTTCTATTTATTTGCAATTGATCCCACCAAATACTAGCATAGTCACACAATTCAACAGCAACAAGTTTTATCTTTTTCTCTTCACTCTATGTATGACACTCAAATACATGTTCTATTTTCCTCCCCCACTCTAAAAATAATTCAGGATCATTTTTCCCTTGAAAGGAAGGGATTTTCAATTTTATGTTATTGAGTTCATTACGAGAAGAAGCTTGTCTACCTCTCCTAGTGTTGGGGCCTTCATCCTCGGATTGCACATCTTCATCTTCTCCATGGAACACTATTCTAGGACCTTTGGAGTTTGACGTGGATTGGATGTCATCCAACCAAGCATTCAACCTCTGCAATTGATCTTACACAGCCTTCATAAAGACTTTAAGATCTTGCTAAGGTGATTCATCTTCTTGATACATATTTATGAACTGTAATAAGTTAGTGAACAACAAAAATAATATGGACCTCACCACTCAACCTCACGTGTATACATTGATGTCAAACAAGACTTGTTTTCTTGCATCAAGAAACACTTTCTTGTTTCAAGATTTACGTTCTTCGCTCAAAACGTGTGTCTTTGATATAATTGCTTATCTTTAAGTTCTTGAGTAATTGGGGCAGATTGGAATGTTCTTGTTAATTTGGGTTTAGGGTTGAGTTTAATTCCTAGTTTCGTCTTTTCTTGCACTCTTTGGTTGTTTTTTTTTGTTTGCTGTCCTTTTTGTTTCCATTACACTTGAATTGAGTAATCTTGTTTCAAATTACTCAATTGGCACCAAAAATCGTTCACATACGTTTTCTCCATCTAGTATGTGTTTATTGTCGTCTTCATTGTTTTCTTTACATTAAATTGCATCTAGCTTTGTGTTTTTCTTCCTTTATTTAGGTATTCGTTGCTTTCCTTTTGAATTACGTTGCTGTTGTGCTTATTTGGTTGGTAGTGATTGATCCGGACAAGTAAAACTGTGCTAGACTCTAAAGTGGTAAAAGGCAAAAGTGTGTAAGCTCATTTGAGGGTAAAAGCCATCTTCTTGAGTGAAACACGAGGGTATCCAATCTGATTTAGAGAGAAACACGTGAGGGAGTGTGTGAGGAGCTATTCTAACGTGTTTTTGCAGGTTTTACATCATGACCAATTCAAAGGATAGTAAAGGTAGTGACAAGGATGAAAAGAATAGTGAGGCTGATCAACACACATTCTTTACTTTGGAGGCTATGCAACATCAATTCCAAAGGATTGAGAACATGTTCAGGGATGTCAGTGATAAATTTGATAGACAAGATCAAGCCATTAGGAATTTACAAAGAGAGGCTTCATCTAATGGTGCAACAAGGTGGCAAAATGCCAAGGAGCCAACTCCTATGCGCTATGAGTATGAAGATGATTATGATGATGGGGAAGATGAAGAAGATTGGCATAGGGCCAGATTTGGTGGAAGAGGGGGACGGAATGATAGAGGAAGAGGAAGAGGTTATAGAGGCCGAGACAATGCAAGGGGAGAAGACAAGGTCGAGCGTGTGGATAGAAACTTAGGCAGTATCAAGATGAAAATACCATCTTTCTAAGGTAAGAATGATCCAGAAGCTTACTTAGAATGGGAAAGAAAGGTGGAGGTGATTTTTGAATGCCATAACTATTCTGAGGAGAAGAAGGTGAAGCTTGCTGCCGTGGAATTTCATGATTATGCATTTATTTGGTGGGATCAGCTTCTTTTGAACAAAAGAAGGAATGGAGAGGATCCTATTGATACTTGGGTTGAAATGAAGAGGGTCATGAAGAAGAGGTTTGTGCCTAGTTACTTCTATAGGGAGCTCCATCAAAGGCTCCAAACCTTGAGACAAGGCACCAAAAGTGTATAAGAGTATCATAAGGAGATGGAGATAGCCATGATTAGGGCTAATGTAGAAGAAGAAAGAGAAGCCACCATGGCACGTTTCTTGGCTGGTTTGAACAAACACATTGCCAATGTTATTGAATTGCACCATTATGTGGAGTTAGAGGAGATGGTGAATATGGCCATGAAGTTGGAGAGGCAACTCAAGTACAAAAGCTCCAACAAGGCTTCTTACCCAAGCTCTACTACAAATTGGAACTCGAAATGCTCCAAGAAGAATGAGAAGGACAAAGACAAGCTAAAGGAAGAGAAGAACAAGGCAGATCCAAAAGGAACTTTTAAAACTTCAAGTTCTTCTAGTTCCAATTCTGAAAAGCATAGGACTATTAAATGCTTTAAATGTCTTGGTATTGGTCATATTGCTTCTCAATGCCCAAACAAGAAAAAAATGTTTGTGAGAGGAGGAGAAGTTGTGTCTGAGGAGGAAGAAGATGATTTGGCTTCCATGCCTGAGTTGGAAGATTGTTCTGATGTGGAAGTTGAGGATGCACCTAGGGGTGAATTACTTGTTACTAGGTGAGTTTTGAATGCTCAAGTGAAGGAAGATGGAATTGAGCAAAGGAAAATATTTTCATTCGGATGCCTAGTGAATGAGAAGATTTGTAGCTTTGATCATTGATGGGGAAGCTGCACTAATGTGGCTAGTACATTGATGGTGGAAAAACTAGGGTTGGAGTACTTGAAACACCCTAGGCCATATAGACTACAATGGTTGAATGACATGGGGGAAATCAAGGTAAATAAACAAGTCCTTGTATCTTTCTCCATTGGAAACTATTCTGATCAAGTACTTTGTGATGTTGTACCTATGCATGCTAGTCATTTATTGCTCGGTCGACCTTGGCAATATGATAGAAGAGTGTTACATGATGGTTTTAAGAATAGGTATTCATTTACTATGGAAGATCAGAAATTTGTTCTTGCTCCATTGGCACCAAAAGAGGTATATGAGGACCAAATGCAATTAAAAAGGGGTATGGAGGCAATGCAACAAAGACAGGACAAAAAACTTCAAGAAAAGCATGATAATACAAAAATTGAGGGTAAGGTTGAGGACCTTGCAAAAGGGGAGCAGAAATTTAAATCAAAAGAAAAAAGACAAAGTGAGGCCGAGAGTGAGAGAAGAAAAGTAGGAAAAGAGGCCTCAAAAGAAATTCAATTAAAAGGCCCAAATGAGAGAGAGGGTAGAAAGAAACAAAACTTCTATGCAAAAATGAGAGATGTAAGGGTTGCTTGTGTGGAAAGGAGATGTTTGTTTGTACTTTTGTACAAGCAAGCTTATTTTAGTGAATCTGACCATGACCCTTGTTTGCCTAGTAGTGTTGTTTCTCTTTTGCAGGAGTATGGAGATGTTTTCCCAGAAGAGTTGCCTAAGGAATTGCCGCCTATTAGAGGAATTGAACATCAGATTGACTTCATGCAGGCATGATTCCAAATAGACCAGCTTATAGGACAAATCCTGAAGAAACTAAGGAACTCCAAAAGCAAGTGGAAGAATTGCTACAAAAGGGACACATCAGGGAGAGTCTTAGTCCTTGTGTCGTGCCAGTGATATTGGTTCCAAAGAAGGATGGGAGTTGGCGCATGTGTGTCGATTGTAGAGCTGTTAACAAGATAACGGTCTTGATTCGAGGACGAATCCTTTTGAGGAGGGAGGGAATGATACAACTCACCAAGGCAATGGAGACTTGAGGATGCCAATGGGTCCAATTACAAGGTCACGCTCCAACAAGCTTAGAGCACAATTTCAGATTTATGTACAAGCTTTTGTTTCACAAGAACTTCATGAAGTTTTGTTGATCAAGCTTGGGGAAGAGCTTAGGAAGACACCTAAGTGTGTGTGCACATTGGAGGAATCAAATCAAGAGGGCTAACACTTAGCCAATTTTCACAAGCACAAGTCTAATCAATGAGCTTGGGCTTATTTTATCTTATAAAGGTCATGTGGACTTCTTTTAGGCTTTTTCATGGGCTGATTTGCATTAAGTGTGCATGTGCTTCATTAAAAAAGTCATGTGCATGTTTTATTTTAAGGAACCAAGCTTGTGGGCCTAGTTTAAAAGCCCAATTCGCCCCTCTTAAGTTAGTCTTCTATTTTGTGGTTTTCTTATCCTATTTGGACAAGGACTAGTCAATTTTAATTAGTTTTGAAGCCCAAATCCATGTGGGATTTATTCTTGGGCAGATTTGTTTCAAGAAGGCCTTTTGATATTTTGGGCTTTTTTTAGGATTTTTAGGTTATCTTTGTTAGGGTTTACATTGCAAAGGGTATTTAAACCTTTGCTTTAGCCATGAACACGAGTTCTAGAGAGATCAATAAAAATCAGAAAGCATTCTTCAATGGAGAATTGAGATTCTTGCTTGTTTTACCTTAAGGATTGATTCAACTTATCAAGTAAGTTCTAACTTGTGGCGTTAATTCAATTCCTACAATCTTATACTCTTTGTTACCAATTCCTTGCTGTTTTGGGGCTGAAGGGTCTTGTTAGATTGATTGAATTTAGGTTTGGGAACAATCATTGAAACGGAGGTTATCTAGACATTGATTCTAGGTTGTTGCCGTATCACCATGTTATAGTATACCATGTATTGAACATGGCTATATGTCATGGCTAATATTATAGAACCATATAATACAAACATCTATACCCACATACATTCCATGGTAAATATATTATGTAAGGTAGTACCCTATGTGAATAGTATATGTACAATTAGTAAACATATCCTATTATACCATGGCATGCACTCCGTATAATATGTTATAATGGTAGATATGTTGATACGGAAACCCTAAGAAAACAAGGTTCTTAAAACCCCCTATTCCTACTGAATGAAAACCCCAATCTTTATATTCTAAGAACATGTTCGTTCAAACCTTAATTATATGAAATTGAGACTCAAACCCAAAGAAAACAGAACAATTGAACAAGCCACAAGTGATTACCTTGATAGGTGATGCAATCCTTGAAGTAACAAGAAGAAGAACACACCTTTTTTTAATATAATATCTCTCAATTTCATTAATCAACAAATCTGATGTTTACAAGGATAAAATAAGGTAGTTATACCCTTGCCCACGTCCTAAACCTAAAAGGAATAGGTTACAAGACCCTTTAATGCAAAAACAAGCCTAATCCTAACTAGTTTAGGCGTTTATAGCCCAATAATGCAATCTGATCCTAATCCACTTAGGATTGGGCTAAACTAACTTCAATAAGACCAAAATAACTTAGATAAACCTAAGGAAGATGGATGGGCCTAATTGGTTACTTTACTTAGACCCACATGCTTGGTTGTCCAAAACTAGCTTTAAATAAACTAAGGCAAGTGCTAATAAATACCCAGCCCATAAAAAGTCTCTTTGGGCCTAATAAACAAAGGATAATAACAAGCCCAATGTATTAATAATTCCATAAGAATAATTGAACTTGTCTTGAAATTTTGCTAAGTATTAACCTCTCTACATGCCCTCTCTAGAAGAATCACAAGCTTGACTACTTCACTTGAATTCTACATGGATGGTTCGGTCTTATCATCAAGGTGAGATGTAATGTGAGTTTGTGATGCACTCATATTTTCTTATCTTTTTATACTTCTACACTTAGTTTTTATTCTCATTTGATGTCTAAATCACGTAGCTTACATTGATTTTATCATTTCAAGTGTTTTAGGTGTCAAATGAAGAAAATCATGCTAAGGAGGGAGATTTAGGACTTTTGGATATCATTTTCAAAGTGAGGAGGTCAAAATAACCTAAGGTGACCAAAGTTGCAGAAATCCTAATCCAATAAGGAATCCTACTTCAACTAGGGTTTCTACATTTCGAAAGATTCTTGTTCGGCACTGCAAGAAATGGATCCAGGAACAATCTAGACGATCAAGGGACATGTAGATTGGGAGAAATGAAGATTTTTTTTATAAAAAAAGAAAAAGTCCTACCCTGTAAAGGTCTTAATTTGGCAAGGAAAGAAGAAAACCTACTTCTACTTGGAAAAGAAGTCATCTCCTTGTAAAGATCCTAATTCTACAAAGAAAGAAAGACCCACTTCTACTTGGAAAAGAAGTCATCTCCTTGTAAAGATCTCATGTCTACAAGGAAAGAAATGCCTACTTTTACTTGGAAAAGAAATCCTCTCTTACAAGGCCTCCTCCAATATAAATAGGGTCCTTTAGCATTAGTTTAGGGGGATTGACGCTTTCTATCTTCTTTGGATGTGAATTTCTCTTCTTTTCTTTCTCTTTTACGTTTTTTTCTCTCTCCCTAGGTAGAACCCTACTTTTATTTCTTTCTATTCTTCTTCTTATACCCAAATTCTGCACTATGTTTTCTATTATGATATTTGGCTTTGTTTTAGTTAGAATTATGAACTAAATTCTCTTTTCCAATTGTTGAGGCTATTAGCTAAATTCGTGGTTGTTTTTATGAGAAGCATGTGCATATAATTGATGAATCTATGATTGGAAATTTGTGCTCTTGATCTGGACATGATTGTCGAATTATGCATGTGGATTTGAAGTCATGAATTTGAATTTTGCATGAATAATTTGTATGCTATATGATTAGTTTAATTGCTAGACAATAAATTGATTAGGTTAAGTAGCATCAACTAATTAAAATTGAAGATTGTATGTAGGTTTTAATTAGTTGGATCAAGACATAGGTTAATTTTATGCATGCTAGCTTTGCTGAAAGTTAACTTAGGTTTAGCAAACTTGATTTTAATCTTAATGCTCTTGTTATTGTGTTGTTAATGCTAGTTTTGGATTAACACATTAACAAGAAGTTGTTGCATGTCATGCTTGTTTTGAATGCTTCTATCTTTGCTTGATGAACCCTAATTTTCCAATCTAAGATATAATTCGTTTTCAATGATTAAAAAACAACCTAAGGATTTAGTGAAAACCTTTGCAATTGGTCTTTAATTAATATGACTTTTTACTCAAATTTTCTTAGCAATTAATCTGACTTTTAATCTGAAAACCTTCTTCTTTCTTTTCTTATTTACTTTTAACATAAACAAACAAATCCCCCAATCTGGTCTTAAGAGCATTCGATTTTTGTTTTCCCCTTTGACATTCACGCATACTTTGCTTGAAAGTAAGAATATCTTCCTTGTGTTTTGATCTTTGTGGGACGATACCCTTGCTTCGCTATACTATAAATCAAATTAAGTAGGGGATTAAATTTTTTGGGTAACGACAACCTATCAAATTTTTGGCGCCGTTGTCGGGGATCAAAGTGTTGATTTTTATCTTTCTTCTATAGTTTGCGTGTTATTTTTTCTTTCTTTTTGTGATTTGGTGCATTTAACCTTTTGTTTTGAAGGTTGTATGTCCCAATCATCTAGAGAGCAACTTTCAGATCAAGAACAAGCCGACTTAGATCAATTCTACAAAGATTTCTTTATCAACTCCACACAAACACCAACCCATACACCGTTGCACGATCCTATCATCCTTGAGCAACGCCATCCACTCTTTCGACCAAACTTTGAGAAGGAGTTATTTTTCACACGTGCACAACCCGCCGACTCATCACCATCCAACAACATCTACGTTGATCCTGTTCCTAAAGACATGGCAGTTGCACATCAAAGAACTTTGAAGGAGCTTGCTGCTCTTGACTTGGAGAACCATCCTCTTTCTGTTAATGTTGAGAATGCTAACTTTGAGCTAAAACCTGGTTTTATCCATTTGCTTCCTGGTTTTAACGGCCTTGCAGGTGAAGATCCACATGCTCATCTTAAGAAGTTCCACATGATTTGCAATGGCATGAAGCCGAATTGTGTGGAGGAGGAGCAAGTCAAGCTGAAAGCTTTTCCTTTCTCTTTGAAGGGGACAACTGAGGACGTGGAATGACCTTAAGAGAATTTTCTTAGAAAAGTACTTCCCAGCCTCAAGAGCCGCCAATATTAGGAAGGAGATACGTGGGATAAGACAAGCTCATGGTGAATCATTATCAGAGTATTGGGAGACGTTCGAGAAGCTCTGCAACCAATGTCCCCACCACCAAATTTCTAAGCAACTCCTTATTCAATATTTCTATGAGGGGTTAACTCCCCAAGATAGGAGTATTATTGATGCAGCTAGTGGTGGAGCTTTGGTGAACAAAACACCTGAGGCGGCAAAGCATTTAATCTCTGATATGGCTGCAAATTCCAAGCAATTTAGCACCCGAGCTGATCATAGACGCATGAATCAGGTAAGTATCTCTAACTTAGAGAATAAGGTTAATGAGCTTACTTCTATGATGCAATCCTTCATGAGAGGTGATATGCAAGCTATTGTCTGTTCTATTTGTTCCATGCATGGTTATAATGCTAATACATGTTCTACTATGCAAGATGATTCTACTGACCATGTGAATGCAGTTGGTGGTGTTTTTAATGCTAACCCACAGAGAAAGTAGGATCCCTACTCTCAAACCTACAATCCGGGATGGAGAGATCATCCCAACCTTCGCTATGAGAATCCTCAGCAACCACCTATGCATAATGGATCAAGAGCACCCAACCCCACTGGATTTCAACTACAACCGAACATTCCCAGAACTATGCCGCCACCTTCTAACCCTTCTTCTTCTTCTAATCCTTCTTTGAATAAGATTATGGATATAATGAAAACTATGGCATCTAACACCTTGTCTATGCAGTAAAATTTCATGTCTTTTCAACAAGATTATAAATCTTTTCAGCAAGAGACAAGGTCGGGCATCGAAAACCTTGAAAGGCAAATGGGACAATTGGCATCTAACCTTGGAAAAATGGAGGCCCAAAATTCTGGAAAATTGTCATCCCAAGGGCTGCACGGCAAGGAAAGTGCTTTTGCACTTAAGCTAAGGAGTGGTAAGGAGATTGGAGACAAAGTGATTATTTTGGAAGAAGAGGATGAGTTGGAGGCTCAAAATAACAACCGAAAACCAGCAACACTACCCTCTGACCTGAAGGGTGCCGAATCTTCTTCTCAACCCAAGCAACCATCTCAAGCGTCTAAGGTATCTCCTAATATTGTGGATTCCACTTATAAGCTAACTCCACCTTTCCCTTTGAGTTCTAACAGGCAAAAGAATGAAGATAAGGAGAAAGAAATATTGGAATTGTTTAAAAAGGTGGAAATCAACATTCCTTTGCTGGAAGCAATAAGACATGTGCCTAAGTATGCTAAATTTCTCAAGAAGATGTGTACCACCAAGAGAGCCAACAAGGTCAGAAATGGTGACATAGTTGGCTTAGGAGAGAATGTAAGTGCTATTCTTCAAAAGAAATTACCTATTAAGCAAGGAGACCCAGGTGCATTTTCTATTCCTTGTGTGATTGGTAATATGTGCTTTGATAAGGCTATGTGTGACTTAGGAGCTTCAATTAGTGTGATGCCAAAATCCATCTTTGATTCTCTTAATGTTGGTTCTTTGGAAAGTACTTCTGTTATCATTCAACTTGCTGATAGATCTTTTGTCTATCCTTTGGGTTTGTTGGAAGATGTGTTAGTGAAAGTTGGTAGCTTGATTTTCCCTTGTGATTTCTATATCATTGAGACATGCGATGATCACCCTCACACACGTTCACCTCTTCTACTTGGGAGACCATTTTTTAGGACTGCTAAGACTGTAATTAATTGTGATGATTGCACTTTGTCCATGAGGATTGATGATGAACATGTCTTATTTAATTTTAATGAGGCAATGAAATATAATGATGATGTGCATGAATTACATAACTTGGATATCATTGATCTGTTGGTGGACCAATTTTGTGCTTATAGTAGTAATGATGGTGTTAATATTGCTCTTTTTCGTTCCTTCTTCTCATCTTTTGATGTTAATGCCAATGGTGCCATGATATTTGAACCTTTGTGATTGATGCTATTATGGCATTGCAATCTTCTTATATGGTGCCAAAATTGGATGTGTTTGCTGATCTACCTCTTTCGCACAAGAAAGTCTTACCTTCTGTGTTGCATGCTCCTGAGTTAGAATTGAAACCTTTGCCTGATCATTTGAAGTATGCTTTTCTTGGATCTAATGATACTCTTCCATTGATTATTGCAAAGAATCTAACAGCTATGCAGGAAGAAAGATTGTTGCGTGTCTTAAAGGACCATAAGACCGCCATTGGATAGACTTTAGCTGACATTAAAGGAATTAGTCCTTCTATGTGTATGCATCGCATACTCTTAGAGAATAATTCGAAGCCTTCGAGGGAGATGTAGAGACGACTCAATCCACCCATGATGGAGGTGGTGAAGGCAGAAATTTTGAAGCTTTTGGATGTAGGTGTCATATACCCTATCTCTGATAGCAAATGGGTAAGTCCTATCCATGTGGTTCCTAAAAAGACGGTCATTACTGTGGTGAAAAATGCTCAGAATGAGTTGGTGCCCACACATGTTCAAAGTGGTTGGCGAATGTGTATTGATTATAGGAAGTTGAACTTGGCGACAAAAAAAACACCATTATCCTTTGCCTTTCATGGACCAAATGCTTGAGCGTCTGGCTGGTAAGTCTTTCTATTGTTTCCTTGATGGCTATATTGGTTATAATCAAACTGTTATTGCCCTTAAGGATCAAGAAAAGACTACCTTTACCTGTCCATTTGGTACATATGCTTATAGGAGAATGCCTTTTGGTTTATGCAATGCACCTGCTATTTTTCAAAGATGCATGATGTGCATATTTTTTGATTATGTTGAAAGGATAATTGAAGTTTTTATGGATGATTTTACTATCTATGGTGATTCCTTTGATCATTGTTTAGGAAATTTGTCTCTGATCTTGAAAAGATGCATGGATACTAACCTTGTTTTGAACTATGAAAAATGTCATTTTATGGTAGAGCAAGGGATAGTTTTAGGGCATGTGGTTTCTGCACGTGGTTTAGAGGTTGATAAAGCTAAGCTAGATATTATCTCGTCCTTGCCTTACCCCTCCTCTGTGAGGGATGTTCGATCTTTTCTTGGACATGCAGGTTTCTATCGCAGATTTATCAAGGATTTTAGCAAGTTAGCCGCCCCTCTATGCAAGTTGCTAGCCAAAGATGCTGAGTTCACCTTCTCCCAAAAATGCAAAGATGCATTTGACTTGTTGAAAAATAAGTTGACAACATCACACATCATCTAATCACCTAATTGGGAGCGTCCTTTTGAGATTATGTGTGATGCCAGTGACTATGCAGTTGGAGCTGTTCTTGGGCAGCGTATAGGGAAGTATTTTCATGTGATTGCTTATGCTTCTAGGACATTGGATGAAGCTCAATGCAATTACCATACAACTGAGAAGGAATTATTTGCTGTTGTGTTTGCTCTTGAAAAGTTTAGGTCATACTTACTTGGCACAAAAGTTGTTATTTTCACTGATCATGCAGCTCTTAGGTATCTCTTGAAGAAAAAGGAGTCCAAGCCGTGCCTTATCAGATGGGTTTTGCTCCTACAAGAGTTTGACCTTGAGATTAAGGACAAGAAGGGAGCTAAGAACCTTGTTGCTGATCACTTGAGCCGACTTAATGCTAAGGGAGTTGATGTCGTGATGTGAGCAAAGGCATGGATGACGATGTGCATGAAGGTGGTGGCGTGCATGGTGAAGGCGTGCATGGAGGTTTGGACTTGAAGAAGAGCTTGCGTGATCAAGGCCAAGGAAGAGACCTGTCCATACCAATTGGGCCAATGACTAGGGCGCGGGCTAAGAGGATCAAAGAGGCTTTGTATGCGCATGTGGGCTCATTTATGGAAGACATGCATCATGCTAATCCTATAGGAGGAGAGTTATTTGGGTCACAGCTCAAATGGATCCACTTAACTCAAGTCTTTGGGTCAGATATGCATGTGGCTTGAGGACTTGCATGAATGGGCTGTTTTAATTCACTTGAGCCCAACTTATGTGGACTTAAGTGATCAGCAAAGGCACACCCATCAGACCAGACATGGGGGCATTTTAATTAGCTTTCTTGGACTTATTATTTACTTGGGCTTTCTTGTATTATTAGCCCAACTCATTAGTCACTTAAAACCTAGTATTTATAGACTTGTTTTAGGTCGATTAGAGGCGGATGATTCAGATTATTGTGTGCAGCCACTGGCTTCCAACTTGAGAGAAAACAAACCTTCTCTTGTTCTTGTTACCTTAAGAACTTATTTCACTTATCAACTGCTTTCCCAATTGTGGCGTGTTTGAGTTCTTTCTTTGAATTCAATTCTGATCATCGGGGTTACCTAAGGCAGGTCTTTAGGGGGTGTCGTAGGGATTGATTTCATACGTATCTTAGTTAGTTTTGCTTGTCAATTTTCGAATTCAAGTCTGTTCTTCCTTGTTCTTCATAACCGACGCAAGTTCTTCCAACAATTCAATCATTCCACCATACCCGAGCTTGGATTTATTCCTTATACAAGATCAACGCAAATTCCTCTTCAATCCTTCCGTTGGTGCGTGTTATTTGGTATCAAAGCCTTGGCGGGAGGTAAATTCTAATTTGTCTCTCTTGGGTTCTTGTCATTCTTGTGCTGGATCTTGTTGTGTTCTTGAGAAATCTGGGTTCTTGTCGTTCTTGTCTTGGATCTTGTTGTGTTCTTGAGAAATCTGGGTTCTTGTCGTTCTTGTCTTGGATCTTGTTGTGTTCTTGAGAAATCTGGGTTCTTGTCGTTCTTGTCTTTGGATCTTGTTGTGTTCTTGAGAAATCTGGGTTCTTGTCGTTCTTGTCTTTGGATCTTGTTGTGTTCTTGAAATCTGGGTTCTTGTCGTTCTTGTCTGGATCTTGTTCTTGTTCTTGAGAAATCTGGGTTCTTGTCGTTCTTGTCTTTGGATCTTGTTCTTGTTCTTGAGAAATCTGGGTTCTTGTCGTTCTTGTCTTTGGATCTTGTTGTGTTCTTGTTCTTGAGAAATCTTTTCATTCAGCGTCAACTACACAACCCATCAAAATTTTCGGTTAGGGATTCATCTAATTCTCTTGAAACTCGTGCTTGATTACCTTCTCCCAAAGCAGGAGGTAAAAAAAGTAAAAAAAAGGCCTACTTAAAATTTTCTTCTTTCCTTTGATTTAGCTCTTGAATTGAGTAGCACTAGTCTTAACATACCAGTTTCAAAATTTTGGGAATTTCCATCTGATTCCATTGTTCTAGCCTTATTTCGTGTTCTTTGAATTCCAATTGTTCCAAAAATTGTCTTCTTTGATCTTGGTATTACTTGTTTCGAATTTGTCTTTCTTATTCTTCATTTTGTTTGAGTTCATTCTGTCCTAGCATTGTTTCGTGTTTCCTTCCTTGTGTCTCGAATTGGTTGACATTCAGCAATCTTGCTTGGAGGATCTCGGTTTTCCCTTGATTGGGGTTTTCGGATATTGAACCACATTCCACGATTTGGGAATTGAATTTGGTTTGAGGAATTATAGTTCTACTTTGTAACTTGAATTTCAGAGAAATTGAGTGGTAAAAGGCAAGAGTGTGAGTGCATTTGAGGGTGTCATTGCCGTGACATTAAATATGAGGGAGAGAGAACATCTTTTGAGTGAAACACGTGAAGGATTATTTTGAGTTGGATTTTTTTTTCTTGCACTAACGTTGTTTTGCAGGTATATTATTTCCTCACAATGTCACGGGAAGGAGGTAGTAATGGTAGCGATGGTAGCAGCGGAGGTATTAATGCGAATCAAACCGAGATATCAATGTTCTTACCATGAGAGCAATGCAACAACAGTTTGAGCGGTTCAACTTGGCATTTCTTTGCGATGAGGAGGAGATAGCTGAACTCCGACAAGAGAGGCATGAGGAGCCTCAAGGGAGACGTGGTGCTAGGCACCAACATCCTCCACCACCATTTGGAGACCACCACCACAATATGACCATGTGGACGACGGAATTGAGGAGGAGGAGGAGGAAGAGTTTGACCACAGACCTAGGAGGGCACAGCGAGCTGAGCCATTAAACCGGCTAGATGGAGATATCAAGTCCATCAAAATGCAAATTCCTACCTTGAGGGAGGAATGGCGCCGAGGCTTACCTAGAATGGGAGAGGAAGGTGGACTTAATTTTGAGTGCCATAACTTCTCCGAGCACAAGAAGGTAAAGCTAGCTGCAGTGGAGTTTTCTGATTATGCATTGATTTGGTGGGACCAGTTGATGACTTCGGGAGGAGGAATGGAGAGGGCTATCTCTACTTGGGCAGCCATGAAAGCTTGCATGAGGAAGAGGTTTGTGCCTTCTTACTATTATAGGGAGATGCACCAAAAATTGCAGAGACTCACTCAAGGGTCTAGATCAGTGGAGGATTACCACAAAGAGATGGAGATAACCATGATCCGAGCCAACATAGAAGAGGACGCAGAGGCGACTATGGCACGGTTTTTGAGTGGCTTGAATCGAGAGATAGCCAATGTGGTGGAGTTGCAGCACTATGTGGAGATTGAGGACATGGTGAACATGGCCATGAAGTAGAAAGGCAACTCAAGAGTAGAGTGGCAGCAAGGAGTGGATCGGTATTTAGTCCATCATGGGGTTGAAATGGCCCAGAGAGAGGAGAAGTCGAAAGACAAAGGGCGGACCTCGAGGAGACACCCAAAAGCCAAATGTGGGGTCGACCAAAAGGTACACCTAATTCTCATGCCTCATCTAGCAAACAATCTAGTATTAAATGCTTTAGGTGTTGGGCAATGGACATATTGCATCATAATGCCCTAATAAAAAGGCTATGTTTATGCGGGATAATGGGGTAATTGATTCTGAGGATAGTGATTGTGATAATGATGTGTTGCCTTGTTATAATGCTTGTGATGATGATGATGATGATTGTGTAGAGAGGGCTGTCTGGGAAGTGCTTGTTGTTAGGCGTGTTTTGAGTGTTAGGGCCAAAGATGCAGCTCTTGATCGGAGGAGAATTTGTTTCACACGAGGTGTTTGGTGGGTGGAAAGGTTTGTGTCGATCATTGATGGGGTAGTTGCACTAATGTAGCTAGTGTCACCATGGTTGAAGCTGGGGTTACCTTATAGGAAACATCCGGAACCTTATAAGCTCTGATGGTTTAATGATAGTCTTGATGTGAAAGTGACAAAGCGGTGTTGGTGTCATTTTGGTAGGTAGATATGAGGATGAGGTGTTGTGTGATGTAGTACCTATAGAGGCTGGTCATATGTTGCTTGGGAGACCTTGGCGGTTTGATAGAAAGGTAGCACATGATGGATATACCAATAGG
Source organism: Erythroxylum novogranatense (assembly GCA_029891385.1). NCBI lineage: Eukaryota > Viridiplantae > Streptophyta > Magnoliopsida > Malpighiales > Erythroxylaceae > Erythroxylum > Erythroxylum novogranatense. Next base: position 63,366,195 of record CM057233.1, read on the forward strand.
TATTCGTTTAAGTTTAAGGGTAGGAACTTCACTCTTGTACCCTTATCACCTCATGAATTGTACTGGACTGTTGAAAGCAAGTAAATGTGAGGAGGGTTTGGGTAGTGAGCTCAAAAGAAAAGATGAGAGAAAAGAAGCCCAAAAGCAAATTGAGAGTGGTCCAAGGTGAGTGGTTGCATGGAGAGGAAAAGAAAGTGGGATGTGCAGGAGAGAAGAACTTCGAGGTAGAAAGGAAGAGTGAGTAGAGAGAGAAGAAGGTGAGTTTGTTTGAGAGAGAAAGATTTGAGGAGAGCGAGTGGGCGAAGAGAACACTATTGTTGCTTAGGTATAGGGAGTGTTTGATGGTGACATCGACCCTCTTGCTTCCTTGCCTAGTGTCTTTAGTTCTCTTTGCAGGAATACACCGATGTCTTTCCGGAGGAGATGCCCGATGGACTGCCACCCTTGAGGGCATAGAGCACCAAATCGATTTCATACCGTGCACAGATTCCAAACCGCCAGCCTATAGGAGTAACCACGAGGAAGCGAAGGAACTTCAAAGGCAAGTGGATGAGTTGTTGGAAAAGGGCATGTGAGGGAGAGCTTGAGCCCATGTCTTTGTGCGGTCTTTGTTGGTGCCAAAAAGGATGGAACACGGAGGATGTCGTGGATATCGTCTTGTGAATAAAATCATCATGAAAGTATCGCCACCCTATTCCTAGGTTAGGCGATATGCTTGATGAGTTGCATGGTGCATGTGTATTTACTAAGATTGATTTGAAGAGTGGATACCATCGATTGAATGAATCCGGAGATGAATGGAAGCGCTTTCAAAACCAAGTATGGGTTGTATGAGTGGTTGGTTATGCCATTTGGCTTAACTAATGCACCCAGCACTTTTATCGCGGTTGATGAATCATGTATTGCGTGCATTTCTTGGTAAATTTGTGGTTGTTTACTTTGATGACATTTTGGTTTATAACATTACTATTGATGAGCATGTCGTGCATGTGAGGAGTGTGTTGGATGTGTTGAGAAAGGAGCTGTATGCCAATCTTAAGAAGTGTACTTTTGCATTGATCGACTTGTCTTCTTAGGATTTGTAGTCAGTTCTCGTGGTGTTGCGGTAGATAGTGAAAAGGTGAAGGCCATCCAAGATTGGCCAACACCTAAGAGTCTGAGTGGTGAGGAGCTTTCACGGACTTGCTAGCTTTTATAGGAGGTTTGTGAGAGATTTCTCCACTATTGCTGCTCCTTTGGTGAGATAGTCAAGAAGGAGAAGGGTTTGTATGGGGAGAGGAGCAGAGCGTGCATTCATATTGTTGAAAGAAAATTATGTTCTGCTCTATTTTGTGCTTGCCAAATTTTGATAAGGCATTTGAGGTTGAATGTGATGCTTCGGAATTGGTATAGGTCTTTGTGCTTTTGCGGAAAACAAACCGGTAGCTTACTTGGTGAGAAGTTGAGTGGTGCACAACTCAACTATCCAACCTATGACAAGGAGCTATATGCGATGGTGAGAGCATTGGAGGTGTGGCAACACTACCTTCAGCCACGTGAGTTTGTCATTAGGACGGATCACGAGTCCTTGAAGCACTTGAAAGGACAAGGCAAGTTGAGCAAACGACATGCCACGTGGGTGGAGTTTTGGAGACATTTCCATATGTCTGCATCTGCAAACAAGGGAAGGAAAGCGTGGTTGCTGATCGTTATCTAGGAGGTATTCCTTGGTTACTACCCTTAGTTCACAACTTTTAGGGTTTGAGCAACTAAAGGAGTTGTATGCTTCGATAATGACTTTGCTACGTGTATATTGCTTGTGAGCATGCTGCGTTTCAGAAATTTTATAGGCATGATGGCTATTTGTTTAGAGGTAGCCAATTGTGTGTGCCTAATTGTTAGTTCGTGCTTTGTTTGTGCATGAGGCTCATAGTGGTAGTTTGATGGGTCATTTTGGGGTTGCTAAGACTTTGGATATTTTGCATGAGCATTTTATTGGCTTTGGTATGCTTGAGGATGTTGGCGAGTGTGTGCAAGTGCATTGCATGTAGACAGGCAAAATCAGCAGTCAAACCTCATGGATTGTATACCCTTTACATGCCTATTGAACCATGGGTTGATTTGTCTATGGACTTTGTTTTGGGTCTACCTAGAACAAAGAGAGGTTTTGATAGCATCTTTGTGGTTGTGGATCGTTTTAGTAAGATGGCGCATTTCATTGCATGCCATAAGACCGATGATCTTTGTACGTGTGGCTGACTTATTCTTTAGGGATGTTGTTAGGTTGCATGGCATTCCGAGGTCGATTGTATCCGATCGAGATACTAAGTTTTGAGCCATTTTGGCGTGTGTTGTGGGGCAAGTTAGGAACCAAATTGTTATATTCCACTACTTGTCATCCACAAACAGATGGGCAAACCGAGGTTGTGAATAGGACCTTGGGAACTTTGTTGCGTCTTGTTGTAGGTCAAAATTTGAGAACTTGGGGAATGTTTACCTTTCATTGAATTTGCATATAATAGATGTGTGCATTCCACTACTGGGTTTTCGCCTTCGAGTTGGTTTATGGTTTTAATCCTTAAGCTGTCTTGGATTTGGTACCTTTACCTTTGCATGAATTGTCTAATCTGAGATGGAACACGTAAGGCTGAGTTGGTTAGGGAACTTCACAAGAAGGCGAGGCAACACATTGAGCAAAAGAACAAGGTGTCGCCGAGCAAGCCAACAAAGGCGTAGATTAGTGACCTTGAACTGGTGATTGGGTTTGGGTTCATTTGAGAAAGGGCGATTTCCTACTCAAAGAAAATCCAAGTGGATCGAGAGGAGATGGTCCATTCAGTGTTGAGAAGATCAATGACAATGCCTACAAGATTGATCTTCGGTGAGTACAATGTTTCCGCCACTTTTAATGTTCTTGACCTTTCTCCTTTTGACATGGATTGACCGAGGACGAATCTTTTTAAGGAGGAGGGACTGATGTGAGCAAAGGCATGGATGACGATGTGCGTGAAGGTGGTGGCGTGCATGGTGAAGGCGTGCATGGAGGTTTGGACTTGAAGAAGAGCTTGCGTGATCAAGGCCAAGGAAGAGACTGTCCATACCAATTGGGCCAATGACTAGGCGCGGGCTAAGAGGATCAAAGAGGCTTTGTATGCGCATGTGGGCTCATTTATGGAAGACATGCATCATGCTAATCCTATAGGAGGAGAGTTATTTGGGTCACAGCTCAAATGGATCCACTTAACTCAAGTCTTTGGGTCGATATGCATGTGGCTTGAGGACTTGCATGAATGGGCTGTTTTAATTCACTTGAGCCCAACTTATGTGGACTTAAGTGATCAGCAAAGGCACACCCATCAGACCGGACATGGGGCATTTTAATTAGCTTTCTTGGACTTATTATTTACTTGGGCTTTCTTGTATTATTAGTGACTCATTAGTCATAAAACCTAGTATTTATAGACTTGTTTTAGGTCGATTAGAGGCGCATGATTCAGATTATTGTGTGCGCCACGGCTTCCAACTTGAGAGAAAACAAACCTTCTCTTGTTCTTGTTACCTTAAGAACTTATTTCACTTATCAACTGCTTTCCCAATTGTGGCGTGTTTGAGTTCTTTCTTTGAATTCAATTCGATCATCAGGGTTACCTAAGGCAGGTCTTTAGGGGGTGTCGTAGGATTGATTTCATACGTATCTTAGTTAGTTTTGCTTGTCAATTTTCGAATTCAAGTCTGTTCTTCCTTGTTCTTCATAACCGACGCAAGTTCTTCTAACAATTCAATCATTCCAGCCATACCCAGAGCTTGGATTTATTCCTTATACAAGATCAACGCAAATTCCTCTTCAATCCTTCCGTTGGTGCGTGTTATGTCGTTCCTATCAAGGAGACCTTTCCTGATGAATAGTTGTATGTTGTCCTCCGTGCTACACCTCGTCCAAGGTATGCTGATTTAGTTAACTTTTTAGTTACTAATGAGCTACCCTCAGGTATGTCTAAATCCCAAAGAGATAAATTTCGTGCTGATGCTAAGTATTATTATTGGGATAATCCATATTTGTGGAAGTTCTGTGCTGATCAAGTTATTAGGAGATGTGTGCCACAAGATGAGTTTAATTCCATACTTACTTTCTGTCATACTTATTCTTGTGGTGGTCATTTTGGTGCTAAGCGCATAGCTCATAAAGTGCTTGAATGTGGATTCTTTTGGCCTTCATTGTTTAAAGATGCATTCCATACGTAAATCATGTGAAAGATGTCAAAGAGCTGGTAACATAACTCGGAGAGACCGGATGCCACAAACCACTTTGATTTTTAGTGAGATATTTGATGTCTGGAGTATTGATTTCATGGGTCCTTTTCCCTCTTCTTATGGACATCTTTATATCTTGCTTGCTGTGGATTATGTATCTAAATGGATTGAGGCTATTCCTACTAGAACTGATGATGCTAAGGTTGTTGTTGGATTTGTTAAGGCTAACATCTTTGATAGGTTTGGCATTCCCAAAGCAATAATCAGTGATAGGGGGACCCACTTTTGCAATCGATCCTTTGAGGCTATATTGAAGAAGTACCACGTTTTTCACAGAACTAACACGGTATACCATCCTCAAACAAGTGGCCAAGCTAAAGTTTCTAAGCATGAGATCAAGTCTATCTTGGAGAAAACAGTGCAACCTAATCGAAAGGATTGGAGTCTTAGATTGGGAGATGCATTGTGGGCTTATAGAACAGCTTACAAGACCCATTTAGGAATGTCACGCTTTAGGATGGTTTATGGGAAAGCTTGTCACCTTCCAATAGAACTTGAGCATAAAGAATTTTGGGCCATTAAGCAATGTAACTTGAACTATGATGAGGCTGGAACTTTTAGGAAGTTACAATTGCAAGAGTTGGAGGAGATACGAATTGACGCCTACAAGAACATGAGGATTTACAAGGAGAAGTTGAAAGCAATCCATGACAAGATGATTAGTAGGAAGGAGTTTCATGTAGGTCAGAAAGTTCTCCTCTACCAATCCCGCCTTCGCCTCTTCCCAGGTAAACTTCAATCTCATTGGCTTGGACCTTTTATTATTACACGTGTTTTTGATTATGGTGCAGTTGAAGTTGAGAGCATGGATACAAGCAAGAGGTTCATAGTCAATGGCCATAGGTTGAGGCCTTTCCTTGAAGGTTTTCAATCTAACTTGGAGGAGATGCACTTGGTCGAGCCTGTCTATGAGGAGTGATGAGCATTAACATGATGTCGAGCCAACGACGTTAAACAAAAGCGCTGAATTGGAGGCAACCCATCATACAAAAACCAAATTTGATTTCTCTTCCCTTTCCTTTTTTTCTCTTAACGTTTTTCATCATCTTCTTCTTCATATCAGAATTTCTTTCTTTTTGGTGTGTTTTATCTTCTCTTCTGGCTTTAATTTCAACATTGAGGACAATGTTGTGTTTAAGTGTGGGGGGAGGATTTAGGTTAGTTTTTTTTTTACATTAAATTTTCAGGTTTTAGCTGGTTATTGGTTCGGATATTTTCTTTACTTTCGTGCTTTAATGCACCGCACCTTTGCTCTTGCTTGAACTTGAAATTTTTCACTGGTACTTGCATGCTTTATTAAAAAAACCATAAACATTAAAAAATGATTCAAAAATCTAAAAAAAAGTCTCTATTTTTGCATGTTTTGCACCTGAAGTGTTTGGTTTTTTTCTTTTTACCTCCCAATGATTAAGAAGAATATGAATGTTATAGATGAGAATTAATCTGTGATTCTTGAATCATAAATTTGATGAATGTGTTTTTATGTAAGTTCTGAGCAAGATGGTATTTGGAGTAACATTGAAACTACACATGTTGACTTAATAGATGATCGTCCCATGTGAGCTTTTGAGCCTTCAACATGTCTCTTTGGTGTGTGATTTCAATTAATGCTTTGTATCTCTAGAACTTGCTTCATATCTTGATGAGACTACACTTGTGCATACATTACATAAACATGATAAAGGCTCCTAGGATTTTAAACTATTCTTACCTTTTCTTTCCTTTACCCATGTTTAACTTAGACTATTCTTACTTAATTCACCTTTCTAACCCCTATTATGGTTAGTAGAGCATGTTTTTGTTGATGTCAAACTTGAGGAGGTTGAACATGTTTGGTTATCTGTGGTATATGGCTTATTTTGTTCTTAACTATTAAGGGGTAGTATTCGGCAAAAAAAAAGAAAAAAAGAAAAAAAGAAGAAAAAAACTAAAAAAAGAAAAAAGAAAAAAAGATTGAGGCCGAGAGTAAAAAAAAAGTGAATTCCCCATGTGATTTTCTTGGTCAATATTATTGGAATTGAAAGTTCAAATAAAAAGTTGAGTTGTGTTTGATTGTTTGATGTTATACATGGTGCGCGATATGTATGCCATTGATTATTTTTATGCTTTGCTTTCCTTGATACTTAACCTTTTTCTTTGCCATTCTTTTACCTCATCCCTAGCCCAACCAAGTTACATCCCTGTTAAGACCTTTTGATTTGTGTTGTGCACGTATGCTTAGTAGTATATTCAAGATTGAAGAGCAAGCATATGGTAGAGCATTGCATTGTTTGAATTTATGAGAGTTAAACACATATGAGCCTTAAACACTTTGCATGTTGGAGAGTATAACAATGAGAGGACCTATTATTTTGACATGGAGTAGATTTCCTTTGAGTCCTATATGCTATCTGGTTTAGTTCTTACATTTAGAGTAAGTTCATTGAGTTTATGGATTGAATGTCACGGCTGTCTTTTTCTCTATGATGCTTGTGCTTCTTTGATGTTGTTGGAAGGTTAGGAGAAAAGCCATAACACTAAGAAAAGTTTCCCCGCATTTGCATACATGTTTTCGTTTACTTTTACATCCACACTAGTTTTTTTTGCATGTCACAAATTTTCCTTAGTATATTTCTTTCGTCTTTCTTTAATTTTCATTACTCGAGGACGAGCAAGAGCTAAGTGTGGGGGAAGTTGATGCACTCATATTTTCTTATCTTTTTATACTTTTACACTTAGTTTTTATTCTCATTTGATGTCTAAATCACGTAGCTTACATTGATTTTATCATTTCAAGTGTTTTAGGTGTCAAATGAAGAAAATCATGCTAAGGAGGGAGATTTAGGACTTTTGGATATCATTTTCAAAGTGAGGAGGTCAAAATACCCTAAGGTGACCAAAGTTGGCGAAATCCTAATCCTATAAGGAATCCTACTTCAACTAGGATTTCTACATTTCGGAAGATTCTTGTTAGGCACTGCAAGAAATGGATCCAGGAACAATCTAGATAGTCAAGGGACATGTAGATTGGGAGAAATGAAGATTTTTTTAAAAAAAGAAAAAGTCCTACCCTGTAAAGGTCTTAATTTGGCAAGGAAAGAAGAAAACCTATTTCTACTTGGAAAAGAAGTTATCTCCTTGTAAAAATCCTAATTCTACAAAGAAAGAAAGACCCACTTCTACTTGGAAAAGAAGTCATCTCCTTGTAAAGATCTCATGTCTACAAGGAAAGAAATGCCTACTTTTACTTGGAAAAGAAATCCTCTCTTACAAGACCTCCTCCAATATAAATAGGGTCCTTTAGCATTAGTTTAGGGGGATTGACGCTTTCTATCTTCTTTGGATGTGAATTTCTCTTCTTTTCTTTCTCTTTTACGTTTTTTTCTCTCTCCCTAGGTAGAACCCTAGTTTTATTTCTTTCTATTCTTCTTCTTATACCCAAATTCTGCACTATGTTTTCTGTTATGATATTTAGCTTTGTTTTAGTTAGAATTATGAACTAAATTCTCTTTTCCAATTGTTGAGGTTATTAGCTAAATTCATGGTTGTTTTTATGAGAAGCATGTGCATATAATTGATGAATCTATGATTGGAAATTTATGCTCTTGATCTGGACATGATTGTCGAATTATGCATGTGGATTTGAAGTCATGAATTCGAATTTTGCATGAATAATTTGTATGCTATCTGATTAATTTAATTGCTAGACAATAAATTGATTAGGTTAAGTAGCATCAACTAATTAAAATTGAAGCTTGTATGTAGGTTTTAATTAGTTGGATCAAGACATAGGTTAATTTTATGCATGCTAGATTTGCTGAAAGTTAACTTAGGTTTAGCAAACTTGATTTTAATCTTAATGCTCTTGTTATTGTGTTGTTCATGCTAGTTTTGGATTAACACATTAACAAGAAGTTGTTGCATGTCATGCTTGTTTTGAATGCATCTATCTTTGCTTGATGAACCCTAATTTTCCAATCTAAGATATAATTCGTTTTCAATGATTAAAAAACAACCTAAGGATTTAGTGAAAAACCTTTGCAATTGGTCTTTAATTAATCTGACTTTTTACTCAAATTTTCTTAGCAATTTCTCTCTTGAAAACTTTTAGCTTTGTTTTAATTTTCTAAACTTAAATCACGTCTTCTTCTTTCTTTTCTTATTTACTTTTAACATAAACAAACAAATCCCCCAATCTGGTCTTAAGAGCATTTGATTTTTGTTTTCCCCTTTGACATTCATGCATACTTTGCTTGAAAGTAAGAAAATCTTCTTTGTGTTTTGATCTCTGTGGGACGATACCTTTGCTTCGCTATACTACAAATCAACTTAAGTAGGGGATTAAATTTGTAGGCTAACGACAACCTATCACTTTGAACAAACCCTTGAAGTGCTTGTTTAAACCTTGCTGCACGTTGCCTTGTGATAGGTCCACTTGGCAAAGTAAGCTTGTCTTGGCTTGTTACAACTTGATCTCCATTGCCATTGCTTCTTTTATCATTCTCTACTTCCTCAAAAGGATTCGTCCTCAAATCTGCTCCTACATTATCAAATGGAGCTATCAACAACATTAAACATAGCAGATACTTGATACTCCCTGACAAATCAATCCTATAGGCATTATCATTAATCTTTTCAAGGACTTGGAAAGACCCATTGCCTCTAGGATCTAACTTTGATTTCCTTTGCTTAGGAAACCTCCCTTTCCTAAAATGCAACCAAACCCAATCACCAGGCTCAAATTGCATCAACATTCGCCCTTGATTAACTCTTTGTGCATATGCTTCATTTCACTTCTCTGTGTGTTGTCTCGCCTTCTCATGAATGTTGTGCACCAAATCTGCCTTCTTTTGTCCCCTCAATGGTGGTAATCCCCTGGACGACTCATCTGATAGACATCAAAGTATTCCTATAAGACAAGTTTCACAACACTAGGCAAAGAAGGGTCAACACCTGTCTCATTATAAAACAACTCCTTATACTTAAGCAAAACCAATGGTTTCTATGTGTACATGACCTTCCTCAACTCTTTTTCTTTTGCAAAGAAAGTACTTTTTTTATTCTACTCTTCTTTTCACTCTTGTCTCCTTTTTCAATTGCACTATTCTCTTTCTTTTGCTCACTAGTGCAATTACTCTCAGTTGGGCCTTTGTTTTTATTTTCTTGAATGGCCTCTTTTTTATTTTTCTTTTTAAACTATTGGCCTCTCTAAGTTTCTGTTCTTCCATGGCTTTTGCAAGTCTCATCTGATTCTCATGAACTTCTCTTGGGGAAAGAGGTGCCAATGTGAAGTGTTTCTCCCCCATCTTGAATGAATACCTATTTTTGAATCCATCATGCAGTACACACCTATCATATTGCCATGGTTCCCCAATAGAAAATGACTAGCATGCATAGGAACTACATCACACAACACTTCATCAAAATATCTCCCAATTGAAAATGCCACTAGCACTTGCTTGTTCACCCTAACCTCTCCACACTCATTAAGCCATTGCAACTTATAAGGACTAGAGTGCTTAATGAGAGGCAGCCCCAATTTCTCAACTAAAATTGTGCTTGCAATATTGGTGCAATTTCCTCTGTCAAGTATTAAACTGCATATCTTACCCTTAACTAAACATCTGGTGTGGAATATATTCTCCTTTTGTTCCTCAAGCTCTATCTTTCTTTGCACATTGAGAGCTTGCCTCAGTACTAGTGTTGTGGCCTGGACTAGTTGCTCAACTTCTTCATCAGTGCAATCCTCTCACTCAGGCATACGACTTCCATTACTATCTTCTGATTCAATTACCCCATCTCGCAAATACATGATCTTCCTATTGGGATATTGTTTTGGCCTATGACCTGAACCTAAACACTTGAAGCATTTGATGATCTTTGCTTAGGATTTTGATCATTAGATGTAGGCGCATCTTTAGAGGCTGTCCACTTTTCCTTGGAGTTGTCCTTATTGTCATAGGACTTATCCTTGCTCTTTTCCTCCTTCATTGGCCATTTAGGACCCCAAGAAGCTTTCTCCTGAGGTATTGCCCTTGCTGAAGCTTTCTCCCTTCAATTGCTTCTCCATCCTCATAGCCAAGCTTACCATGTCCTCCAACTCTAAGTATTGATGAAGCTCTAACACATTGGCTATCTGTTTATTTAGACCAGCAAGGAATCGAGCCATTGTAGCCTCTCTATCCTCTTCTATGTTAGCTCTTATTATAGCTATCTCCATCTCCTTGTGGTAATCTTCCACGCTCTTCGTGCCTTGCCTCAATGTTTGGAGTTTTTGATGTAACTCCCTGTGGTAGTAACTTGGCACGAATCTCTTTTTTATGATGTGTTTCATCTCATCCTATGTTTCAACCAGTCTTTCTCCAGCTCGTCTTCTACTAACCATCAATTGATCCCACCAAATAGTAACATAATCAAAGAACTCATCTGCTGCTAACTTCACCTTCTTCTCCTCAGAATAGTTATGGCAGGCAAATATCATCTCTACTTTCCTTTCCCACTCCAAGCAGGCATCAACATCATTCCTTCCTTCAAATGGTGGCATCTTCATTTTGATGCTGCTATCTACCATTTCAGTCTCTTCCTCCTCTCTACCTCTTTCAACTCTTCCTCTATAACCACCTTTATTTTGGCCTCTATCTCCTCTACCACCTCTTGCATTATTTTGGCCTCTATACCACTCTTCCTCGTCAAATCCATCTTCATCTTGCTCATCTTCATAGTGATAATGATTATGAAGTAGAGGGTTCTCTCTTCTTCTTGCCCCATTATTCCCTAAAGATTCGACTTGAATAGTTTTGAGAAGTCTATCTTGTCTTTCAAAGTTTCTATCTTGCTGCTCAAACTTATCTTTGACTTCATGGAACATAGTCTCTATTCTCTTGAACTGATTTTGAATTGCTTGAAGAGTAAAGAATGTATTTCATTGGTCCTCTTCACTCCCATCACTCTCTCCATTTTTATTGCTATTATGAGACATGATTAATTCCTGCAAGAAAACGTTAGAAACCTCACACCTCACATTTTTCTCTCTATAACAGAAATTTCCACTCGTGTTTCACATAATAAAATGGCTTTTCACTATATAATCTCACACTCTTGCCTTTTTCCACTCAAGTGCGTCCTTTATTGTTATGTTTCACATAATAAAATGGCTTTTCACTATATAATCTCACACACTCTTGCCTTTTTCCACTCAAGTGCGTCCTTTATTGTTACTTTTCAGGATCACTTCAACAAGATCAAGGAAATCAACAAGCAACAAGTTCAAGTAGAAAGCACAAAGATAACAAGTCTAACAAAAAAATGAATAGATGAAAATAATCTAGAAGCAAAATATTGTACAGACAAAAAATAAATCAAAGTGCCAATACACAGAGGAAAAGTAGTGTAGGCAACGATTCTTGTGTCAATTGGACAATTATGAGTGCAACCATTGTTCAAATCAACGTAGAGAAGCAAAAATAGGTATCGAAATAAGAAATAAACTAGGAAACAAAGAAAGAAACTAAAAAATATGACAAAACTCACCAAACCTGAGACCAACTTTTTTTTTTAAAAAAATAATATCCCAATCTGCCCAAAATTCCAATAATTGATGAAAAGATTCAGAGAAAACGTTTCTTGATAGGTTCTTGAATAATAAGAACAAATATTGAATGAAAGTTCAAGCAAAGATTCAAAGAATCATTATCTTGGATGTTTCTTGATAGGTTCTTGAATGAAAGATAGACAATCTAGATGAATCTTGAATGATAAGAACAAATCTTCAAAGAATCACAATTTTGGATGTTTCTTGATCAATCTTGAAATTTCTTTTCTTTGCTTTCTATTGTTCACCTTTTTTTCTTTTTTCTACTGTTCACTTTTTTCTTTTCTTTGTATTGTTCACTTTTTTTTTGTTTTTTTAATTGATGATCAAGAAAACAAAGAATCAATTAAGGAAACAAGAACATAAAAAACCAATAATGGCAGATTCATTCCAAGCAATTCTAAGGAATCAACAAAGAAGACAATGAAAGATACGTATGAGTTCAATAGAATTAAGTCAAAGCCCTGATACCAACTGATATGGAAATCCTAAAAAAACAAGGTTCTTGAAACCGCCTAATCCTATTTAATTAAATCCCCGATCTTTATATTCTAAAAACTTGCAAGTTCAAACCCCAGTTATATGAAATTGAGACCGAAACCTAAATAAAACAAAATAATTGAACATGCCACAAGTGATAATCTTGATAAGTGATGCAATCCTTGAAATAACAATAAGAAGAACACACCTTTCTTGAAATCCCCTAATCCTATTGAATCAAAACCCCAATCTTTCTATTCTAAGAACATCCTAGTTCAAACCCCAAATATATGAAATTGAGACCCAAACCCAAAGAAAATTGAAGAATTGAACATGCCACAAGTGATTACCTTGATAAGCGATGCAATCCTTGAAGTAACAATAAGAAGAACACACCTTACTCGAAGAGAATATCTCTCAATTTCGTTAATCAACTAAATCTAATGTTTACAAGGATAAAATAAGGTATTTATACCCTTGCCCACGACCTAAACCTAAAAGGAATAGGTTACAAGACCCTTTAATGCTAAAACAAACCTAATCCTAACTAGTTTAGGAGTTTATAGCCCAATAATGCAATTTGATCCAAATCCACTTAGGATTGGGCTAAACTAACTTAAATAAGACCAAAATAACTTCAATAAACCTAAGGGAGGTGGATGGGCCTAATGGATTACTCTACTTAGGCCTACACACTTGGTTGTCCAAAAATAGTTTTAAATAAACTAAGGCAAGTACTAATAAATACCTAGCCCATATAACAAGTCTCTTTGGGCCTAATAAACAAAGGATAAATAACAAGCCCAATGTACTAAAATAAGTCCATAAGAATAATTAAACTTGTCTTGAAATTTGGCTAAGTGTTAGCCTCTCCACATGCCCTCTCTAGAAGAATCACAAGCTTGACCACTCCACTTGAATTCTCCATAGATGTTTCGGTCTTGTCATCAAGGTAAGATGTAATGTGACTTTGAACAAACCCTTGAAGTGCTTGTTTAAGCCTTGCTGCAAGTTGCCTTGTGATAGGTCCACTTGGAAAAGTAAGCTTGTCTTGGAGTGTTGCACCTTGATCTCCATTGCCATGGCTTCTTGTATCAGGTACCAAGAGTCCTGTTTACTACTCCCAAATACATTGTGGTGCACAGGAGCTATTAAAGTGATGTCAATGTTGTAATCATATTGTCACTTACTACATAACTTATTTTATCAACATTACCAATAATAGTATATGACTTTTACTATATTTATATAATTGAACATGGTATTAGTAATATGTCCATTCTTTAACTTCTTCATCTTTGATGTTGATAATAAGTACAATAATGACATGACATGACATTAAACCATTGATAGATTATGAACATGGTATTATATTCCAGATAGATTGTCTTAATATAATCTATTTTCATAGTCACTTATTAATTAACTTATATGGCATTGTATAATTAATATTACAATCGTAGTATCAATTTCTACATGTTCAAATAATATTACAATTGTTTGGGGTTGAAAGCTTGCATACCCTTTGACGATATCTTAGTAATATTTATATCTAGAATGTTTGCATGGTCAGAGTATATTTAACATGATCACCTTGCACCATGTAATATTAAATTGTGGAATATATCAAAGGATTTGCAATACCATGTAAGTTTGCATGATCTTACATACACAAAAATCTATGTGGCATACACATGTGGCGATCCATGTATCATATAAGAATAGATAGTATAAATGTGCATACTTACTAGATGTGCACATCTAGTCATACAATATTCTATCACATATTTGATATGCTCATTAACTATTATAGTACACAAATGTAATCTATTATAATGTAATATATTCATTGGGGTACACTTATAATAGTTCCTATTGGTTACTTCTAGGATCTATAGATAGTTACCAATAATTGACATATATTGTTTAATCCTTTAAGGACACACCATTGACATTTAGAGCACTTTGCATGGTGACTATGCCTATAAAAAGGCAGTATGCAATATACCCAATATTGGGTAGTATATGCCTAACCATACTTGTAACTACTAATATACTATGTAATATTGAGTTCTATGCTAGGTATGGTTGTTGTATTGGATAGGGTATATATATGTACCAGTTAATGTGTAATAACTGGTACGTTATTATGTAATAGTGATACGGAAACTCCAAGAAAACAAAGTTCTTGAAACGCCCTAATCCTATTGAATCAAAACACTAATCTTTCTATTCTAAGAACATGCTAGTCCAAACCCTAATTATATGAAATTGAGACCCAAACCCAAAGAAAATTGAAGAATTGAACACGCCACAAGTGATTACCTTGATAAGTGATGCAATCCTTGAAGTAATAATAAGAAGAACACACCTTACTTGAAGAGAATATCTCTCAATTTCGTTCATAAACCAAATATGCTGTTTACAAGGATAAAATAAGGTATTTATACCCTTGCCCACGACCTAAACCTAAAAGGAATGGGTTACAAGACCCTTTAATGCTAAAACAAGCCTAATCCTAACTAGTTTAGGAGTTTATAGCCCAATAATGCAATCTGATCCTAATCCACTTAGGATTGGGCTAAACTAACTTAAATAAGACCAAAATAACTAAATAAACCTAAGGGAGGTGGATGGGCCTAAAGGATTACTCTACTTAGGCCCACACACTTGGTTGTCCAAAAATAGTTTTAAATAAACTAAGGCAAGTACTAATAAATACCTAGCCTATAACAAGTCTCTTTAGGCCTAATAAACAAAGGATGAATAACAAGCCCAATGTATTAAAATAAGTCCATAAGAATAATTGGACTTGTCTTGAAATTTGGCTAAGTATTAGCCTCTCCACATGCCCTCTCTAGAAGAATCACAAACTTGACTACTCCACTTGAATTCTCCATGGATGGTTCGATCTTGTCATCAAGGTAAGATGTAATGTGACTTTGAACAAACTCTTGAAGTGCTTGTTTAAGCCTTGCTGCACGTTGCCTTGTAATAGGTCCACTTGGCAAAGTAAGCTTGTCTTAGCGTGTTGCACCTTGATCTCCATTGCCATGACTTCTTGTATCATTCCCTCCCTCCTCAAAAGTATTCGTCCATGAATTAGCCCCTGCATTATCAATGGAGAGAGAACAGCAACATTAAACATAGTAGATACTTGATACTCACCTAGCATGAGATCAATCTGATGTTCAATGCCCCTCAATGGTGGTAGTCCGTTGGGCAAGTCATCTGGAAAGACATCAGAGTATTCCTGTGAAACAAGTTTCATAACCCTATGCACAAAAAGATCAAGGTCAGTCTCACCATAAAACAACTCCTTATACATAAGTAAAACCAATGGTTTCTGTGTGTACATGACCTTCCTCAACTCTTTTCCTTTTGCAAATAAAGTATATTTTTTGTTCCACTCTTCTTTTCACTCTTCTCTCCTTTTTCAACTACACCACTCTCTTTCTTTTGCTCACTAGTGCAATTACTCTCAGTTGGGCCTTTGTTCTTATTTTCTTGAATTGCCTCTTTTTCTTTTTTTCTTTTTAAACTCTTAGCCTCTCCAAGTTTTTGTTCTTCCATGGCTTTTGCAAGTTTCAACTGATCCTCATGAACTTCTCTTGGTGAAAGGGGTGCCAATGTGAAGTATTTCTCCCCGATCTTGAATGAATATCTATTTTTGAATCTATCATGTAGTACATGCCTATCATATTGCCATGGTCTCTCTAATAGTAAATGACCAGCAGGCATAGGAACTACATCACACAACACTTCATCAGAATATCTCCCAATTGAGAATGTCACTAGCACTTGCTTGTTCACCCTAACCTCTCCACACTCATTAAGCCATTGCAACTTATAAGGACTAGAGTGCTTAATGAGAGGCAGCCCCAATTTCTCAACTAAAATTGTGCTTGCAACATTGGTGTAACTACCTCCATCAATTATTAAACTGCACATATTACCCTAAATTAAACATCTGGTGTGAAATATATTCTCCCTTTGTTCCTCAAGCTCCATCTTTTCTTGTACATTGAGAGCTCGCCTCACTACTAATGCTTCGGCTTGGACAAGTTGCTCAACTTCTTCATCAGTGCAATCCTCTAACTCAAGCATATCACTTCCTTCACTATCTTCTGATTCAATTACCCCATCTCGCAAATACATGATTTTCCTATTGGGACATTGGTTTGTCCTATTGACCCAAACCCAAACACTTGAAGCATTTGATGTCTGTTTGCTTAGTGCTAGGATTTTGATCATTAGATATAGGCTCACCTTTAGAGGCTGTCCACTTTTCCTTGGACTTGTCCTTATTGTCATAGGACTTATCCTTGCTCTTTTTCTCCTTCTTTGGCCATTTAGGATCCCAAGAATTTGAAGATCCTGAGGTATTGCCATTGCTGAAACTTTTTCCCTTCAATTGCTTCTCAATCTTCATAGCCATGCTTACTATATCCTCCAACTCTAAGTATTGATGAGGCTCTAACACATTGGTTATCTCTTTATTTAGACCAGGAAGGAACCGAGCCATTATAGCCTCTCTATCCTATAGAAACTAGCAAGTGTTAGAGTAGTGCCCTAAAGGCAATCGCCTTTAGCGCATTTTGTACAAAGTTGTATACATACTTTATGAATAAATAAAGAAAGACATATTTCATTAATTTGATGTTCATATTGATATTGATCTATAAGCAAATTAATGAAGTCCATGATATATGACATAGCATGAAGGAAATTATGATGTGATCATACTACTGAGATTCCTATCATGTGCAATTATGTCAGTATCTAAATTATCCCTAGTCGTAGGATTACTGAAACTGGACATCGGTAATCCAGAAAGACTAGCACATTTCAAGCTCCTTGATTTGATCAAGCAGTGGATCTCAGAAACTGTAAATATGAGATGTTTATGGTTGAGATGTGAATGCTTACTAGAGGTAGTAAGTACATTGGATGACCTGCTATGAGATCATCACATGGATGTCCTATTCTAATGTCAGTGATAATCTCATCATAACAATGGTGCAAATATCCTTAGACTTAAGGTACTCAAAGATATCTTGGATACAGATTCTGTGCTTTGACTCCATTCCTTGTTGCCTTACAGAGGTCGCTCGTAGGGTGGTGCTTGGGTACAGCTTGAGGTATTTGAAGGTAATTGAGTAGCCAATAGAGGATTTACCACTTCGGTATTTTCATAGCAGGTCAATTGGATGACCTGTTATGAGATCATCACATGGATGTCCTATTCTAATGTCAGTGATAATCTCATCATAATAATGGTGCAAATATCCTTAGATTTGAGGTACTCAAAGATATCTTGGATACTGATTCTGTGCTTTGACTCCATTCCTTGTTGCCTTACAGAGGTCGCTCGTAGGGTGGTGCTTGGGTACTGCTTGAGGTATTCGAAGGTAATTGAGTAGCCAATAGAGGATTCACCACTTCGGTGATAGCAGAAGATGATACCCATGGTCTCTTGTCAGGGTGATTACTTGGAAATCTCTGGCCGGAGTACATATGTCATGAAGAGTGTCTTCATTGACATATAAAGTAATGAGTCCCAGGACAAGAACTGATATCACTTGGACTAGATTTGACGTAGTCAATCTAGTAAGAGTTGACACTTTGCCCATACTCATAACCAAGTGGGGTATAGCATGGTGAAAGGACGAATTGCACAATAATTGTCTATGGAAAGGTTCGTGATATGGTTCGTGATGAACATAGGTTCATTCGTCAAACCATTTACTTTCCGGTCAATTGGGGATCATGATGTGTTGCTAGATATCGTTCATGACTTGCTCAGATTAAGTGTTAATCTAAGTGGCCAACATAACCGGGAACCTAATGGCTCACACGCATAAGAGTGACTCGGAGAATTCGTAAAATAGTTTTGGACAGAGATCCAATATATGGAGAGCAATAGGATTAAATGGATGCCGATGAGATCGAGATATGTCCCGATGAGATCGCGACATCGATATTGCTGAGACAGGTCTTTGGTGTTTTTTTCCATACCGGGACCCGGTAGGACCGACCCCAGTGTGACTGGACCACTTTTGCATATATATATATATATATCTT
Organism: Erythroxylum novogranatense; assembly: GCA_029891385.1. NCBI lineage: Eukaryota > Viridiplantae > Streptophyta > Magnoliopsida > Malpighiales > Erythroxylaceae > Erythroxylum > Erythroxylum novogranatense. The sequence goes on from CM057233.1 coordinate 63,384,619, forward strand.
ATTAATTAATTAAGTAATTAATTAATTGATATATATATATATATATATATATATATGTGTCAACGTGGAAAGGAGGAGAAGCTTCTTCTTTTATGCTTTGTCATTAATTGCATTTAATGACTAGAAGACAAAAAAATGAAAGTGAGAAGAGTGATGATCGTTGGTTTTGGTAAAAAAAAAGGAAGATAGGTTTTGAAGGAAAAAGGTTTTCCTCTCTTCTTCATCATCGATTTTCATGCTTCATCTTCTCCAAGCTTCTTCTCCTTCATCGTTTTCTCCAAGCTCTCCAAGAATAAGGTAAGAGCTAGCACTTTTTTCCTTATTCTAGCTATTCTCGGGTCAAAGGGTTTGCCCCGGTTAGGTTCTCCGATCTCTGCGTAGATACCGTTAGAAACGGCCTCCTTTGGTCGTTATGGTTTGACTTGGTTATATAGACACATGGATCCTGGCTTTCGGGAAGGTCCCGGAATAATTTTTTTTTGTTTTCCGCACGTGTGCATGTGATGTACACACCGGGATTTTTTTACAGTGGTATCAGAGCCACTTGTGTCGTATATAACGAAGAAATCATAACAAGGTTGGAGCTGCCTATTGGTTGTGACGATGATGCATGTTGGCTGTGTTAAATTCGAAATCAGTATAGAAATATTGTTTTCAAAATTTTCTTGCCCAGATGTGCTCATCAGATGTTGTTGAATATGTCTGTGGAAGGAAGGAATTTATCAATGTGATTTGATATGGTTTTGCTAATTTATTCCCTAATGTTCTGGTTGCTGTGTTTGTGCACATTCCTTGAACAGGCATGCTTGTAAATTCGAGAATAAATTGTAGAAAATTTTTTTTTCGGATTTTCTTTCACCGACATGTCTTTAAGATGTTTATGAATGTCTATGAGGATGAAAAAATATTTTCGAGGTGATTTACTATTTATTTGAGAATTTATCGTGTGCTGTTGGGAATATCTATGTTGAGGAACACAGATTCAACATTGGATTTGTTGCTGAGGTTGGTTGAGTTTTTGTTGGACATAAATCCTGAAAAAATTCATGGAGCATTTTGTGAACATGTAGTAACCTCTGTAATTTTCTCGGAATTTATTGAAATTGTTTCAATGAGTTTTTCAAGTAAAAGACAGAGCTTGGCAGTTTTGAGAAAGTTGCTGGAACTGTTTTGTTTGGAATGATTGATTGTGTATTTCTCGATTCCAATGCCTTAGATTATTTTTAATGTTATTAGAAATATGTTACATTGATGTTGTATTCTTTCCAAACTGATTTTCTTGAAATTGGGTTTCCAAAAATTTTTGTATGTCAAATTTGTCACATTAGCGTCTCGTTAGTGTATTTCGTTGTCTTGATTGTTTTGGCCGTCACCAATTTTGTGACCAATGCCGAAGTAGTCTTGATAAAGTGTAGATTACCTAGAGATACCTAGGGTGATAGTTTGATATTCTCAAATTATTTGAAAATCTAAGTGAATAATAGTGTATTCATCAATTTCAAGTTCTTCATGTATAGTATGATTATATATGGTAAGCATGATACAATGAAAGTGTTTCATTGATACATCAAAGTAAAGAATATTACACTTGGTATTGTGAATTGGAACTGAACGGATTGAGAAATTAGTCGATTAGAAAGCATTTCCACATATATAAGTCGACTTATACATGCATAAGTCGACTTGTATTCTCAGGTAAATCGACTTACACATGCATAAGTCGACTTGTATTCTCAAGTAAGTCGACTTACACATGCATAAGTCGACTTGCTCGTGTACAGAAGTCGACTTGCACAATGGTATAAGTCGACTTGTACGTGTATAGTATCATAAGTCGACTTACACAATGGTATAAGTCGACTTGTACGTGCACAATAGCATAAGTCGACTTACACATGCACAAGTCGACTTACAACATGCTTAGGTGGGATGATGGATGATTATAGGTATAGACTCAATGTGATTGATGAAATGCTCTAAATCATTTCATATAGTCATGGTGACTATAATCCTACAACTTGGATGAGACCAGAGTTTGAAATCTCTCACATAGAATATGAAAACTAACGCCTTCCATTAATATGGGAAGAACCAGAGTTCTTATAGCGTTCGGGTTATTGGGTAAACCCAAGCTCACTCTATACGGATATGTTCGAATCATGAAAATAAGATTTTCGGATTAATGGGTCGGTTTTCACTAGAAGCGTTGATTTGTTGAGTAAACTCAAGGTTAACGTAGATAGAGGCGAAATTGGGTAGTGTACATTAGATGTACGCGCATCAAGAGTTGATAACCCAATGTGTGTGCATACATCACGAGTTGATAGCACTAGTCGATAATTACACCTATGATGTAACTGGTATGACAGATACCTGCCGATTGATCTAAGGTGGCTTGTTGGGTAAATCCAAGGTCATTTTAGTAATGTCAGATATCTATGATGCAATTGGTATGACCAATACCTATCGATTGACCTAAGGTGGCTTGTTGGATAAACCCAAGGTCATTTTTAGTAATGTCGGATATCGACCCACTAGGACATTTTGTCATAATATTTCTTGGACTCATAATGAGGGTTATGGATTCTTTGAAACTAGTGGGAGCCATATGCATGTCATGCAAGTCCTTATGATGATGCATGTAATTCTATTCTAACATTCTGTCTCTCTTTCTCTTTAGGTTGATTAAAGATGTCTTTTAGTGTGAATTTGCGCTCACTTATGGACTCTAATAAATTAACTGGACCTAATTTTCTCGATTGGCTGAGAAATCTGAGAATTGTTCTCAGATCTGAGAAACTGAGCTATGTCCTAGATGTTCCACTTCCTGATCCACCTGTTGTTGATGCTTCTGATGAGGATCAGAAAGTATATCGTAAGCATCTCAAAGACAGTGACATGGCTACCTGTATTATGCTCGCCTCTATGTCACCAGAGCTGCAGAAGCAGCATGAGTCTATGGATGCTAATACCATAGCGTTTCATCTTAGAGAGCTTTTCGATGAGCAAGCTCGGTCTGAAAGGTTCGAGACCTCGAGGCTACTCTTCACTACTAAGATGACTCCAGGTTCATCTGCAGTGCAGTATGCACTGAAGATGAATGGGTATATTGAGAGGTTGACCGTCTTAGGGTTTGTTATGGATTATGAATTAAGTATTGACTTAATTTTGGTTGGATTGTCTGATAGTTATTCACAGTTTGTGTTAAACTATCGGATGAACCAAATATCCACGACAATCCCTGAGTTGATCAATCTTCTCAAGACAGCAGAGCAATCTATCAAGAAGGATAGCAAGGCAGTGCTCGTGGTGGACTCTTCTTCTTCTGGTTCAAAGAAAAAGAAACTGAAAAAGAAAAGGTCTAAGAAACCAAAAGGAAATACAGCCAAAAAGAAAACCAAAGAAACTGCACCAAAAGGAACTTGCTTCCATTTTGGCAAGACTGGTCACTGGAAGCGAAACTGTAAGGTCTATCTAGAAGAATTGAAGCAGAAGAAGGCATCAGATGCCTCGACTCCTTCAGGTATGTTTGTCATTGAGGTTAATACTATTTCTGACCACAACATATGGGTATTAGATACCGGTTGTGGCTCACACATATGCAATGATATGCAAGGCCTCAGGGATAGTAGACAGCTCATGAAGGGAGAACTAGACCTGCGTGTAGGAAATGGAGCAAGAGTTGCTGCATTAGCCGTAGGCACTTTTTTTTACTCCCCAGTGGGCTTGTAATTAAACTGGATGAATGTTATTTTGTACCTGTTTTAACAAAGAACATATTGTCTGTTTCTTATTTAAATAGAGCTGGTTTCCATTTGACTTTTAGTAGCAATGGTTGTTCTATTAGTTTGAATGGAATTCTCTATGGTACTGGTACGTTATGCAATAGAATTTACATATTAGATATGTCACATCCAATTATGAATGTCAATGACACAAAAAGACATAAACGAGATAATTTAAAATCAACTTACTTATGGCATTGTCGCCTTGGCCATATAAATGAGAGACGCATAGCTAAGCTCCATAAGAGTGGTAATTTAGGGTCATTTGATTATGAAATCATATGACATATGTGAATCTTGTTTATTAGGCAAGATGACTAAGTTACCCTTTAAGGGAAAGGGTGAACGAGCGACTGGAGTATTAGACCTAATACATTCAGATGTATGTGGTCCGATGTCCATCCATGCTAGAAGTGGTTGTCTTTACTTCATTACCTTTATCGATGATTATTCTCGATATGGGTACCTGTATCTGATGAGATACAAATCTGAAGCATTTGAAAAGTTCAAACAATTCAGAAATGAAGTAGAAAACCAAATTGGGAAAAGTATCAAAACATTATGATCCGATCGTGGTGGGGACTACTTAGACCAACTATTTTTAGATTATCTCAAAGATAATGAGATTTTATCTCAATGGACTCCACCTTACACACCACAGCATAATGGTGTGGCAGAGAGGAGAAATCGAACCTTGTTAGACATGGTACGATCGATGATGGGCTTTGCAAAGTTACCAAAATCCTTTTAGGGGTATGCACTCTAGACAGCTGTTTACTTGCTAAACAGAGTTCCATCAAAGACAGTTGATGTTACTCCATATGAGATGTGGACTAACAAAAGACCCTATCTTACTCATTTGAAAGTTTGGGATTGTCCTGCTTATGTGAAGCGGATACAGTCAGATAAACTTGATGCAAAATCTGACAAGTGTTTGTTTGTAGGATATCCTAAAGAAACAATGGGATATCAATTCTACCTTGCTAAGGAACAAAAGGTGTTTGTTTCAAAGTATGCTGTCTTTTTAGAGAAAGAGTTTCTTTTACAAGAAGACAGTGGGAGCAAAATTGAACTTGAAAAAGTTCAAGATGCTCAAACAGTCGCAGATCAACTTCCTAAACTTGAAACTATGACTCATACAGATGAAGTAACAGTTCAACCTTCTACAACACACGAAATTCGTAGGTCACGTAGGATACGCTCTGTTCCCGAGAGATATGGATTTCTCGTCAATGAACAGAATGACGTATTGCTCATAGAAGATAATGAGCCTACCACCTATTAAGAGGTTCTGAAGATTTCAGAGTCTGAGAAATGGCTTCATGCCATGAAGGCTGAAATGGATTCCATGTATGAAAACCAAGTATGGACTTTGTTTGAGGCACCCGAAGGAATAAAACCCATAGGGTGTAAATGGGTTTTCAAAAAGAAAACCGACATGGATGGTAATGTGATTACCTATAAAGCAAGGCTTGTGGCTAAAGGTTTTCGTCAAAGACAAGGAATTGACTACGACGAGACCTTCAGCCCAGTAGCAATGCTTAAATCCATTAGGATACTCCTAGCCATTGCCACTCATTATGATTATGAGATATGGAAAATGGATGTGAAGATGCTTTCCTAAATGAAAATCTAATGAGGATGTATATGACACAACCCGAGGGCTTCATCTCCTATGATGGCGAAAAGTTATGCAAGCTTCAGAAATCTATCTATGGATTGAAACAAGCATCCAGGAGTTGGAATATCCGTTTTGATGAGGTAATCAAAGAGTTTGGTTTCTCACAAAATCCGGATGAACACTTTGTGTATAAGAAGGTTAGTGGGACTGCAATCGTATTCCTTGTGCTATATGTAGATGACATATTATTACTAGGAAACGATGTCTCTATGCTACAATCTGTGAAAATTTTGTTGTCCAAACAATTTGCCATGAAAGACCTTGGTGAAGCAACTTATATCCTTGGGATAAAGATTTATAGAGATAGATCAAAAAGATTGCTTGGTCTTTCACAATCAACGTACATAGACAAGATGCTAAAGAGGTTTAGCATGGAACAATCCAAGAGATGATACCTTCCCATCCCTCATGGGATAACACTCTAGAAATCTGTGTCCTAAGACACAAAATGAGAGGATGCGCATGAATATGATCCCGTATGCATCTGCAGTAGGATCTATCATGTATGTTATGCTATGTACGATACCCAATGTATCATATGCTCTAAGTGTTACGATCAGATACCAATCGGATCCTAGTGAGGGTCACTGGGTGACTGTCAAGAATATCCTCAAGTACTTGCGAAGGACTAAGGATGTTTTCTTAGTATATGGAGATGGAAATCTCCAGGTGAGCGGGCATACAGATGCTAGTTTTCAATCTGATAAGGATGATTCCAAATCTCAATCAGGTTATATATTCACACTGAATGGCGAGGAGGTCAGTTGGAAGAGTTCCAAACAAGAGACAACTGCCGATTCAACAACCGAGGCAGAGTACATTGCCGCTTCAGACGCAACAAAGGAAGCAGTTTGGATCAAAAAGTTCATTACTGAACTTGGTGTCGTTCCTAGTTGTGATGGGCCCATACAGTTGTATTGTGACAACAATGGGGCTATTGCGCAGGCGAAGGAACCAAGTCTCATCAACAATCCAAACACGTACTCCGCAGATATCACCTGATTAGGGAGATCATTGGTCGAGGTGATGTCCAGATAGAGAGAATTCCCACCGAGCAGAATATTGCTGATCCGTTGACAAAGCCATTGTCACAGAAAAATTTTGATTCTCATGTACTCGCCTATGGTATTAGATATCAAGGCGATTGGCTTTAGGTCAAGTGGGAGATTTTGTTAGAGTAGTTTCCTAAAGGCAATCGACTTTAGCGCATTTTGTACAAAGTTGTGTACATACTTTATGAATAAATAAAGAAAGGCATATTTCATTAATTTGATGTTCGTATTGATATTGATCTATAAGCAAATTAATGAAGTCCATGATATATGACATAGCATGAAGGAAATTATGATGTGATCATACTACTGAGATTCCTATCATGTGCAATTATGTCAGTATCTAAGTTATCCCTAGTCGTAGGATTACTGAAACTGGACATCGGTAATCCTGAAAGACTAGCACATTTCAAGCTCCTTGATTTGATCAAGCAGTGGATCTCAGAAACTGTAAATATGAGATGTTTAAGGTTGAGATGTGAATGCTTACTAGAGGTAGTAAGTACATTGGATGACCTTCTATGAGATCATCACATGGATGTCCTATTCTAATGTCAGTGATAATCTCATCATAGCAATGGTGCAAATATCCTTAGACTTGAGGTACTCAAAGATATCTTGGATACTGATTCTGTGCTTTGACTCTATACCTTGTTGCCTTACAGAGGTCGCTCGTAGGGTAGTGCTTGGGTACAGCTTGAGGTATTTGAAGGTAATTGAGTAGCCAATAGAGGATTCACCACTTCTGTGATAGCAGAAGATGATACCCATGGCCTCTTGTCAGGGTTATTACTTGGAAATCTCTGGCCGGAGTACATATGTCATGAAGAGTGTCTTCATTGACATATAAAGTAATGAGTCCCAGGACAAGAACTGATATCACTTGGACTAGATTTGACGTAGTCAGTCTAGTAAGAGTTGACACTTTGCCCATACTCATAACCAAGTGGGGTATAGCATTATGAAAGGACGAATTGCACAGTAATTGTCTATGGAAAGGTTCGTGATATGGTTCGTGATGAACATAGGTTCATTCCTCAAACCAATTACTTTCCGGTCAATTAGGGGTCATGATGTTTTGCTAGATATCGCTCATGACTTGCTCAGATTAAGTGTTAATCTAAGTGGCCAACATAACCAGGAACCTAATGGGTCACACGCATAAGAGTGACTCGGAGAATTTGCAAAATAGTTTTAGACAGAGATTCATTATATGGAGAGCAATAGGATTAAATGGATCCCGATGAGATCGAGATATGTCCTGATGAGATCGCGACGTCGATATTACTAAGATAGGTCTTCGGTGTTTTTTCCATATCGGGACCCGGTAGGACCGACCCCAGTGTGACTGGACCACTTCAGCATTTATATATATATATCTTATTAATTAATTAAGTAATTAATATATATATATATATATAGTGTCAACGTGGAAAGGAGGAGAAGTTTCTTCTTTTATGCTTTGTCATTAATTGCATTTAATGACTAGAAGACAAAAAAATGAAAGTGAGAAGAGTGACGATCGTTGGTTTTGGTAAAAAAAGGAAGATAGGTTTTGAAGGAAAAAGGTTTTCCTCTCTTCTTCATCATCGATTTTCAAGCTTCATCTTCTCCAAGCTTCTTCTCCTTCATTGTTTTCTCCAAGCTCTCCAAGAACAAGGTAAGAGCTAGCACTTTTTTCCTTGTTCTAGCTATTCCCGGGTCAAAGGGTTTGCCCGGTTAGGTTCTCCGATCTCTGCGTGGATACCGTTAGAGACGGTCTCCTTTGGTCGTTATGGTTTGACTTGGTTATATAGACACATGGATCCTGGCTTTCGGGAAGGTCCCAGAATAAAAATTTTTTGTTTTCCGCACCGTGTACATGTGATGTACACACCGGGATTTTCCTACAACAAGTCCATGAAAAGATCTCACCTGAGTAACACTTATAGGTCTTGGCCACTCCCTAATTGCCTTGACCTTTTATTGGTCCACCTCAATTCCATTAGAAGAAACAACATAACCAAGAAATATGACACGATCCATGCAAAATGTACACTTCTTTAACTTAGCATACAACTTTTCTACCCTTAGTGCATCTAACACAAGCCTAAGATGCTCATTAATGCTTTTGCTATAGATCAATATGTCATGAAAATATACCACAACAAACTTACCAATAAATGACCTCAAAACATGATTCATCAAACGCATAAATGTAATAGGAGCATTAGTTAAGTCAAAAGGCATCACAAGCCACTCATATAAACCATGTTTTGTTTTAAAAGCAGTTTTCCATTCATCACCAATTTTCATTCTAATCTGATGGTAACCACTCATAAGATCAATTTTGGCAAACACACATACACCATGCAATTCATCAATCATATCATCCAATCTAGGTATAGGATGGCGATACTTTACCGTTATCTTGTTAACAACTCTGCAATCCACACACATGCGCCAACTCCCATCCTTCTTTGGAACCAATATCACTGGCACGACACAAGGACTAAGACTCTCCCTGATGTGTCCCTTTTGTAGCAATTCTTCCACTTGCTTTTGGAGTTCTTTAGTTTCTTCAGGATTTGCCCTATAAGCTGGTCTATTTAGAATCTGCGCCCCAGGCATGAAGTCAATCTGATGTTCTATTCCTCTAATAGGTGGCAATTCCTTAGGCAACACCTCCGGAAAAACATCTCCATACTCCTACAAAAGAGAAACAACACTACTAAGCAAACAAGGGTCAAGGCCATATTCTTTAAAATAAGCATGCTTGTACAAGAGTACAAACAAACATCTCCTTTCCACACAAGCAACCCTTACATCTCTCATTTTTTCATAGACGTTTTGTTTCTTTCTACCCTCTCTCTCATTTGGGCCTTTTAATTGAATTTCTTTTAAGGCCTCTTTCCCCACTTTTCTTCTCTCACTCTCGGCCTCACTTTCTATCTTTTCTTTTGATTTAAATTTCTGCTCCCCTTTTGCAAGGTTCTCAACCTTTCCCTCAATTTTTCTATTATCATGCTTTTCTTGAAGTTTTTCGTCCTGTCTTTGTTGCATTGCCTCCATACTCCTTTTTAATTGCATTTGGTCCTCATATACCTCTTTTGGTGCCAATGGAGCAAGAACAAATTTCTGATCTCCAATAGTGATACGGCAACAACCTAGAATCAATGTCTAGATCACCTCCGTTTTAATTATTGTTCCCAAACCTAAATTCAATCAATCTAACAAGACCCTTCACCCCCAAAACAGCAAGGAATTGGTAAAAAAGATTATAAGATTGTAGGAATTGAATTAACACCACAAGTTAGAACTTACTTGATAAGTTGAATCAATCCTTAAGGTAAAACAAGCAAGAATCTCAATTCTCTCTTGAAGAATGCTTTCTGATTTTATTGATCTCTCTTCAAACTAGTGTTCATGCCTAAAGCAAGGGTTTAAATACCCTTTGCAATATAAACCCTAACAAAGATAACCTAAAAACCCTAAAGAAAGCCCAAAGTATCAAAAAGGCCTTCTTGAAACAAATCTGCCCAAGAACAAATCCCACATGGATTTGGGCTTCAAAACTAATTAAAATTGACTAGTCCTAGACCAAATAGGATAAGAAAACCATAAAAATAGAAGACTAACTTAAGAGGGGCGAATTGGGCTTCTAAACTAGGCCCACAAGCTTGGTTCCTTAAAATAAAACATGCACATGACTTTTTTAATGAAGCACATGCACACTTAATGCAAATCAGCCCATGAAAAAGCCTAAAAGAAGTCCACATGCCCTTTATAAGATAAAATAAGCCCAAGCCCATTGATTAGACTTGTGCTTTTGAAAATTAGCTAAGTGTTAGCCCTCTTGATTTGATGCCTCCAATGCGCACACACACTTAGGTGTCTTCCTAAGCTCTTTCCCAAACTTGATCAACAAAACTTCTTGAAATTCTTGTGAAACAAAAGCTTGTACATAAATCTGAAATTGTGCTTTGAGCTTGTTAGAGCGTGACCTTGTAATTGGACCCATTGGCATCCTCAAATCTTCATTGCCTTGGTGAGTTGTATCATTCCCTCCCTCCTCAAAAGGATTCGTCCTCGAATCAAGACCTACATTATCAAAGGGAGATAAATCAGAAACATTAAAAGTAGCACTAACACCATACTCACCTGGCAAATCCACCCTATAGGCATTGTCATTAATGCGTTCAAGCACTTGAAAAGGACCATCCCCTCTAGTATCAAGCTTAGACTTCCTTTGTTTAGGAAATCTCTCCTTCCTGAAGTGCACCCAAACCCAATCTCTAGGTTCAAACTTCATCACCCTACGACCTTGATTAACTCTTTGAGCATACTTCTTGTCCTTTTCGTCAATGTGCTGCCTAGCTTTCTCATGTATTTTCTTAACCAATTCGGCCCTTTGCTGCCCATCTACATTAACAATCTCATTCAAGGGTAAAGACAACAAATCCAATGGAGTTAATGGGTTAAAACCATACACAATCTCAAATGGAGAATAACCTGTAGAAGAATGAATGCTTCTATTATATGCAAACTCAATCAAAGGCAAACAATCTTCCCAAGCTTTCAAATTTTTACCCACAACAGCACGCAATAAAGATCCTAAGGTTCTATTAACCACTTCAGTTTGTCCATCTGTTTGGGGATGACAATTTATAGAAAACAAAAGTTTTGTTCCCAATTTTTTCCCTAGAACACGCCAAAAATGACTTAAAAACTTAGAATTCCTATTTGAAACAATGGTTCTAGGAATGCCATGCAACCTAACAACATCCCTAAAAAACAAATCAGCAACATGTGTAGCATCATCAGATTTATGACATGTAATAAAATGAGCCATTTTACTAAATCTATCAACTACAACAAAGATGCTATGATGTGGAACCCCAAGACCCTTAATCGTCCCTTAGAACTCGTTATCAATCAAATCAGAATTTGTTTCTCAACAAAGCAATCAGGATAATATTTGTTCTTACTACACCCAAGAACACTTACGACAAGAACCCAAGTTAATTTGCAGAAATCCCCTTGAACCCCAATCAGATAAGTACTCAAGAACACAAGAAATAGGAATTAAAATTGATAACAAAAGATAAACTCAATTGCAATCAATAAGAACACCTTGTGCATAAACATAAAAGAAAGCAAACTCTCTCTTCAATGTTGAGAGGGAGGTGGCTGCTGGAGAGAATAAGATGGAGATCTGAATATCAGAACCACCAAAACCCTAAAACATGCTTAATTTATACCTAAACCTAATGGATTTCGAAATGGGCTTAAGTAGAATAACAAGGGGCCCATGTATTCTAACTTAAAAAGCTAAATTAAACCCATAAACCAAGTCTGAAATAGAAGAGATTAAAACCAACGTGGCCCCCCTTGAAATGTGGCCCATTTCACTTATTCTAACCCCAAAAGAGACAAATAAAACAACCCATAACAAACAAACCCAAATTTGACCCAAAACAAGCTCAAAACACAAACATCCCAAACTAGTCTGTTAGCCCAATTATGTAGACATACTTAGGCTCCAAAACATTTCCATATATGGACTTGCCATACTTGGATAGCCCACTTTCAACATGGTTTTGCACATAAGTTTGGAGTTGCTCCTTCAGACGCTTTGCTCGAGACCTTGTGACTGGACCGACAAAACTTTCCATACTGGGAAAACCTTCCATGTTGGCACTTGAATGATCTTTTTTTGCTTGTTTTGCTTGAACAGCCTCAATATGATTTCCCATGACATTGCCTTGCACTTTAGCTCCATTTTCTAAATTGCTGCTTGTAGCATTTTGAATGCCATTTGTATCATTTCCCCCTCAAAATGGTTCGTCCTCGAATCTTCACCTTCATCAAAATCAAAAAGAGATAGGTCAGATACATTAAAGGTACTAGAAACAGCATACTCACCAGGAAGATCAACTTTGTATGCATTGTCATTGATCTTAGCAATGATTTGAAATGGTCCATCACCACGAGCATCCAATTTAGATTTTCTTTTGGAAGGAAACCGTTCCTTGCGCATGTGCACCCATACCCAATCTCCTGGTTCAAAGGTTACCATGCGTCTTCCTTTGTTCACTTGGGTAGCAACTTGTTGATTTGTCTTCTCAATCCTTTTTCGTGCTTTATTGTGAATGGCCTTAACCATTTCAGCCTTTTTAAGCCCATCTAAGTTAGAGATCTCACTTAAAGGAATAGGTATAAGATCCAAAGGGGTTAGTGGTTTAAAACCATACACAATCTCAAAAGAAGAAAATCCAGTAGAAGAATGCACACTTCTATTATAAGCAAACTCAACAAATGGCAAAAGTTCTTCCCAAGTCTTTACATTGCTTCTAATTAAAGCACACAACAAGGTACCAAAAGTCCTATTTACTACTTCAGTCTGACCATCAGTTTGAGGGTGTGATGAAGTAGAAAATAACAACTTAGTCCCCAGTTTAGACCAAAGTACACGCCAAAAATGACTAAGAAACTTAACATCTTGGTCAGATACAATAGTCTTAGGAATGCCATGCAAACGTACTACCTCGCGGAAAAACAAATCGGCAATGTGAGATGGATCATCAGTTTTATGACATCGAACAAAATGAGCCATTTTAGAAAAACGATCCACTACAACAAAAACTGAATCTCGTCCTTTCTTAGTCCTTGGTAACCCCAAAACAAAGTCCATAGAAATATCAACCCAAGGATGAATAGGAACAGGTAATGGCATGTATAACCCATGTGGTTGAACTCTAGACTTAGCTTGCCTACATGATATGCAACGTGAACAGATTTTCTCAACGTCTTTGCGCATATTTGGCCAAAAGAAATGCTCATGCAACATACTCAATGTCTTGTCTATACCAAAATGTCCCATGAGCCCCCCACTATGTGCTTCACGAACAAGTAATTCTCGAATTGAACTATTAGGCACACATAATTTCCCTTTCTTAAATAGAAATCCTTCATGCCTATAAAAATCATTGAATGCAGCATGTTCACAAGCAACAAACACATTTGAAAAATCAGCGTCATGTGCATACAATTCTTTCATGTGCTCAAATCCCAACAACTTAGAAGAAAGAGTTGAAATCAAAGAATACCTTCTAAAGAGTGCATCAGCTACAACATTCTCTTTTCCTTGCTTGTATTGTATCACATATGGGAAGGATTCAATGAATTCCACCCATTTCACATGTCGCTTATTCAACTTGCTTTGCCCCTTCAGATGGCGCAATGATTCATGGTCGGTGTGAATTACAAATTCTTTAGGCAGCAGATAATGTTGCCATGTCTCTAATGTCCTCACCAACACATATAGCTCGTTGTCATAAGTTGAGTAGTTGAGTTGTGCTCCATTTAGCTTCTCACTAAAATAAGCAGTTGGTCTTTTTTCCTGCATCAAAACAGCACCTATACCAATCCCGGAAGCATCACATTCGATTTCAAAAGTTAATTCAAAATTAGGCAGCCTCAACAATGGTGCATTACTTAACTTATCCTTTAATAATGCAAATGCATGCTCTTGCTCTTTTCCCCAAAAAAACCCTTTATCTTTTTTCATGATTTCAGTCAATGGGGCAGCAATTGCACTAAAATCTTTGACAAATCTCCTATAGAAACTTGCCAAACCATGAAAACTCCTTACCTCTTTAACATTCTTAGGTTTCGGCCATTCATGTATAGCCTTTACCTTTTCGCTATATACTTCAATTCCTTTTGCACTCACCACATATCCCAAGAAAATGATGCGATCAATGCAAAATGTACATTTCTTCATGTTAGCATACAATTGAAATTTGCGCAACACATCAAACACACATTTTAAATGAATGACATGTTTTTCAATAGATTTGCTATACACTAGAATGTCATTAAAATAGACAACTACAAACTTGCCAATAAATTCTCGTAAAACATGGTTCATTAAACGCATAAAGGTACTTGGTGCATTAGTTAAGCCAAATGGCATTACCAACCACTCATACAATCCATGTTTAGTTTTAAAGGCAGTTTTCCATTCATCACCCGGTTTCATTCTAATTTGGTGATAACCGCTCTTCAAGTCAATTTTAGAAAAGATGCATGCGTCATGTAACTCATCTAACATATCATCAAGTTGAGGTATGGGATATCGATATTTTACCGTTATTTTGTTGACAGCTCTGCAATCCACACACATACGCCAACTTCCATCCTTCTTTGGTACCAACAAAATGGGTACTGCACATGGGCTTAAGCTCTCTCTTATATGTCCTTTCTCCAAAAGTTCTTCCACTTGCTTTTGCAATTCTTTAGTCTCCGCAGGATTGCTTCGATAGGCTGGTCTATTTGGTATGGCAGCCCCAGGAATGAGATCGATTTGATGTTCAATTCCTCGCAAAGGTGGTAAACCTTGAGGTAGATCATCGGGAAAGACATCACTATATTCCTGCAAAACATCAATCACAACACTAGGCAAAGTAGGGTCAAGATCGTTAGTTGAAAAAGAAGCCTCTTTGTACAAAAGTACAAACATTGGCATGTTTGTCATCAAAGCTCTCTTCACATCCCTCACTTTTGCATAGAAATTCAATTTTCTTTCTTCTTTTCTCTCATTTCTCTCTTCTTTTCTCTCATTGGCTGAATTATCTTCATTCTTTTTCTCTTTAGATTTGCCTTCTGTTTTTCTCTCACTCTCCTTTTTCTCTTTCTTTTCTCTTTCTTTCTCATTTTCTTTTCTTTTTCTCTCAGCCTCTTTTTGTGCAAATTCATCATAGGATTTTTCAAGTTGCATTTGGTCTTCAAAATTTTGTTTTGGTGTCAAAGGTAAAAGTGTATAACTTTTGCCCTCTTTCTCCACTACACACCTATTCAAATACCCATCATGCATCACTCTTCTATCCCATTGCCATGGTCTACCCAACAACATATGACTAGCTTGCATTGGAACCACATCACATGTAACTTCATCACTATACTTCCCAATAGTAAATGGCACCCTCACTTGTCTTTGGACTCTCACTTCCCACTATTATTAAGCCACTTGTAATTTGTAAGGTCAGGATGTTTAGTGGTTTCTAGTCCCAATTTATCAACAAATAATGTACTAGCCACATTCACACAACTACCCCATCAACAATCACACTACACACTTTCCCACTAACTAAGCATCTAGTATGAAAGATATTTTCTCGTTGAGTCTCACCCCCTCTTGGTCTTCTTTATATTGTGCACTCAAAGCACGCCTAGTCACCATCAATCTACCCTCCATAGGCAACTCCCCATCACTACCATCCTCCAAGGAAGGCATCTCATCATCGACATCACTCTCATCGTCGATTTCAACCTCACCACCACGCATCACCATTACTCTTTTGTTTGGGCATTGTGAAGCTATATGACCAAATCCCAAACATTTAAAACATTTGATATCTCTATTTCTGTTAGTGTGGGAAGTAGAAATACCTTTGTTTTTGTTGTCGAATGGTTCTTTTGACTTGGTTTTGTCATCTCTTTTGAATTGGGCAGCCTTGTTATCATTCCTCCAATTCGACTTCCATTGGGAATTTTGAGTCGAATATGTGTTGGCTTGCCTCGCAATTCCCTTTCGCTTTAATTGCTTTTCTATTTTCATGGCCATATGTACCATGTCTTCTATCTCCACATAATGTTGAAGCTCTACCACATTAGCATTATCTCTGTTGAGTCCATTGAGAAACCTTGCCATGGTGGCTTCTTTATCTTCCTCCACATTTGCCCTTATCATTGTTATCTCCATCTCTTTATAGTAGTCCTCCACACTCTTTGATCCTTGAACAAGGCTTTGCAATTTTTGATGCAATTCCCTATAATAGTGGCTAGGAACAAAACGTCTTCTCATAATGGCTTTCATCTCCTCCCATGTTTGGATAGAACGTTCTCTATTTCTCCGTCTACTCATAATCAATTGGTCCCACCACACAATGGCATACTCACTAAACTCTACGGCAGCAAGCTTTACCTTCTTTTCTTCTGAGTAATTATGACACTCAAAAATGAGCTCCACCTTTCTTTCCCATTCCATGTATGCCTCAGGATCATTTTTGCCCAGAAATGATGGAATTTTCATTTTGATACTTCCTAGGTTTCTGTCAAGATCATTTCGACCCCTCCTTGCTCCTCCATAGTTTCTACCTTCATTTATCATGGTGGCTTGATCATCAAACTCTTCATTATATTCATCTTCAATTGGACGTGTTGGTTGTCTTCTCGGACTTGGAACATGTTGGCCAGAACCCTTGTCAATTCTTTCACTCATGTCCCTCATCATGATTTGCATTCTTTGGAACTCCTGTTGCGTGGCTTTTAGAATGAAAGCTTGATCTTGTTTCTCAACCCCACTTTCTTGAGAATCCATGGCCAATCTGAAAATTTCAACAAGGATAACAAAAAAATATTCCTCACAAACATTCCCTCACATGTTTACTCTCGAAGTAACGACACAACTCTCGTGTTTTCACTCAAACTTGGCTTTTTCCCTCTTTTGAGCTCACACACTCTTGCCTTTTACCACTCAAGCAATCTTTCAATGTTTATACTTAAGGGCCAAATCAAACAGCAATCAGATATCTTAATGCAACCAATTTTAATTGAGAATTTGCAAGGAAAAACCTAAACAAAGAAGGAAAACACGCAAAATACTAGAAGCAAAAATGACGCAAACAACAAAACTGAAAGCACACACTTGAATTACCAATAAGTGTATGATGATTTTTTTTCTTTTGTAAGGCAACAATGAATCAATATTACAGCCTTTCTAATGTAATAGATGCAAATGGGCAGATTCAATAACAGAAAACTAAAGGATGCAAGCAAATGACGAAATCTGGAATTTTATATCAGAAACTTGAAATTCCCAAATGGAACCCCAAATTATCACTCAAAACACTCAAACAAAAACAAAATGTAAAGTATGGATTTGGCCAGCAACTAAACTCAATTGAAAAGAATTAGAAACGAACAGTACCAAAATTGCGCTATTTATACCTAAACTATTCTGAAATTTCAAACACCCAAACAGCAGCTATAATCATGTTTTCCCTTGAACTTTTAATGTTTTCCAGAAGATTTGAAACCAACAAAATCGAAAATAACAGTTGTTCAGCTCAATTGCACGATTTTGTATATGTAAGATCTGGAAATTTTATGTTTGAAACAAACAGCCTACAAGAACGATTTTTTTTTGTTTTTCAGTCAAAACGGAATAAATACTTACTTGATTGGAACCAATGCTCTAATACCAAATGATGCGGAACCCCAAGACCCTTAATCGTCCCTTAGAATTCGTTACCAATCAAATCAGAATTTGTTTCTCAACAAAGCAATCAGGATAATATTTGTTCTTACACCCAAGAACACTTACGACAAGAACTCAAGTTAATTTGCAGAAATCCCCTCGAACCCCAATCAGATAAGTACTCAAGAACACAAGAAATAGGAATTAAAATTGATAACAAAAGATAAACTCAATTGCAATCAATAAGAACACCTTGTGCATAAACATAAAAGAAAGCAAACTCTCTCTTCAATGTTGAGAGGGAGGTGGCTGCTGGAGAGAATAAGATGGAGATCTGAATATGAGAACCACCAAAATCCTAAAACATGCTTAATTTATACCTAAACCTAATGGATTTCGAAATGGGCTTAAGTAGAATAACAAGGGGCCCATGTATTCTAACTTAAAAAGCTAAATTAAACCCATAAACCAACATGGTTTTGCACATAAGTTTGGAGTTGCTCCTTCAGATGCTTTGCTCGGGACCTTGTGACTGGACCGACAAAACTTTCCATACTGGGAAAACCTTCCATGTTGGCACTTGAATGATCTTGTTTTGCTTGTTTTGCTTGAACAGCCTCAATAAGATTTCCCATGACATCGCCTCCTAGACAATGCATCGGCGATCACTTTTTCTTTACCTTGCTTGTATTTCACAACATATGGGAATGTCTCTATGAACTCCAGCCACTTAGCATGTCTTTCATTTAACTTACCTTGGCCCTTAAGATGCTTCAAACTCTCATGATCAGTGTGAATCACAAATTCCTTTGGCCATAGATAATGTTATCAAGTTTGTAGAGCTCTTACCAATGCATATAGCTCCCTGTAATAAAACAGTACCAATACCTATCCCAGAGGCATCACATTAAATGTAGAAGAAAAATCTCAAAAGTAGAAGAAAAATCAGGTAAACTCAAAACAGGTGCAGAACAAAGTTTTTCTTTCAAAATGTTAAAAGCAATTTCCTACGCCTCTCCCCACTTAAATCCTACCTCCTTTTTAACAATCTCAGTCAATGGAGCTGCAATGGAACTAAAATCTTTCACAAACCTCCTATAGAAACTAGCAAGTCCATGAAAAGATCTCACCTGAGTAACACTTGTAGGTCTCGACCACTCCCTAATTGCCTTGACCTTTTCTTGGTCCACCTCAATTCCATTAGAAGAAACAACATAACCAAGAAATATGACACGATCCATGCAAAATGTACACCTCTTTAACTTAGCATATAACTTTTCTGCCCTAAGTGCATCTAACACAAGCCTAAGAAGCTCAATATGCTCATTAATGCTTTTGCTATAGATCAACATGTCATCAAAATATACTACAACAAACTTACCAATAAATGACCTCAAAACATTATTCATCAAACGCAAAAATGTAATAGGAGCATTAGTTATGTCAAAAGGCATCACAAGCCACTCATATAAACCATGTTTTGTTTTAAAAGTAGTTTTTCCATTCATCACCAATTTTCATTCTAATCTGATGGTAACCACTCATAAGATCAATTTTGGTAAACACACATGCTCCATGCAATTCATCATTCATATCATCCAATCAAGGTATAGGATGGCGATACTTTACCGTTATCTTGTTAACAGCTCTGCAATCCACACACATGCGCCAACTCCCATCCTTCTTTGGAACCAATATCACTGGCACGGCACAAAGACTAAGACTCTCCCTGATGTGTCCCTTTTGTAGCAATTCTTCCACTTGCTTTTAGAGTTCCTTAGTTTCTTTAGGATTAGCCCTATAAGATGGTCTATTTGGAATCTGCGCCCCAGACATAAAGTCAATCTGATGTTCTATTCCTCTAATAGGCGACAATTCCTTAGGCAACTCCTAAGGAAAAACATCTCCATACTCCTGCAAATGAGAAACAACACTACTAGGCAAACAAGAGTCAAGGTCAGATTCATTAAAATAAGCTTGCTTGTACAAAAGTACAAACAAACATCTCCTTTCCACACAAGCAACCCTTACATCTCTCATTTTTGCATAGAAGTTGTGTTTCTTTCTACCCTCTCTCTCATTTGGGCCTTTTAATGGAATTTCTTTTGAGGCCTCTTTCCCCACTTTTCTTCTCTTAATCTCGGCTTCACTTTCTCTCTTTTCTTTTGATTTAGATTTCTGCTCCCCTTTTACAAGGTTCTCAGCCTTCCCCTCAATTTTTGTATTATCATGCTTTTTTTGAAGTTTTTCGTCCTGTCTTTGTTGCATTGCCTCCATACTCCTTTTTAATTGCATTTGGTCCTCATATACCTCTTTTGGTGCCAA
The DNA here is from genome assembly GCA_029891385.1 of Erythroxylum novogranatense. Lineage (NCBI taxonomy): Eukaryota > Viridiplantae > Streptophyta > Magnoliopsida > Malpighiales > Erythroxylaceae > Erythroxylum > Erythroxylum novogranatense. Next base: position 63,404,704 of record CM057233.1, read on the forward strand.
TGGAGCAAGAACAAATTTCTGATCTCCCATAGTAAATGAATACCTATTCTGAAAACCATCATGTAACACTCATTTATCATATTGCCAAGGTCGAACGAGCAATAAATGACTAGCATGCATAGGTACAACATCACAAAGTACTTGATCAGAATACTTTCCAATGGAGAAAGATAGAAGGACTTGTTTATTTACCTTGATTTCTCCCATGTCATTCAGCCATTGTAGTCTATATGGCCTAGGGTGTTTCAAGCACTCCAACCCTAGTTTTTCTACCATCAATGTACTAGCCACATTAGTGCAGCTTCCCCCATCAATGATCAGGCTACAAATCTTCTCATTCACTAGGCATCTGGAATGAAAAATATTTTCCCTTTGCTCAAGTCAATCTTCCTTCACTTGAGCATTCAAAACTCGCCTAGTAACAATGAACTCACCCCTAGGTGCATCCTCAACTTCCACATCAGAAAAATCTTCCAACTCAGGCATGGAAGCCAAATCATCTTCTTCCTCCTCAGACACAACTTCTCCTCCTCTCACAAACATTGTTTTCTTGTTTGGGCATTGAGAAGCAATATGACCAACACCAAGACATTTAAAGCAATTAATAGTCCTATGCTTTTCAGAATTGGAACTAGAAGAACTTGGAGTTTTAAAAGTTCCTTTTGGATCTGCCTTGTTCTTCTCTTCCTTTAGCTTGTCTTTGTCATTCTCATTCTTCTTGGACCATTTCGAGTTCCAATTTGTAGTAGAGCTTGGGTCAGAAGCCTTGTTGGAGCTTTTGTACTTGAGTTGCCTCTCCACCGTCATGGCCATATTCAACATCTCCTCTAACTCCACATAATGGTGCAATTCAATAACATTGGCAATGTCTTTGTTCAAACCAGCCAAGAAACGTGCCATGGTGGCTTCTCTTTCTTCTTCTTCATGACCCTCTTCATTTCAGCCCAAGTATCAATAGGATCCTCTCCATTCCTTCTTTTGTTCAAAACAAGCTGATCCCACCAAATAAGTGCATAATCATGAAATTCCACAGCAGCAAGCTTCACCTTCTTCTCCTCAGAATAGTTATGGCATTCAAAAATCATCTCCACCTTTCTTTCCCATTCTAAGTAAGCTTCTGGATCATTCTTACCTTGGAAAGATGGTATTTTCATCTTGATACTACCCAAGTTTCTATCCACACGCTCGACCCTGTCTTCTCCCCTTGCATTGTCTCGGCCTCTGTAGCCTCTTCCTCTTCCTCTATCATTCCGTCCCCCTCTTCCAGCAAATCTGGCCCTATGCCAATCTTCTTCATCTTCCCCATCATCATATTCATCTTTATACTCATAGCGCACAGGAGTTAGCTCCCTAGCATTTTCCCTCCTTATTGCACCATTAGATGAAGCCTCTCTTTGTAAATTCCTAATGGCTTGATCTTGTCTATTAAATTTATCACTGACATCCCTGAACATGTTCTCAATCCTTTGGAATTGATGTTGCATAGCTTCCAAAGTAAAAAATGTGTGTTGATCAGCCTCACTATTCTTTTCATCCTTATCACTACCTTTACTATCCTTTGAATTGGACATAACGTAAAACCTGCAAAAACACGTTAGAACAGCTCCTCACACACTCCCTCACGTGTTTCTCTCTAATCAGATTGGATACCCTCGTGTTTCACTCAAGAAGTTGGCTTTTACCCTCAAATGAGCTTACACACTCTTGCCTTTTACCACTCTAGATTCTAGCACAGTTTTACTTGTTCGGATCAATCACTACCAACCAAATAAGCACAACAACAACTTAATTCAATAGAAAACAACGAATACCTAAAGAAACGAAGAAAACACAAAACTAGATGCAATTTAAGGTAAAGAAAGCAAGGAAGACGAAAATAAACACATACTAGATGGAGAAAACGTATGTGAATGATTTTTTGTGCCAATTGAGCAATGTGAAACAATATTACTCAATTTAAGTGTAATGGAAACAAAAGGACAACAAAGAATAAAAAGCAACCAAAGAGTGCAAGAAAAGACGAAACTATGAATTAAACTCAACCCTAAACCTGAACTAACAAGAACATTCAGATCTGCCCAATAACTCAAAAATTGAAAGATAAGCAATTCTATCAAAGACACACGTTTTGAGCAAAGAAAGTAAATCTTGAAACAAGAACGTGTTTCTTAATGCAAGAAAAGAAGTCTTGATGAGTTTCTTGAATGAAGGATGTGTTCTTGATGAATCTTGAATAATAAAGGGACGGAATTAAAGAATTCTAGAATGATCAGATTCGTTTCTTGATGAATCTTGCAAGCAAATCAACTCAAACTCACAAAGATTCACAGTCTTGATTTTTTTCTTTTTTTTTCTTCTTTCTTTCTTTCTTTCTTTCTCTTCTTTCTTTTCTTTCTTTCTTTCTTTTCTTTCTTTCTTTCTTTTTTTTTCTTTCTTTTTCGAATTTCAATGATAAACTAACTATAATAATCAAGAACAAAATGAAAATTAAAGATAAAGATTGAATTTAAAACCTAGGCTCTGATACCAAAGATGATACGACAACAACCTAGAATCAATGTCTAGATCCCCTCCGTTTCAATGATTGTTTCCAAACCTAAATTAGGGCATGTGGACTTCTGTTAGGCTTTTTCATGGGCTGATTTGCATTAAGTGTGCATGTGCTTCATCAAAAAAGTCATGTGCATGTTTTATTTTAAGGAACCAAGCTTGTGGTCCTAGTTTAAAAGCCCAATTCGCCCCTCTTAAGTTAGTCTTCCATTTTTATGGTTTTCTTATCCTATTTGGTCTAGGACTAGCCAATTTTAATTAGTTTTGAAGCCCAAATCCATGTGGGATTTGTTCTTGGGCAGATTTGTTTCAAGAAGGCCTTTTTGATACTTTGGGCTTTCTTTAGGGTTTTTAGGTTATCTTTGTTAGGGTTTATATTGCAAAGGGTATTTAAACCCTTGCTTTAGGCATGAACACGAGTTTGAAGAGAGATCAATAAAATCAGAAAGCATTCTTCAAGAGAGAATTGAGATTCTTGCTTGTTTTACCTTAAGGATTGATTCGACTTATCAAGTAAGTTATAACTTGTGGCGTTAATAGAATTCCTACAATCTTATACTCTTTGTTACCAATTCCTTGCTGTTTTGGGAGTGAAGGGTCTTGTTAGATTGATTGAATTTAGGTTTGGGAACAATTATTGAAACGGAGGTGATCTAAACATTGATTCTAGGTTGTTGCCGTATCATCTTAATCCCATAGTAAATGAATACCTATTCTTAAAACCATAATGTAACACTCTTCTATCATATTGCCAAGGTCGACCGAGCAATAAATGACTAGCATGCATAGGTACAACATCACAAAGTACTTGATCAGAATACTTTCCAATGGAGAAAGATACAAGGACTTGTTTATTTACCTTAATTTCCCCCATGTCATTCAGCCATTGTAGTCTACATGGCCTAGGGTGTTTCAAGCACTCCAACCCTAGTTTTTCCACCATCAATGTACAAGCCATATTAGTGCAGCTTCCTCCATCAATGATCAGGCTACAAATCTTCTCCTTCACTAGGCATCTGGAATGAAAAATATTTTCCCTTTGCTCAATTCCATCTTCCTTCACTTGAGCATTCAAAACTCGCCTAGTAACAAGTAATTCACCTCTAGGTGCATCCTCAACTTCCATATCAGAACAATCTTCCAACTCAGGCATGGAAGCCAAATCATCTTCTTCCTCCTCAGACACAACTTCTCCTCCTCTCACAAACATTGTTTTCTTGTTTGGGCATTGAGAAGCAATATGACCAACACCAAGACATTTAAAGCATTTAATAGTCCTATGTTTTTCAGAATTGGAACTAGAAGAACTTGGAGTTTTAAAAGTACCTTTTGGATCTGCCTTGTTCTTCTCTTCCTTTAGCTTGTCTTTGTCCTTCTCATTCTTCTTGGACCATTTCAAGTTCCAATTTGTAGTAGAGCTTGGGTAAGAAGCCTTGTTGGAGCTTTTGTACTTGAGTTGCCTCTCCACCTTCATGGCCATATTCACTGATACAACTCACCAAGGCAATGGAGACTTGAGGATGCCAATGGGTCCAATTAAACGGTCACGCTCCAACAAGCTTAGAGCACAATTTCAGATTTATGTACAAGCTTTTGTTTCACAAGAACTTCAAGAAGTTTTGTTGATCAAGCTTGGGGAAGAGCTTAGGGAGACACCTAAGTGTGTGTGCAGATTGGAGGAATCAAATCAAGAGGGCTAACACTTAGCCAATTTTCACAAGCACAAGTCTAATCAATGAGCTTGGGCTTATTTTATCTTATAAAGGGCATGTGGACTTCTTTTAGGCTTTTTCATGGGCTGATTTGCATTAAGTGTGCATGTGCTTCATTAAAAAAGTCATGTGCATGTTTTATTTTAAGGAACCAAGCTTGTGGGCCTAGTTTAAATGCCCAATTCGCCCCTCTTAAGTTAGTCTTCTATTTTGTGGTTTTCTTATCCTATTTGGACAAGGACTAGTCAATTTTAATTAGTTTTGAAGCCCAAATCCATGTGGGATTTATTCTTGGGCAGATTTGTTTCAAGAAGGCCTTTTGATATTTTGGGCTTTCTTTAGGGTTTTTAAGTTATCTTTGTTAGGGTTTACATTGCAAAGGGTATTTAAACCTTTTCTTTAGCCATGAACACGAGTTCTAGAGAGATCAATAAAATCAGAAAGCATTCTTCAAGGGAGAATTGAGATTCTTGCTTGTTTTACCTTAAGGATTGATTCAACTTATCAAGTAAGTTCTAACTTGTGGCGTTAATTCAATTCCTACAATCTTATACTCTTTGTTACCAATTCCTTGCTGTTTTGGGGGTGAAGGGTCTTGTTAGATTGATTGAATTTAGGTTTGGGAACAATCATTGAAACGGAGGTGATCTAGACATTGATTCTAGGTTGTTGTTAGTATCATCTTTGGTATCGAGCCTAGGTTTTAAATTCAATCTTTATCTTTAATTTTTTGTTTGTTCTTGATTATTATAGTTAGTTCATCATTAAAATTCGAAAAAAAAAGAAAAAAAAGAAAAGAAAGAAAAAGAAGAAAAGAAAGAAAGAAAGAAGTAAAAAAAAATCAAGATTGTGAATCTTTGTGAGTTTGAGTTGATTTGCTTGCAACATTCATCAAGAACAAATCTGATCATTCAAGAATTCTTTAATTTCGTTTCTTTATTATTCAAGATTCATCAAGAACACATCCTTCATTCAAGAAACTCATCAAGACTTGTTTTCTTGCATCAAGAAACACTTTCTTGTTTCAAGATTTACGTTCTTCGCTCAAAACGTATGTCTTTGATATAATTGCTTATCTTTAAGTTCTTGAGTAATTGGGGCAGATTGGAATGTTCTTGTTAATTTGGGTTTAAGGTTGAGTTTAATTCCTAGTTTCGTCTTTTCTTGCACTCTTTGGTTGTTTTTTTTTGTTTGCTATCCTTTTTGTTTCCATTACACTTGAATTGAGTAATCTTGTTTCATATTGCTCAATTGGCACCAAAAATCGTTCACATACGTTTTCTTTATCTAGTATGTATTTATTGTTGTCTTCATTGTTTTCTTTACATTAAATTGCATCTAGCTTTGTGTTTTTCTTCCTTTATTTAGGTATTCGTTGCTTTCCTTTTGAATTACGTTGCTGTTGTGCTTATTTGGTTGGTAGTGATTGATCCGGACAAGTAAAATTGTGCTAGAATCTAAAGTGGTAAAAGGCAAGAGTGTGTAAGTTCATTTGAGGGTAAAAGCCATCTTCTTGAGTGAAACACGAGGGTATCCAATCTGATTTAGAGAAAAACACGTGAGGGAGTGTGTGAGGAGCTATTCTAACGTGTTTTTGCAGGTTTTACATCATGACCAATTCAAAGGATAGTAAAGGTAGTGACAAGGATGAAAAGAATAGTGAGGCTGATCAACACACATTCTTTACTTTGGAGGCTATGCAACATCAATTCCAAAGGATTGAGAACATGTTCAGGGATGTCAGTGATAAATTTGATAGACAAGATCAAGCCATTAGGAATTTACAACGAGAGGCTTCATCTAATGGTGCAATAAGGAGGCAAAATGCCAGGGAGCTAACTCCTATGCGCTATGAGTGTGAAGATGAATATGATGATGGGGAAGATGAAGAAGATTGGCATAGGGCCAGATTTGGTGGAAGAGGGGGACGGAATGATAGAGGAAGAGGAAGAGGTTATAGAGGCCGAGACAATGCAAGGGAGAAACAGTGGTCGAGCGTGTGGATAGAAACTTGGGCAAGTATCAAGATGAAAATACCATCTTTCCAAGGTAAGAATGATCCGAAGCTTACTTAGACCGGGAAAGAAAGGTGGAGATGATTTTGAATGCCATAACTATTCTGAGGAGAAGAAGGTGAAGCTTGCTGCCGTGGAATTTCATGATTATGCACTTATTTGGTGGGATCAGCTTGTTTTGAACAAAAGAAGGAATGGAGAGGATCCTATTGATACTTGGGTTGAAATGAAGAGGGTCATGAAGAAGAGGTTTGTGCCTAGTTACTTCTATAGGAGCTCCATCAAAGGCTCCAAACCTTGAGACAAGGCACCAAAAGTGTAGAAGAGTACCATAATGAGATGGAGATAGCCATGATTAGGGCTAATGTAGAAGAAGAAAGAGAAGTCACCATGGCACGTTTCTTGGCTGGTTTGAACAAAGACATTGCCAATGTTATTGAATTGCACCATTATGTGGAGTTAGAGGAGATGGTGAATATGGCCATGAAGGTGGAGATGCAACTCAAGTACAAAAGCTCCAACAAGGCTTCTTACCCAATCTCTACTACAAATTGGAACTCGAAATGGTCCAAGAAGAATGAGAAGGACAAAGAGAAGCTAAAGGAAGAGAAGAACAAGGCAGATCCAAAAGGTACTTTTAAAACTCCAAGTTCTTCTAGTTCCAATTCTGAAAAGCATAGGACTATTAAATGCTTTAAATGGCTTGGTGTTGGTCATATTGCTTCTCAATGCCCAAACAAGAAAACAATGTTTGTGAGAGGAGGCGAAGTTGTGTCTGAGGAGGAAGAAGATGATTTGGCTTCTATGCCTGAGTTTGAAGATTTTTCTGATGTGGAAGTTGAGGATGCACCAAGGGGTGAATTACTTGTTACTAGGCGAGTTTTGAATGCTCAAGTGAAGGAAGATGGAATTGAGCAAAGGGAAAATATTTTTCATTCCAGATGCCTAGTGAATGAGAAGATTTGTAGCCTGATCATTGATGGGGGTAGCTGCACTAATGTGGCTAGTACATTGATGGTGGAAAAACTAGGGTTGGAGTGCTTGAAACACCCTAGGGCATATAGACTACAATGGTTGAATGACATGGGGGAAATCAAGGTAAATAAACAAGTCCTTGTATCTTTCTCCATTGGAAAGTATTCTGATCAAGTACTTTGTGATGTTGTACCTATGCATGCTAGTCATTTATTGCTCGGTCGACCTTGGCAATATGATAGAAGTGATACGGCAACAACCTAGAATCAATGTCTAGATCACCTCCGTTTCAATGATTGTTCCCAAATCTAAATTCAATCAATCTAACAAGACCCTTCACCCCCAAAACAGCAAGGAATTGGTAACAAAGAGTATAAGATTGTAGGAATTGAATTAACGCCACAAGTTAGAACTTACTTGATAAGTTGAATCAATCCTTAAGGTAAAACAAGCAAGAATCTCAATTCTCCCTTGAAGAATGCTTTCTGATTTTATTGATCTCTCTAGAACTCGTGTTCAAAACTAATTAAAATTGACTAGTCCTTGTCCAAATAGGATAAGAAAACCACAAAATAGAAGACTAACCTAAGAGGGGCAAATTTGGCTTTTAAACTAAGCCCACAAGCTTGGTTCCTTAAAATAAAACATGCACATGACTTTTTTAATGAAGCACATGCACACTTAATGCAAATCAGCCCATGAAAAAGCCTAAAAGAAGTCCACATGACCTTTATTAGATAAAATAAGCCCAAGCTCATTGATTAGACTTGTGCTTGTGAAAATTGGCTAAGTGTTAGCCCTCTTGATTTTATTCCTCCAATGTGCACACACACTTAGGTGTCTTCCTAAGCTCTTCCCCAAGCTTGATCAATAAAACTTCTTGAAGTTCTTGTGAAACAAAAGCTTATACATAAATCTGAAATTGTGCTCTAAGCTTGTTGGAGCGTGACCTTGTAATTGGACCCATTGGCATCCTCAAGTCTCCATTGCCTTGGTGAGTTGTATCATTCCCTCCCTCCTCAAAAGGATTCATCCTCGAATCAAGACCTACATTATCAAAGGGAGATAAATAAAAAAAATTAAAAGTAGCACCAATACCTATCCCAGAGGCATCACATTCAATCTCAAAAGTAGAAGAAAAATCAGGTAAACTCAAAATAGGTGCAGAACAAAGTTTTTCTTTCAAAGTGTTAAAAGCAATTTCTGCGCCTCCCCACTTAAATCCTACCTCCTTTTAACAATCTCACCAATGGAGCTGCAATGGAACTAAAATCTTTCGCAAACCTCCTATAGAAACTAGCAAGTCCATGAAAAGATCTCACCTTAGTAACACTTGTAGGTCTCGGCCACTCCCTAATTGCCTTGACCTTTTCTTGGTCCACCTCAATTCGATTAGAAGAAACAACATAACCAAGAAATATGACACGATCCATGCAAAATGTACACTTCTTTAACTTAGCATACAACTTTTCTGCCCTAAGTGTATCTAACACAAGCCTAAGATGCTCAATATGCTCATTAATGGTTTTGCTATAGATCAATATGTCATCAAAATATACCACAACAAACTTACCAATAAATGACCTCAAAATATGATTCATCAAATGCATAAATGTACTAGGAGCATTAGTTAAGCCAAAAGGCATCACAAGCCACTCATATAAACCATGTTTTTTTTAAAAGCAGTTTTCCATTCATCACCAATTTTCATTCTAATCTGATGGTAACCACTCATAAGATCAATTTTGGTAAACACACATGCACCATGCAATTCATCAATCATATCATCCAATCTAGGTATAGGATGGCGATACTTTACCGTTATCTTGTTAACAGCTCTGCAATTGACACACATGCACCAACTCCCATCCTTCTTTGGAACCAATATCACTGGCACGACACAAGGACTAAGACTCTCCCTGATGTGTCCCTTTTGTAGCAATTCTTCCACTTGCTTTTGGAGTTCCTTAGTTTCTTCAGGATTTGCCATATAAGCTGGTCTATTTGGAATCTGCGCCCCAGGCATGAAGTCACTCTGATGTTCTATTCCTCTAATAGGCGGCAACTCCTCTGGGAAAACATCTCCATACTCCTGCAAAAGAGAAACAACACTACTAGGCAAACAAGGGTCAAGTTCAGATTCACTAAAATAAGCTTGTTTGTACAAAAGTACAAACAAACATCTCATTTCCACACAAGCAACCCTTACATCTCTCATTTTTGCATAGAAGTTTTGTTTCTTTCTACCCTCTCTCTCATTTAGGCCTTTTAATTGAATTTCTTTTGAGGCCTCTTTTCCCACTTTTCTTCTCTCACTCTCGGCCTCACTTTCTCTCTTTTCTTTTGATTTAAATTTCTGCTCCCCTTTTGCAAGGTCCTCAACCTTACCCTCAATTTTTGTATTATCATGTTTTTCTTGAAGTTTTTTGTCCTGTCTTTGTTACATTGCCTCCATACTCCTTTTTAATTGCATTTGGTCCTCATATACCTCTTTTGGTGCCAATGGAGCAAGAACAAATTTCTGATCTCCCATAGTAAATGAATACCTATTCTTAAAACCATCATGTAACACTCTTCTATCATATTGCCAAGGTCGACCGAGCAATAAATGACTAGCATGCATAGGTACAACATCACAAAGTACTTGATCAGAATACTTTTCAATGGAGAAAGATACAAGGACTTGTTTATTTACCTTGATTTCCCCATGTCATTCAACCATTGTAGTCTATATGGCCTAGGGTGTTTCAAGCACTCCAACCCTAGTTTTCCACCATCAATGTACTAGCCACATTAGTGCAGCTTCCCCATCAATGATCAAAGCTACAAATCTTCTCATTCACTAGGCATCTGAATGAAAATATTTTCCTTTGCTCAAGTCCATCTTCCTTCACTTGAGCATTCAAAACTCGCCTAGTAACAAGTAATTCACCCCTAGGTGCATCCTCAACTTCCACATCAGAACAATCTTCCAACTCAGGCATGGAAGCCAAATCATCTTCTTCCTCCTCAGACACAACTTCTCCTCCTCTCACAAACATTGTTTTCTTGTTTGGGAATTGAGAAGCAATATGACCAATACCAAGCCATTTAAAGCATTTAATAGTCCTATGCTTTTCAGAATTGGAACTAGAAGAACTTGAAGTTTTAAAAGTACCTTTTGGATCTGCCTTGTTCTTCTCTTCCTTTAGCTTGTCTTTATCCTTCTCATTCTTCTTGGACCATTTCGAGTTCCAATTTGTAGTAGAGCTTGGGTAAGAAGCCTTGTTGGAGCTTTTGTACTTGAGTTGCCTCTCCACCTTCATGGCCATATTCACCATCTCCTCTAACTCCACATAATTGTGCAATTCAATAACATTGGCAATGTCTTTGTTCAAACCAGCCAAGAAACGTGCCATGGTGGCTTCTCTTTCTTCTTCTATATTAGCCCTAATCATGGCTATCTCCATCTCCTTATGGTACTCTTCTACACTTTTGGTGCCTTGTCTCAAGGTTTGGAGCCTTTGATGGAGCTCCCTATAAGTAACTAGGCATGCCTCTTCTTCATGACCCTCTTCATTTCAGCCCAAGATCAATAGATCCTCTCCATTCCTTCTTTTGTTCAAAACAAGTTGATCCCACCAAATAAGTGCATAATCATGAAATTCCACGGCAACAAACTTCACCTTCTTCTCCTCAGAATAGTTATGGCATTCAAAAATCATCTCCACCTTTCTTTCCCATTCTAAGTAAGCTTCTGGATCATTCTTACCTTGGAAATATGGTATTTTCATCTTGATATCGCCAAGTTTCTATCCACACGTCAACCTGCTCTTCTCCCTTGCATTGTCTCAGCCTCTATAACCTCTTCCTCTTCCTCTATCATTCCGTCCACCTCTTCCACCAAATCTGGCCCTATGCCAATCTTCTTCATCTTCCCCATCATCATATTCATCTCCATACTCATAGTGCACAGGAGTTGGCTCCCTAGCATTTTGCCTCCTTGTTGCGCCATTAGATGAAGCCTCTCGTTGTAAATTCTTAATGGCTTGATCTTGTCTATCAAATTTATCATCGACATCCCTGAACATGTTCTCAATCCTTTGAATTGATGTTGCATAGCCTCCAAAGTAAAGAATGTGTGTTGATCACCTCACTATTCTTTTCATCCTTGTCACTACCTTTACTATCCTTTGAATTGGTCATGATGTAAAACCCGCAAAAACACGTTAGAATAGCTCCTCACACTCCCTCACGTGTTTCTCTCTAAATCAGATTGAAACCCTCGTGTTTCACTCAAAAGATGGCTTTTACCCTCAAATGAGCTTACACTCTTGCCTTTTACCACTTTAGATTCTAGCACAGTTTTACTTGTCCGGATCAATCACTACCAAAAAAATAAGCACAACAGCAACCTAATTCAAAAGGAAAGCAACGAATACCTAAATAAAGGAAGAAAAACACAAAGCTAGATGCAATTTAATGTAAAGAAAACAATAAAAATGAAAATAAACACATACTAGATGGAGAAAACGTATGTGAACGATTTTTGGTGCCAATTGAGCAATATGAAACAAGATTACTCAATTCAAGTGTAATGGAAACAAAAAGGACAGCAAACAAAAAAAAACTAAAGAGTTGAAGAAAAGATGAAACTAGGAATTAAACTCAACTCTAAACCCAAATTAACAAGAACATTCCAATCTGCCCCAATTACTCAAGAACTTAAAGATAAGCAATTATATCAAAGACACACGTTTTGTGCAAAGAACGTAAATCTTGAAACAAGAAAGTGTTTCTTGGTGCAAGATAACAAGTCTGGATGAGTTTCTTGAATGAAGGATGTGTTCTTGATGAATCTTGAATAATAAAGAAACGAAATTAAAGAATTCCTGAATGATCAGATTCGTTCTTGATGAATCTTGCAAGCAAATCAACTCAAACTCAAAAAGATTCACATTCTTCATTTTCTTTTTTTTAACTTCTTTCTTTCTTTCTTTTCTTTCTTTTCTTTTCTTTCTTTCTTTCTTTTCTTTCTTTCTTTCTTTTTTTCTTTTTTTCCTTTCTTTTCTTTCTTTCTTTCTTCTTTTTTTCAAATTTTAATGATGAACTAACTATAATAATCAAGAACAAACAGAAAATTAAAGATAAAGATTGAATTTAAAACCTAGGCTCGATACCAAAGATGATACTAGCAACAACCTAGAATCAATGTCTAGATCACCTCCGTTTCAATGATTGTTCCCAAACCTAAATTCAATCAATCTAACAAGACCCTTCACCCCCAAAACAGCAAGGAATTGGTAACAAAGAGTATAAGATTGGAGGAATTGAATTAACGCCACAAGTTAGAACTTACTTGATATGTTGAATCAATCCTTAAGGTAAAACAAGCAAGAATCTCAATTCTCCCTTGAAGAATGCTTTTTGATTTTATTGATCTCTCTAGAACTCGTGTTCATGGCTAAAGCAAAGGTTTAAATACCCTTTGCAATGTAAACCCTAACAAAAATAACCTAAAAACCCTAAAGAAAGCCCAAAATATCAAAAGGCCTTCTTGAAACAAATCTGCCCAAGTACATTCAGATCTGTCCAATAACTCAAATCAGCCCATGAAAAAGCCTAAAAGATGTCCACATGTCCTTTATAAGATAAAATAAGCCCAAGCCCATTGATTAGACTTGTGCTTGTGAAAATTAGCTAAGTGTTAGCCCTCTTGATTTGATGCCTCCAATGTGCACACACACTTAGGTGTATTCCTAAGCTCTTCCCCAAGCTTGATCAACAAAACTTCTTGAAGTTCTTGTGAAACAAATGCTTGTACATAAATATGAAATTGTGCTTTGAGCTTGTTGGAGCGTGACCCTGTTATTGGACCCATTGGCATCCTCAAGCCTCTATTGCCTTGGTGAGTTGTATCATTCCCTCCCTCCTCAAAAGGATTCATCATCGAATCAAGACCTACATTATCAAAGGGAGATAAATCAGAAACCTTAAAAGTAGCACTAACACTATACTCACCTGGCAAATCCACCCTATAGGCATTGTCATTGATGTGTTCAAGCACTTGAAAAGGACCATCTCCTCTAGGATCAAGCTTAGACTTCCTTTGTTTAGGAAATCTCTCATTCCTGAAGTGCACGCAAACCCCATCTCCAGGTTCAAACTTCATCACCCTACGCCCTTGATTGGCTCTTTGAGCATACTTTTTATTTTTTTTCCTCAATGTGCTGCCTAGCTTTCTCATGTATTGTCTTATCCAATTCGGCCCTTTGCTGCCCATCTACATTAACAATCTCATTCAAGGGTAAAGGCAACAAATCCAATGGAGTTAATGGGTTAAAACCATACACAATCTCAAATGGAGAATAACCTGTAGAAGAATGAATGCTTCTATTATATGCAAACTCAATCAAAGGTAAACAATCTTCCCAAGCTTTCAAATTTTTACCCACAACAGCATGCAATAAAGATCCTAAGGTTCTATTAACCACTTCAGTTTGTCCATCTATTTGGGGATGACAACTTGTAGAAAACAAAAGTTTTGTTCCCAATTTATTCCATAGAACACGCAAAAAGTGACTTAAAAACTTAGAATCCCTATGTGAAACAATGGTTCTAGGAATGCCATGCAACCTAACAACATCCCTAAAAAACAAATCAGCAACATGTGTAGCATCATCATATTTATGACATGCAATAAAATGAGCCATTTTACTAAATCTATCTACTACAACAAAGATGCTATCACGTCCTTTCCTAGTCCTAGGCAATCCTAACACAAAATCCATAGATATATCAATCCAAGGACTAATAGAGATAGGTAGAAGCGTATACAACCCATGTGGCTGCACCTTGGACTTGGCTTGCCTACACGCTACACAACTAAAGCAAACTCTTTCAACATCCTTTTTTATTTTAGGCCAATAAAAAGTCTCCTGTAATATGTCAAGTGTTTTAGCAATACCAAATGTCCCATTAAACCTCCATCATGAGACTCCCTAGCAAGCATCTCATGCATAGAACAAGTAGGAATACATAGTTTATTATCTTTAAACAAATATCCATCATTCCTATAAAACTTTTGAAAAGCAACTTGTTCACATGCATCATACACATTAGCAAAGTCAGAATCTGATTTGTACAAATCTTTTATATACTCAAACCCAATCAACTTAGAACTAAGAGAAGAGATTAGAGCATACCTCTTAGACAATGCATCAGCGATCACATTTTCTTTACCTTACTTGTATTTCACAACATATGGGAATGTCTCTATGAACTCCAACCACATAGAATGTCTTTTATTTAACTTACCTTGGCCCTTAAGATGCTTCAAACTCTCATGATCAGTGTGAATCACGAATTCCTTTGGCCATAGATAATGTTGCCAAGTTTGTAGATCTCTTACCAATGCATATAGCTCCTTGTCATAAGTGGAATACTTCAATTGAGCACCATTCAACTTCTCACTAAAATAGCCAATGGGACGCCTTCCCTGCAACAAAACAGCACCAATACCTATCCCGAGGCATCACATTCAATCTCAAAAGTAGAAGAAAATCAGGTAAACTCAAACTAGATGCAGAACAAAGTTTTTCTTTCAAAGTGTTAAAAGCAATTTCCTGCGCCTCTCCCCACTTAAATCCTACCTCCTTTTTAACAATCTCAGTCAATGGAGTTGTAATGAAACTAAAATCTTTCACAAACCTCCTATAGAAACTAGCAAGTCCATGAAAAGATCTCACCTGAGTAACACTTTTAGGTCTTGGCCACTCCCTAATTGCCTTGACCTTTTCTTGGTCCACCTCAATTCCATTAGAAGAAACAACACAACCAAGAAATATGACATGATCCATGCAAAATGTACACTTCTTTAACTTAGCATACAACTTTTCTGCCCTAAGTGCATTTAACACAAGCCTAAGATGCTCAATATGCTCATTAATGGTTTTGCTATAGATCAATATGTCATCAAAATATACCACAACAAACTTACCAATAAATGACCTCAAAACATGATTCATCAAAAGCATAAATGTACTAGGAGCATTAGTTAAGCCAAAAGGCATCACAAGCCACCCATTTAAACCATGTTTTATTTTTAAAGCAATTTTCCATTCATCACCAATTTTCATTATAATCTGATGGTAACCACTCACAAGATCAATTTTGGTAAATGCACATGCACCATGCAATTCATCAATCATATCATCCAATCTATGTATAGGATGGCAATACTTTACCGTTATCTTGTTAACAGCTCTGCATTCCACACACATGCGCCAACTCCCATCCTTCTTTGGAACCAATATCACTGGCACGACACAAGGACTAAGACTCTCCCTGATATGTCCCTTTTGTAGCAATTCTTCCACTTGCTTTTGGAGTTCCTTGGTTTCTTCAGGATTAGCCCTATAAGCTGGTCTATTTGGAATCTGCGCCCCAGGCATGAAGTCAATCTGATGTTCTATTCCTCTAATAGGTGGCAATTCCTTAGGCAACTCCTCAAGGAAAACATCTCAATACACCTACAAAAGAAAAACAATACTACTAGGAAAACAAGGGTCAAGGTCAGATTCATTAAAATAAGCTTGCTTGTACAAAAGTACAAACAAACATCTCCTTTCCACACAAGCAACCCTTACATCTCTCATTTTTGCATAGAAATTTTGTTTCTTTCTACCCTCTCTCTCATTTGGGCCTTTTAATTGAATTTCTTTTGAAGCCTCTTTCCCCACTTTTCTTCTCTCAGTCTCGGCCTCACTTTCTCTCTTTTCTTTTGATTTAAATTTCTGCCCCCCTTTTGCAAGGTTCTCAACCTTCCCCTCAATTTTTGTATTATCATGCTTTTCTTTAAGTTTTTCGTCCTGTCTTTGTTGCATTGCCTCCATACTCATAGCGCACAGGAGTTAGCTCCCTAGCATTTTGCCTCCTTGTTGCACCATTAGATGAAGCCTCTTTTTGTAAATTCCTAATGGCTTGATCTTGTCTATCAAATTTATCACTGACATCCCTGAACATGTTCTCAATCCTTTGGAATTGATGTTGCATAGCCTCCAAAGTAAAGAATGTGTGTTGATCAGCCTCACTATTCTTTTCATCCTTGTCACTACCTTTACTATCCTTTGAATTGGTCATGATGTAAAACCTACAAAAAACAAGTTAGAACAACTCCTCACACACTCCTTCACGTGTTTCTCTCTAATCATATTGGATACCCTCGTGTTTCACTCAAGAAAATGGCTTTTACCCTCAAATGAGCTTACACACTCTTGCCTTTTATCACTCTAGATTCTAGCATAGTTTTACTTGTCCAGATCAATCACTACCAACCAAATAAGCACAATAGCAAGTTAATTCAATAGAAAACAATGAATACCTAAAGAAAGGAAGAAAACACAAAACTAGATGCAATTTAAGGTAAAGAAAGCAAGGAAGACGAAAATAAACACATACAAGATGAAGAAAACGTATGTGAATGATTTTTTGGTGCCAATTGATCAATACGAAACAAGATTACTCAATTCAAGTGTAATGGGAACAAAAGGATAGCAAACAAAAAAAAAGCAACCAAAGAGAACAAGAAAAGACGAAACTAGGAATTAAACTCAACGCTAAACCCGAATTAACAAGGACATTCCAATCTGCCTCAATTACTCAAGAACTTAAAGATAAGCAATTATATCAAACACACACGTTTTGAACGAAGAACGTAAATCTTGAAACAAGAAAGTGTTTCTTGATGAAAAAAAAAAGTCTTGATGAGTTTCTTGAATGAAGGATGCGTTCTTGATGAATCTTGAATAATAAAGAAACAAAATTAAAGACTTATTGAATGATCAGATTCGTTTTTGATGAATCTTGCAAGCAAATCAACTCAAACTCACAAAGATTCACAATCTTGATTTTCTTTTTTCTTTTTTCTTTTTTCTTTTTTTTACTTCTTTCTTTTCTTTCTTTTCTTCTTTTTCTTTCTTTCTTTCTTTCTTTTCTTGATTTTATTTATTTTTTCTTTTTTTTCTTTTTCTTTTTAATTTGAATGATAAACTAACCATAATAATCAAGAACAAATAGAAAATTAAAGATAAAGATTGAATTTAAAACCTAGGCTTTGATACCAAAGATGATACGACAACAACCTAGAATCAATGTCTAGACCACCTCCGTTTCAATGATTGTTCCCAAACTTAAATTCAATCAATCTAACAAGACCCTTCGCCCCCAAAACAGCAAGGATTTGGTAACAAAGAGTATAAAGATTGTAGGAATTGAATTAACGCCACAAGTTAGAACTTACTTAATAAGTTGAATCAATCCTTAAGGTAAAACAAGCAAGAATCTGAATTCTCTCTTGAAGAATGCTTTCTAATTTTTATTCCTCTCTCAAAAAGTCGTGTTCATGCCTAAAGCAAGGGTTTAAATACCCTTTGCAATGTAAACTCTAACAAAGATAACCTAAAAACCCTAAAGAAAGCCCAAAGTATCAAAAAGGCCTTCTTGAAACAAATCTGCCCAAGAACAAATCCCACATGGATTTGGGCTTCAAAACTAATTAAAATTGACTAGTCCTAGTCCAAATAGGATTATAAAAACCACAAAAATAGAAGACTAACTTAAGAGGGGTGAATTGGGCTTTTAAACTAGGCCCACAAGCTCGGTTCCTTAAAATAAAAAATGCACATGACTTTTTTAATGAAGCACATGCACATTTAATGCAAATCAGCCTATGAAAAAGCGTAAAAGATGTCCACATGTCCTTTATAAGATAAAATAAGCCCAAGCCCATTGATTAGACTTGGGCTTGTGAAAATTAGCTAAGTGTTAGCCCTCTTGATTTGATGCCTCCAATGTGCACACACACTTAGGTGTCTTCATAAGCTCTTCCCCAAGCTTGATCAACAAAACTTCTTGAAGTTCTTGTGAAACAAAAGCTTGTACATAAATCTAAAATTGTGCTTTGAGCTTGTTGGAGCGTGACCTTGTAATTGGACCCATTGGCATCCTCAAGTCTCCATTGCCTTGGTGATTGCCTTAGTGAGTTGTATCATTTGGTGACATATACTAGGAATTCAACCAAAAGCGCTCGGTAACTGGACTTCTAAACTTCCTCTCTGGCATCTGTAGATCCTAAATCTATGGAGGATCAAGTTGGCATAAGCTAAATTCATGGTAGCTAGTTTCTATAAGACTATAACAACCAGATAGCACTAACATCTAAATGTAATGTAATACTGTAAGATTAGGTTAACCTTCCAGGAATGGAAGGCATTAGGAGAAGTGCTATATGAAAACGACACTTCATTTCTTTGCAACAAAATCAAATAGGGGGGAAAATATAATTGCATAAGATTTTGTAAAGCTTTTCTTAAGTAGGATAAAATTCTCCGTTGGAACAAATTTCCAGACTCACATGTTCTTGTTAAGGACAGGCAATACTCTATTGTCATAAAATCTGGGTGTATAGTTCCTTGGAACACGCATGCTGTGCAGAGTCAAGACTTTTCCATGATAAGCTATTTGATGATTTGAGCATCTCTTAAAAGGAATGATATGAACTAGTCAACATCAAAGATTTCAGAAAATTTGTTGCACCCAAGACCCAAATCACATATCAGTGTTGTGTAGTTTCCTGAAAAACCATAATATAACCAAGAAAAAAGCCATACCTAGCATCTTTCCAGAAAGATTTTTGATCCAACTTCGGAACAACAAGAGCAGAATTCAAAATATAAGGGATAACAATAGCATCTATTATTTGCGTGTCAACATTTATATGAATATTAAAATCCAATTAAATCTCAAGTTAATCAGTGACACAAGCATAAAATTGGGTTTCAACAATTAAGAGCAGCTTTAATGCCAAATGGGTTTAGAATAGAACAAAACGTTAGGTTGATAAGATTGTCCAGGTTAAGAAATTCACCCCTGTTCTTTGTTGATTCGGTCCTCCACTTGTAGCAATCAACAAGTACCAATTAGGATGTGTTTTTACATCAACAGTTGTAACGCAACCAAATCCACTTCTCAGTACATTTTAATGGAACAATAATAGTAACAGAATATTAAAGCAATTTTATAAGAGTTCAAGCCTTTCCTTTTCGGTAAAGGCCCAAATCACCTGAACAAAATTCAATTGTTTTTGTTACACCCAAGATCCATAGTCTAAATTCTAAAGCCGTGAATAGTATTGTATGTAGTTCAGAACTAAAAAACAATTAAGTCAATAAACAGACAATTAAAATAAACATGTTTATTACCACCTGGCTCTGTAATGCCACCGACGTCTTTTATGACAGGTCAACCATAATAAGAGGAAAAAATAATAGCACAGAAATAAAAACAGTTACCTTCATCCTGCCAATGTCCAAGGTAACATCTTCTAGAGCTTATCCAAAACCCAGTGGGAGACGCAAGGGCTTGAAACGGTCTTTCAAGCGATTCTTTCAGAAGAGGCGAGGAAGAACTTTTCAAGAAGGTAAGTGATGGAGAACCATGGGCATGTGAAATACAAGAAGAGAAGCATCCATGGTGTGATTCGCCTCAAGGAAGTCTAAGACGTGACTTGCATGGACATGAGCTTGCAAAAGGAGGTTTAGGAGTTGAAATTGAATCATATTTGAAGTCTGAATGTTCAAGGCAAGGGAATGAACGAAATTCCTATATCAAAGGCCCAATATTCAAGTCTAATGTTCCTAAAGATCCATTACAAGATGTTAGAGGCCCAATGACAAGAGCTAGGGCCAAAGTAATGAAGCAAGCATTGAATTGTTTAATATAAGGCCTTCAAGAGATAGAGCTCATATTGTTTAATCAGATTTCATCTCATAAAGGTCCAAGAGGCATTGTCTTACTCCTTGAAGCCCAACGTAAAGTGTCCAAAGGCCCACATGGAGTCCAATTGGGAGAACTCACTTAAAATACCATGTGACAAGCATGTGCCATTTAAAAATAAGGATAAGGACGTGATCTATAAGGTCCAACATGTTCAGATCATGTTTTAGTTAGTTTCCCTTTTGTTTTCCTTGAAATAAGGTGATCCAGTCAACACCTTTATAAGTTTATTTTGTTTCTTTTTAGGGATTGATTTGTTTCATTTTATTTAGTTTCTTCTTTAGGACATTAAGTTAGGAAGTTTTTCCTATAAAGAGGCACCCTCTATGTACTTTGAAAGGGGATTTTCATTCAGAAATAATATTGACAGCTTTCTTGCTTTCTTTGTATTCTTTGAGAATACTTGACTTATCAAAGGAGTGGAGTTCCTTTGTGGCGTCCTAAGGTTAGAGTTCTAAGAAACAAGTTCTCTTATGGTTCTTTCCATTGACCAAAGTTGTTCCTAGGGTTTTTAAGAGACAAGTTCTCTTAGGGTTCTTTTCATCGACCAACATTCTTCTAACCTTCCATTTTCTCTTTGTGTTCTGTTTCTATCTTTTCATTTTTTTTTCTTGTGATTCCAAGTGATTGCTTGATTCTATCTACTCCCGGGCATAGTTCCATCTTGATGAAGGTTCTCTAGGACAAGTTCCTATTGGATCTGCCATCATTTGGAATCAGAGCGCTTTGGTTGGTAGATTTCAAATAGCCTTTTGTTGTTTATTTTCTTTCTTCTTCTCTGTCCATTTTTCATCCATTATTTCATGCACTATTTGTTTGAGTTTTGGCTGAATAAAAGATGTTTCTTCAAGTTCAAAATCTCTTCTTTCTCCTCGTTTTGGAATCATTCAAATCCAAGCTTTCTAAGGAAAGTTACACTAAGATTAAATTGAGGGCATCTAGCTTCTGAAAAAAAGTAGAAGTCAAAAAAAGAAAAAAAGGAGAAATTTATTAAAAAAAAGAAAAAAAGAAGAAATTCGTCAAAAAAGGTGAAAAAAATCGTCAAAAACAAGACAAAAAAAAAAGAAAAAACAATCAGAGTGTGTGATGCAATTTTTAGAGAAGTGGAGTCCAAGTTTACTACTTTCCTAATTGCAATCAATTAAAGAGAAAATCTTTCCTATTGCTTGAAATAGAATTGCAAGTACTTTCCTATCTTGTATTGCTTGGAACTTGCTTACTTTCCTATTTGCTTCACTTTCATATTTCAGTTACTAATCCTATTTTGCTTTTAGTTTCCTATTTCATTTCTTGCCTCATTCATCTTTCTTTAGCTTCAGGGTTGACTTTCCAAAGTAATCACTTCCCTAATTCATTCCTTATACTATTTTTTCCACACTCTATTTCCCCTTTTGGATTCTTTGAGAATTTTATCTTGGGATTCTAATATTGGCTGCCACTTGGTTTGATTTCTTCTATTTGATTGTGTCTTGTTTCGAATAAGGATACCATAGAAAGCAAGTTGAGTGGTAAAAGACAAGAGTATTTACATTATAGAAAAAGCCAATTTTTGTGTGAAACACGAGTTGTTTAACATCTGTTGAGGGTAAACACGTGAGGTTGAGTGCACTCTCGAGCATAGTTCCATCTTGATGAAGGTTCTCTAGGACAAGTTCCTATTGGGTCTGCCATCATTTGGTATCAGAGCGCTTTGGTTGGTAGATTTCAAATAGCCTTTTGTTGTTTATTTTCTTTCTTCTTCTCTGTCCATTTTTCATCCATTGTTTCGTGCACTATTTGTTTGAGTTTTGGCTGAATAAAAGATGTTTCTTCAAGTTCAAAATCTCTTCTTTCTCCTCGTTTTGGAATCATTCAAATGCAAGCTTTCTAAGGAAAGTTACACTAAGATTAAATTGAGGGCATCCAGCTTCTGAAAAAAAAAGTAGAAGTCAAAAAAAGAAAAAAAGAAATTCATCAAAAAAGAAAAAAAGAAGAAATTCATCAAAAAAAGGAGAAAAAATCGTCAAAAATAAGAGAAGAAAAAAAAAGAAAAAACAATCAGAGTGTGTGATACAATTTTTAGAGAAGTGGAGTCCAACTTTGCTACTTTCCTAATTGCAATCAATTAAAGAGAAAATCTTTCCTATTGCTTGAAATAGAATTGCAAGTACTTTCCTATCTTGTATTGCTTGGAACTTGCTTACTTTCCTATTTGCTTCACTTTCTTATTTCAGTTACTAATCCTATTTTGCTTTTAGTTTCCTATTTCATTTCTTGCCTCATTCATCTTTCTTTAGCTTCAAGTTTGACTTTCCAAGGTAATCACTTCCCTAATTCATTCCTTATACTATTTTTTCCACACTCTATTTCCCCTTTTGGATTCTTTGAGAATTTTATCTTGGGATTCTAATCTTGGTTGCCACTTGGTTTGATTGCTTCTATTTGATTGTGTCTTGTTTCGAATAAGGATACCATAGAAAGCAAGTTGAGTGGTAAAAGACAAGAGTGTTTACATTATAGAAAAAGCTAATTTTGTGTGAAACACGAGTTGTTTAACATCTGTTGAGTGTAAACACGTGAGGTTGAGTGGTGAGGTCCATATTGTTTTTGTTGTTCACTAACATTTTGCAGTTCATAAATATGTCTCAAGAAGATGAATCACCTGAGCAAGATCTTAAAGTCTTTATGAAGGTTATGCAAGATCAATTCCAGAGGTTGAATGCTAGGTTGGATGACATCCAATCAACGTCAAACTCCAAAGGTCCTAGAAAAGTGTTCCATGGAGAAGATGAAGATGTCCAATCCGAGGATGAAGGCCCCAACACTAAGAGAGGTAGATAAGCTTCTTCTTGTAACGAACTCGATAACATAAAATTGAAAATCTCATCATTTCAAGGGAAAAATGATCCTGAATTATATTTAGAGTGAGAGAGAAAATAGAACACGTATTTGAGTGTCATACATATAGTGAAGAGAAAAAGATAAAACTTGCTGCTGTTGAATTGTGTGACTATGCTAGTATTTGGTGGGATCAATTGCAAATAAATAGAAGGCATAATCTTGAAAGACCAATCCGCACATGGCAAGAAATGAAAGCCATCATGAGAGAACGCTTTGTTCCAAGTCATTACTATCGAGACTTGTTCAAGCGGCTACAAAGATTGAGGCAAGGATTTATGAGTGTTGAAGAGTACCACCAAGAGATGGAGATCATTCTGATTAGGACCAATGTTGAGGAAGACATGGAAGCTACCATGAGAAGATTTCTTGATGGATTATGACCTGAAATTGCTTCCATTGTAGAGCTGCAAAATTTTCTTGACATGGATGAGTTGTTACGTAAGGCCATCATGGTAGAAAAGCAAATAAAGATCCAAAATGGTGCTAGATTGAGTTCCTGGAAGAAAAGCTTGAAGGAGTCCAAACAAATTTTCAAATCCAAGGGAGATATCAAGCCAAAAGAGGAAAGTGAGCCTAAATTCTCTACTCCAAATCCAAAGGGTAAAATTGACTCTAAACCCTCTTCTTCTTCTAATCCTTCTTATAAAGTTAAGTGCTTTAAATGTCAAGGTTTTGGTCATATTGCTTCTCAATGCCCTAACAAAAGAACTATGATTTTACTTGAGAATGGTGATGTTGCTAGTGAAAGTAGCGATAGTGATGATTATGATAATGTGCCTCCGTTGATGGATGCTTCTGAAGTTGATTGTGATGCTGAGGTTAGTGAAGCCCTTGTGGCTAGGTGTGCTCTTAATATCCAACCAAAAGAAGATCTTGAAGAAGAGCAATGTGAGCACATCTTTCATACAAATTGTCTCATTAATGGTAAAGTTTGTAGCATGATCATAGATAGTGGAAGTTGTACCAATGTTGCTAGCACTTTACTTGTTGATTGCCTACTTTGAAACATCCTAGACCATATAAATTGCAATGGCTAAATGATTGTGGTGAGGTGAAAGTCACCAAACAAGTGATGGTTGCATTTTTTGTTGGCGAGTATCATTATGAGATTTTATGTGATGTTGTACTAATGTATGTTGAACATGTTTTGCTTGGTAGGCCATGGCAATTTGATAGAAAAGTTAGGCATGATGGATACAAAAATTGTTATTCTTTTCCTTTCCATGGTAAAAATATTGTGTTGAAACCTCTTAGGCCCATTCAAGCTTATGAAGATCAAGTGAGGATTGAGAAAGAATGCAAATTGAAGGCAAAAGAAAAGAAAGAGAGAGACTTTGAAAAGAAAGAAAAAGGGAGAGAAAATAACACGAGTGAAAAATGAAGAAAAGAGAGCGACTTTATTTGCTGAAAAAAGTGAGATCAAGAGAGCTTTAAAATGTGAAGAATCTTATATACTTTTATATAAAGATGTTTTCTTAACTATTAATGAGCTTGATCCATCTTTGTCGTCTAGTATTTTGTCTTTGTTGCAGGACTTCAACGACTTATTTTCAGAGGACATTCCCGATGGATTGCCCCCTTTGAGAGCCATTGAGCACCTTATAGACTTCCTTCCTGGAGCTTCAATTCTGAATAGGCATGCGTATAGAGCCAATCGGAAGAAACTAAAGAGATCCAAAGAGAAGTTGAAGAGCTTACGAAAGGGCTTTGTGAGAGAAAGCTTGAGCCCGTGTGCTGTGCCAATTATACTTGTTCCTAAAAAAGATGGCAAATGGAGAATGTGTGTTGATTGTAGAGCCATAAATAAAATCACGGTGAAATATCGTTACCCTATCCCTCGTTTAGATGATATGCTTGATGAGTTGCATGGTGCTTGTATATTTTCTAAAATTGATCTCAGAAGTGGGTACCATCAAATTCGCATGAAAAAGGGTGATGAGTGAAAAACTGCTTTCAAAACTAAGTTTGAGTTGTATGAGTGGTTATTTATGCCTTTTGGCTTGACTAATGCACCTAGTACTTTCATTAGTTTGATGAATCATGTGTTTCGTCCTTTTATTGGAAAGTAAGTGGTTGTCTATTTTGATGATATTCTAGTGTATTCTAGGAGTTTAGATGATCATGTGAAACACTTGCATGATGTGTTTGAACTTTTAAAAGAAAATAAGCTTTATGCTAATTTAGAAAAATGTTCCTTTTGCATGGATATTATTGTGTTGGTTTTATTGTAGGTGATAAAGGACTTCAAGTTGATGAAGAGAAAGTGAAGGCAATTAGAGAATGGCCAACTCCCAAGAATGTGAGTGAAGTTCAAAGCTTCCATGGCTTGGCTAGCTTCTATCGGAGATTTGTGAAGGACTTCTCTACCATTGCAGCCCCTTTGAATGAATTGGTAAAAAAGAATGTGATTTTTAAATGGGGTGATTCACAAGAGGTTGCTTTTAATACCTTGAAAAAAAAATTGACCAATGCTCCTCTTTTTATTCATCCTGATTTTTCTAAAGTTTTTGAGGTTGAATGTGATGCTTATAGAATAGGCATTGGTGTTGTTTTAATGCAAGATTCTAAACCCATTGCTTATTTTAGTAAAAAACTATGTGGTGCTACTTTGAATTACACCACTTATGATAAAGAGTTGTATGCTTTAAAAAGGTCTTTAGAGACTTGGCAACATTACTTGTGGCCAAAAGAATTTATCATTGATTCTGATCATGAAAGTTTGAAATTTCTAAAGTCCCAAGGTAAATTGAACAAGAGACATGCTATGTGGCTGGAATTTATTGAAACTTTTCCTTATGTTACTAAACATAAACAAGGGAAAGAAAACATTGTGGCTGATGCTCTTTCTAGGAGAGATACTCTCTTCTTAGCTCTATGCATGCTAGATTACTTGGTTTTGAGATGTTGAAAGGCATGTATGGATCTGATTGTGACTTTGCAGAAATTTGGAAATCTTGTGAAAAACATGGTAATGATAATTTCTATAGATTTGATGGATTTCTATTAAAAAAAGATAAACTTTGCATTCCATCTTGCTCTATGCGTGAATTACTTGTTAGAGAGACACATGGTGGTGGATTGATGGGTCACTTTGGTGTTGAGAAAACTTTAGCTCTTTTGCATTAACATTTTTATTAGCCTAACATGAGAAAGGATGTTGTTTCTATTTGTGCTAAATGTATTACTTGTAGGCATGCAAAATCTAAGGTTCAATCACATGGTTTATATTCTCCATTACCCGTCCCCTCTCATCCTTGGATTGATATATCTATGGACTTTGTGCTTGGATTGCCTAGATCATCTAGTGGAAAGGATAGTATCTTTGTGGTGGTTAATCGATTTAGCAAGATGGCTCACTTCATTGCTTGTTCTAAAACCAATGATGTTGTTCATGTTGCTGACTTATTCTTTAAAGAGGTTGTAAGATTGCATGGGTTGCCAAAGACTATTATGAGTGATAGAGATTTGAAATTTCTTAGTCACTTTTGGAGAACTCTATGGAATAAACTTGACACTAAACTATTGATTTCTACTGTTACACATCCTCAAACGGATGGTCAAACTGAAGTGGTAAATAGAACTTTGACAACATTGTTGCGTGCAATCATCCAAAAGAACTTAAAGAATTGGAAAAGTGTCTCCCACACATTGAGTTTGCTTATAATCGTGCTCTTCATTCTTCTACTCAATTTTCTCCTTTTGAGATTGTTTATGGGTTTAATCCTTTTACTCCTTTGAAAATTCTTCCATTGCCTTCTAATGAGTTTACAAACTTTGATGGTATGAAAAAGGCTAAATTTGTGCAGGAGTTGCATGCTAAAGTTAGAGTCAACATTAAGAAGAGAAATGAACAATATTCAAAGCAAGTCAATAAAAGCCGAAGGCCTGTCATATTTGAACTTGGTGATTGGGTTTGGGTGCACTTGAGAAATGAGAGGTTTCCAGAACAAAGGAAATCTAAGCTACAACCAAGAGAAGATGGCCCTTTTCAAGTTTTAGAAAGGATTAATGATAATGCTTATAAAATTGATTTGCCTAGCTCCTATGGTAATTTGAGTGCTACATTCAATGTATTTGATTTATCACTCTTTGATGCTGCAGATTTGAGGACGAATCTTTTCGAGGAGGGAGGGAATGATGGAGAACCATGGGCATGTGAAAATCAAGAAGAGAAGCATCCATGGTGTGATTCGTCTCAAGGAAGCCTAGGACGTGACTTGCATGGACATAAGCTTGCAAAAGGAGGCTTAGGAGCTGAAATTGGATCAGATTTGAAGTCTGAATGTTCAAGGCAAGGGGATGAACGAAATTCCTATATCAAAGGCCCAACATTCAAGTCTAATGTTCCTAAAGATCCATTACAAGATGTTGGAGGCCCAATGATAAGAACCAGGGCCAAAGCAATGAAGCAAGCATTGAATTGTTTAATCCAAGACCTTCAAGAGATAGAGCCCATATTGTTGAATCAGATTTCATCTCATAAAGGTCCAAGAGGCGTTGTCTTACTCCTTGAAGCCCAACGTAAAGTGTCCAACAGCCCACACGGAGTCCAATTGGGAGAACTGACTTAAAATACCAAGTGACAAGCATGTGCCATTCAAAAATAAGGATAAGGACGTGATCTATAAGGTCCAACATGTTCAGATCATGTTTTAGTTAGTTTCCTTTTTGTTTTCCTTAAAATAAGGTAATCTAGTCAACACCTTTATAAGTTTATTTTGTTTTCTTTTAGAGATTGATTTGTTTCCTTTTATTTAGTTTCTTCTTTAGGACATTAAGTTAGGAATTTTTCCTATAAATAGGCACCCTCTATGTACTTTGAAAGGGAATTTTCATTCAAAAATAATATTGAGAGCTTTCTTGCTTTCTTTGTATTCTTTGAGAATACTTGACTTATCAAAGGAGTGGTCTTCCTTTGTGGCGTCCTAAGGTTAGAATTCTAAGAGACAAGTTCTCTTAGGGTTCTTTCTATTAACCAACATTCTTGCTAGAGTTCTAAGAGACAAGTTCTCTTAGGGCTCTTTTCATCGACCAACATTCTTTTAACCTTCCATTTTCTCTTTGTGTTCTATTTATATCTTTTCAATTTTGTTTCTTGTGATTCCACGTGTTTGCTTGATTCTATCTACTCCTGGGCATAATTCCATCTTGTTGAAGGTTCTTTAGGACAAGTTCCTATTGAGTCTGCCATCAGTAAGCTTTGGCTTTCTCAGCACAAGGCTTTTCTTCCTTTGGTGAGAGGCAAGCAAAAATGAATCCCTTTTAACGGCTCTTCCTTCAAAAATCTTCTCCTTTTTTCCTTAACTGGAATTCCTCAGTGCACCTTGAAGGTTGCAGATGCTCAACTCGCACGTGGATCCTCTTCTTGATAATCCTGTTACCAAAATGTTTGTTGATCTCGACACCAACAACTCACTTACTATCTGTTTGGTTAGCGTCTTCAACATGCAGAGACGGGACGAGATAGAAATATAAAGACGAAACAAAACAAAAATTGGAGACAGTAAGGATATGTTTGGATGTGGGTTGAGGGATGGAAGGGAATGGAATGGAATGACCCAAATGACTCAGGCTATTGTTTGGGAGTTTATTTTGAAACAGGATGGAATGGCAATTAATGGCTTTGAAAGCCATCCTTTGCCATCCAAAATCTAATATTTTGTGACCTCCCAAATTGGGGGGTCAGGGATGGAATGGCATGGCTTGCCTTCCAAACCCTAATTTAATGACAAAAATACCTTCAAAAAATTAATGAAATTATAACCCCAGTCCAGCAAATACCTACGTCGCTACATATTACTACGTCCATTATATTTCTCCTTCAATTGACTTCTTCCATTGACAAACGTTTTCCTCCACAACTACTATGCTCTTGATAAAGCTAGCATTGTGAATGTTCATAAATTTTAAGTATATTATTAATATACATTGCGAAATGTAGAAATAGATTTACAACACCAAGAATGATTATCCCCGTCCTCAAGACTGAAATATGTTTGGTTGTAGTAGACAAAACAAAAAATGTTAATGACGAAAATGCCCCTGCAGTATAATATATTGAAAAGATGTAATTCATTGATTATTTTATAATTGTATCAATATTTATTTGAAATGTACGTGTAATTTGTTAATTACGATGAAATAAAATGATAAATTAGGCATATTTATTGAAATACGAAACCTAGAAATTAACTATCTTACAAGTTAATTGTCTTATTATTAACTTGTAACTGAAATAAAATTAATTATCTTATTATTATTATTATTATTGTTGTTGTTGTTGTTGTTGTTGTTGTTGCTGCTGCTATTGTTGTTGTTGTTGTTGTTGTTGTTGTTGTTGTTGTTGTTGTTGTTGTTGTTGTTGTTGTTGTTGTTGTTATTTTTGTTGTTGTTCTTTTTGTTGTTGTTGTTGTTGTTGTTAACCTTGATGTTGACGTAGTGGCCTATCTTATAAGTCTTGAGATACGTAGTCAAAGGGATATAACCCTTCTTCCTAAAGGGTGTAGCGAAGAGATCTCTTGTTCTTGAACGAAGCCCATGACCAACCAACATTTTCACTCACCTCTCTTCTTGTCTTCTTTGGATGTGTTCCTTCAAAAGTCTTCTTATTGAAGCTAACACCTAACAGTAACTTTTGACTTTTCTTTTCTTTAATGAAATTCCTCAACATTTGTTTTGTTTTTCTACATTTAAGAAACGCTAAAGCTATATTTAAAAATAAAATTCACTAAAGATTTAATTTATTATTTTCAATGTGCAAAAATTATAATTATTAGATAAAGTTATAATTTATATTTTAATTTCAAAATAATGTGTTTTTTAATAAAATTTTACATATTTTAAATAATATATCTTAAACAAAAAATTTAATTTTATTAAAGTTTTAAAATAACTTAGTTAATAATGTCTCGTTAAAATAAAAATTAAGTATTTAATTGTTATTTTTTAGTTTGAGCTATAATTACAAAATTGAGTAATTTGAATTTTTTATGATTAGCCTCATGTATGCGATTCTTGATTTTGTTTGGTCGAAAACTATTTCTTACTTTTTATTTATTTATTTATAATGACAATAGAACTAGTTATCTCTTATTTTTAAATATACTAAATAAATTATTAAGTCCTTATAAAATTTATGAAATTTTATAATTAAGTTAATTATTTATTCAATTAAAATATTTAATATATAAATATTTTAGATTTAAATATCAAATTTGAATTAATCGATAATAATATTAATCACACTGAAAATCTTTTAGATGAGTTGTAATTGTAATCATCAACTTTATTTATAAGGTTGGTAATATGTCAAATTAGATTTAATTTATTTTTAAAATTTAAAAATAATATAATTTATTTAAAATAAAATTTTATATTGACAGTGATAACATGGGTTGATATGCGTGGAGAGAGAGGAGGGAAACATGTTGTTTGAAGTGGGTCCCACATTTAAAAATGGTGGAACTTCCATGCTGTTAAAGTACTGAGTGAGTTATTAACTGGTTTGTATTTATTCCAATAGAATCGACTGATCCAATCCAGTTTTCTAATCATTGACTAATAATAATGATTATTCGAAATTACTCTTGTTATTTTAAGTGCACAAGAATTAAATATAATTATTAAAAAGGAACAATATTTAATTTTACAATTTTAATTTCAAAATGAATTAATTTCTTTTAATATTTAAAGATAGAAGATATAATCATCTTTTAAATTTTACTTGCTCTTAATCACTATTATTTTAAACTATTTAAAATATATGTTATAGTATCTTTATTCCATATCAAATTTATTATATGACAATAATTAATTATATAGTAATTTTCCTATTTAAATAACTTGATTAATAATTAATAAAGGTCTTTATTAAAATTTATAATATCACAATATATCATGAAATCAAATAATAAAAACTTAAAAACTTAAAATTAGAAATTGACAAAATAAACTTGAATTTAAGTTAATAAAATCACAAATTCATATTTCAGCAAACCTTAGTAAAAGAACATTACCATCTACTCCAAATTTTTCTACATAAGATAAAGAGCATAGGATCTTCCATTGCAATTCCCTAAAACGTTACGAGTGATTTAAACTCTATCCTCAAAATAGCAGCTTAAGGCTTCCTTCTATTGGGAAGGCGTTTCTTTGCCAAACAAATCACTCATCATTCGTCTCAAATGTAGTTTCTAACCTTCTATGTTATTGCTTTATACATCATTCTAGGTTTCTAGTACTAGCAAGTTGATGAGTAATTTGGACAATTTTTAATCGTATGTAAAGAGTATTATAAATCATTGAAGAATCGGGGGGTTATAAACTATTCTTGTTCAATTCTAAATAGAAGTGAAGAATATAAAATTCAGGTATGACTTAAATTTTGTGTTAGTGAATGGTAAATGTTGTTATTATCAATAGATCGTTTTACTTATTTTATTTGAAATATGATCCTGGACTTTGAGATTTTTTATCTTCTCTTTTAGCTTACTTCTTGGTATAACTTTAGTTGTGTATAGATAACTAGCTTTTGGTTAAAAAAACTTTGTAAGTCTGATGTACGATCATCAATCTCTTTGCTACTAATTGCCTTTGTCACTTTTAGATTAGTGTTCTTGTTGAGCCCTTGAAGGTGAAGTTATTCCTTGCACCCCTAACTAATGACTTCTTCAGTTTCCTCGATAAGCTAACACACAATGTTAAAACACCATCTCCTGTTTCTTGGTTACTTCATTCGTCTGTTGGAGTCTTGGATTGATCAACTTCATAGGGTACTCTCCAAAAGTTTGTTACAAGTTTGTATCAATGGCTAATATAGCCATTACCCTTTTCCTATCTGCTCCTACACGTCTCACTACAACCTTTATATTCACTCCTAGACAACATTGTTTTACTTATTATTAACAATTATACAATCTAACATCGTTTAACTCTATCATTCCTAGCTCATTGACGCCATCTCCATCTATCTTCTTTAGCTCAATATCGAGCTAACCTAAATTGATAAGGACAAAATAGATTAAAAATATTTTCTTATCTAATAAGAAAAACTAAAATAAATTTTTTTTTGTTTTGTTTCACATATTTGATAACCTTGTATCTTACTTAATAATCTAAATCCATGTGAATGTCAGATCAAGGTCAAATAAGATGAATTGATTCAAGCTGTAGTTGAGCCTATAAGCATAAGTGGCAAACAATTGGGAAATTCATCTTTTGTTGTCTTTTCTTTGTACTATGTGCAAATAGAAGAAAATGAATTAAAACCTGTATAATTCCATCATATATTTGTAGGATTGTCAACGGCCTCCTAAAAATCGCTCTTGGTCCCACTCTTGGTTCAACCGCAACTTTGTCTTCTGCTCAGGATGTAACTTTTCGGCATGAATTTGTGAAGTGTTTGGTTAGCATCATAAAGTCAATGGGTTCCTGGATAGGCCAACAACTAAGAGTTGTAGAAGCCTATATGCCAAAGAACTCAGAGTTAACAGAGAATCACTCCACACCCACCGGAGAAAATCGAAGTGTTCCTGACTATGATTTGAATGCAGAAGTGATTTTTGAAATGTCAAATGTTGCTACTCTTGAATAACTTCGGCTTTTCAAAATTGAAGTCCAAGTTAAGTGTTACTTTATTTGTCTAATAAGGCCTCAATTGTTATAACCATTTAGTGATTAACCTGTAAAAAGTTTTGCTAATGATAGATAATGTATTTTGGTAAGAGATGATTTATCTTTTCTGCTATTGGATATCTTACTGCTTTTTCTGGTGTCTTCCATCCTCCTATGTTTCTCAGTTTTTAGCTTCTTTTGCTTCCCATAACAAGTTTACTGGGTTTTATGCAGAAAGGTATCTCCTTATTCAACAGGAAACCTTCCAAGGGTATTGAATTTCTGATAAGCAATTGATTTATTCAAATCTTATTAACTAATTAATTAATTAATGACTATTAATACGTAATTATTACTTATGTTATTTTTAATGCGTCTAAAATATTTTCCCTTTTTTAATTACTTATTCTTAAAATATCTTTAATTAATTTAATTATATCTATTTAGTATCTTTGTATTAATTAATTAAATAGAATTAGTGCTTATATTTTCATTTTATTAAATATAATACATTAAAATTAGTTGACTAGTAAAATGTTATTATTATAGGAGTCACAGGAGTGACTTAAGTGTGTGTCAATAATTAACTGATTATTTCATTAAAATAAAATATAATAATATTATTATAGGAATCACGTGCATGACTTAAATGTCACGCCTACTAAAAAATCTATTTTAATTCCTTAATTCAATTAAATTTGTTAAAATGTATTTCATAATAATCTATATATAATTAAATAATTGATTTATAAAAATAATTAATTAATTATTAACTCTTAATTATTACTTAAATATTTTTTTCTTTTTAATTTCTTAATTAAATATTCTTAAAATATCTTTTATTAATTTTATTATAACTATTTATTATATTAAAATTGATTCATTAATAATGATAAGTGGAATATAATAAATTAAATGATTTATTAAATTATACTTTATTTATAAATTAATTATTAATCATTAACTATTCATCTATTCAGTTATATTATTATTAATTAATCAAAGGCGTGACTACCATGCACGGTTTGTGGCTTAATAATCAAAGGCATGACTACCATGCATGGTTATGACTTGCATGTTTATTTACGAGCAATTAACACCTGTATAATTTTACAACATTTTTTATTTAGCTACAAAATTAATAAAATAGAAATTTTAGGATTTTTATAAATTTACTCTGACTTTGAAATGGGCTAGACTGTGTAGGGAAAGTTAGAGCTAGCTTATTCTAAAACTTTTCTTAAGCCCAAGTTTGATCCAAAGTTAGTCAGCTTGAGGCCATGTTTGGGCCAATTTTCTATTCCTAATCATTTTATTTTTAAATTTTTACTATAAGTCCATACACATGAATCACTTATCATTAGACCTTTTTTATCACCATTTCATTAGGGTCTAACATCAAAGGCTATTATATTCAGTTTGGTTCCTTTCATATCTCGAGGCAATCAGATGAATACCTCTTGTTATTATTTAACAAATTTCACAACTCCAGTGTGTTACTCTTGCTCTATATATGCTCATATTTTCAATTTCTATTATAGTTTATATCCCCTGAGCTTTTCAAAACTTTTCAATTATTTATATAATAGTTTTGTTCCCTAAAATTTTTTAGGTTTATTTCTTTAATATTCACTTGTTGAGGTGTATTTTTCTTCTTTAGTGAATCCATATATTATTATCTTGAGTTTAGTTGTCAATTGGATTTAAATAGCAACGATCACAATTGTGAGATATCGAGATTAGGTATTCTTTTTAACTTTTAGGCAGGCTCATCTTCTGTAGTCATGAAGGGTCTTACCCTACTTTTGCATTACCTTGAATTGTGTTACTAAGTTGTGAGATCTATATCAATTATTAGTGAAATGAATCTTGAATCAATTTTTTAATTTCCTAATTTTTGCTATTAAGCATATAAGGAGTGTTTAGTACTAGTATCTTACAAGGCTTGCCAATATAAATGAGAAAGCTTGATAATTTATTGTATTAGTTACTCCATATAGGTCAATTATTTCTTTGAATTATGTAATGTGATCACATAAATTTTTCATACCATTGGAAGCCTCCAATGGTAGTAACTGGAATTTTGATGGCTAGTAGTATACTTTCAGTGAAATGGTTACTCTTAGACTTACTTTTGTGATACTTCAGGTGATGTTAATCTATATATAATATAGTGCATTGTGGTTGGGGCTAAGATGTTGTTCTAATCTAGAGACCTTTTACAACTTAGTGGTATACCATGTATACCTTATTAGGAACTATTTTTGTATGTTATGTACATTGAGGTAGTTTAAATATCAGTTTCTATGATTGCAGATCTAGATTAGAGAGTTGCAGTAAATTCTAGTAGTTATTATTGTATATTTCATTGTTTTTTTAAAGTAAAAATTAATAGATTATATGAAAGAAAGAATAAATCTAAAAATTCAAATACAAACTAAGCATGATCTTCCTAAACTAGCTAAAGATCATCAGCATCGCTATAGAATTAGATAATAATTACCATGGCTACTTATTTATCAACTAAAGGTTCACAAATTCTTTTATGTTCATGCAAACATTAGATAAATTCGATAAAGTTAACCTTGAGTTTTATAGAAGGCATAAAGTCTAATATTACTCCAAGCCATATGAGAATGTGAAATTAAATAATAGATGCTTCGAATTTTACAGGGTTACTTTAGATAATAATTACCCTGGCTACTTAGTTATCAACTAAAGGTTCACTATAGAATTAGATAATAATTACTTAGTTATCAACAAAAGTTTCCCCCTAAAGGGGAAGAAGTAAATAGAGGTTTAGATATCAAATTCTAGCTAATTGCATTAATTTGGGTTGATCTCAAAGAGTGTATAATCTTCTTGTGATAGCTTCCAGCTACTTCATTTGCCATAAGTTTCTCTTATATTCATTGTTTTATACTAGCATTTAACTCCTTTTTGTTTTCCAGATAAATTCAATAAAGTTAACCTTGAGTTTTATAGAAGGCATAAAGTCTAATATTACTATCCCCTAGTTAATTAAATAAAAAGCGAAAGATTTCATGATTGATAGGCAAATCTAAATCTAAACCTAAACCTAGGAAAAGTAAGGGGGTGTTTGGTTTGAGGGTTTGGGAATGAAGGAATGTATTATTATTATTATTATTATTATTATTATTATTATTATTATTATTATTATTATTATTATTATTATTATTATTATTATTATTATTATTATTATTATTATTATTATTATTATTATTATTATAAATTTTAAACTTATTATTATTATTATTATTATCCTTATTATCCTTATTATTCTCATCATCATCAATTATTATTATTATTATTATTATTATTATTAATTATTAATTTTATTATATTGAAATTAATTATCTTATTATTATTATTATAAATTTTGTAATAATAATAATAATAAATATGATATATGAAAAATGGTATTATATTATCTTTCATTCCTATTAATGCAACAAACCAAACAACATTATTGGTATTAATACAGAAACCCAAGTTACAAACCAAACATCATTTTTTATTTTTCATACTCATTCCCATTCCCTTATACTATTATACCCATATCCATACCCAACCCCGTGCTCAAATCAAACGCCCCCTAAATAGGAAAAACCAACAAAGATAGAATAAAACATGCAATCAAAAGGAAAAAGTAGACATGAATATAATCTTGATAAGAACCTCTCTATTATCATCTTAAATGCTATAATTTAATAAACTTAAAATGGATATATTAATTTGAAAAATAGGATCTCATGGATAAAACTATACTCTTTTGAGTTATAAGTTTAAAGTATTAATATAGTTACATTTAGGAAGAAATAAGCAAAAAGAAAAAAGAAAATGATTCAAAATAAAGTTAAAAATTATTTGACACAAAAGAAGTCAAAATTATATTATCTCTATTTTGCTTTTCTCGCTCATCCTCATGTTTTGGCATAAAGTTAGCAATATAGGTATATAAATTATGAACAAAATGCAAAGTGTCATATACGACAAGTATGAACAAATTGACATAAGATACAAATATTTTAACTATTGTTAAGAATCAACAATAAAAAAAAACCACTTGAGTGTTGGCAAAATGTCATAACTCTTTTTACTACCTCCATTAACCACAAAATGAAAAGCAATTACTTCCAATTAACAAATAATGACAAATAACACCTATAATCAACAACTTCAAAAACCTTGAATCAAATCAAGAATAATATGTAGAAAATATTACTTTCGATCTCATCATGTCAAATTTTGGCTTAGCAAAGAGGCAAGGATTAATACAGGCAAATATATTTTCATTCAAGAGAAAGTTATATTTTCACAAATGAAAAGCATTTTTTTGTCTTATTTTAACATTCAAAATATATTTTCATTTTTTCCCCTAAAACCTGGGGTCTATTTTGTATGCTTAAACAAAAATAATATGATAAATTAGCCAAAGATCACTTTTAAGTTTTCTATCAAAACAAGTGATTTAGAAGTTTCGCATTTATCTTTACACAAATAGCTACCAAAGTTTTATCTTAATAGAATAGAAAACTTACACAGAAAAGGGTATCAAGTATTTCCGACACAAATATACAATCGAGATCATATTACAAAATTTGTTTTTTTTTTAATTTTAAAAATGCCACTAAGGATCCATGCTCAAAGCAAAATAAATGCAACGGTGACACAAGAATTAAAAATCATTTCCTTTATAATATTAAGTAAACTATTTAACCTGTTTTATTCAGATATTAAGGATCACGATAATATAAACCATTTCCTTCTAGAATAAAAATGGAAGGAAAAAAGACAGTTTCAATTAAATTTACAAATTATTAAACTTATAAAAAGTCAAATTTATAATTCACGAAAAGTGACTAGTTTTTAATGAGATTATTTTTTTGTTATCAAATATAGCTACCCCCAAAGATTAGCAAGTATCAAACTTAACCTACAAACAAAGTAACAAGAGCTCCAAGGTGGAATTAAAAACATCAAAAATCAGCGGCATTAGAATGTAATTTTTCATGATCAAAGAATATCAAACAACATTTACATAGTGTACAATACCTTAGAATTAAGAAATCCAAAAAAGTAATGTGGACGCTTCCACCAGCCTGCAACAAAAGGGTAAAACCAAAACAGCAACATGAAAATAAAATGGTTACCGTCATCCCATCTCTATCAAAATTAACAGCTTGTCATATCAACACAATATTCAGTGATCAAAGTTCAATTACGCACATAAAGCATGATTTTTTAAAAATTAAATTCTTCAAATAATGCACTAATGACTAAGAGATCATACTCTTTGATTTCTATGACAATATAGAGTTGGTGTGCTTAGCAAATTTAATTTTATAGAAAATGAATTGAAGGTATGATGTAATAACTATCCCCCGATTAACAACAAGTTAAGGATATCAGGTAAGATCCTCCCATCTTTTAGATAGATTTTTGGTATTCGTGCTTGAAACACCTACAACTATACTTACAACACCTCTAGTTGTGCTCGATATTGATAAATAAAAAAAGTAATCAAACTTTATGAACTTCAAACATTAGAGAATATACTAGGTATAAGGATGCATTACGACAAAAAAGGTAAAAGATATTAATTAGTCAAGAAAACACATAATCATACTAAAATATTATTTGGAACATGCTTTATAAAAGGTGAACTTAACAAATACAACCAAATCCTAAACCTTAAACTTAAACTTAAAAACTAAACATTAAATCCTAAATCCTAAAGCTTAAAATCTAAAACCTAAACTTTAAACTCTAAACCTTAAACCCTAAAACCTAAACCATGGTCCTAAATCTTAATACCTAAGACCTATAACTTATAATTCTAACCAGTTAACCATAAACTTAAAGAAAAAGAATGAAGCAGAGAGAGAGAGAGATCATATAATACCTAATTAGCCAGACCATAAAGGGGACCAACCAAACCATTCAAAGCAGCCGCAAATGAAAGGTAAGGAGCTGAAAGTGCACTAGCTACCTGAAAAATTGCATAAGAATAACATAAAGCAACATGTTGGAATAATCTCTTCCGTTCTCACACCAACCCCTTCTTTACTTTAGGGCTTTCAATGAAATTGAATTTTTGGAATTTGGGTAACTTACCAGGTGGCCAGTATGAGCACTGACATTTCCACCTTCATGGTCACTACAAAAGAAAGTATTTGAATGGAAGAACACATATATTTCTAAATTAGTATAAACAAACAGTCCTTACTGAACCCATCTTTCAGTATCTATTACCCATTTTTTTAGAAGATAGGATATTGTGCTTGTGGATGGTCACGTAAAATCTCATAAGCTCCTGAGGACTATCAAATCCCAACATATGCGAGAAATTTGCGCCATAATCTAGAGAGTTATTAACTGGAATCATGCTCCCATTTTTGTGTATGCAATAGAGGTGCACGTCAAAAGCCACATATAAATTCATTTGGGATAATACAAGTACAGTCATATATTAACCTTAATGACAATCAAAAGCCTAGCAATGAAATATATGACAGAGAAAGGTACGAGGAGTATGAAAACAAAGTGATTGACATGCCAAAGCAAGAGTGTAGGTATCCAAATGGCTAAAAACAGAGAAATTATTCCATAAATTTGGCAAAAATAACAACAGCTTCAAGTTTCATATATTACGACAAGATTCTCACAAAACGAAATTCATCATCATATCATATGTCTTGGTTCCAAAGAATAATTTTATCAACTGTCTAAGGCCACGGGGCCACATTGTGGATAGTTGAGATGTTCTGCTTTATACAATATGTTGTAGAGAAGGAACTACCTAATGCTATTTCTTTATCAATCTAATAGGATCATGAGAATGTTTTTAAATGAGCAACACTAAAAAAATAGTTGGCCACCATAACAGTAAGATTGCTTTGGCTGGGACGTGTTTTAGTAAGATTTGTTCTCTCACTCATGCCATAATTAAACCAGCAAATGGAGGATAATATTGATGTGAGCAGGAGTAGGGATCTTGAGAAGATGGCAAACTCCGAGCCTATTGGAGGAGAGTTTAATGGAACTAGGCCCAAACTAGTCCATTTAACTCAAATCCTTGGACCGGATACACTTGGAGTTTGAAGACCCACGAATCAGACCTGTTTATTTAATTTTTAGACTTCACTTTATTTTGGGCTTCCATTTATTTTAAGCCCAACTCTTTATTATTTGACCTAGGTATAAATAGTTATCTTTTAGGGTTTTAGAGCACCTTTAGATCATATTGTTTGAGTGCCGTCGGCTTTAGAGAGAACATTATTCTCTTGTTCTTGTTACTTTTCGAACCATCTTTCACTTATCAATTGTTTTCTCAATTGTGGCGTGTTGATTGTTCGTTTCTTGGTTTATTTTGATCATCGGGATTGCTCGGAACAAGTTTCCGAGAGGTGTCGTAGAAATCAAACCTTGCGTATCACTTATTTTCGTGTTTGTTCAATTCCAAATTATCACCTCGACGTCAAGTCTTCCGTGGTGTGCGTCAATTTTGGTATCAGAGCTAGTTTGGAGGAGGATTCTTATTCAACTCCATCAAAATTTCAAGAAATCGCCGCCCACCAACTATCGTCATCCAACTATCGTCAGATCTTTCCTTCAGGTGTGAATTACTTTTGTTATAGGATTGCAATTTTCCTTACTGTTGTTTTAGTTAGGGTTTTCAGTATTTGTTGAAAAAAAAGGCCAAAAAAAAAGCAAAAAAAAAAGGCCAGAAAAAAAAACTGAAAAAAAGTAGTGAGAGTTGTCCCAGAAGAAGAAGAAGGGGAGAGGAAGGAAAAAAGTTAGCAAAAAAAAAAGTCAGCAAAAAAAAAGTCAACAGAAAAAAAAAGTCAAAAAAAAAATCTGAAAAAAAAATCGAAAAAAAAAATCTTATCTTTCATACTTGTTACTTGATTGGGATTTGTTGTTTTCGACACTTGAGCTATAGTTGGAAACATTGATTGGATGAAGCTTTGGTTCTGATTGTAACTTGGATTTCAGAGAAATTTGAGTGGTAAAAGGCAAGAGTGTGTGAGCTTATTTGAGGGAGTCATTGCCGTGACTTAAACACGAGGGGAGTGACAAATTCTTGAGTGAAACACGTGAGGGAGTGTGTGAGGTTTTTTATCGCTAACTTTATTTTGCAGGTATATCATTTTAATTACAATGTCACAGGGAGGCAGTAATGATGACAACCAAGGGGGAGATGAAAACATCGCTTTCACTTTGAGAGCCATGCAACAACAATTTGAGAGGTTCAATCTAGCCTTAAATGAGGTTAGGGACCAAATGGATGAGCTCTGACATAAGGGAGACGCGAGAACCCTCGAGGCGGCGCAGGTGTATCCGTCAATGACTTCCACCACTCGTCGGCAACCACCACAGTATGAGCCTGAGGAGGAGGAGTTTGATGAAGAGGAGGAGGACTATGAAGGGCACATGCCTAGGAGAGCTCGGAGAGGAGAACCCTTTGATAGACGAGATGGAGACCTCAAATCCATCAAGATGCAGATTCCAGCATTCAAGGGAAGGAATGATGCTGAGGCGTATTTTGAGTGGGAAAGGAAGGTTGATATGATCTTCGAGTGTCATAATTTCTCGAAGGAGAAAAAGGTAAAACTTGCTGCTGTTGAATTTACAGATTATGCACTAATATGGTGGGATCAGCTTGTGACCTCTAGGAGGAGGAATGGAGAAAGACCTATCACTACTTGGACAGCGATGAAGGGGTGTATGAGGAAGAGATTTGTGCCCTCTTACCATTATAGGGAGATGCACCAGAAGCTCCAAAGACTCACACAAGGATCTAAGTCAGTAGAGGACTACCACAAGGAGATGGAGATTGCTATTATTCGTGCTAATATAGTGGAGGACCCCGAGGCCACCATGGCAAGGTTCTTGAGTGGATTGAATAGGGAGATAGTAAATGTGGTAGAGTTACAACATTATTTGGAGATTGAGGATATGGTGAACATGGCCATGAAAGTGGAAAGACAGCTTAAGGCTAGAGTAGTCGCAAGGAATGGAGCAAGTTCTAGTTATTCATGGAACTCACAATGGCCCCAGAAGGAGGAGAAATCCAAGGATAAAGGGATGGACTTCAAGGAAGCACCTAAGCAATCAATCGGAGGATTTGAACAAAAAGGTACTCCTAGTAAACATTCATCTATAAAATGTTTTAAATGTTTGGGTACTGGCCATATTGCTTCTCAATGCCCTAATAGAAAAGTGATGTATATGAAGGATAATGGGGTTATTGATTCTGAGGATAGTGATATTGATGATTTGCCTTGTGATAGTGTTTGTGATGATGAAGTTGAATATGAGGAAAGAGCTGTCTCAGGAGAAGCACTTGTAGTTAGGAGAGTGTTAAGTGCTAGAGTTAGAGATGAGATTCTGGATCAGAGAGAGAACCTATTCCATTCAAGGTGTTTGGTAGGTGGAAAGATGTGTAACTTGATCATAGATGGAGGTAGTTGTACTAATGGGGCTAGTTAAATTATGGTGGAGAAATTAGGCTTGATATGTAGCAAACATCTAGAGCCATATTATTTACAGTGGTTTAATGATAGTAGGAGTGTGAAGGTGACTAGACAGGTACTGGTGCCATTTTCTGTAGGGAGGTATGAGGATGAGGTGTTATGTGATGTGATACCCATGGAGGCAGGACATTTGCTATTGGGAAGGCCTTGGCAATTTGACAAAAGGGTAACACATGATGGGTATACTAATAGATACTCCTTTAAGTTTAAGAGTATGAACTTCATTCTACTACCTTTGACACCTAGTGAATTGTACCTGGACCAGATCAAATCAAGAAAAAATAAGGAAGGTTCGGGTAGTGAGAATAAAAAAAGTGAAGAGAGAAAAGAGGCCCAAAAGAAAAATGAGATTGGCCCAATGGAGAGTGACTGCACAAGTGAGGAAAAGACAGTGGGATGTGCAGGAGAGAAAAGTTTAGGAAGAGAAAAAAAGAGTGAAAAGAAAGGGAAAAGAGCACTAGTAGTAGTGAGATACAGAGAGCGTTTAGTTTCTGACACTAATCCTCTTAATGCTTTGTCTAGTGTTTTTACTCTGAATTCTAGGGGCGATGGTCCGTTTCAGATGTTAGAGAAGATGAATGACACCACCTACAGAACTGACCTGCCAGATTCGAGGACGAATCTTCTTGAGGAGGGAGGGACTGATGTGAGCAGGAGTAAGGATCTTGAGAAGATGGCGAACTCCGAGCCTATTGGAGGAGAGTTTAATGGAACTAAGCCCAAACTAGTTCATTTAACTCAAATCCTTGGACCGGATACACTTGGAGTTTGAAGACCCACGAATCAGACCTATTTATTTAATTTTTAGACTTCACTTTATTTTGGGCTTCCATTTATTTTAAGCCCAACTCTTTATTATTTGACCTAGGTATAAATAGTTATCTTTTAGGGTTTTAGCGCACCTTTAGATCATATTATTTGAGTGCCGTCGGCTTTAGAGAGAACATTATTCTCTTGTTCTTGTTACTTTTCGAACCATCTTTCACTTATCAATTGTTTTCTCAATTGTGGCGTGTTGATTGTTCGTTTCTTGGTTTATTTTGATCATCGGGATTGCTCGGAACAAGTTTCCGAGAGGTGTCGTAGAAATCAAACCTTGCGTATCATTTATTTTCTTGTTTGTTCAATTCCAAATTATCACCTCGACGTCAAGTCTTCCGCGGTGTGCGTCAAATATGCCTTAATTAGTCAACAAGAACTGCATTAGGATTGGGTGTCCTATAAGAAGCTAGGGAATTCAAACAAGTTTTAAAGTTCATGAATCATTCTACAAATTCTTTTGAGTTTCGTAGATTTCATTTTCTTTTTTCGTTCTAATATCCACTCCTCTAAGTTCATTACTATTATAGTAATACAGGATCTGTTCTTAAGTCTCACCCAACAACGTAAACATACATCATAAAAAGGAAGACTTACTTTGATTTGTGAATCCCGTTGTCATATATCTTTCGAAATTCACTTTCAACCTGAAAGATAAGAATGAAGAGATAAAAAGTTGTCAAGTTGCACCAACAAATAACATTTTTAGGTACTAGAAAGTTGTCAACTAAGCCCTCTCATAATTTTTCAAGGATGGCTATTGTTAGGCACCGATAGAAACTAATTCCTCTTTCAGAGACAAGACGATCAAGTCCAAGGCATACTTTAAATATCTGAAGTCAATAAACAGACAATTAAAATAAACATGTTGATTACCATCTTGCTCTGTAATGCCACCGACAACATCTTTTATGACGGTTCAACCATAATAAGAGGAAAAAAATAGTAGCACAGAAATAAAAACAATAGCCTTCATCCCACCAATGTTATTTTTATTAAGTTTTAAAATTACTTAGTTAATAACGTCAGGTTAAAATTAAAAAATAAAAAATTAAGTATTTAATTTTTACTTTTTACTTTTTTTAGTTTGAGCTATAATTACAAAATTGAGTAAAATTTGAATTTTTTTATAATCGGCCTCATGTATGCGATTCTTGATTTTGTTTGGTCAAAAACTATTTCTTACTTTTTATTTATTTATTTATAATGACAATAGAACTAGTTATCTCTTATTTTTAAATATACTATGTCCTTATAAAATTTATGAAATTTTATTTATTCAATTAAAATATTTAATATATCAATATTTTAGATTTATATATTAAATCTAAAATTGAAATTGAGCTTGAGCTTGAAAAATTGGGTAAAGATTACCTTTAGAGAATTCTTCAAGTCCTCCAAATTTTCCAAAAAGCTTTTGCGATCCACATACCTCTTGTCACTCTATGCTTGACGTGATCTAAATTGTGCCAACCCAAAATCAGCTCTTAAAATAGGAATCTTTTCTATGGCTTGCCCCAATGCTTGTCATCTTTGAGTCATCATCCTGTAAAGGTTCTCAATCCATGCTTC
This sequence comes from Erythroxylum novogranatense, assembly GCA_029891385.1. Classification (NCBI taxonomy): domain Eukaryota; kingdom Viridiplantae; phylum Streptophyta; class Magnoliopsida; order Malpighiales; family Erythroxylaceae; genus Erythroxylum; species Erythroxylum novogranatense. The sequence goes on from CM057233.1 coordinate 63,449,212, forward strand.
AACTAGGTTACATTTTAACCTCAAGGCTAGAAGTAGGTGATTTAGAACATAGTAAAAATTCACGGTATTGTTTATGATGTTCTTCCATTGTTAACACCAACAGACTTCCTACTGCACAATAGCAAGTATAAAGAATGGCAAAATATCCAAGCATAAAACAAACATGTTGATTACCACCTTGTTCTGTAATGCCACCAACAACATCTTTTATGATGGCTCAACCATAATAAGTGGAAAAGACAGTAGCACAAAAATAGAAACAGTTGCCTTCATCCACCACTATCAAAAGTAACATTAGGCAGTCTACAATGTCAAGATGAATCAAAGTAAAAGAAATTAAAGCAAAGAACAAGCCTCGACAGAGAGGTCAAAAGTCGTCATCATAACAGTCAAATGCTACAGTTCCAAGCTTTAGAGTGTAGTAATCAGCAATACCACAGTTAAAGCTTGGAAAGACACCATATCCAAGCTTTTATAATTGAATTCGATATATGGTAGTTTTCAAACATTTTCAGGATACGTATATCACATCGTACAAACCCAACAAATATCATAATACCAACATAAGCTGAATCAAAAGGATATCACATTACCTTCATGAAATTCGTTGTCATCAATGAGAGGGCCAAATTTTGAATAGCATTGAATAAAAGTTGCATCTGTATGAAGTGAAGATGAAGCATCAAGAAACTTGGAGTAGAAGCCAAAACACCGCTCAAAAGTAAATTATGACACCAAATACAAAATGTTATGATATAAAACAACTCTTCTAACACATTAAAATTTCCCAAGTTGATAACTTGAGATCATCTCCATATCAATAAGAACCAAATCATAACACGGATAGAGAGAAATATAAACATAATAAAAGATAAAGAACCAAAATAATAAGATAGTGAACAAGGTATCAAATTTCCAGACTCACATTGACATAAAAAAATATCATCTTTAGGGATATGACTAATGTCATACTTTTGACTAAGGTCCTAATAACCAAGAAAAATTAACAAAGGAAAACACATTCTCATATAGTAAGTGAAATATAAAAAGAACAATATAAAGGACTTTGGCACATCTATTAAACATTTATTTATCTTCAAGTAGCAAATCAATCTTATTATTCTTAAGTTAAATAGATCTTTAAATAAATATATAAATTTGTTATTATTATTATTATTATTATTATTATTATTATTATTATTATTATTATTATTATTATTATTATACAATATATATATATATAACATTGTTAAAAAAACGTATTTATATTATAAGAAAAACAAAGTCACCCTCACGCAAATGCACGAGGGTTGGGTGACTTCTCAACTTGCCATTATATATATATATATATATATATATATATATATATATATAATAACAAAAATGGTAGTTATATAAATATATAAATATATAAAATAAAATTTAAAGTCATGGTGTCAAAAAAGAATAGTTACATAAATATAAATATATATATAATAAAGTTCAAATCAATATATCAATTATAATGTAATTAATTATATATAAATTAAAAATCTCCAAAGCAGGCAAAATTTTAGATAAACTCCAAGTGCCACCATCTTTATTAAAGTTTCTTCTTTAGGAAAGAGAACATATAATCCGGATGCAAATACACAAGGTGTACACGTAAAAATCTTACAAATAATTTAGTTGTGTAGTCAATATATCTGAGAAAAATTCAAAACCAGATGACTTCATGATTATATGGAGGATAAATATTACATCTAGATAGCATATTTAGATGGAAGCCAAAACCTTTCAAAAGTCACAAACTACAAGCATGTAATATGCATGAAGTGAATACATAAGCATTAAGGTTTCATATGCCACATTAAATTTCACCTGCATGCATCTGTCTCAGCAAGAACCTGTTGATACTTAAACATGAACTCTAGAAGCTCCTTTTCTGATTTCAATACTTTTTTCATGTTCTTTCGCTTTGCATCACAAGATTCCTGTGGCAAAAAATAGGGTATCATGAATCAGGAAAGCTCCCCAAATATGATAACTATCCAAAGAAAAACTAACACCATGACATTTCTAAGAATGTCAGTAATCCCGGTCAAGAACGAGCCATAAGATGTTACCAAATATTATGCACACATCAGAACATGAGAATACCTTCGGGAAAGTCATGGTCAAAGGAACTGAAACAACAGCCAAGGCCCTTGATACATTCTTCATGGTTTTAGCTACAGTGTTGCATTGGTGGGACAGATTATTAGTCCATCCGATAATTAGACAGTTTGAACTCAAAAGCCATATACAAGCTATAGCTAATTCCACCCCAGCAAAAAAAACCAAGCACTTATCATTTCTGGTTTAAATGATACAAAGAAGCGTACCTCCACCGTGATCAAGGAAGTCAATGGTGTCAACACTGGGAATGGGTATAAATTATCAGGGGTTGTAAGATCAATGAACTAGGATGCTCCACGGGTTTTAAAAGACGACACCTTTTCTGCCATATTTGAAATCTTTAAGACAAAAAAGTCATCACGTCAGCAAAATGCCAAATCAATTATGAAGATATTTAAGCAGTATAGGGATAGAAGCACAACTTACTGCAAGAAAAAAGCTAACAAAGACGAGACCTTGAATAAATAGCCCCTTCAAAGGAGTAAAAGGACTCACATTAATATTAAAAAACTTCATAACAACCTAAAGAATGAAAAAGACAACTAGAGAACTGTAATGTGCAGGCATAACTTCATTCCACCGAAAAGCTTGAGAGGAAACAACTATGGATTTAGGATGTGGAAAAATAATCTCAAAAGTCAGAGATGATAGCAACGAAGAAATGAAAAAGAGACGGCTTCACCTCAAGCCAACGACAGTGACATTGTCTACCTATACCCTAAATATTAAAAAGAATTCTACATACATAACTCACAAGTGAACTTCTAGAACATAGCAAATCAAAAGAATGCTACATTTATAAATCACAGAGTTACGGTAAAAGTTCTCTTTCCCTTTCAAGCAGTCAACCATCATAAGAATAAGAAAGCTGCATCATAGCAAAAAAATTACATATACCATGGAAATTTCCTAAAAGAATGAAAGAGTTGATAACCCTTACGCCTTTATGCATTCACAGCACTATAAGCCCCAAGCATCGACAACATACTCCCTCATCAATGCACATCAAAGTAGCAAAAATTCATAATTCTTCTATATTTGCCTCAGTCATGAATGACAGAAGTTCTTAGGTCTATTAAAAGTCTTTTACATAATTTAACAGCCACTATTTTCCTTTAAGCAAAAGAAATAATTTACTTACTCATTAAAAAGCTTCTGACCATCAGTAACAGCATTAGGATCCATACCCTATAAGAATAGCAATTGAGTCTAAATGCTAATAAAAAATAGGATGGTGTTAATATTAAGTGAAACTCGAATATTCACCATTTTACAATCTTACTCTTCTCTCAATAAAGATATATATTGCTCCTATACTAGAAAGCAAAAACAAAATTGCAATCTCAAAATAATATTGGCGGCAAATATTTTAGTTCAAATGAAAATTGACATATAGTCAACAAAATAGGAACCAGTTTCTAGTTATCAGTGAAGTAAATAACTTCACTTGCTATAGTACATAATATGGAAGAAAATATTCTTGTTTTTGAACTTTACCACATTGCGATATTTTACATGACTTGAGAAAGGGTAAATAGGATTGCCAGAAGTAGAGTAACCAAGCCTGATTCATCAAAAGCAAGGAATGCCAATATTGCACCGGCTCAGTTCAATCCACTCAAAGAGTTCTCTACAAATCAAAATTAAAATTTGAAAAATGGAAATGAAAATGTATTTGCCTCAAAATTCAATAAAAGTTGGATATTTTTATCAATCTGATGTGAAGATGTACTTGTTTTGCAAAGTCTTTAGCAAGCTATCACAGTAAGTTCTGGCAGTTGGCACACTAAATTTTCCTGTATCTATAATAACCTTTGAAAACTTTGCAAAAATGATTGTGACACCTAGTTTCCGAAACTCAGCCAAGAGCAAAGCAAAAACCTTTTGCATCACCTATGGTCAAAAAATTTGGAATATCATACACCGAATGAGCCAACAAATTAAGAAAGAAGATTGTTGAAGATATTTGAGGTTCTGTACTTAGAATTATAATTGTTATATTTATCACATAAAGTATAGTTAAATGTATTCTATAACAGAACAGTATGTACCCTATTTAGAAACAAAATATAGTATCCCATTAAGAAATCTTTACTGCTTAGTTATTATAAACAACCCAAGTTAATAAGCAATCAAGTTCCTTTGTGGTTTTCGTATCCGTGGAGATCGGTCGTACAGAAAACCATGTTACATCTTGTATGCATCCTTCTCCCTACTCTTTCTTTAATATTTCTTTTACTTTCACATGGAATCAAACATATATAGATCAAAACTTAAACTAGGAAAGAATGCAGTAGGTCATTTTTCAATTCTTCTTTTCTTTTTCAATTTTGTGGTTAATGCATGCAAACATTAGTACCAGAGAAGACAGTTGGAGCAAGCAAGGGAAAGAAAAATGTCAAAACATAACTATCTAGCCCTACAGATAAAATTTTAAAGAATACATGTGCAGCGATTGAAACTACCTTGTGAAGTGCACGGTGAAGAGCCAGATCATGGAGTTTTGATTGAGAGCTACAGAAATGAAGGAAAGTGATTTATTTAAGTGAACCACAAGAGGAAAATTTAATGAATTATATCTCCACAACCTGCAAAGCCATCGGTATAGATGTTGCAACATTACATCACCATACAAATTTCCTGAAGTCATTGCATATGAAAGACACCGCTGGATAAGTTGTTTCAGCACATGCAGAGCCGGTGCAGATGAGGTAGCCTCATCAAAGCCATACTATTCATCAATAACATTTGAACCAGAGCCAATGTCCTCAAATCCTAACAAAGAACCCCCTTCCATTTCATTTACTTGGTTGTTTTTTAGGAGAGCATTTACAGCCAGGTGATGAATCTGCACAGAAGTAACAACTTACCTATAATCAACAGAATATCAGCCATCCTGTAGGATCCACTTCCATCCCCAAAATGACCCCCTTCCCAATAAGGAAAAGAAAGGATATTCCAACTTTTCAAAGGAGATATTATTTAGATTACCTTTAACTCCACAGAAACTTTTCTGTATGCTCCAGGATATGATAGAACAGGTTGATGGACCTAACAGGAAAGTTAGCATTGTAAGCTCACAGAAAAATGTATTTGTGCATGTATAAGATAGACCAATAGAATAACGCAAGTTGTGTAGAATGTCATTCACCACAAACTTGAATCTTTTCTCCTAATTTATTCCATATCTTATGAGGTGCAGTTTTCTTCATGGTAGGAGACATAATAAGAAAAAACAAACAAATTTATAGGGAACTTGATCCATTTGACATTAACCTCATCAACAAAACATGTAGATTCTTCATTTATGCCTCCTAAATCAGGAACACCATCATCAGATATCCATAAAACCTATTAGAAAAAAGATTAAAGTCCAGATCTATAACTGAAAAACAATGTAAAATATACAAAACATACAGTCGTTCAGAAATAGGATCTGAATTGTGTTATCCTAAGAAATACAATCATAAGACTTTTGAAGAAAATGGACAAGTTATCATCTCATCAGCTTGCCTGCTGTTGATCACGCAGTGCCCTTGAGAAGAAGACATCTGCTACATATATAAGCCAATCAAAATCAAAATTTCCCACAGGAACCTGCAGCAGATGATTTGAAAATTTGTTTTCACACAGGATCAGCTTGTAGTGAACTAGAATATCAGTGTAGCAACAAATGAAAGAAAAGATTACATGGGCATATCTTGCCAAAGAAATTCTCTCACTCAACCACTGAAACGATGAAACAGAACGTTTCATTCCAATTCTTGCAGTCGCTTGTTGCCATACAAGTACGTACATCATTTGAATTATAAAAGCTCTAAACTTTTTCATGAGTGAGGGAGTGTTTAACTGTGGAAAACTTGAATAGTTTCCCAAATAAATGCTAAACTATTATAATTTTTTTCTAATAAGTGAATCTTTTACAAGCTCATGTTTGAAATCTATTTAATCGATGAAAATAAATAAAAAGAGAAGAGTTTTGCTTTGAGAAGTAAGCGAAGGATTGTTGTTGGACCCCGGAGCCCAGCATTCAAGAATGGTGACGCAAAAGGACCCAATGTCAGGTTAAAGACTTATTAGGCATTGTTTAAAATCATGTGCTTAAAAACTTTATGCATGGCAGCACCTATTTCTATACAATCAGCAACAATCAGTAAGAAAGAACAGCACATAAGTAGTAATGATATATCTTCAAGGATTCAAAAAAAGGAAGCTCATATATACCACAATGTAAAAAACTCAGAAACTCCAACATGTAATATGAAGACTAACCCATCTACCAGGCTCGCCCTTTAGCTTTATGGTTCGAAGCATGCATTAAAATGAGACCTTGTCACTGTTAGTTTTCTTCCTTATATTACTATCTTGTTCATTTATTTTGATTAGGGAAAAGAAAGAACATAGCAACAAAAAAGAAGTCAAGTACATGATTTCATAGAGCTATTAAGAACCACAGAATGCGAACATGACACTAAACGACTTTATATCCCCACAACTACAAACAACAATTTATCAATTAATTCTCCTCACAATATCTGGCGATCCTCTATATTCATAACTGAAATTAAAAAGTAAAATACCTTGGAAAGCCACGAGGATTCATGATCAAATCAGGGCAAATACCACGTTCTGAAAATGGGAGACAAACACCTTTTTGTCCATGTCTACTACTGAATATGTCACCAAGCTGAGTACATGTAAAAATGAAAACCTAGTATAAAGTTTCAAAAGCTTGTAACTTATGATAAAAAAAATTTCTTACCTCTGGCCTTCGAGTATGGCAAATTATGAATTTAATACATAGATTGTTGTTCTTATCATAACACAGAGCAACTTTATCTACAACGCATGACTCCCCTTCAGGACCTTTGAATGTCTGTATGCTAGGTCTATATTTGTTGGATATTGAAAAAATGAGTGAGTAAAAATAAAATAAGAGTTTAAAATACTGAGAGAAATTTTACTAACATATCGGTTAATGTTGCAAGAGATTTTAACCGCCCCTTGTCTCAATGGGGAGTCCTTGTTAATATAGATATCACCGTGTCTAATAATCTCACCAGAGCACCATCCATCATCATCCAAAGACCTAAAATAGAGACTACATTAAAGAAATCATAAATCACACAAACACATAGTAAAAAATGTTGAAAGCAAAGTAATCTAATACTGAAACAAATTAGCTCATTGTGATACCAGCAGATCAAATATGCCTGAGGGTCATATGACAAACTGAAGGACAATAATAGAGAGACCAAAATAATGTTGGGAATAGGTCTCAAGATAGAATTCAAAATGCTCATTCAGGATTTTAACCACAGAAGGACAATTGGCAATCCAAACCAAAATATTGCATCATTAATAAAATTTTTAGTCCAGGCAGTTGGCTCATTCCAAGCTGGAGGCAATGAATATACGTTTTCTACTTATGAAAGTTCTTCCCATTTTTTGTTTGGAACTTCTGAAAGTCGATTACATAAATGCAAAATATAGCTATGAAAGATGCTATAAATGCAGGAATCAATAGAATAAAACTGCAAAATGTGAGCAATATGCATTACTCTTTCCCTTTCTTCAATTCTTCCTGGCCTTAATATTCTATCTGACACACCATTGTCGTACTTTTGATTGACAGCAGAATACCTGTCACTAAAAATTATCTGATCACATTTTTTACCGCCTTATGCAACACTAAGTAGAAAATACAATGACCATTGTTGGTCACAGGGAAATATGAAATAACTAAATTTCAAAGCTCGTGTACTTCTTTAGAACAATGCAACGACCAAAACCACAGTCTAAAGAGGCTTTGTTCATGACTATTGCATCCTCTATGTCGTAGCCACTATAACTCATCACTGCAACGGTTGCATTCTGACCAGCTCCAAGTTTATCATACCCCACTGACAGTAAAATGATTAACACACAATCCATGGGCATACCCCACCAGTAGGATATAGTATATATTACCAGTTCAATTGACTTTGTTGTTAACAAAGGCCGCTGGGGATACACCAACAGGTAAAGTAACGTGTCCATCCAACATAACTACAAGATCAAGGTGAAAGATCATGACTAGTGCACAGAGTAGTTTAAAAAGAGTATAAGGTAATAAGATTCCAAGGTGTTGAATGATTTATCATTGTAAACGCATCTAATCACAGAAAAAAAAAGATATGCAGTATCCAGTGGAGATGACAAAACACTTCATATTGGAAGTAGCAGCATTTGCTGATAAATGAACTCATATTTTACCTGAGTATTGCAAACTTACCTCTTACCTGGGTATTGCAAAATTACCCATCTGTTGAAGATGTATACCCAAGTGAAAAGAAATCGAACCCATCAACAAAAATCAAACGAATTGCAAATCCAAATCTGAATTTGCGGTGAAATCTCGTCAGAATGAAAACAAATGAAAATAAATAAAAAGTAAAATTAAGAGAGCGGATAAGAAGGTCAGTCGGAAAAAAAAAAGAAATAAAATTTATTGACATGGCCGAGCGGAAGATTGAGCTTGGGCATAATGTGGAGAGTGTGGCTATGGCTTAGATAGGGAAGAACGGTATAAGACTTAGAAAAAATAAACATGAAATATAAGGATGAGCTGCAAAGAAGAGAATTGCATTCCCTTGTGGGTCCAACAAAAACAAAAGAATGTTTGCAGTCCAAGAGACACATAACCACCTCATAAGATAAGAGTGGGGGAAAAAGAGAAAAATAGAAAAAAAATTGGCTCAACAATAGACTGGAGGACTGTGTCGTTGATCAGAGCAACTCTAACCTGTAGAACCTCAACTCTGGCTCGTCATGAATAGTTGTAGATAATGGGACATCGAAAGATACTACTTTCTGAAGCACCTTTTGAGGACATGACCTCCATCTGCTTTCAACTGTATAAAGCACTCACCATTTTGCGGTCACGAGAGAGTTCCAAAACATAAATCTGCAATGCATCAAAACTTAACACCCTTCACTTAATCATCAGAAAAACATGTGTTATATGATAAAGTTACTAATCTTTAAATACAATTTACATGGCCACTTCACAGTAGCAGACTTTCAAAAAAATAAAAAATTGTCTTAACTGTATAGAGAAGTAGATTTTATAATGCTAACCTACATATATCAACCTTTCTACTAGAGCATGCAAAACTACCTACATCGATGTGCTCAACATATTGCCATGAGGAAAACATGGAAATTCAAGGGGAACGAAGAACAAAATGCTACATAGATATATAGCTAACACGAGATATTCCAAGCATAAAACAAACATGTTGATTACCACCTTGTTCTGTAATGCCACCAACAACATTTTATGATGGTTCAATCATAATGAAGGAAAAAACAGTAGCACAAAAATAAAAATAAAAGGGCACAGATTCTCAGGAAGAATGTTTTCATTGAATAAAAGTTGCATCTGTATGATATAAAGTGAAGATGAAGCATCAAGAAACTTGAAGTAGAAGCCAAAACACTGCTCAAAAGTAAATTATGACACCAAATACAGAATGCTATGCATATAAAACGACTCTTCTAATACATTAAATTTTTCTAAATTGATAACTTAAGACATCATCTCCATATCAATAAGAACCAAATCATAACAAGGACAGAGAGAAATATAAACATAATAAAAGATAAAAAACCAAAATAATAAGATAGTCAACAAGGTATCAAATTTGCAGACTCACATTGACATAAAAAAATATCATCTTTAGGGATAGGACTAATGTCATACTTTTGACTATGGTCCTAATAACTAAGAAAAATTAACTAAGGAAAACACATTCTCATGTAGTGTAAGTGAAATATAAAAAGAACAATATAAAGGACTTTGACACATCTATTAAACATTTATTTATCTTCAAGCAAATCAATCTTGTTATTCTTAACTTAAATAGGAGATAATTTCAAGAAAAAGTTTAACATATCGATCACATTAATCGAGATTCCCCACCATTCATTCAGTTGCAAACTTTATCAAATTGTTTAAGCATTTAGCTGCTTGTATCAAATCATAAATCAATTCAATTTAACTCCAAAATCCTTCAAACTTTAACCTAGCTGGTCCAAATATGATAACTATCCAGAGAAAAACTGACACCATGACATTTCTAAGAATGCTGTAATCCTGGGTCAGTAACGAGCCATAAGATGTTACCAAATATTATGCACACATCAGAACATGAGAATACCTTCGGGAAAGTCATGGTCAAAGGAACTGAAACAACAGTCAAGGCCCTTGATACATTCTTCATGGTTCCAGCTACAGGATTTCCTTCCAATCCTTCTTGCGTGTTGCACTGGTTAAGGGACAAATTATTGGTCCATCCACAAAATTAGACAGTTTGAACTCAAAAGCCATATACAAGCTATAGCTAATTCCACCCCAGCAAAAAAAACCAAGCACTTATCATTTCTGGTTTAAATGATACAAAGAAGCGTACCTCCACCGTGACCAATAAAGTCAATGGTGTCAACACTGGGAATAGGTATAAATTATCAAGGGTTGTAAGATCAATGAACTAGGATGCTCCACGGGTTTTAAAGGACAACACCTTTTCTGCCATATTTGAAATCTTTAAGACAAAAAAGTCACAAGGTCAGCAAAACGCCAAATCAATTTCAAGATATTTAAGCAAGATAGGGACGAAGCACAACTTCATCGCAAGAAAAAGCTAACAAAGACGCGACCTTGAATAAATGGCCCCTTAAAAGGAGTAAAAGGACTCACATTAATGTTAAAAAACTTCATAACAACCTAAAGAATGAAAAAGACAACTAGAGAACTGCAGTATGCAAGCATAACTTCATTCCACCGAAAAGCTTGAGCGGAAACAACTATGGATTTAGGATGTGGAAAAATAATCTCAGAAGTCAGAGATGATAACAACGAAGAAATGAAAAAGAGAAGGCTTCACCTCAAGCCAACGACAGTGACATTGTCTACCCATACCTTAAATATTCAAAAGAATTCTACATGAACTTCTAGAACATAGCAAATCAAAAGAATGCTACATTTATAAATCACAGAGTTACGGTAAAAGTTCTCTTTCCCTTTCAAGCAGTCAATCATCATAAGAATAAGAAAGCTACATCATAGCAAAAAAATTACATATACCATGGAAATTTCCTAAAAGAATGAAAGAGTTGATAACCCTTATGCCTTTATGCATTCACAGCAATGTAAGCCCCAAGCATCGACAACATACTCCCTCATCAATGGACATCAAAGTAGCATAAATTCATAATTCTTCTATATTTGCCTCAGTCATGAATGACAGAAGTTCTTAGGTCTATTAAAATTCTTTTACATAATTTAGAGCCACTATTTTCCTTTAAGCAAAAGAAATAATTTACTTACTCATTAAAAAGCTTCTGCATTTCTTTCTGACCATCAGTAACAACATAGGATCCATACCTTGTAAGAATAGCAATTGAGTCTATATGCTAATAAAAAATAGGATGGTGTTAATATTAAGTGAAACTCGACTATTAACCATTTTACAATCTTACTCTTCTCTCAATAAAGATATATATTGCTCCTATACTAGAAAGCAAAAACAAAATTGCAATCTCAAAATAATATTGGAGGCAAATATTTTAGTTCAAATGAAAATTGACATTTAGTCAACAAAATAGGAACCAGTTACTAGTTATCAGTGAAGTAAATAACTTCACTTGCTAGTATATAATATGGAAGAAAATATTCTTGTTTTTGAACTTTACCACATTGCGATATTTTAGGCCTAAGATTCAAAAACGGAAAAGACAAGCATATACAAAGAGACATCATTTATCTGTAGGAAACAGTACCGATGATATCATTCATGTAACGAAAGAACCAAGAATCATACCCTATCTTGCACTCTTTACTTAATTTCCTCCAACTGTGGCCTTATTATCTGCAGAAATAGCACAAAAATCATAAGAGAGACAGCAACTAAAGCATTCTCTGGGTAATGACATTCTTTGCATAAAAGGTATATGACAAACTTAAAATTGTAATATATAAAAAAACCTACTTTTGAAAAAAATATAGGTTGAGCTGTTCCATAATGTGGGCAGCCTTAGGATCGTGAAGTGATGGAGAATGCTCTTCTTCAGATAGTAAGGCAGAATCACGGCAAAGGTCCAAATCTCTGCAGTCATTGCAGTAGCTGTATAGATATTACAAAGAAACAAGAAATTAAGAAGTGGACTTCAAGGAAAAGATAAAAGCAGTACAAGGAAATGAAATATCGCAGTTAGAAGAAACTTAAACAATTAATTCAAACCAACATCCAAATTGAAAAGAATAAAACAAATCCACTGCTGGGATAATTGCAGCCATCTAGTCATTCTTAGAGGGCTAACATATATATGCAATATTTAAACTAATTACGTTTCAAAATCGTTTAGATTATTCTGTCCAAGGACTAAATTGTTTATCAATGCCACTAAGACCTAAAAAAGAAGTTTTAAGAAAACTAAAATATTTAAAATGCAAGTAGGAAACAGAATTATCTTAATGTCATTCCTCGTACAGAAGGGTTTCAACAGGTAGTTTAGATCTTTGGCCAAAATAGGAAAACACACTTGACAACATCATATTAGAATAAATGATATAGTTGAAAGGGCTGATCTGCAGGTTCCAAATCAATAAAATTGTCTAAACTGCGTAAAATGGTGAGACAACTGCATATTACATTAGGTAAGTCAAAAGATGGAAAAGTGTCATGAAACTAAGCCTCTAGAGCAAACTCCCTCACACGTAAATACTTTAACAAGTTCCTCCGCATTATCTGTAAAATAGTACATATATGGTGATTCACAAGTGATTCAAATATATAAAGTTGTAATCTTTTTCCAATTGTAGCTACTCTCTAGCCTAGGAGTAATATCAACCATCTCACAAAAAATGAAGCATGGTTTGGTATGTGCCAGTAAGAAGAAAGCATATTGACGATCCTAGAGTTCAAAATATTGGCTTACAAATCTAGTCAGATGATTTCATGACTGTGCTTGAAGACATACCATGTAAACTATTTTTGAACAACTTTGTAGACAAAATTTACAAAATGCACCTCACAAATGAAGCATGTTTTGTCTAAGTTCTAAAACAAGGTGCTGTAAGCCATGCATTCCTTCAGTCTGAGCATTTTTTCATTGGTCAAGAAATTGAGATTGAAATACAAGAAGAATAAGCCGTCAATCATGTATGTGACATTTGCTCTTTATTTTCAAATTTGTTTGCCCCCTTCAGACGAAGAACGGTGTCATGAACAATTCCTAAAAGTTTATCTGTAAAATGTGTCCTGATTTGTATAAACAAGAAAAAAGTAGAATCAATGGAGGTGTTTATGATCAAGATGGATTAAGGAATAGAGGCTTTGACAATTTGCATTCTCTGAGCACCTGCTCTTTAACATATTCTACTATTTGTGATTCAAAACTCTCAGCAGCAACAATGGTGATTGATGGTGTGCATGAATTTCCATCCTGTAAAGATGCTCTGATTGCAGCTTGTTTTTCGGCATAATCCCACGGAATAAACATGAATTTGGATATTCATGCAAAATGCCCAGAACGTAACAAATCAAATCGTCAAGTAGGTAAGATAGAGATCGAAAGGAATTTGGAAAATCTAGAGTAGATGTCATAACCACCAATGATAGCCATAAAAGCTAGTTTATTAGTATGACCATATTTTTGTTCTTGAAGCATACATGTATGTTAGAGGAAAATACCTGGATTTTCTTGGGTAAACATTCAGCAATATTCCAGCTTAACACAATATTCACTTGTGATTCTTTTCTTTGAGAATGATCCCCTTGAGATTCATCATGTGAACTGTCAGCAACGGTAGCTGGAATTCCTCCATAGTTATACTGCTTGACAGAAAGTAATATGATAAATTAACAGGAAGATGTTAGGTGAAAATTTTCAATAGATTATTATGTATCAATAAAGTCTCTTCTTGTGTCAGTATCTCCAAAAAGCACGCAAACTTTTCAATGGCCAGATCCCGTCTCAATGGCATAAATTTTGAGGTATATAACAATAAAATCAAAGAATGAGGCAGCATATTCTATAAGATCAGTGACTGAAAGATTAAAAAATTAGAAAATTTTGCAGTTGAAATAGACAGGACAATTTGAACACTTACAATTTAATTTGTGGGACATCATTTAAAAGAAGTGCTATCAACAGTAACGTTTTAGGCTATATTATCCTTCAACGGAGTGCTATCTATCCAGAGGAAAAAGGACCTTTACTCAAAACAAGCCACTGAACCTTGTCTAAATACAAATTTAAATTTTAAGCTTGAAATTAAAGTAAATTCAATTCTTGTATCATTATTCCCAGACATTTTCCCAGCAAAAGGAATAATTTATCTTGTCGAGAAGCCATTCAGCTCAAGAGCTTAAAAACTGCTGGATTTAGGGAACAAAACACAAAGTGCACAGAGCTCGTAATGAATATCAAGTTTTATTTCAATGTAAAAGGACCTAACATAACCTATGTCAAAACTGAAATTTTATCTTAATGCAAGAACCTGGCATGCCTCTAATGAAGTCTACCTACAAAAGAAGGTCAACAGACAAATGCTATGGAATAGTATACATACAGATTACACTTAAAGCCAGATTAGGCCAATCAAAGAGAAAAAATTCCATTTGAGTTCAATGTAAAGAAATGAAAAATTGAACTGCAAAAACAAAAGTAGGCAAAAGAGAAAGACAATCACAATATGCAACAGAGCAATTTACATGACTTGAGAAAGGGGAAATAGGATTGCCAGAAGTAGAGTAACCAAACCTGATCCATAAAAAGCCAGGAATGCTAATATTGCACCGGCTCAGTTCAATCCACTCAAAGAGTTCTCTACAAATCAAAATTAAAATTTGAAAAATGGAAATGAAAATGTATTTGCCTAAAAAATCAATAAAAGTTGGATATTTTTATCAATTAGATGTGAAGATTTACCGATTTTGCAAAGTCTTGAGCAAGCTATCACGGTAAGTTCTGGCAGTTGGCACACCAAATTTTCCTGTATCTATAATAACCTTTGAAAATTTTACAAAAATGATTGTGGCACCTAGTTTCCAGAAGTCAGCCAGGAGCAAAGCAAAAACCTTTTGCATCACCTATGATCAAAAAATTTGGAAAATCATACACCCAATAAGCCAACAAATTAAGAAAGAAGATTGTTGAAGATATTTGAGGTTCTGTACTTAGTATTATAATTGTTATATTTATCACATAAAGTATAGTTAAATGTATTCTATAACAGAACAATATGTACCCTATTTAGAAACAAAATATATTATCCTATTAAGAAATCTTTACTGCTTAGTTAACTTACCTACAATCAACAGAATATCAGCCATCCTGTAGAATCCACTTCCATCCCCAAAATCACCCCTTCCCCCAGAATAAGGAAAAGAAAGGATATTCCAACTTTTCAAAGGAGACATTATTTAGTAATCTCCACAAAAACTTTTCTGTATGCTCCAGGATATGTTTTAGAACAGGTTGATGGACCTAACAGGAAAGTTAGCATTGTAAGCTCACAGAAAAATGCATTTGTGCATGTATAAGATAGACCAATAGAATAACACAAGCTGTGTAGAATGTCATTCACCACAAACTTGAATCTTTTCTCCTAATTTATTCCATATCATATGAGGTGCAGTTTTCTTCATGGTAGGAGACATAATAAGAAAAAACAAACAAATTTATAGGGAACTTAATCCATTTGACATTAAACTCATCAGCAAAACATGTAGATTCTTCATTTATGCCTCCTAAATCAGGAACACCATCATCAAATATCCATAAAACATGTTAGAAAAAAGATTAAAGTCCAGATCTATAACTGAAAAACAATGTAAAATATACAAAACATACAAATGCTCGTAAATAGGATCCGAATCTGTGTTGTTCAAGAAATACAATCATAAGACTTTTGAAGAAAATGGGCAAGTTATCATCTCATCAGCTTGCCTACTGTTGATCACGCAGTGCCCTTGAGAAGAAGACATCTGCTACCTATATAAGCCAATCAAAATCAAAATTTCCCACAGGAACCCGCAGCAGATGATTTGAAAATTTGTTTTCACGCAGGAACAGCTTGTAGTGAACTAGAATATCAGTGTACCAACAAATGAAAGAAAAGATTACATGGGCATATCTTGCCAAAGAAATTCTCTCACTCAACTCCTAAAATGATGAAGCAGAACGTTTCATTCCAATTCTTACAGTCGCTTGTTGCCATACAAGTACCTACATCATTTGAATTATAAAATCTCTAAACTTTTTCATGAGTGAGGGAGTGTTTAACTGTGGAAAACTTGAATAGTTTACCAAATAAATGCTAAACTGTTATAATTTTTTCTAATAAGTGAATCTTTTACAAGCTCATGTTTGAAATCTATTTAATCGATGCAAAAAAATAAAAAGAGAAGAGTTTTGCTTTGAGAAGTAAGAGAAGGATCGTTGTTGGACCCCGCTTTCGGAGCCCAACAATCAAGAATGGTGAAGCAAAAGGACCCAATGTCAGGTTAAAGACTTATTAGGCATTGTTTAAAATCATGTACTTAAAAACTTTTATGCATGGCAGCACCTATTTCTATACAATCAGCAACAATCAGTAAGAAAGAACAGCACATAAGTAGTAATGATATCTTCAAGGATTCAACAAAAGGAAGCTCATATGTACCACAATGTCAAAAACACAGAAACTCCAACATGTAATATGAGGACTAACCATCTACCAGGTTCACCCTTTAGCTTTATGGTTCGAAGCATGCATTAAAATGAGACCTTGTCACTGTTAATTTTCTTCCTTATATTGCTATCTTGTTCATTTATTTTCATTAGGGAAAAGAAAGAACATAGCAACAAAAAAGAAGTCAAGTACATGATTTCATAGAGCTATTAAGAACCACAGAATGCTAACATGACACTAAACGACTTTATATCCCCAAAACTACAAACAATAATTTATGAATAATTTTCCTCACAATATCTGGCGATCCTCTATATTCATAACTGAAATTAAAAAGTAAAATACCTTGGAAAGCCATGAGGATTCATGATCAAATCAGGGCAAATACCACGTTCTGAAAATGGGAGATCTTCTGTTGGATGATTGTCCCACAAACACCTTTTGTCCATGTCTACTACTGAATATGTCACCAAGCTGAGTATATGTAAAAATGAAAACCTAGTATAAAGTTTCAAAAGCTTGTAACTTATGATAAAAGAAAATTTCTTACCTCTGGCCTTCGGGTATGGTGAATTATGAATTTAATACATAGATTGTTGTTCTTATCAGAACACATAGCAACTTTATCTACAACGCATGACTTCCCTTCATGACCTTTGAATATCTGTATGCTAGGTCTATATTTGCTAGATATTGAAAAAATGAGTGAGTAAAAAAAAAGAGTTTAAAATACTGAGAGAAATTTTACTAACATATCGGCTAATGCTGCAGCAGATTTTAACCGCCCCTTGTCTCAATGGGGGACTCCTTGTTAATATAGATATCACCAGGTCTAATAATCTCACCAGGAGCAGCCAGTTCATCATCATTCAGCGCCTAAAATAGAGACTACATTAAAGAAACCATAAATCACACAAACAAATAGTAAAAAATGTTGAAAGCAAAGTAATCTAATACTGAAACAAATTAGCTCATTGTGATACCAGCAGATCAAATATGCCTGAGGGTCATATGACAAACTGAAGGACAACAACAGAGAGACCAAAATAATGTTGGGAATAGGTCTCAAGATAGAATTCGAAATGCTCATTCAGGATTTTAACCACAGAAGGACAATTGGCAATTCAGACCAAAATATTGCATCATTAATAAAATTTTTAGTCTAGGCAGTTGGCTCATTCCAAGCTGGAGGCAATGAATATATGTTTTCTACTTATGAAAGTTCTTCCCATTTTTTGTTTGGAACTTCTGAAAGTCGATTACATAAATGCAAAATATAGCTATGAAAAAATGCTATAAATGCAGGAATCAATAGAATAAAACTACAAAATGTGAGCAATAAGCATTACTCTTTCCCTTTCTTCAGTTCTTCTTGGCCTTAATATTCCATCTGACTCACCATTGTCGTACTTTTTATTGACAACAGAATAACTATCAATAAAAATTATTTGATCACATTCTTTACCACCTTATGCAACACTAAGCAGAAAATATAATGACCCTTGTTGGTCACAGGGAAATATGAAATAACTAAAATTCAAAGCTCGTGTACTTCTTCAGAACAATGCAACGACCAAAACCACAGTCTAAAGAGGCTTTGTTCATGACTATTGCATCCTATATGCCGTAGGCACTATAACTTATCAACGCAATGCTTGCATTCGACCGACTCCAAGTTTATCATACCCCACCGACAAAGAAAAGGATTAACAGACAATCCATGGGCATACCCCACCAGTAGGATAAAATATATATTACCAGTTCAATTGACTTTGTTGTTAACAAAGGCCGCTGGGGATACACCAACAGGTAAAGTAATGTGTCCATCCGACATAACTACAAAATCAAGGTGACAGATCATGACTAGTGCACAGAGTAGTTTAAAAAGAGTAGAAGGTAATAAGATTCCAAGGTGTTGAATGATTTATCATTATAAACGCACCTAATCACAGGAAAAAAGATATGCAGGATCCAAGCATAAAACAAACATGTCGAATACCACCTTGTTCTGTAATGCCACCAACAACATTTTATGATGGTTCAATCATAATGAAGGAAAAAACAGTAGCACAAAAATAAAAATAAAAGGGCACAGATTCTCAGGAAGAATGTTTTCATTGAATAAAAGTTGCATCTGTATGATATAAAGTGAAGATGAAGCATCAAGAAACTTGAAGTAGAAGCCAAAACACTGCTCAAAAGTAAATTATGACACCAAATACAGAATGCTATGCATATAAAACGACTCTTCTAACACATTAAATTTTCCTAAATTGATAACTCGAGACATCATCTCCATATCAATAAGAACCAAATCATAACAAGGACAGAGAGAAATATAAACATAATAAAAGATAAAAAACCAAAATAATAAGATAGTGAACAAGGTATCAAATTTGCAGACTCACATTGACATTAAAAAAATATCATCTTTAGGGATAGGACTAATGTCATACTTTTGACTAAGGTCATAATAACCAAGAAAAATTAACTAAGGAAAACACATTCTCATGTAGTAAGTGAAATATAAAAAGAACAATATAAAGGACTTTGACACATCTTTTAAACATTTATTTATCTTCAAGCAATTATTCTTAACTTAAATAGGAGACAATTTCAAGAAAAAGTTTAACATATCGATCACATCAATCGAGACTCCCCACCATTCATTCAATTGCAAAGTTTATCAAATTATTTAAGCATTTAGCTGCTTGTATCAAATCATAAATCAATTCAATTTAACTCCAAAATCCTTCAAACTTTAACCTAATCTACAAAATTCAACCTAATGCATAAAATAAACATACATGAGAAAGATGCTTCAACTTTCAAACATTTTCGTAACCCTTATTGAAAACAAAAGCATATAAATTAACATTGGATCATTTAGAAGGTTGTTTGAACGATCACCTAACCTTTTGACGTGAGAGTAAACACCTTGTCATGAATACTCCCAGTTACTCAATTAGGTCATCGTTTCAAACAACTAACTTTAATTAAATTAACATTGGAGCATTTAGAAGCTTGTTTGAACAATCACCTAACCTTTTGACGCGAAAGTAAACATCTTATCATGAATACCCCCGGTTACTCAATTAGGTCACCTTTTCAAATGGCTACTAGCACCACTCTTTAACCTCAAACTTCTTACTTGGTTTGAAGCCAGCGGAGTGAATTTATTTAATGATTACTTATTTAAAATAAATTATCTGTCTTTCTTTTTTTCAATGGGTTACTAAAAATGTTTAAAAGGTTTTAACTTCTAACTCAATTATATGTCTAGATTATACAAAAAGTATCATAGTGTAAATTAAGTGGCCATTTTCGAAATTAATGAAGCAAATTGAAGTTAACTTAATCATTGATGCTTATGACTATATGCCTAAACAAATCAAATCACAATAACAACCAAACTTATAATGAATCATCTCGATCAATATTCTTTCCACGTTAAAAAATTTCTTAGAATGATTCCCTATTAAGCTAATTATAACAAAATTGATAAATATAAATAATAATAAATTCCCTTCTCTACAATTTGAGTTGTACATTGTCCCCAATGTACATGACATAAAAGAAGAACAAAATTTCTAAAATAAGTGGAAAGAGGAAAAGCAAACGAACAATTAACAAAGGATGTTGACAAACTTACCATTTGATAGCTATTGACAAAGAATCAAAACCAAAATACTTGTCCAAACCAAATGATGTTTTCTTATAAAGCCTGACAATTATAAGAGTTAAATGGCTACAAAGGAATAGCTTGATTAAAACAAAAACAAAAAAATGGTTGAGGTGGAATTACGTACAAGTTCCACTTAAGACTGTTGAATTATCTCTTCCAAAGTTTAAATGCATATACAAGTTCAACAATCTATATTAACAAATTAACCACAAGTACTAAATGAAAGTGAGAGGAGGTTACCTCAAGTGAAGAGCAATAAAGTGCTCGCTTTTTGTTCTCATTCTTGCAACCAAATTTTTGCCTAGTTCCAGAATAGGATCAGTGAACTTTAAAGCATGATAATTTACTCTACATCTCAGCTTTTGTAAATCTGAATCAAACCTATTGGAGAGTCTGTAATCAAACATCCCAAGCTGAACGGCCTACAACACAAGAGAAAACTCAGCTACTGTTCTTTAAATATATAAGAATGCATAACGTAACGAAAGATCCAGGGAAAACCCCGAAAAAAAGAGATGTGTCAATTATGTAATTATCAAAATATAATTCAAAAAGAAAAAGAATAATTCCCAACAAAATTCATAGGACAATTTACGCTATATATGTAACATCCTGTTACTGTTAGCAAGGGCATTATGGTAAATTGGGACGAACTGATAGGTTTCATTGCATGCACTGATTGAACATGTTATTGGCCTCTGATCATAGAGGAACAGGTTTATTGCATATGCATTTATTTATAGGTACATGCATTCATGATTTTTTGGCATTTAATTATTAGACCCCGAATCTTTTTGGTAAGTTAGGATTATTAAATAAGGATTTTTGAATGATTATTCATGAGTAAAGAAGTTAAGAATTCTTGAAATTGAAATGAAATAGAAAATATGGTTTAAATACGAGATGGATTAATGTGGAATTAATTGACATGTTAATATGCTTAAGGTAAGGTGTCATGAAATTAGGTGGCATGATTTAATGGGATTCAATGATTGTATTTTGTGGATTAAATTAGCATGTTAAGGAAATTTAATTAACACGTTGATTAGACTAAGACTATGTGACATGGATTAAGTGTATTAAGGTGTTATGCAGGTTATAAATGTATTAAGGGTTAAATGGGCCTTGGACTCAAGTTGGGCTTAAGTGGTGATATAAAAAGAAGAGGATTAAACGAGAATAATGAGTTAGGTGGCATGAATTAATACAAATAAATGTGTTAGTTAAATTTAAGAGTTTAAAGTTTAATTGGGCCTAAGAGAATAATGGGCCTAAATCAAATGAAAAGAAGAAGAAATGGTTTGGACTTAAGTGATTTAGTAGGATGAGAAGAAAGAAGGAAGAATTAATGTTAGTAAATGTATTAGTTGACTTAAATGAGTTAGATGTAGTTTAATGTGTTAATTGGGCTTTGGGTCCAAATGAAATGAATAAAGAAGAGAGGATATATAAATGAAATGGGCTTAAGTTGTAGTAGGAAAATAAGAAGAAAAGGAATTAAATGAAATGAACTTGGGCCTTGGGCTTGAGTTAAATGAAGAAGGAAGTATAAAAGGAAGGAGATGAAATGAATTGAGGTAGGAAAAGAAAAGAAAATGAGTTGGGCTTAAATGAAGAAGTGGGCTTGAGTAGTATGAGTAAATGAAGAAGGAAGGAAGAAGGAAAGAAGAGGGAAGAGGAGTGGACTTGGGCCTTGGGCTTAAGTAAATGAAGAAGAGTATAAAAGGGAGGATTTAAGTAGGTTAGTAGAAGAAGAAGAGAGAATACGAAAATTTGAGGAGAGAGGGAGGAGAGTTTCGTGCAAGGTGGGAAAGAGGAAGAAGAAAAGAGAAAGAAAGCTTCTAGGTCATGATTTCCCAAGAGATTTAAGAAGATTTTGAAGAAGGTTCAAGAGATAAAAAGGTGTAGGAAGAGTCAAGCTACAATCTAAGCCAAGGAACTTCTTATTTGAGCAAGGATTTAAGGTAAGTCATGAAGTTAAGTTTAAGCTTTTGTTTGGGTTATGGTTGAGAAAGCCTAGAAAATGAATGGGTATTGTGATTCCAAGATCAATTTCATGATTTGTGTCCTTAGGGTTGTTTCATTTTGGATGTCTTTTGATTCGGAGATTGTGTTGATTTTGAGGAAAATGGTGAGAGGCAAGAGGAATGGAAAGCAAGAGGAGCAAGGTTTTCAAGCAAGGAATCATAAGGTAGGTTTTATGTTTATAGTTAAATGATGGGCCACTAATATTATTTTTCAAAAAAAATTACGAATCTAAAAATGCTTTCAAATTCATTGTTTTTGAATGCCTTGAGAAATTGCTATAATTGATGTATAATGGTATGAATGATTCGAAAATGTTATGTGAATTGGATGATTGATGATTTGATATGTGAATGTGGATGTTATGTGATTTTGCTTGAGGAATGATGATGCATTGCATATGAAATGCTTTATGTTCATGAAATGATTTATGAAAATTTGCATGATTTATGCAAAACAAGATTTCCAAGATTTTTGCCATTGGGCAATCAAGTTTCAAGTCATGATTATATGTTAAGTGGGTTAGGTTAAGTCCACCCAAGAAACGTCTCGTGCACGATGACCATGAAAAGCCTTCGCCCGGTTGCCCGACTGTGGCATAGGATGATCCATTATACGGACTCCTAAAGATTTGCCCATATAAGCTCATTAAATGAGACTATATGGTTGCCAAGAATTGTGGACTTGCCAAACCATTATGATGTGTTAGGTGGTATGTGTTATATGATGTGAATTGTGACAAGTTGAATTGCATTCATGATTTCATGAAAGTTTGAAAAATGCATGAATTGCGTTTATGATTTTATGAACCATTGAAAAAATGAATGATTTGTGATTTCAAGAAAATGACAAGAGCTTTTGAAGAAAACAATGTTTTATGATCCAAAGGAAATTTATATGGAAATGGACTCCTAAAATTGTTTTGTTCATTATTTGGTTATAAGCATAGAACCTATTGGGCTCCCCAAGCTCACCCCCCTATTTTCCCAATTTCCAGGTTTTTAGCAAGAAATCAAGTGGAAGTGGATCAAGGCATCTTGTGCTTGTTTTATTGTGTATTTGAAGTTTGGTTATGTAAATGTATAGTTGTAATTCATATGAGCAATTGAATAAGGTAAATGAGATATTGTTATTGGTCTTGGAATTTGGCTAGGAAATGCCAATGAAATTGTAAAACTCTTATGTATGATGATTATTGTAATATGGATTTGAGTATGGTTGTGGATGTACAATTGCATATGAACGAATATGGAGCAATGATTGAAATGATTTTTGTAAAACAATGCTTTAGTTGCATTTTGAGAAGATATTGTTTTTTTGACGCTTCAATGTAATTGGGCTTAAAATGCCCACTAAAGCATTGTATGAAGTATGACATGATTGATGAAGATGGAATGAATGAGTTATGATTCAAAAGTAAATCATAAATCTTAATGTATAAGGCTTGATTGTATGACTTTTGATCTTTGAAGATGATGCATGAGATGGCATGAATATCATATAGGTAAGTAAATCTTATGAGGTTGGGATTCATGGTCATGCATGTGTAATGAAGGTGAGAATGAGGCTTGTGTGAGGTTGATTGTGCAAAGTCTTGTAGATGTGTTAAATTGGTTAGACAATAGAAGTGGAAGTTGAGAGTTGAATGAATGAGTTTGGCATAGAAATGGGTAGGTTTAAAAAGGTTAGGAGTGTTCATGGAGTCGGGTTTAGATCAAGAGAGTATAGAGGTTTGGAGACGAGCTAATAATAGACATAGCTCGAGTTATTTGTCTCCATAACTCGACTTGTGAAACATAATTTGATTAATAAGTCGACTTGTTAGTCAGCATAACTCGAGTTATTTGTCTCGATAAGTCGACTTGTTAGTGATAAATCGAGTTATTTGTCTCGATAAGTCGAGTTGTCAGCCAGTATAAGTCGACTTGTCTGCAACCCATGGTTGGGAATGTTACTTTTGGGGTTTATCAAGAGCAGTCAGGGCCTAAGTCTTGGTCAGTGTATGCTCACCACCGATGTGAGTCAAATAGAGAGTGTCAAGTTAAGGTCCCAACACAGCAAGGCAAGTGTCTCGGGGATGGGCTCCACCCGGGCTCACATCCCGGGACAGTTGGGTCTCAGATCCAACATCTATGGTATCAGAGCAAGAGAGTAAATGGTAAGTTATATGCAGTTAGGTCTCGGATCTGACATTAATTGTGAGTATAAATTGATTGGATTGGGAACTAGAAACTGACTGAACTGACTGGATTATGATGATTGATTGAGAAATTAGGAGTAAGTGTGCTCAAATGACTGATTTAGAATAGTCTAAAAGTGATTGGCTATTGTTAGTGGTTTATGAGAAATTTTTGGGAAATTCGGGAGAAAATACCCGGACCGAAAATCTTAGAGTGATGATCGGTCGATCAGATAAGATTGAAAGAATTGTCCAATGGCAAAGGAAATGTTAGAGTTATACTGCTAAGAAATTAAAATGTTGAGCCATTGAAATTTAGAGACTGAAATTTAGACTGATTTGGAGACCTAAGTCTATAAATAGCCTAGGTTTTGAGATTTGGGGATAATTTTCCTAAGGAAATCAAGCTTCTTCTTCTTTTTTTCCGCGGTGAGTCTTCGATCCCTTCCCATTGGTGTGAGTTTCCGATTGTTTTCTTACTGGATCTTCTCCTTATGCAAAGCTAACTGGTTTAGTGTGATTGATGAAGGTTGTGAAGGATTTGGAGTGGATTAATTGTTGATTCGAGAAAGATTAGGGTTTACGGTGATTTTGGAATTTGATCTTTGATTCGGTACGTATTTATGGTTTAATGTTGTTATTTATGGCTTTTGGATGCATTTATGGTATTTAATGAGTTAGTTAGGGTAGTTGGAAGTGAGTTAATGATGGTTTAAGTGTAAAAATGGCGGAAAATCGGATCGGAGAAGACGAAGTCGCTCGCACGTCATGACGTCTGCAGGTGGCCTCGCCGCGACGAGCAATTGCATGCTTGTCGCGATGAGCAAACCCAGGCGCCGCGGCGAGCGGATGATTATCGGGCCGCGTCGAGGCGAAAGTGAACGTCGCGGCGAGGGATTTGGGAGCTGCACGCCGCGACGAGCGTGCTTCACGCCGCGGCGAGTGACCCTTATACATCGCGACGAACGGATGTAGGTCGCGGCGAGGATGGCTTTTCTGATTGGATTGATTTTAGTTTATTGGATATAACTTATGGTTTAAACCTCCGATTGAGGTGATTCTCGATTCATTACGAACTAGAGAAAGAGGTCTACACTTGAGGATAATTATGGAAATTAGAATTTAATTTAAATGGTATTGATTTATTGAGATTAAGGTCAATTATGGTTCATAGTGTGACCTAAATATGGAATTGAGACAATTGGAGTTTTAATTGGGATTTTCAGTAGGGGTTTTGACCCCAATGGATAGGAAATTGCTATAGGGAGTATGAATTGAGGAAATTGACTGAATTTTAGGATTGGATCAATTATTGTCGATCAATTGAGCAAAGAGATAGGGTTGCGCATAAGATATCAAAATTGGGTATTAGCATCGGAAACCGTGAACATGCATTGTACATAATTTCACTGAGACATAAGCATTACTGAACTGTTTAATTGAGTATCTAGTAATGGGACTGTATTTTACTGTTATAGAGGCGCCGTTGGATCGTCGTTCCACGGACATTGCTGGGACTTCCAGGCAGTAGCTCGGAGGTTACAGGTGAGTAACCTAGTTGGTTCCTCAAATTCCTGATTGTCTAAATGCCCAATGTGAATTACTGTCAATGTGAATTACTGCCAATGTGGATTACATGATTACTGAAATGTATAGAATCGAATGGCATGCTTTTACTGTATTGGATTGGATCGTTACATGACACTGAGAAATATGATCAAATTGCATGCTTTACTGTATCGAATGGGACTGCTACATGACACTGAGAACTGTAATACTGGGCTTTTATAGCCATGACACTGAATCATTGAACACTGCATGTAATGCATAAATGCATGATCAGATAATAGAATGTGATCCAAGTTGCGAATATTACTGACCGGGCCTTGAGCCCGAGGGGATTTATCCCTGAACACTGTATTGACCGGGCCTAGCCCGAGGGGAGAAATCCCTGACGCGTCCCCACTGAACACTGATTGAGCACTTGAGCACAACACTGAATAACTGAAAAGAGTCACATACGCATTGCATCTACATGAATGATTATTCTGCGACAATTACTGATTATGTGATGGCATGATTTACTGTAAATTGTTACATGTTACTGCGAATTGTTATTTAATGCTGTAAATTGTTATAATGTACTGATAATTGAATATTTCTGTATTGTGTTGTACGCCATGTGCGTAATGCATGATTTGAGTGAACCATCGATGATGGTTTCTCGCTGAGTTCGCAAACTCACCCAACATTGCAAATTTTTTTCAGGGATTGAAGAGTACCCGTTAGATTTAACGGAGAGTCTGCTCATCTCTTGACCGAGTCGGAGACTAGGGTCGGGATCAGTTCGCGTCTGCATTAGTGTCTTTCTGAGTCGTGTGTAAATGAGTCTTTCTGATTGATGTATAAATGGTGTTTCCGCATAATTGTGTTGTTATTATAGAGGGCCCCAACTGACTAATAGGGTATCGTAAATTGATTATTGAAATATTGTTTTGATTGAAAATGTTTCCGCATAGCGGGCCCAAATGGTTTATTGATTTCTGCGCACTCAAATGTTTTCAAAAGAAAAATATTTTACCGGATAATTGACTGCTTTGACTGCTCTAGCATACCACCTTGCGGGTCACGGGCTCGGATTTCACTGTAGATGTCGGGTTTGGGTCTAGCAGGAGTGGGGTGTTACTTTTTGGTATCAGAGCCCAGAAGTACGATTCTACATGGGCATTCTGAAATTTGTACTGAGTTACATGCATTAAAGTCATCATAACATACGGTAGTAACTGATCCCTATTAGAGTCACATGAGTATGTCCCAATTGTTTAAGTGGTTAGAAGTGGCAAGGAAAAGATGATATGGTAGAACGTGCTATGATCTAGAAGAGTTAAAATTGGAATTGATTACTGAAACAAGAGGTAGTGTATAAGAGTTATGACTTGAGTCAGATTATGTTAGCAAGGAATCCAGAATGATTGTACGTTTATGACATTGAATTGAGAGTGAAAATGCTTGGGTATGGTGCATTAATGAAAGGATTGAAATATAAGATACTGATAATGATAGATGACAGAGTGGTCAAGGTTTAGTTGAATTGCCTAAGTAAACGCACACCTGATTATGGGAGCCTTATGGCGAGTGAAAATTTTAAACTCAATTGTTTCATATGTGTAGAGATTACGGGAAGAGATTGATGAGTTAGTGGCTAAGTGCTAGTTGTAGTCCTTATCGTTTAAAGTTCAATATGAGTAGAATAAGAGAAGAAAGTGATTATAGTGATCAGAATGAATGGAGAGTGGTTATAACCCTCACGATTGGGAACGACTATAAAAAGGGAAAGTGTGGTAAAAAATTTAATGAAAACAAAGTATAGCGTGAGTGACAAATTGGTATATTAACGCAATGATTTTCAACGGTATGTACCGTAATGAACAGTATTAAAAAGGACGTTCTTGGTATGGGGATTATGGCATAGATTGATCTACAGGGAATACTGAGTATAGCTAGAATTGATTTCCTATGGTATTGAAAATGATTGACAAGAAATAATGACGAAAGTTGATGAGAAATAAATTTTATAAATGGTATCGATGAAAATAGTAAGAACTTTCTGGAATTGGATACGATGATCAGATGAGTCGGTTTGAAAGTGATTAATGAAAGGGCAATATAGAGATTAATGTGAAATGAATTACAGGTTAACTCGGGAGTCATAATTTGAGCCGAGATTCAAGTGTAAGAAATAAAATCTGCTACTGAAAAGAGATGCCCTATGGTTAGTGCAAGGAACCCGATTGTGTAATAGGCTTATTGACCATTAAGGAGATAGTATTGACAAATAAAATGAATCGGTAATAGGGGTGAGTGATCCAAGTTAATGTCAATGAGTTGAATTGATTATTATTGAAGTAATGAGAATCTTATGAGATTAGTGTTTTACCATTAAAGAGATGTAAGTTGATAATCAATAAATGAAATGTTTCGAAATGTATCGCCTCGACCAAAATGCATAAATAGAGATAACCTGTTAATCGATAAATGAAATGTTTCCAAGTGTATCACTACGGTATAGATGCACTTAGATGAGGATAAGAGCGTAAAAGGGAGAAACTGAATTTGTTATAAGTAACCTCTATGTGACTGTGATGTGAATTGAGTTATGGATTGGTAATTCAGTAAAAGAGGTTTCGAATCCAAATTGTTACATAGACAGGATTAGGAAATATTGTTGGGATCCGATATATGTGTTATCGATATTGAAAGTGATGAATTATAAGTAATTTTAATGAAATACTGAGACAGTGTTGAG
Organism: Erythroxylum novogranatense; assembly: GCA_029891385.1. Taxonomy (NCBI): domain Eukaryota; kingdom Viridiplantae; phylum Streptophyta; class Magnoliopsida; order Malpighiales; family Erythroxylaceae; genus Erythroxylum; species Erythroxylum novogranatense. Next base: position 63,478,283 of record CM057233.1, read on the forward strand.
TACGGGAAAAAGTGAAGGGTTATTGATCGCATTGATTTCAGTTCATTGGCAGAAATTACTCGAGTAGCGATTTAAACAGGGAAACTAAATTCGTTATTAAATGGCCTCTATGCGACTGTGGTATGAATAGATTGGTAAGGTGATTTATAACCTAAAAGATGATTCTGATTTATCAAGTGTTTTGTGGACTGGAATAAGAAACATTGTTAAGATCTGATAAACGTGTTAATGGTACAGAACGTGAAGAATTTCGAATAATTATGAGGAAACATTTAAGGCAGTGTAGAAACTGGTAAAGGAAAAAGAGAAATTGATTGTATTGATTTCTGTAAAATGGTCAGAACCTGGTCATATAAGGAAATGAGTGTGAATCAGAATAGAAAGGGACGGATCAATTCCCCTGTCCTCCTGACCAACTGTATATGAAATTTCGAGGACGAAATTTTATTAGGAGGGGAGAATTGTAACATCTCGTTACTGTTAGCAAAGGCATTATGGTAAATTGGGACGAACTGATAGGTTTCATTGCATGCACTGATTGAACATGTTATTGGCCTCTGATCATAGAGGAACAGGTTTATTGCATATGCATTTATTTATAGGTACATGCATTCATGATTTTTCGACATTTCAATTGTGAGTATAAATTGATTGGATTGGGAACTAGAAACTGACTGAACTAACTGGATTATGATGATTGATTGAGAAATTAGGAGTAAGTGTGCTCGAATGACTGATTTAGAATAGTCTAAGAGTGATTGGCTATTGTTAGTGATTTATGGGAAATTTTGGGAAATTCGGGAGAAAATGCCCGGACCGGAAATCTTGGAGTGACAGACTGGTTGACTATATAGTACTGAAAGAATTGTCCAATGGCAAAGGAAATGTTAGAGTTATACTGCTAGGAAATTAAAATGTTGAGCCATTGAAATTTAGAGACTGAAATTTAGACTGATTTGGAGACCTAAGTCTATAAATAGCCTAGGTTTTGAGATTTGGGGATAATTTTCCTAAGGAAATCAAGCTTCTTCTTCTTTTCTTCCGCGGTGAGTCTTCGATCCCTTCCCATTGGTGTGAGTTTCCGATTGTTTTCTTACTGGATCTTCTCCTTATGCAAAGCTAACTGGTTTAGTGTGATTGATGAAGGTTGTGAAGGATTTGGAGTGGATTAATTGTTGATTCGAGAAAGATTAGGGTTTACAGTGATTTTGGAATTTGATCTTTGATTCGGTAAGTATTTATGGTTTAATGTTGTTATTTATGGTTTTTGGATGCATTTATGGTATTTAATGAGTTAGTTAGGGTAGTTGGAAGTGAGTTAATGATGATTTAAGTGTAAAAATGGCGGAAAATCAGATCGGAGAAGACGAAGTCGCCGCACGTCGCGACGTCTGCAGGTGGCCTCGCCGCGATGAGCAATTGCATGCTTGTCGCGACGAGCAAACCCAGGCGCCGCGGCGAGCGGATGATTATCGCGCTGCGTCGAGGCGAAAGTGAACGTCGCGACGAGGGATTTGGGAGCTGCACGCCGCGGCGAGCGACCTTATACGTCGCGACGAACGGACGTAGGTCGCGGCGAGGATGGCTTTTCTGATTGGATTGATTTTAGTTTATTGGATATAACTTATGGTTTAAACCTCCGATTGAGGTGATTCTCGATTCATTACGAACTAGAGAAAGAGGTCTACACTTGAGGATAATTATGGGAATTAGAATTTAATTTAAATAGTATTGATTTATCGAGATTAAGGTCAATTATGGTTCATAGTGTGACCTAAATATGGAATTGAGACAATTGGAGTTTTAATTGGGATTTTCAATAGGGGTTTTGACCCCAATGGATAGGGAATTGCTATAGGGAGTATGAATTGAGGAAATTGACTGAATTTTAGGATTGGATCAATTATTGTCGATCAATTGAGCAAAGAGATAGGGTTGCGCATAAGATATCAAAATTGGGTATTATCACCGAAAATTGTGAACATGCACTGTACATAATTTCACTGAGACATAAGCATTACTGAACTGTTTAATTGAGTATCTAGTAATGGGACTGTATTTTACTGTTATAGAGGCGCCATTGGATCGTCGTTCCACGGACATTGCTGGGACTTCCAGGCAGTAGCTCGGAAGTTACAGGTGAGTAACCTAGTTGGTTCCTCAAATTCCTGATTGTCTAAATGCCCAATGTGAATTACTGCCAATGTGAATTACTGTCAATGTGAATTACTGCCAATGTGGATTACATGATTACTGCAATGTATAGAATCGAATGGCATGCTTTTACTGTATTGGATTGGATCGTTACATGACACTGAGAAATATGATCAAATTGCATGCTTTACTGTATCGAATGGGACTGCTACATGACACTGAGAACTGTAATACTGGGCTTTTATAGCCATGACACTGAATCACTGAACATTGCATTACATGCATAAATGCATGATCAGATAATAGAATGTGACCCAAGTTGCGAATATTACTGACCGGGCCTTGAGCCCGAGGGGATTTATCCCTGAACACTGTACTAACCGGGCCTAGCCCGAGGGGAGAAATCCCTGACGCGTCCCCACTGAACACTGATTGAGCACTTGGGCACAACACTGAATAACTGGAAAGAGTCACATACACATTGCATCTACATGAATGATTGTTCTGCGACAATTACTGATTACGTGATGGCATGATTTACTGTAAATTGTTGCATGTTACTGCGAATTATTATTTAATGCTGTAAATTGTTATAATGTACTGATAATTGAATATTTCTGTATTGTGTTGTACGCCATGTGCGTAATGCATGATTTGAGTGAACCATCGATGATGGTTTCTCGCTGAGTTTGCAAACTCACCCAATATTGCAAATATTTTTCAGGGATTGAAGAGTACCCCGTTAGACGAACGGGAGTATGTCTACTGCACTGGAGTCGGAGACTAGGGTCAGGATCAGTTCGCGTCTGCATTAGTGTCTTTCTGAGTCGTGTGTAAATGAGTCTTTCTGATTGATGTATAAATGGTGTTTCCGCAGAATTGTATTGTTATTATAGAGGGCCCCAACTGACTAATAGGGTTTCGTAAATTGATTATTGAAATAGTGTTTTGATTGAAAATGTTTCCGCATAGCGGGCCCAAATGGTTTATTGATTTCTGCGCACTCAAATGTTTTCAAAAGAAAAATGTTTTACCAGATAATTGACTGCTTTGACTGCTCTAGCATACCACCCTCGCGGGTCACGGGCTAGGATATCACTGTAGATGTCGGGTTCGGGTCTGGCAGGAGTGGGGTGTTACAATATATAGTGAAAGAGGACATGATAGACAAGGAGTGGGGTGTAGACACTCTTCCTTGTCTATCATGTCCTCTTTCACTATATATATATAGCCCTTACATCTAGACACTCTTCCTTGTCTATCATGTCCTCTTTCACTAGATTGTTTCTTTCATAGAGAAGGTTTGGCCACATCCACTAGGAATTCAACTAGAAGTGCTCGGTAACTGGACTTCTAAACTTCCTCTCTGGCATCCGTAGATCCTAAATCTATGGAGGATCGAGTTGGCATGAGCTAAATTCATGGTAGCTAGTTTCTATAAGACTATAACAAGCAGATATCACTAACATCTAAATGTAATGTAATACTGGAAGATTAGGTTAACCTTCTAGGAATAGAAGGGATTAGGAGAAGTGCTATATGAAGACGACACTTCATTTCTTTGCAACAAAATCAAACAGGGAGAAAAATCTAAGTGCATAAGATTTTGTAAAACTTTTCTTAAATAGGATAAAATTATTTGTTGGAAAAAATTCCCAGACTCACATGCTTCTTGTTAAGGACAGGCAAGACTCTATTCTCATAAAATCTGGGTGTACACTTCCTTGGAACACGCATGCTCTGTGGAGTCAATACTTTCCCACGATTTACTTGGGAGCTATTTGATGATTTGAACATCTCTTAAAAAGAATGATATGAACCAGTCAACATCAAAGATTTCAGAAAAATTGCTGCACCCAGGACCCAGATCACATATCAGTGATGTGTAGTTTCCTGAAAAGCCATAACATAACCAAGAAAAAAACCATACCTAGCATCTTTCCAGAAAGATTTTTGATCCAGCTTCGGAACAACAAGAGCAGAATTCAAAATATAAACGGCAACAATAGCATCTATTATCTGCACGTCAACATTTATATGACGATTAAAATCCAATTAAATCTTAAGTTAATCAGTGACACAAGCGTAAAATTGCGTTTTTAACAATTAAGAGCAGCTTTAATGCCAAATGGGTTTAGAATAGAACAAAACGTTAGGCTGATAAGATTGTCCAGGTTAAGAAATTCACCCCTGTTCTTTGTTGATTCAGTCCTCCACTTGTAGCAATCAACAAGTACCTATTAGGATGCGCTTTTACATCAGCAGCTGTAACGCAACCAAATCCACCTCTCAGTACATTTTAACGGAGCAATAATAGTAACAGAATATTAAAGCAATTCTATGAAGTTAAGTTAAGCTTTTCCTTTTCGGTAAAGGCCCAAATCACCTGAACAAAATTCAATTGTTGAGTTTGTCACACCCAAGATCCATAGTCTAAATTCTAAAGCCGTGAATAGTATTGTATGCAGATTAAGTCAATAAACATACAATTAAAACAAACATGTCGATTACCACCTTGCTCTGTAATGCCACCGACAACGTCTTTTATGACGGTTCAGCCATAATAAGAGGAAAAAACTGTAGCACAGAAATAAAAACAGTTACCTTCATCCCGCCAATATCCAAGGTAACAGCTTCTAGAGCTTATCCAAAACCCAGTGGGAGACGCAAGGGCTTGACACGGTCTTTCAAGCGGTTCTGTAGGTAGAGGCGGGGAAGACCTTTTCAAGAAGGCAAGCTTTGGATTTCTCAGCCCAAGGCTTTTCTTCCTTTGGTGAGAGGCAAGCAAAAATGAATCCCTTTTAACGACTCTTCCTTCGAAAATCTTCTTCTTTTTTTCCTTAACTGGAATTCCTCAGTGCACCTTGAAGGTTGCAGATGCTCAACTCGCACATGGATCCTCTTCTTGATAATCCTGTTACCAACCTGTTTGTTGATCTCGACACCAACAACTCGCTTAGTGACGTTCCAGACGCGACCAGTGCTGCCATGGTAGAACTTGTGAGGCATGCCCTTGTGAACGGCGCCATTAACCTTGATGTCGACGTAGTCGCCTATCTTGTAGGGTCCTGACATACGTAGTCAAAGGGATATAACCCTTCTTCCTAAAGGGTCTAGCGAAGAGATCACTTGTTCTTGAACAAAGCCCACGACCAGCCGGCATTTTCACTCACCTCTCTTTCTGCTTCTTTGGATGTGTTCCTTTGGAAATCTTCTTATTGAAGCTAAGGCCTAACGGTAATTTTTGATTTTTCTTTTCTTTAATGAAATTCCTCAATATTTGTTTTGTTTTTCTACATGTAAGAAACGTTAAAACTATATTTAAAAAATAAAAATTCACTAAAGATTTAATTTATTATTTTCAATGTGCAAAAAATTATAATTCTTAAATAAAATTATAATTTTTATTTGCTCTTTATATTTTAATTTCAAAATAATGTGTTCTTTCTTATAAAATTTTACATATTTTAAATAATATATCTTAAACAAAAAATTTATTTTATTAAAGTTTTAAAATAACTTAGTTAATAATGTCGGGTTAAAGTATTTAATTGTTACTTTTCTTAGTTTGAGCTATAATTACAAAATTGAGTAATTTGAATTTTTTATAATTAGCCTCATGTATGCGATTCTTGATTTTGTTTGGTCGAAAACTATTTCTTACGTTTTATTTATTTTTTATAATGACAATAGAACTAGTTATCTCTTATTTTTAAATATACTAAATGAATTATTAAGTCCTTATAAAATTTATAAAATTTTATAATTAAGTTAATTATTTATTCAATTAAAATATTTAATATATAAATATTTTAGATTTAAATATCAAATTTGAATTAATTGATAATAATATTAATCACACCTGAAAATCTTTTAGATGAGTCGTAATTGTAATCATCAACTTTATTTATAAGATTGGTAATATGTCAAATTATATTTAATTTATTTTTAAAATTTAAAAATAATATAATTTATTTAAAATAAAATTTTATATTGAAAGTGATAACATGGGTTGATGTACGTGGAGAGAGAGGAGGGAAAATAGTTGTTTGAAGTGGGTCCCACATTTAAATATGGTGGAACTTGCATGTTGTTAAAGTGCTGAGTGAGTTATTAACTGGTTTGTATTTATTCCAATAGAATCGACTGATCCAGTCCAGTTTTCTAATCATTGACTAGTAATAATGATTATTAGAAATTACTCTTGTTATTTTAAGTGCACAAGAATTAAATATAATTATTAAAGAAAAAGGGAACAATATTTAATTTTACAAATTTTAATTTCAAAATGAATTAATTTCTTTTAATATTTAAAGATAGAAGATATAATCATCTTTTAAATTTTATTTAAAGACGTAAGATATAATCATCTTTTAAATTTTACTTACTCTTAATCACTATTATTTTAAACTATTTAAAATATATCTTATAGTATCTTTATTCCGTATCAAATTTATTATATGACAACAATTAATTATATGGTAATTTTCCTGTTTAAATAACTTGATTAATAATTAATAAAGGTCTTTATTAAAATTTATAATATCACAATATATTAAGAAATCGAAATAATACAAAATTTAAAAAAACTCAAAATTAAAAATTGACAAAAAAAACTTGAATTTAAGTTAATAAAATCACAAATTCATATTTAAGCAAACGTTAGTAAAAGAACATTACGATCTACTCCAAAATTTTCTACATAGGATAAAGAGCATAGGATCTTCCATTACAATTCCAGAAAACATTACGGGTGATTTAAACTCTATCCTCAAAATAGCAGCTTAAGGCAAAAGTTCCTTCCATTGGGAAGGCGTTTCTCTGCCAAACAAATCACTCATCATTCGTCTCAAGTGTAGTTTCTAACCTTCTATGTTATTGCTTTATACATCATTCTAGGTTTCTGGTACTAGCAAGTTGATGAGTAATTTGGACAAATTTGAATCGTATGTAAAGAGTATTATAAATCATTGAAGAATCGGGGGGGTTATAAACTATTCTTGTTCAAATCTAAATATAAGTGAAGAATAGAAAATTCGGGTATGACTTAAATTTTGTGTGAATGAATGGTAAATGCTGCTATTATCAATAAATCGTTTTATTTATTTTATTTGAAATATGATCCTGGACTTTGAGATTTTTTGTCTTCTCTTTTAGCTTACTTTTTGGTATAACTTCAGTTGTGTATAGATAACTAGCTTTTGGTATTAAAAAAAAACTTTGTAAGTCTGATGTACGATCATCAATCTCTTTGAATTTCTAATAAGCACCAAAAAGGTTGGCCATTCACCGAAAGAAGTAGCTATCTTCCTTAAAAAACACAATTAGCTTAAAAGAGACCATGATTGGGGATTATTTAGGTGAAAGGGATGAGTTTTGTTTGAAGGTTATGCATGCTTATGTTGACTCATTCAATTACAAAGGTAAGGATTTTGGTGAAGCAATAAGGTTTTTTATTCATGGATTCAGATTAACTGGAGAGGCACAGAAGATTGACCTCATTATGGAAAAGTTTGCCAAGCGCTATTGTAAATGCAATCCAAATTCATTTAACAGAGCAGACACTGCTTATGTTCTTGCTTACTCTGATAATGTTCAATACAGACGCTCACAACGGCATGGTGAAAGATAAGGTTTGTGTGTGAACCTCTTTACCCCGGATAAAAGAAAGGAAGAAAAGGAAATATAGAATAAAAAACACCACATAAGCAAAAAGAACTAATATAAGTCACTTGTCTTAGCTTTGTTCTTAATAATTTCAGTGATGAAATACAAAAATTTGTGTGAGTCAAGAATCTGTTATTGCCTCATACACTTGCCATTTGTAACCATTCCTAATAGTAAATCATATTCATAATCCAAGTTTTCTTGTCATTATAGGAGTCACAAGCATGACAAGTTTCATGCCTGTGAAAAATTCTATTTTTTAACTCCTTAATTAAATAAAATTAATTAAATTATAATTCATAATTATCAATATATAATTAAATAATTGATTTATTCAAATCTTATTAACTAATTAATTAACTGATGATTATTAATACGTAATTATTACTTATCTTATTTTTAATAAATCGAAATATTTTCCTTTTTAATTACTTATTCTTAAAATTTCTTTAATTAATTTAATTATAACTAGTTAGTACATTAAAATATAATTTCATGTAAATAAAATGTTATCAATTAGTTAAAATACAATTAATTAATTGATTTACAAAATGTGATACTTGATTAATAATGGTAATTGGAATATAATAAATTAAATGATTATTAAATTGTACTTTATTTATAAATTAATTATCAATCATTAACTGATAATCTTATTAAGTTGTAATTAATAATTATTAATATATTGATATATATATATATATGGAGGTAATTAGTCACCGTTGTGACTTAATATTCATACTTCATAGGCGCGATTGCAATGCACCATTGCGAAGTGCATGTTCTTTTCTTTTTACGGGCAATTAACCCTTATATAATTTTGTAACCTTTTTTAATAAATAAATAATTAATTAAGTGTTGATTTATCACAATATAATTGATCTTCGTATTAATTAATTAAATAGAATCAGTGCTTATATTTTTCATTTTATTAAATATAATATATTAAAATTAGTTGGCTAGTTATAATATATTATTGATTAATAACAAAATAATTAACTAATTAATTACTTAAAATAAAGTAAAATGTTATTATTATAGGAGTCACAAGAGTGAAAAGTGTATTATTGATTAATAACAAAATAATTAACTGAATATTTCATTAAAATAAAATAAAATTATATTATTACAGAGTCACACGTGTGATTTAAATGTCACGCCTATGAAAAGATCTATTTTAATTCCTTAATTCAATTAAATTTGTTAAAATATATTTCATAATAATCTATATATAATTAAATAATTGATTTATAGAAATTTTATTAATTAATTATTAATTATTAATTATTAACTCCTAATTATTACTTATGTTTTATTAGTGCATCTGAAATATTTTTCCTTTTTAATTACATATTCTTAAAATATCTGTTATTAATTTTATTATAACTATTTATTATATTAAAAATAATTTCATGTAATTATACTATTATCAATTAGTTAAAATATAATTAACTAATAGATTTACAAAAATATGATACTTGATTAATAATGGTAATTGGAATATAATAAATTAAATGATTTATTAAATTATACTTTATTTAGAAATTAATTATTAATCATTAACTATTCATCTAATTCAATTATAATTAATAATAATTAATATATTACAATGAATGTATATATGTTGGCAAGTAGTTACGGTTGTGGCTTAATAATCAAAGGTGTGACTACGATGCACGGTTATGATTTGCATGTTTATTTACGAGCAATTAACACCTGCATAATTTTACAACATTTTTTATTAAATAAATAAATAAATAATTATTGATTTATTAAAATATAATTAATCTATTCATTCATTAATGAAATAGAATTTGCTTATATATTCATTTTGTAAAATATAATATATACAATTAATTGACTAAAATTACCATATTATTGTCAAAAAATAATTAGTGAATTAGTTACTTAAAATAAAAAGAAATTTTATTATCATAGGGATGACTAAATTGTCGCTACTGTGAAAAGATCTATTTTAACTCCTTAATTAAATATAATTAATTAAAATATAATTCATAATTATCAATATATAATTAAACATTGATTTATTCAAATCTTATTTATTTATTTATTTATTAATGATCAATAACACGTAATTATTACTTATGTTATTTTTAATGCGTTTGAAATATTTTTCCTTTTTAATTACATATTCTTAAAATATCTTTAATTAATTTAATTACAACTATTTAGTAAATTAAAATATAATGTCATGTAATCAAAATATAATAAATTAATTGATTTATGAGAATGTGATACTTGATTGACAATGGTAATTAGAAAATAACAAATTAAATGATTTATTAAAATGTACTTTGTTTATAAAATAATTTTAGTCATTAACTGTTAACCTTATTAGTTGTAATTAATAATCATTATTATATTATTAATTAATTGATGTATATATGTAGGTAATTAACCATGGCTGTGACTTAATATTCATAGGCATGACAATAATACACAATTCTTGAAGTGCATGTTTTTTTCTTTTATAGGCAATTAACTCTTATATAATTTTGTAACCTTTTAATAAATAAATAATTAATTAAGTATTGATTTATTAAAATATAATTGGTCTATTCATTAATTAATTAAATAGAATTAATGTTTATATTTTCATTTTATTAAATATAATATATAAAAATTAATTGAATAATTATAATATATTATTGGTTAATAATAAAATAATTAACTGATTAATTTCTTAAAATAAAATAAAATATTATTATTATAGGAGTCACATGCGTGACTTAAGTGTCATGCCTGTGAAAAGATCTAACGCCTTTGAAAAGATTTACTTTTAATTCCTTAATTCAATTAAATTTATTAAAATATTTCATAATGATCTATATAATTAAATAATTGATTTATAGAAATCGTATTAATTAAATTTTAAATTTTAAATTTTAACTCCTAATTATTACTTATGTTTTAATTAGTGGTTCTAAAATATCTTTTCCTTTTTCATTACATATTCTTAAAATATCTTTAATTAATTTAACTATAACTATATAACATATTAAAATATAATTTCATGCAGTTAAAATATTATCAATTAGTTAAAATATAATTAATTAATTGATTTACAAAATGTGAGACTTGATTGATAATAGTAATTAGAATAAAATAAATTAAATGATTTATTAAAATGTACTTTATTTATAAATTAATTATTAGTTATTAATTGTTAATCTTATTAAGTTGTAATTAATAATTATTGATATATTACGAATTAATTGATGTATATATGTAGGTAATTAGTCAAGGCTGTGACTTAATATTCACAGGCACGATTGCAATGCACGGTTGCAATGTGCATGTTCTTTTGTTTTTACAGGCAATTAATTCTTATATAATTTTGCAACCTTTTTAATAAATAAATAAGTATTGATTTAGTAAATTATAATTGATTTATTCATTAATTAATTAAATAAAATTAGTGCTTATTTTCGTTTTTATTAAATATAATATATAAAAATTAATTTCCTAATACAATATATTATTGATTAATAACAAAATAATTAACCGATTAATTACTTAAAATAAATAAAATATTATTATTATAGGACACAGGAGTGACTTAAGTGTATTATTGGTTAATAACAAAATAATTAATTGTTTGTTTCATTAAAATAAAATTATATTATATTATTATAGGAGTCACGCGTGACTTAAGTGTCATGCCGGTAAAAAGATCTATTTTAATTCCTTAATTTAATTAAATTTATTAAAATATATTTCATAATGATCTATATATAATTAAATAATTGATTTATAGAAATCTTATTAATTAATTATTAATTACTAACACGTAATTCTTACTTATTTTATTAATAGTACGTTTGAAATTTTTTATTTTCAATTACATATTCTTAAAATATCTTTAATTAATTTAATTGTAACAATTTAGTATATTAAAATATAAATTCATGTAATTAAAATACTATCAATTAGTTAAAATATAATTAATTAATTGATTTATGAAAATGTGATATTTGAATGATAATGATAATTGGAATATAATAAATTAAATGTTTTTTAAATTATACTTTATTTATAAATTAATTATTAATCATTAACAATTCATCTAATTTAGTTATAATTAATAATGATTAATTTATTATTAATCAATGGATGTATATATGTAGGCAAGTAGTTACGCCTGTGACTTAATAATCAAAGGCGTGACTGCCATACACGGTTGTGACGTGCATTTTTTTAGAGTAATTAACACCTGTATAATTTTACAACTTTCTTATTATATAAATAAATAATTAAGTTTTGATTTATTAAAATATAATTGATCTATTCATTAATTAATTAAATAGAATTAGTGCTTATATTTTTCATTTTTATTAAATATAATATAAACAATTAATTGCCGATTATAATATATTATTGATTAATAATAAAATAATTAACTGATTAATTACTTGAAATAAAAAATTATTATTATGGGAGTCACGAAGTGACTTAAGGATATTATTGATTAATAGCAAAATAGTTAATTGATTATTTCATTAAAATAAAATGAGATTATATTATTATAGGAGTCACATGTGTGACTTAAGTGTCATGCCTGTGGAAAGATTTATTTGTAATTCTTTAATTTAATTAAATTTATTAAAATATATTTCATAATGATCATATATAATGAAATAATTTATTTATAGAAATCTTATTAATTAATTAATTAATTAATTAATTAATTATTAACACGTAATTATTACTTATGTTATTATTAGTGCGTCTAAAATATTTTTCCCTTTTAATTACATATTCTTAAAATATCTTTTATTAATTTAATTATAACAATTTAGTATATTAAAATATAATTTCATGTAATTAAAATATTATCAAGTAGTTAAAATATAATTAATTAATTGACTGATGAAAATGTGATACTTGATTAATAATGGTAATTAGAATATAATAAATTAAACGATTTATTAAATTGTACTTTATTTATAAATTAATTATTAGTCATTAACTAATAATCTTATTAAGTTGTAATCAATAATTATTAATATATTATTAACTAATTGATGTATATATGGAGGTAATTAGTCACGGTTGTGATTTAATATTCACAAGCGTGATTGCAATGCACGATTGCGATGTGCATATTCTTTTCTTTTTACGGGTAATTAACTCTTGTATAATTTTGTAACCTTTTTTAATAAATAAATAAATAAGTATTGATTTAGTAAATTATAATTGATCTATTCATTAATTAATTAAATACAATAAGTGCTTATATTTTCATTTTATCAAATATAATATATAAAATTAATTGCCTTATTATAATATATTATTGATTAATAAAAAATAATTAACTGATTAATTGTTTAAAATAAAATAAAATATTATTATTATAGGAGTCAAAGGAGTGACTTAAGTATATTAGTGATTAATAACAAAATAATTAATTGATTATTTCATTATAATAAAATGAAATTATATTATTATAGGAGTCACATGAGTGACTTAAGTGTCACACTTTTGAAAAGATTTATTTTAATTCATTAATTCAATTAAATTTATTAAAATATATTTCATAATGATCTATATATAATTAAATAATTGATTTATAGAAATCTTATTGATTAATTATTAACACTAATTATTACTTATGTTATTATTAGTGCATCTAAAATATTTTCTTTTTAATTAAATATTCTTAAAATATCTTTAATTAATTTAATATAACTATTTAGTACATTAAAATGTAATTTTAGGTAATTACAATGTTATCAATTAGTTAAAATATAATTAATTAATTGATTTACGAAAATTTGATACTTGATTAATAATGGTAATTGGAATATAATAAATTAAATGATTTATTAAATTGTACTTTATTTATAAATCAATTATCAGTCATTAACTGTTAATCTTATTAAGTTGTAATTAATAATTATTAGTATATTGATGTATATATGTAGGTAATAAGTCACGCTTGTGACTTAATATTCACAGGTGCGATTGCAATTCATGGTTGCGACGTGCATGTTCTTTTCTTTTTACGGGCAATTAACTTTTATATAATTTTGTAACCTTTTTATAAATAAATAAAAAAAATAAATATTGATTTATTAAAATATAATTGATCTTTTCATTAATTAATTAAATAGAATTAATGCTTATATTTTTCATTTTTATTAAATATAATAGGTAAAAATTAATTGACTAATTATAATATATTATTGATTAATAACAAAACAATTAACTGATTAATTCCTTAAAATAAAATAAAATGTTATTATTATAGGAGTCACAGGAGTGACTTAAGTATATTATTGATTAACAACAAAATAATTAATTTATTATTTCATTAAAATAAAATAAAATTATATTTTTAAGAGTCACATGTGTGACTTAGGTGTCGCTTTGTGAAAAGATCTATTTTAATTCCTTCTTTCAATTAAATTTATTACAATATATTTCATAATGATCTATATATACTTAAATTATTGATTTATAGAAATATTATTAATTAATTAATTATTAACACGTAATTATTACTTATGCTTTTATTAGTGCATCTGAAATATTTTTCTTTTTAATTACATAATCTTAAAATATCTTTAATTAATTTAATTATAACTATTTAGTATATTAAAATATAATTTCATGTAATTAAAATGTGATCAATTAAATCAAATATAATTAATTAATTGATTTTGAAAATGTGATACTTGATTAATATGGTAATTGGAATATAATAAATTAAATAATTTGTTAAATGATACTTTATTTATAAATTAATTATCGGTCATTAACTGTTAATCTTGTTAAGTTGTAATTAATAATTATTAATATATTATTAATTAATTGATGTATATATGGAGGTAATTAGTCACGGTTGCGACTTAATATTCACAAGCGCGATTGCAATGCACAGTTGCGACGTGCATGTTCTTTTCTTTTTACGAACAATTAACTCTTATATAATTCTGTAACATTTTTAATAAATAAATAAATAATTAAGTATTGATTTATTAAAATATAATTGATCTTTGTATTAATTAAATAAATAGAATTAGTGCTTATATTTTTATTTTTTGTGAGATCTCACATCGACTGGAGAGGGGAACGAAATACACCTTATAAGGGTATGGATACCTCTTCCTTACAGAAGCGTTTTTCATAGCCTAATGCACTGGATCCCATCAAAACTTCGAAGTTAAATGTGCTTGGGTGAGAGTAGTGCTAGGATGGGTGACCTCCTGAGAAGGTCTCGGGAAAAGCAAAATCGTGAGGACTTGGATGGGTCAAGACTCAAAATAGACAATATCTGTGAGGGGGTGATCTGGGCTGTTACAAGTGCTATCAGAGCCAGTTCTCGGGCTGGTTGGATAGACAGGAAGCTAGGCCTCCCTTACAGACGCATTTTCCATGGCTTAATATACCAAATCCCATCAAAACTTCGAGGTTAAATGTGTTGGTGAGAGTAGTTCTAGGATGAGTGACCGCCAAGAAAGGCCTCAGGAAAAGCAAAATCGTGAGGGATTGGCTGGGCCAAGGCCCAAAGCGGACAATATCTGTGAGCGAGTGATCTAGGCTGTTATAAAACCGTCGGTGATGGGTTAGATCCAGGCCCTACTTAGAGAGGGCAAGCCTCCAGGGGCAAAGTTAGGCCAACCTTGTCTAGAATAAGAAAAGGGGAGATGCACCAAATCCCATCAAAACTTCGAGGTTAAATGTGTTGGTGAGAGTAGTTCTAGGATGGGTGACCGCCAAGAAGGACCTCAGGACAACCAAATTAGTATACTTATAAGTTTGTTATAAGTATACTAATTTGGTTGAATGCCTTCAGATTGTCTGAAGGTAGAAGAACTAGTAGAATAAATTGTTATTCTGATTTATATATATAAAAAAAGGTGCAGATAGTTGGAGAAGGCGGGCGGCGCGCGTGCAGACCCCCCATCTCAAGATGTCTCTGGCAGACGCATGTGCGGAGGCGTGTGTCTCGGCACAGCGTCTCGGCAGCGTCTCTCAGAGACGCCTCCTGCTGCCAGAGACATGCGTCTCTGGCAGACGCATGTGCTGAGGGACGAAGTCTCTGGCGAGCACGTGGAGACTTCGTCTCTCGCCACCGCCAGAGATGGTCTCTGGCTAGTGAGCTCTTGGCGAGCCATGCCAGAGACGTGGGTCTCTGGCCATGGGCTCTGGCCCGCACGCCAAGCGAGCTAGGAGATTGTCTCTGGCCCGTGGGCAGCCAGGCGAGCCTCGGCCTCTGGGCCTTTAGGCCCGATTTTTTTATAAAAATATTATTAATAAAAATGTTAATTTTAATTTAATTTTTCAAGTGTTGATTAATTAAATTTTATTAAAGAAAATCTCAATTTATTTTTCATAATTAGATTATGTCAAATAAATAATGTTATTTTATTTTTATTTTATTTTATTTTTTTAAAAAATTAATTTAATTTTCAAATGTTGATTAATTAAATTAATTATTTTTAAAATCTCAATTTATTTTTCATAATTAGATTATGTGAAATAAATTAATATAATGAGATTATATAATTTGAATGAGATTTTATTTTATTTTAAATCCTCATTAAAATATTAAGTACATGTTTAGAACATGAATAAAGCCTTCCATTATTATATGATTAAACCAAAGTTTTGTTTATTGTAGGCTTGTTGAGTAACTCAAGGCCGCTTTAACCCGAACATGTTTAATTTTATAATAATGGGTTTTACTTAATTAAATTTATATGATTTGGATGAGTAAACTCATGATCATATTAATTTAAAGGCAAGGTTAGGAAAATATTATTAGATATTTTATGACAAAGAGTTGTTTCCTAACGGATCAAGGAATCACATAGGATGTGATTGATAAAATGTTATCTACCTAATTTTAATTTAATTGATTTGTTGAGCAAACTCAAGATCAATTAAATTAAAATGGGATCCTAGCCAACTAGGAAATTATGTGATAATTTCTCGAATTAATAGTGAGGGCTATTAATTTGTTGAAAATAGTGGGAGTAACCAAATTTTAAAAGTCCTTATTTATTTGGTTTTACGGCATATACTAATTTATTTTATTTTTGACGAATCAGTTTTTGAAAATGAGTACGAACTTGTCCTTGAGGAGCATCATGGATGCAAACAAACTGACTGGGCCAAATTTTTCTGACTGGTTGCGTAACCTTAAAATTGTTTTAAGGCAAGAAAAAAAATTGTACGTTCTTGAAAATGAGCTTCCACCTGAACCTGCTCAAGATGCTACCAATGAAGTTTGGGAATATTATCAAAGTCATATAGATGACAATGAGCAAGTGACATGTGTGATGTTAGCCAGCATGTCTCCCGAGCTTCAGAGACAGCATGAAACTATGAATGCAAGGGAAATGTTCTTGCACCTTCAAGAGTTATTTAGTGCTCAAAGTCGGGTGGAGAGGTTTGAGACTGCGAGAACCTTGTTTCAATGTCGGATGGCTTCTGGAACATCTGTAGAAATTCATGTTCTACAGATGATTGGCTATATTGAAAAGTTAGGTCAATTAGGGTATGACCTGAACCTCGAGTTGAGCATTGATTTAGTGCTCCAGTCTCTTACCTCGAGTTTTTCACAATTTATTATGAACTTCCATATGAACAAAAAGGAAATGTCATTAGCTGAATTACTCAACATGCTCAAGACCGCTGAGGGATGCCTTAAGAAGGAATCCAGTTCTGTTCTTATTTTTGGGTCTTCTTCTTCTAAGAATAAGGGTAAGACCTCTAAGAAGAAGAATAAGAACAAGAATAAGAAGGCTTCATCTAAACTAGCAAAGCCAATAGGCGGTGTCAAGAAGAAGAATGATAAGGGCACCTGTTTTCATTGTGGCATAGCTGGACACTGGAAGAGAAACTGCAAATCTTATCTTGCTAGCTTGAAGGAAAAGAAGTTAGGCGAAACTTCAACTTCAGGTTTGTTTATGATTGAAATCAATCTTTCTACTTCTGTGTCACAATCTTGGGTATTAGATACCGGATGTGGTTCTCACATTTGTAACAATGTGCAGGTACTGACAGACAGTAGAGCGTTGAGAAAAGGTGAAGTGGACTTACGAGTTGGTAATGGAGCAAGAGTTGCTGCATTAGCTATTGGAACTTGTAATTTAGCTTTGCCTTCTGGTCTTGTACTTGAACTAAATAATTGTTATTATGTTCCTGTCATCACAAGAAACATTATTTCTATTCCATGTTTGGACATGAATGGATTTGTTTTCAATATTAAGAATAATAGTTGTTCTTTTTATAAAGATGACATTTATTATGGATCCGGTATGCTTACAAATGGGTTGTATGAATTAGATCTTAAAAGACCAATTCTTCAAATAAATAGCAAGAAAAGAAGATTAAGTGACCAAAATCCTTCTTATTTATGGCATTGTAGGTTAGGTCATATTAATGAAACAAGAATCACAAAGTTACATAAAGAAGGATATTTAGATCCTTTCGATTATGAATCATATGAAACTTGTGAATCATGTTTAAAGGGTAAATGACCAAACTTCCCTTTAATGGAAAGGGACAACGACTAATGAGTTGTTAGAGCTTATACATTCAGATGTATGTGGCCCTATGTCTACTCAAGCTAGAGGAGGATTTTCATATTTCATAACATTCACAGATGACCATTCTAGATATGGTTATGTGTATTTAATGAAATACAAGTCTGAAGCATTTGAAAAGTTCAAAGAATTTAGACTTGAAGTAGAGAAACAAACTGGTAAGAGTATTAAGACACTTAGATCTGATCGAGGTGGCGAGTACTTAGACCATGAGTTTCTTAGTTATTTAAAAGAGAATGGAATTATCTCACAATGGACTCCGCTTGGAACTCCACAACATAATGGGATTTCTGAAAGGAGAAATCGTACTTTATTAGATATGGTACGTTCCATGATGAACTATGCAGTTCTTCCAGTTTCATTTTGGGGATATGCTCTTAATACTGCTACTTACCTATTGAATAGAGTTCCATCCAAAACCGTTGACAAGACTCCATATGAGATATGGATTGGTAAAAGACCAAAGTTGTCACACTTAAAAATTTGGGGATGTGATGCTTACGTGAAGCGTGCAATGTCTGATAAGCTTGAAGCTAAATCAGATAAATGCATGTTTGTGGGATATCCAAAAGAAAGCTTTGGATATCAATTTTATCATCCTCTTGAGCAAAAGGTGTTTGTCTCAAGACATGCTATATTCTTAGAAAGAGAATTTATTCTCAAAGAAAGTAGTGGGAGTGATGTGGAACTTAGAGAAGTTCTAGAACCACAAACACACATCGAAATGGAACAAGAACCACAAGTTGATACATTAAATGTTCAATCAATGGTTCAAGGAACACATAGTCATGGCGGTCCGAAAGGTACGTCATCCTCCTATTAGATTAGATCTACATGTTGAAAAAGGAAGTGATGATACTTCAATTTTGAATGACGAACCTCGATTTTAAGGAAGCAATGTCAGACATTGATTCTTTAAAATGGCAAGAAGCCATGAAATCTGAAATGGAATCCATGTACACTAACCAAGTATGGTCCTTGGTGGAGGCACCTGAAGGTATAGTACCTATTGGGTGCAAATGGATTTTTAAGAGAAAATTTGACATGGATGGAAATGTACATACGTACAAGGCAAGGTTAGTGGCGAAAGGTTACAGACAAAAACAAGGAGTTGATTTTGATGAAACTTTTTCGCCAGTGGCAATGCTTAAATCCATAAGGATTTTATTGGCTGTAGCAACATATCATGATTATGAAATTTGGCAGATGGATGTCAAAACTGCATTTCTCAATGGAAATTTGCAAGAGGATGTGTATATGACACAACCTGAGGGTTTTGAATCCAAAGAATTTCCTGATCAAGTATGTAAATTGCAAAGGTCCATATATGGACTGAAGCAAGCGTCGCGGAGTTGGAACATTCGTTTTGATGAAACAATCAAAGAGTTTGGTTTTATCAAAAATGTTGATGAACCTTGTGTTTACAAGAAGGTAAGTGGGAGTGGAGTCGTTTTCTTAGTGCTTTATGTGGATGACATATTGCTCATTGGAAATGACATTTCAATGCTCCAGTCTGTTAAGATATGGTTATCTAAGAATTTTTCCATGAAGGATATGGGAAAAGCAGCTTATATATTAGGTATAAAGATCTATAGAGATAGATCAAAAAGGTTGCTTGGTTTGTCCCAATCTTTGTACATAGATAAAGTGTTAAAACGGTTTAGCATGGAAAATTCCAAGAGAGGATTTTTACCTACGTCGCCTGGGATTTCTCTTTCCAAGAACATGTGTCCTAAGACACAAGAGGAAAGAGATAGAATGAATGGTGTTCCATATGCTTCGGCTATTGGATCGATCATGTATGCGATGCTATGTACAAGACCAGATGTTGCTTACGCTTTAAGCATAACAAGTAGATATCAAGTTGATCCCGGTGAGGGTCATTGGACATCTATGAAAAATATTTTAAAGTACTTGAGAAGGACTAAAGATATTTTTCTGGTCTATGGAGGAACTGAGCTGAGAGTTCAGGGTTATTCAGATGCTAGTTTCCAGTCTGATCAAGATGATAGTAGATCACAGTCAGGGTATATTTTTACTCTTTGTGGTGGAGCGGTTAGTTGGAAGATTCCAAACAACCAACCATTGCAGATTCAACAACTGAAGCTGAGTATATTGCAGTTTCTGAAGCAGCAAAGGAAGCAGTTTGGATCAAGAAGTTCATTACTGAACTTGGAGTGGTTCCTAGCATTGTTGATCCGATAGTAGTGTACTGCGATAACAATGGTGCTATTGCACAAGCGAAAGAACCGAGATCTCATCAGCGATCCAAACATGTACTCAGAAAGTTTCATCTTATCCGGGAGATAGTGGAACGGAAGGACATCCAAATAGAACGAGTTCCCACTGAAGAGAATCTAGCTGATCCTCTCACTAAGCCGTTATCTCAAAAGAAACATGATAGACATATGGATGGCTATGGTATTAGATACATTGGTAATTGGCTTTAGTGCAAGTGGGAGATTGTTGGTTTATGCCTCGACCAATTTTGGTTGTACTTTTAATTGTATAAAATTTGTTTTATTCAATAAAAGGCATTCTTTATCTTTGTGCATTTTAATTATTTAATTATTAATCATAAAGATAAAATCCTGGAATAATTATTATGCAATTGGAAATTATAATGTGATTATAATTATGAGATTCAAATTGCATTTTGTATTATTCCTAAAATATTCTTAGTCATAGTTTCATCAAGGCGGGGTATTGATGAAATGGTTAGACTACACATATTTGTTTCTTTCTTATGAAGAAAGTAATTGATCTCATAGATTAAAGTATAGATACTTAAACAAATTTGTGGGTGCTTATTAGAGAATAAGTTCACCGAAGCAGACCCAATTATGAGAATCCCAAATGGAACATTACTTGTGTGTGCGTGGATTATCTCATTATGATGGTTGTATAATTGCTCCTTAGACTTGAGATTGCCAAAGTTATCTCATGTAGGAATTACTATGTTTTGATGCTACTTATGTTCTATTCTTGGAATAGTTCAATTCGGTAGTTATTGGATATAGTATGAACTATATGGAGATAGTTGAGTAAATCAATAAAGGATTAAATCAGTCCTAAAGTAATTAGGATGAATGTTCATTGTTCTTGATTAGTAATAATTTTGGGAATCTCGGCGAGTGAATTGAAATTTGAAAGGTTGTTTTCAAATATCAATTATAAATCATTTACTAATTAGCAAGAACAAATATGATTGGATTATTTAGAGTAGACACGAATTCCATACTCTAATTTCAATTGGAACATTAGATGACGAAAGGATTAATTTATACAAGATAACCATGCATGGCAGGTTAAGTCAAACCACTTTGACATTCCTAATATTTGGGTGGTCATGACATGACACGTTGCTAGCGTCAATCATGATCTATGATTATAAATTGTTTAATTAGATAATTAAAATAAGTTAAAAGGAGTTTTAATTTATCGATTCTAATTATGAATTAGAATTATATTTTATAATCATTGCCAACATATTAGGAACCTAATGGGTCACACATAAAAGGTCTATAAAGGAGAAAATGAAATTTGAATTAAGTTGGACTTAATTGAGAAGTTTTAGAAACTTTAGGATCAATATGTGATATTTGATCTTGTAAGGATTTATTAATAATTATAATTAAAGTATGACTTTAGTTATAATTTTAATAAAATTCAAGGATATGAAAATAAGATTTTCTTATAAAAGGAAAAATTAGAACAAAAGAAGCTAGCACTTCAAAACAAGTTTTCCTCTCACATTTTTGATTTGAGTTTTCTCCGGAAAGATCATGGATACTGTTAGAGTAGGACGATTGAACGGCTCGTGGATTTGACGATTTTGGAGAAGCTAGATATTGTATCGGGAATTACAAAAAGGTTAGTGTAACTTTGTTAATTTCTTGTTTTATGTTTCGAATCTAATTCTGTTAAAGTTAATTCTGTGGAAAATTTTTAAAGTCATTCCGCTGCGCTTAGATCCGATCTTGCGTATATTTTCCAACAGACGGATGACTTTACGGCATTTCTTGGTCAGAGTGGGCTATGTGATCTACCCACAATTGGAGGCATTTATAGCTGGACTGGGGTTAGAAGCCGAGGCAGAGTATGGAAGCGTTTGGATCGGATCCTTTTTACACCTGCCTAGCTTAACTGGGAGGAGCCCCTTGAGGGTTATGGGATGTTCCTTTTTGCATCTAAACTAAAAAGATTGAAGACGGCTTTGCGGGTTTGGAATAGGGAGGTTTTTGACGATGTCTTTGAAAATGTCTGAAAATTCGAGTCGCACTTAAAGCTTATAGAGCATCAATTTGATATGTCTCATTTGCCGTAAGATTTAATAGTGCTTAATCAGGGTCAGGCCATTTGGTTACGAGCTTTGTCTGAGGAGGAGGATTTTTGGAAGCAGAAAGCGCGAATGAAATGGTTGCAAGAGGGAGATAAAAACACAAATTCTTTCATTCAGCTGCGATAGCTAAGCGTGCTCGCTTGTCCATTTCTAAAGTTAAGGATGCGAATGATGTATGGCTCGATGATATAACTGCAGTCCGATCTCATGCAGTTGATTTTTTTCCAAAACCTGCTAACTGATGAGGGGACTAATAGACACGATGATATGGTTCAGTTTTTTTTTCCTATATTCCCACATTAGTTTTGCCTGATCAGAACGCCCAATTGCTACGACCGGTGGAATTGGATGAGGTTCATGAGGTGGTCTTCCGAATGGATCCAAACAGTGCTCCTGGAAGTGATGGTTTTCTGGCAAGTTTTTCCAAAGTTGTTGGGATATAATCGTCAAGGATTTACATTACGCGGTGCTGGAATTTTTTGCTGGGGTCCCTGTTCCTAGGAGTATTGCCAGTACTCTGATTGTTCTTATCCCAAAGAAACCAAATCCCCAGTCTTTCTCAGACTACTGTCCTATCAATTTATTTACTTTCCTCAACAAAATAATGACTCGTATTTTGTGTGACAGGTTAAAGGTTTTCTTACCTGCTCTGATTTTGGATCCTCAGTCGGCCTTTGTGCCGGGAAGGGATATCAGTGATAATGTCCTCATGGCTCAAGAGATGGTCCAACAGCTGGATAGAAAAGCCCGGGTTCATAATCTTGTCTTCAAGTTTGATATGTTAAAAGCTTTTGATCAAGTGTCCTAGGGCTTCTTGAAGCAACTCCGATTGAAGTTCGGCTCTCATTGGCGTTTTGTGGATTTAGTGATGGGCATTTTATCGACTAGCTGGTTTTCAGTTCTAATTAATGGTGTTTCTGCTGGATTTTTTCAGGCATCGTGGGGGTTAAAGCAGGGAGCTCCTTTATCCCCATATTTGTTTATCCTAGTGGCTGAGGCATTAAGTCGTGGTCTAAATGACTTGTTGCAGACTCACAAGCTGGCTGCCTTTGCACTTCCACATAATGCTTCACCTGTGAGTCATCTCTATTTTGTAGATGATCTCATAGTGTTTACACGAGCCACTCGCCGGTCGGTCTTGAATTTATTCTCTTTTCTTGAACAATATGAGGGGACAACAGGTTAATAAAAGCAAGAGTTCGTTTGTTGCATCCAAATTTTGCCCACGGCCTCAGATTGCACTGATAGCGCAATTATCAGGGATCAAGGTAGCTGATCTTCCCATACAATTCTTGGGGAACACACTGTTTCGAGGCCGACAGAAGGGGATTTATTTCCATCATTTAGTTGATAAACTCGCTCAGAAATTGCAAGGTTGGCAAGGTCGCTTGCTCTCTCCTGGGGGACGTTTAATCCTTGTTCGCCGTGTTCTCACAGCAATTCCTATATACACGCTCTCATCTATGGCGCCACCAAAGTCAGTTTTACACCAATTGGAGAGATTATGCTCCAATTTTTTGTGGTCAAATGATGGTGACACCTCCTAGAGTGTCTGGCGATCTTGGGATCGTGTTACTTATCCTGTTCTCGAGAATGGTCTTGGGCTGCGAAGTTTGGATGATGTTATGCGGGCTTTTTCTTGCAAGATTTGGTGGAAGTGGCGAATTTGCATAGGTTTATGGGTGCGTTATTTTCATGAGGTTTCTTGGGCTAATTCTGTAGCTCGGCAACGTCTAACTGATGTTGATTCTCTTATACTGGAAAATATTCTGGTTCAAGTCTATGATGGGTCATCCTCTTTTCTATTTGAGGATTGGAGTGGCCACGGATCTTTACTTACCCTTTCGAACAAAACATTTGATGATTCCCTTCAGGGCATTGCTTTGCAGGACGTTTATATCAATGGAAGATGGGATGTGATTGCCTTGCAAGAACTGTTTCATCCTGATTTGTTGCCATTTATACTTGCTTTTCAATTCACTTTTGTTGATCGACCAGATGAACTTATTTGGAAGCCAACGCTTGCAGGTGATTTTACTACAAAATCTGCATTTGAGCTAGTTCGGAAAAGGCAGCCATCGTATGATATGCTGAATATTGTCTGGCATTCCTCTATTCCGGTAAAGCTGTCCTTACTCTGTTGGCGGCTCTTGAATAATCTTCTTCCATTTCCAGATGTTCTCATGGATTTTGGTTTCCACCTGCCTTAAAAATGCCCTCCTTGCTTCTCTGTTGATTCAATTGAACGTTGTTGGTTTATGCCCTTGCAGCCAATTTTGGTTGTACTTTTAATTGTATAAAATTTGTTTTATTCAATAAAAGGCATTCTTTATCTTTATGCATTTTAATTATTTAATTATTAATCATAAAGATAAAATCCTGGAATAATTATTATGCAATTGAAAATTATAATGTGATTATAATTATGAGATTCAAATTGCATTTGTATTATTCCTAAATGTTCTAATCATAGTTTCATCAAGGCGGGTATTGATGAAATGGTTGACTACTACATATTTGTTTCTTTCTTATGAAGAAAGTAATTGATCTCATAGATTAAAGTATAGAATCTTAAACAAATTTGTGGGTGCTTATTAGAGAATAAGTTCATTGAGCAGACCCAATTATGAGAATCCCAAATGGAACATTACTTGTGTGTGCATGGATTATCTCATTATGATGGTTGTATAATTGCTTCTTAGACTTGAGATTGCCAAAGTTATCTCATGTAGGAATTACTATGTTTGATGCTACTTATGTTCTATTCTTGGAATAGTTCAATTCGGTAGTTATTGGATATAGTATGAACTATATGGAGATAGTTGAGTAAATCAATAAAGGATTTCGTCGTCCTAAAGTAATTAGGAAGAATGTTTCATTGCTCGATTAGTAATGATTTTGGGAATCTCGGCAGAGTGAATTGAAATTTGAAAAGGTTGTTTTCAAATATCAATTATAAATCATTACTAATTAGCAAGAACAAATATGATTGGATTATTTAGAGTAGACACGAATTTCATACTCTAATTCCAATTGGAACATTAGATGATGAAAGGATTAATTTATACAAGATAACCATGCATGTAGCGCAGGTTAAGTCAAACCACTTTGACATTCCTAATATTTGGGTGATCATGACACGTTCTAGGCGTCAATCATGATCTATGATTATAAATTGTTTAATTAGGAATTAAAGATAGATTAAAAGGAGTTTTAATTTATCGATTCTAATTATGAATTAGAATTATACTTTATAATCATTGCCAACATATTAGGAACCTAATGGGTCACACATAAAAGGTCTATAAAGGAGAAAATAAAATTTGAATTAAGTTGGACTTAATTGAGAAGTTTTAGAAACTTTAGGATCAATATGTGATATTTGATCTTGTAAGGATTTATTAATAATTATAATTAAAGTACGACTTTAGTTGTAATTTTAATAAAATTCAAGGATATGAAAATAAGATTTTCTTATAAAAGGGAAAAATTAGAACAAAAGAAGCTAGCACTTCAAAACAAGTTTTCCTCTCAAATTTTGATTTGAGTTTTCTCGGAAAGATCTGTGGATACTGTTAGAGTAGGACGATTGAGCGGCTCGTGGATTTGACGATTTCGAGAAGCTAGATATTGTATCGGAAATTAGAAAAAGGTTAGTGTAACTTTGTTAATTTCTTGTTTTATGCTTCGAATCTAATTCTGTTAAAGTTGATTCTGTGAAAAAAAAATTTAAAGTCATTCCGCTGCGCTTAGATCCGATCTTGCGTATATTTTCCCAACAGTGGTATCAGAGCAATCTTTAACAGATTTATTTTTGATTCGTAAGCTTGAAAATTTTCATTTTGAAAGGAGCAATATGATGATATGCGTTTCAAAATTTTAGAACACTTGTTCATGCGTTTACGAAATATGGAATGCATTTCTCACGTATGCGGAACAAGATAAAATGTTTGTATATGTTTCTATCACTTTCTAGAAATTTATTTATTATGCTGAAAGTATTTCTAGTAATAAAGGGTGTAAAAGATTTTATGTATTTCGATTATTTGAATCAGAATATGTGATCTTCGAATTTTTCGCTTTTTGAAATCTGAAAAAATTTCGATGGTTCGGACAATTTACATGCATTTCGGATATGTGAAAGATGTTTCGTGATTCGAAAATAGTTTCCATTTGATCTTTGATGCACCTATTTTTTCTCATGTTCGATGTTTCCGGGATTAACGAAGCGTTGCGTGCGTTTTAGAAAAGATAAAGAGTTGCATTCTTGTGTTTTTAATAAACATGAAACCGTCGGTTTTCTTGCTTTTACTGCAATTTGGTTGTGAAATAGGCGAGTTTCGTCCATTTACTCCAGTATTACTTCATTAAATCCATTTCTTTTCAACGAAAATGGTGGCCTTTATCGTGTTATTTCTTGCTTTTAATAACCACAAGATGCTTAGGTTTCGTTTGATTCAATAATTGTTATTGAATGTTTGATTTACGGGTAACATTATGCTTCATGTTTGATGAAGAAAGAGCCATCGATGGTTAGAGAACCACCACCATCGATGGTGGTGGTTTCTCTCTCTAGAGTTTTATCTCTAAATTTTAAGTATATTTATAAGTATGTTATAATTATACTTATATGATAGATTACCTTGAGATAGTCTTAAGGTAGTGCTTTGAGAATAAGTTGTTATTCATTATTAAATTTTATTTAAAAAAAAAAAAAAACAGAGGATGTCGGAGAAGATGAGGCGCGTGCATACGCACGCGCCCATCAGTCGTCTCTCGCCAAGCCAGAGACGCTCCTGCTTATGCCAGAGACGCGCGTTGCGTCTCTGGCGTGCCGAGACGAAGCGTCGTCTCTTGGCGAGCCATGTGGCCACTGGCCGAGAGGCGTCGTCTCTCGCCAAGAGGCCATCGCCAGAGATGGTCTCTGGCGAGCCATGTGGCGGAGATGGGTCTCTGGCGTGGGCCGAGACGTGGGTCTCTGGCCGAGAGCTCAAGATGCCAGGCCGGGCTCGGCCTCGGGCCTCAGCCCGATTTTCGATTTTTTTAAAAAATATTATTAATAAAAAATGTTAATTTTAATTTAATTTAATTTTTCAAGTGTTGATTAATTAAATTTTATTAAAAGAAAATCTCAATTTATTTTTCATAATTAGATTATGTCAAATAAATAATGTTATTTTATTTTATTTTAAAAAATTAATTTAATTTTTCAAATGTTGATTAATTAAATTAATTATTTTTAAAATCTCAATTATTTTCATAATTAGATTATGTGAAATAAATTAATATAATGAGATTATATAATTTCGAATGAGATTTTTTTTTTAATCCCTCATTAAAATATTAAGTACATGTTTAGAACATGAATAAAGCCTTCCATTATTATATGATTAAACCAGAGTTTTGTTTATTGTAGGCTTGTTGAGTAAACTCAAGGCCGCTTTAACCCGAACATGTTTACTCTTATAATAATGAGTTTTACTTAACTAAATTTATATGATTTGGATGAGTAAACTCATGATCATATTTATTTAGAGGCAAGGTTAGGAAAATATTATTAGATATTTTATGACAAAGAGTTGTCTCCTAACGGACCAAGGAATCACATAGGATGTGATTCAGAAAATGTTATCTACCTAATTTTAATTTAATTGGTTTGTTGAGCAAACTCAAGATCAATTAAATTAAAATGGGATCCTAGCCCACTAGGAAATTATGTGATAATTTCTCGAATTAATAGTGAGGGCTATTGATTTGTTGAAAATAGTGGGAGTAACCAAATTTTTAAAAGTCCTTATTTATTTGGTTTTTCGGCATATACTTACTTATTTTATTTTATTGACGAATCAGTTTTTGAAAATGAGTACGAACTTGTCCACGAGGAGCATCATGGATGCAAACAAACCGACCGGGCCAAATTTTTCTCATTTGGTTCACGTAACCTTAAAATTGTTTTAAGGCAAGAAAAAAATTATGCGTTCTTGAAAATGAGCTTCCACCTGAACCTGCTCAAGATGCTACCAATGAAGTTTGGGAATATTATCAAAGTCATATAGATGACAATGAGCAAGTGACATGTGTGATGTTAGCCAGCATGTCTCCCGAGCTTCAGAGACAACATGAAACTATGAATGCAAGGGAAATGTTCTTGCACCTTCAAGAGTTGTTTGGTGCTCAAAGTCGGGTGGAGAGGTTTGAGACTGCGAGAGCCTTGTTTCAATGTCGGATGGCTTCTGGAACATCTGTAGAAATTCATGTTCTACAGATGATTGGCTACATTGAAAAGTTAGGTCAATTAGGGTATGACCTGAACCTCGAGTTGAGCATTGATTTAGTGCTCCAGTCTCTTACCTCGAGTTTTTCACAATTTATTATGAACTTCCATATGAACAAAAAGGAAATGTCATTAGCTGAATTACTCAACATGCTTAAGACCGCTGAGGGATGCCTTAAGAAGGAATCCGATTACATTCTTGTTTTGGGTCTTCTTCTTAAGAATAAGGGTAAGACCTCTAAGAAGAAGAATAAGAACAAGAATAAGAAGGCTTCACTAAAGTAGCAAAGCCAACAAAGGTGTCAAGAAGAAGAATGATAAGGGCACTGTTTTCATTGTGGCATAATTTGGACCTTTGGAAGAGAAGCGCAAATCTTATCTTGCTAGCTTGAAGGAAAAGAAGTTAAGTAAACTTCAACTTCAGGTTTGTTTATGATTGAAATCAATCTTTCTACTTACGTGTCACAATCTTGGGTATTAGATACGGATGTGGTTCTCACATTTGTAACAATGTGCGTCTTGACGATGCATGATGAGAGCGTTGAGAAAAGGTGAAGTGGACTTACGAGTTGGTAATGGAGCAAGAGTTGCTGCATTAGCTATTGGAACTTGTAGTTTAGCTTTACCTTCTGGTCTTGTACTTGAACTAAATAATTGTTATTATGTTCCTGTCATCACAAGAAACATTATTTCTATTCCATGTTTGGACATGAATGGATTTGTTTTCAATATTAAGAATAATAGTTGTTCTTTTTATAAAGATGACATTTACTATGGATCCGGTATGCTTACAAATGGGTTGTATGAATTAGATCTTAAAAGATCAATTCTTCAAATAAATAGCAAGAAAAGAAGATTAAGTGACCAAAATCCTTCTTATTTATGGCATTGTAGGTTAGGTCATATTAATGAAACAAGAATCACAAAGTTACATAAAGAAGGATATTTAGATCCTTTCGATTATGAATCATATGAAACTTGTGAATCATGTTTAAAGGGTAAAATGACCAAACTTCCCTTTAATGGAAAGGGACAACGTACTAATGAGTTGTTAGAGCTTATACATTCAGATGTATGTGGCCCTATGTCTACTCAAGCTAGAGGAGGATTTTCATATTTCATAACATTCACAGATGACCATTCTAGATATGGTTATGTGTATTTAATGAAATACAAGTCTGAAGCATTTGAAAAGTTCAAAGAATTTAGACTTGAAGTAGAGAAACAAACTGGTAAGAGTATTAAGACACTTAGATCTGATCGAGGTGGCGAGTACTTAGACCATGAGTTTCTTAGTTATTTAAAAGAGAATGGAATTCTCTCACAATGGACTCCGCCTGGAACTCCACAACATAATGGGGTTTCTGAAAGGAGAAATCGTACTTTATTAGATATGGTACGTTCCATGATGAACTATGCAGTTCTTCCAGTTTCATTTTGGGGATATGCTCTTAATACTGCTACTTACCTATTGAACAGAGTTCCATCCAAAACCGTTGACAAGACTCCATATGAGATATGGATTGGTAAAAGACCAAAGTTGTCACACTTAAAAATTTGGGGATGTGATGCTTACGTGAAGCGTGCAATCTCTGATAAGCTTGAAGCTAAATCAGATAAATGCATGTTTGTGGGATATCCAAAAGAAAGCTTTGGATATCAATTTTATCATCCTCTTGAGCAAAAGGTGTTTGTCTCAAGACATGCTATATTCTTAGAAAGAGAATTTATTCTCAAAGAAAGTAGTGGGAGTGATGTGGAACTTAAAGAAGTTATAGAACCACAAACACACATCGAAATGGAACAAGAACCACAAGTTGATACATTAAATGTTCAATCAATGGTTCAAGGAACACATAGTCATGCATGATGCGAAAGGGTACGTCATCCTCCTGTTAGATTAGATCTACATGTTGAAAAAGGAAGTGATGATACTTCAATTTTGAATGACGAACCTACTAATTTTAAGGAAGCAATGTCAGACATTGATTCTTTAAAATGGCAAGAAGCCATGAAATCTGAAATGGAATCCATGTACACTAACCAAGTATGGTCCTTGGTGGAGGCACCTGAAGGTATAGTACCTATTGGGTGCAAATGGATTTTTAAGAGAAAATTTGACATGGATGGAAATGTACATACGTACAAAGCAAGGTTAGTGGCGAAAGGTTACAGACAAAAACAAGGAGTTGATTTTGATGAAACTTTTTCGCCAGTGGCAATGCTTAAATCCATAAGGATTTTATTGGCTATAGCAACATATCATGATTATGAAATTTGGCAGATGGATGTCAAAACTGCATTTCTCAATGGGAATTTGCAAGAGGATGTGTATATGACACAACCTGAGGGTTTTGAATCCAAAGAATTTCCTGATCAAGTATGTAAATTGCAAAGGTCCATATATGGACTGAAGCAAGCGTCATGAGTTGGAACATTCGTTTGATGAAACAATCAAAGAGTTTGGTTTTATCAAAATGTTGATGAACCTTGTGTTTACTGAAGGTAAGTGGGAGTGAGTCGTTTTCTTAGTGCTTTATGTAGATGACATATTGCTCATTGGAAATGACATTTCAATGCTCGATCTGTTAAGATATGGTTATCTAAGAATTTTCCATGAAGGATATGGGAGAAGCGACTTATATATTAGGTATAAAGATCTATAGAGATAGATCAAAAGGTTGCTTGGTTTGTCCCAATCTTCGTACATAGATAAAGTGTTAAACGGTTTAGCATGGAAAATTCCAAGAGAGGATTTTACCTACATCGCTCGGGATTTCTCTTTCAAGAACATGTGTCCTAAGACACAAGAGGAAAGAGATAGAATGAATGGTGTTCCATATGCTTGGCTATTGGATCGATCATGTATGCGATGCTATGTACAAGACCGAGATGTTGCTTACGCTTTAAGCATAACAAGTAGATATCAAGTGATCCGGTGAGGCTCATTGGGATACCGTGAAAATATTTTAAAGTACTTGAGAAGGACTAAAGATATTTTTCGGTCATGGAGGAACCGAAATTTGAGAGTTCAGGGTTATTCAGATGCTAGTTTCCAGTCTGATCAAGATGATAGTAGATCACAGTCAGGGTATATTTTTACTCTTTGTGGTGGAGCGGTTAGTTGGAAGAGTTCCAAACAACCAACCATTGCAGATTCAACAACTGAAGCTGAGTATATTGCGTTTCAAGCAAAGAAAGGCGGTTTGGATCGAAGTTCATTCTTGAACTTGGAGTGGTTCCTAGCATTGTTGATCCGATAGTAGTGTACTGCGATAACAATGGTGCTATTGCACAAGCGAAGGAACCGAGATCTCATCAGCGATCCAAACATGTACTCAGAAAGTTTCATCTTATCCGGGAGATAGTGGAACGGAAGGACATCCAGATAGAACGAGTTCCCACTGAAGAGAATCTAGCTGATCCTCTCACTAAGCCGTTATCTCAAAAGAAACATGATAGACATATGGATGGCTATGGTATTAGATACATTGGTAATTGGCTTTAGTGCAAGTGGGAGATTGTTGGTTTATGCCCTGTGACCAATTTTGGTTGTACTTTTAATTGTATAAAATTTGTTTTATTCAATAAAGGCATTCTTTATCTTTTGCATTTTAATTATTTAATTATTAATCATAAAGATAAAATCCTCGAATAATTATTATGCAATTGAAAATTATAATGTGATTATAATTATGAGATTCAAATTGCATTTTGTATTATTCCTAAAATGTTCCTAGTCATAGTTTCATCAAGACGGGGTATTGATGAAATGGTTAGACTACCACATATTTGTTTCTTTCTTATGAAGAAAGTAATTGATCTCATAGATTAAAGTATAGAGATACTTAAACAAATTTGTGGGTGCTTATTAGAGAATAAGTTCACTGAACAGACCCAATTATGAGAATCCCAAATGGAACATTACTTGTGTATCTGTAGATTATCTCATTATGATGGTTGTATAATTGCTCCTTAGACTTGAGATTGCCAAAGTTATCTCATGTAGGAATTACTATGTTTTGATGCTACTTATGTTCTATTCTTGGAATAGTTCAATTCGGTAGTTATTGGATATAGTATGAACTATATGGAGATAGTTGAGTAAATCAATAAAGGATTCGTCGTCCTAAAGTAATTAGGAAGAATGTTCTGCTGTTCTTGATTAGTAATGATTTTGGGAATCTCTGGCCAGAGTGAATTGAAATTTGAAAAGGTTGTTTTCAAATATCAATTATAAATCATTTACTAATTAGCAAGAACAAATATGATTGGATTATTTAGAGTAGACACGAATTTCATACTCTAATTCCAATTGGAACATTAGATGATGAAAGGATTAATTTATACAAGATAACCATGCATAGACAGGTTAAGTCAAACCACTTTGACATTCCTAATATTTGGGTGATCATGACATGTTGCTAGACGTCAATCATGATCTATGATTATAAATTGTTTAATTAGGGAATTAAAGATAGATTAAAAGGAGTTTCAATTTATCTGATTCTAATTATGAATTAGAATTATACTTTATAATCATTGCCAACATATTAGGAACCTAATGGGTCACACATAAAAGGTCTATAAAGGAGAAAATAAAATTTGAATTAAGTTGGACTTAATTGAGAAGTTTTAGAAACTTTAGGATCAATATGTGATATTTGATCTTGTAAGGATTTATTAATAATTATAATTAAAGTACGACTTTAGTTGTAATTTTAATAAAATTCAAGGATATGAAAATAAGATTTTTCTTATAAAAGGGAAAATTAGAACAAAAGAAGCTAGCACTTCAAAACAAGTTTTCCTCTCAAATTTTGATTTGAGTTTTCTCCGGAAAGATCTGTGGATACCGTTAGAGGCGGACGATTGAGCGGCTCGTGGATTTGACGATTTGGAGAAGCTAGATATTGTATCGGAAATTAGAAAAAGGTTAGTGTAACTTTGTTAATTTCTTGTTTTATGTTTCGAATCTAATTCTGTTAAAGTTGATTCTGTGAAAAAAAAATTTAAAGTCATTCCGCTGCGCTTAGATCCGATCTTGCGTATATTTTCCCAACAACGTTTCTTCTTGGAATGTCCTTTCGCTCGTGACGTTTGGTCTCTAGTACTTCAGTGGTTTAACATTGACCTATATTTGGAGGGTAGCACATTTGACCTCTTTCAGTGTTGTTGGAGCTACGATTTCATGTCACGAGCAGTTTCTCATATTTGCTCGCTTTTACCACTGGTCATACCTTGGTCCCTATGGTGTTTACGCAATAAGGTGTTGTTTAATGGGGTCTCTCCTACAATGGGGTTTGCTGCACACTCCATTCGGTTTTTGTTGACTGCTATCACATGTGTGCGACCAATCAGTGCTTCTGGCCAGGAATTGTCTTCCTTGGGGCCTACATTTATTTCATGCCAATCATTACATCGATCTGTTGTTCCAATTTATTGGCGTCCACCATCTTTGGTCTTCAAGCTTGATGTTGACGGATCTGCTCGCAGAAACCTAGGGCATTCTGGGGGGGGCATCCTTCGTACTTCTAATGGGGATGTACTATGGGTGGCATCCTTTTATTTTGGAATTGTGACTAATTATGAGGCGGAGGTCAGGGCACTGCTGAAGGGCTTGGAATGTTGCGCCTCCAGGAACTTAAGCACAGTGGATGTGCAATCGGATTCTTAGGTGTTGGTTCATTTACTTCACAATCAACAAGCTAGCCCTTGGAAAGGCTGTGAACATCTGCGGCGAGTGTTGGAGATATTTCGTTCGTCTGGATATCATTTCTCACACGCTTATCGTGAAGGTAATTTGGTTGCCGATTGGTTGGCGAAATATGCAAGCCTCTCCCAACGTTCACTTGAATTTGCACATGCCACACTGCCAGCCCAGCTTCGGGGCTTAATCAGATTAGATCAGCTACATTTTCCTAGCTTGAGGACCCATATTAGGTGATTCAGTTTATGTACTCGTTTTACCTTTTTTGCTTTTGATAGGGCTACTGTAAGCCACCTTAGTCTTCAATCTTGGAGAGATGAGGCTCATACCCAGCTTCTCTATGTATTTATTTTTCACATCAATAAAACGGGCTTCGACCCCCAAAAAAGAGGCGATTAGAATATAATAAATTAAATGATTCATTAAATTATACTTTGTTTAAGTTTTGATTATTAATTATTAATTGTTCATGTAATTCGGTTATAATTAAAAATGATTAATATATTATTAATTAATTGATGCATATAAATAGTTACACCTGTGACTTAATATTCACAGGCATAATTGCCACTTATGGTTGCAATGTGCATGTTCTTTTCTTTTTACGGGCAATTAACACCTATATAATTTTATAACCTTTTGAATAAATAAATAATTATTTAGGTATTGATTTATTAAAATATTAGTACTCTATTCATTAGTTAATTAAATAGGATTAGTTCTTATATTTTCATTTTTATTAAATATAATATATATAATTAATTGTCTAATTATAATATATTATTGATTAATAACAAAATAATAATTTAATTAGTTAAAATAAAATAAAATATTATTATTCTAGGAGTCACAGGCATAACTTAAGTGTCACGCCTATGAAAAGATCTATTTATTAATTCCTTGATTAAAAAGTCAATTAAAATATAATTTATAACAATCAATATAGAATTAAATAATTGATTTGTTGAAATATTATTAATTAATTAATTAATTACTGATTATTAACACGTACTTGCTAATTATGTTAATATTAATGCATCTGAAATATTTTTACCTTTTTTAATTACATATTCGTAAATATATTTTACTAATTTAATTATGACTATTTAGTAAATTAAAATATAATTTCAAGTAATTACAATATTATCGTTATTTAAAATATATTAATTAATTTATTTATGAAAATGTGGTACTTGATTAATAATGATAATTAGAATATAATAAATTAAATGATTTATTAAGTTATACATTATTTTATAAATTAATTATTAATCAATAAATGTTATTCTTATTTAATTGTAATTAATAATGATTAAAATATTATTAATTAGTTGATGCATATGTGCAGGTAAGTAGTCATGCCTTTGATTTAATAGTCACAGGCATGGCTGCCGTTCACGATCATGACGTGCATGTTCTTTTCATTTTACGGGCAACTAACACCTATAAAATTTTATGACCTTTTTAATAAATAAATAAACAAATAAGTATTGATTTATTAAAATATAATCAATCTGTTCATTAAATAATTAAATAGAATTGGTGCTTATATTTTCATTTTTATTAAATATAATATATATATAATTAATTGAATGATAATAATAAATTATTTAATATCAAATTAATTAATTAATTAATTACCTAAAATAAAATAAAATATATTATTATAAGTGTCACTTGCATGACTTTAGTGTCATGTATGTGAAAAGATTTATTTTTAATTCCTAATTAAATAAAACTAATTGAAATATAATTCATAATAATCAATATGTAATTAAAAATTGATCTGTTGTCATCTTATTAATTAATTAATTAATTATTGATTGTTAGCACGTGCTTGTTACTTATGTTATTATTAATGCGTCTAAAATATTTTTACCCTTTTTAACTGCATATTCTTAAAATATTTTTATTAATTTAATTATAACTATTTAGTAAATTAAAATATAATTTCATGTAATTACAATATTATCAGTTATTTAAAATATAATTAATTAATTGATTTATGAAAATGTGGTACTTGATTAATAATGGTAATTAGAATATAATAAATTAAATGATTTAATAAGTTATACAATTATAAATTAATTATTAATCATTAACCGTTATTCTTATTTAGTTCTAATTAATAATTATTAATATATTATTAATTAGTTGATGTATAAGTGTAGGAAAGTAGTTACGCCAGTGACTTAATTTTCACAGGCATGACTACCATTCACGGTTGCGACTTGCATGCTCTTTTCTTTTTCCGAGCAATTAAAACCTATACAATTTTATAACCTTTTTAATAAATAAATAAATAATTACGTATTGATTTATTAAAATATAATTAATCTATTCATTAATTAATTAAATAGAATTGGTGCTTGTATTTTCATTTTTAAAAATAATGTGTATATATATAATTAATTGACTAATTATAATAAATTATTGACTAATAACAAAACAGTTAATTATGTAGATGCCTAAAATTAAATGAAAATTATTATTATAGAGTCATAGGCATGACTTAAGTGTCACGCCTTGTGAAAAGATCTAATTTGAATTACTTAATTAAATAAAATTAATTAAAATATAATTCAAAATAATCAATATGTGATTAAATAATTGATTTACTGAAATCTTATTAATTAATTATTGATTTTAACATGTAATTATTACTTATGTTATTATTAACGGGTTTGAAATATTTTCCTTTTAATTACATATGCTTAAAATATCTTTAATTAGTTTAACTATAACTATTTATTAAATTAAAATATAATTTCATGTATTTACAATATTATCAATTATTTAAATATAATTAATTAATAAATAAATAAAATGTGACACTTGATTAATAATGGCATTAGAATATACTTAATTACATGATTTATTAAATTATTCATTAATTATAAATTAATTATTAATCATTAACTATTATTCTTATTCAGTTGTAATTAATAATGATTAATATATTATTAATTAATTGATTTATATGTGTAGGTAAGTAGTCATGCCTATGACTTAATATTTCGTGCATGTTGTTTTTTTAGCAATTAACACCTATATTATTTTATATCCTTTTAACAAAAAGCAATCAATTAAGTATTGATTTATTAAAACATAATTAATCTGTTCATTAATTAATTAAATAGAATTGGTGCTTATATTTTATTTTTATTAAATATAATATATATAATTAATTGACTAATAATAATAAACTATTGATTAATATCAAAAATTAATTAACTAATTACTTAAAATAAAATAAAATTTATTATTATAGGAGTCACATGCATGACTTAAGTGTCGCGCCTATGAAAAATGTATTTTATAATTCCTTAATTAAATAAAATTAATTAAAATTTAATTAATAATAATCAAATTATAATTAACTAATTGATTTATAGAAATCTTATTAATTAATTAATTAATTATTGATTATTAGCACGTAATTATTACTTATATTATTATAAATGTGTTTGAAATATTTTTAGTAAATTAGTAAATTAAAATATAATTTCATGTAATTAAAATATTATCAATTAATTTAATTATAACTATTTAATTGATGTACATATGTAGGTAAGTAGTCACGACTGTGACTTAATATTCGTAGGCGGACTGCCATTCACAGTTACAATGTGCATATTTTTTTTTGGCAATTAACACATATGTAATTTTAAAACATTTTAATAAATAAATAACTAATTAAGTTTTGATTTCTAAAATATAATTAATCTACTAATTAGAATTAGTGTTTATATTTTCATTTTATTAAATATAATATATATATATATATATATAATTAATGACTAAGTATAATATATTATTGATTAATAACAAAATAATAATTTAATTAGTTACTTAAAATAAAATAAAATTTTATTATCGCGTGACTTAAGTATTATTCCTGTGAAAATTTATATTTTTTAGTTCCTTAATTAAATAAAATTAATTAAAATATAATCCATAACAATCAATATATAATCAAATAATTTATTTATTTAAATCTTATTAATCCATAACATGGTCGTGGCAAGTGTCCACGGCCCTAACTGCTCTCCTGATGGTGTCAGTCATGGGGGCAAGGCTATAATCGGTGAGTTTTCGACGAGAAATCAACAATCCGTGACTGACTGGGGCTTGTTTGCACTTATTTTCCCACCATCAAGTATGCCCGCGCATGGCCGCAACAAGTGCCCTCGGTGTGGGGCCTATTTTCATCGATTTTCCCATTACTGAGTATGACCACACATGGCTGCAGCAAGTGTCCATGGCCCCCACCTGCTCTCCCCAAGGTGTCGGTCATGGGGGCAAGGCTATAATCAACGAGTTTTTGATGGGAAAATGACAATCCGTGATCGACTGGGGCTCATTTTTGCTAATTTTTTCAATACCGAGTTTGTCAGCACATCATCACGGCAAGTGCCCACGAACCTGATCTGGTCTCCTGACGGTGCCAATGATGGCGACAAGGTTTTAATCGGCGAGTTTTCGATGAGAAACACTTGTTTTTGCTATTTTTTCCACTACCGAGCATGCCCGCACATGGCCACGGCAAGTGCCCACGGTCCCGATTTGGTCTCCCGATAGTGACGGTCATGGGGGCAAGGCTATAGTCGGCGAGTTTTTGATGAGAGACCGACAATCTGTGATCGACTGACGCTTGTTTTCTTTGATTTTTCCACGACCATGTATGCTCGCACATGGCCATGGCACATGCCCACCACCTCAAGCTGGTCTCCCGATGGTGCCGGTCATGGGGGCAAGGCTGTAATCGGCGAGTTTTCGATAAGAAACTGACAATCTGTGACCGACTGGGGTTGTTCGGATTGATTTTGCCACTATCGAGTATACCCGCACATGGCCAAAGCAAGTGCCCACGGCCCCAACCCGGTCTCCCAATGGTGCCAGTCATGGGGGAAAGACTATAATTGGCGAGTTTTTGATGAGAAACTGACAATTTGTGCCCCACTTGAGCCTATTTCTGCTTATTTTCCTACTACAGAGTATGCCCGTACATGGCTGCAGCAAGTGCCATCGACGCCGACTGGTCTTCCGACGGTGCCGGTCATGACGGCAAGGCTATAATCGGAGAGTTTTCGATGAGAAATCGACAATCCATGACCAACAAGGGCTTATTTTCACTGATTTTCCCACTGCTGAGTATGCCCACAAATGGCCGCAGCAAGTGCCCATAGTCCCAACTTGATCTCTCGACGATGCCGATCATGGGGTCAATGCTATAATCGGCGACTTTTCGATGAGAAACCAAAAATTCGTGACCGAATGGGGCTTGTTTGTATTGATTTTCCCACTATCGAGTATGCCTGCACATGGCTGCAGCAAGTGCCCACGACCCCTACCTGGTCTCCCAACGGTGCCGGTCATGAGGGGAAGGCTATAATTAGCGAGTTTTTGATGAGAAACTGACAATTCGTGCCCTACATGTGCCTGTTTCGGCTTATTTTTCCATTATTGAGTATGCCCGCACATAGCTATAGCAAGTGCCCACGACCCTAACCTGGTCTCCCGACAATGCCAGTCATAGGAGCAAGGCTATAATCGGAGAGTTTTTGATGAGAGACCGACAATCTGTGACCAATTGGGGCCTGTTTTCGTCAATTTTCCCACTATCGAGTATGACCGCAAATGGCCGCGGCAAGTACCCACGGCCCCCTCTTGCTCTCCCGGCGGTGCCAATCATGGGGGACAAGGCCATAATCTGTGAGTTTTCATGAGGAACTGACAATTCGTGGCCTACTGGGGCTCGTTTTTGCCGATTTTTCCACTACCGAGTATGCCCACACATGACTATAGCAAGTGCCCATGGCCACGACCTGGTCTCCCGACAGTAACTGTCATAGAGGCAAAGCTATAATCAACGAGTTTTCGTTGAGAAACTGACAATCCGTGATCGACTGGGGCTTGTTTGCATTTATTTTTTCACTACCAAGTATGCCCATATATGACCACAGCAAGTGCACACGGCCCCAACCAGGTCTCCCGACAATGTCAGTCATAGGGCCAAGGCTATAATTGACAAGTTTTCGATGAGAACCGACAATACGTGCCCCACCTGGGCCTTTTTCTGTTTATTTTCCCACTATCGAGTATACCCGCACATGGTTGCGGCGAGTGCCCACGGCCCTAACCTGGTCTCCCGAAGGTGCCGATCACAGGGGGAAGGCTATAATTGGCGAGTTTTCGATGAGAAATTTTCAATCGGTGACCGACTGGGACTGTTTATGTTGATTTTCCCACTACCAAGTATGCCCGCGCATGGCGGCGCCAAGTGCCCAAAGGCCTGACCTGGTCTCCCAACGGTGTCGGTCATGGTGGGCAAGGCTATAATCAGAGAGTCTTCGATGAGAGACTGACAATCCGTGACCAACTGCGGCTTGTTTTCACCGATTTTTCAATTACCTAGTATGCCCACACATAATCGCGGCAAATGCCCACGAACCTGATCTGGTCTCCCGATGGTGCTAGTCATATGGCAAGGTTCTAATCGGCGAGTTTTCGATGAGAAACCGACAATTCATACCCCACCTGGGCCTGTTTTTGCTTATTTTTTCACTACCGAGTATGCCTACAAATGGTCGTGGCAAGTGCTCACCACCCCGACCTGGTCTCCCGACGATGCCGGCTATGGGAGCAATGCTATAATCGGCAAGTTTTTGATGAGAAACTGACAATCCGTGACTGACTGGGGCTTCTTTGCACTGATTTTTTCACTACCAAGTATGCCTGCACATGGCTGCAGCAAGTGCCCACGGCCCCGATATGATCTCCCGAGGTGTCGGTCTGTAACGACAACTTGAACGCTGGAGAAGATAAGGAAGACGGTGTCATAGGAGACAAACGGAAATAAGTTAAACATTATGTTTAAGCAACGGTTACCTATCACACTCACGTGATATTATTCTGGAATGTTCTAAGTAGCGTAGATATATGCGTTGTAACAGAACATGAAGGACAACCAATGAATGAATGATTTTGTGATCTTTACTCTCTCTTCTCTCTCTGTGTGTTTGTCTTCTCCCTTATTTTGCGCAAACGATTCTCCTTACAAGAAGCTGTGATGTAGAGTCCGGAAAAGCGTGAATATTATAACATCTGGTATCAGAGCCTACGTTCCTTGGATCAGAAATGGCAGAGAGTACACGAGGAGCTGATGCTCGTAGGATGGAAGAAAGTATTAAAAACATGATGGAAGCTCAGTCTCGCCATGATAAGGAAATCAGTGAAATCAAAGCCATTTTTCAACAGCTCATGCAAAAGTTGGATAAAGAAGAGTCGGAAACGTCGGTGAGAAGTGTAGGGGATGGAGGACGAGGTATGACATTGATGCGAGCTAGTAAGGCAGAATTTCCAACGTTTGACAGAACGGAGGTGAGGAACTGGAGCTATCGGTGCAACCAATTTTTTACATTGGAGCACACACCCGAGTTTATGAAGATACGACTCGCTTGTCTTCACATGGAAGGCGTAGTGCTCGAATGGTTTCAGCTGACGATTTGAAACCGAAAGGAGAGCAACGAAATGAAATGGGAGGAGTTCATTTCTCTGGTGCGACAACGTTTTGATGAGGTTATTTTTGAAGATCCAATAGGTGATTTAAAGGAGCTTAAACAGGAAGGGTCGGTGTTGGCATACTGCGCTTTATTTGATCAGTACTCTAACAAACTTAGCTTGCCGGAGGAATACTTAGTAGGATTTTTCCTTAAAGGGCTGAAACCGAAGCTGGGATTAACGGTCAAAATGATGGACCTGCAAACTTTACATCAAGCGTATACTTGGGCATGCAAACAAGAGGCGATAATGGCGGCTAGTGTCCCAGTGTACTTTGGCAAGGGTGGCCGAATAGGGAGTGTAGAGGGATCCAGCCACTTCAAGGGAAAAAACCCCATCACATTTCCTCCAAAACAGCAGCAGGAAACAGGATTGTTACCTACCCCAGGAAGTCAAGGCAGTAGAAATATTGCCTACAAAAGCCCACGTAGTAGTCAGACATCCAGCAGCAAGGAGTTCGACGAGAAAAGAGCTAAGGGTCTGTGTTTCTAGTGCGATGAGAAGTATACTCCGGGCCATCGATGTCGGAAGAGACAATTCCAACTCTACATGGTAGAGGATGGGGAGCAGGAAGAAGAGGACATGGAGAACGAAGAACCAGAAGGCAGAGCTCCCCTCAATCCTAATGTCTCACTGGAGGCCATGTGGGGTCTAAAGGATCAAACAGATTATAAACAATTGCGAGTCGTGGGAAGTCACCGAAAAAGGCTTCTCTACATACTGATGGACAGCGGAAGTACGCACAACTTCCTGGATGAAGGAGTGGTAAGAAAAGAGAAGGTGGAGGTAGACGACATCAAACCCATAAGCATTACTGTGGGAGGGGGTTGAAGTTGGAATGCAAGCAGGTGTGTAGAAACTTTGTGTGGAAAATGCAAGGCGTGCGTTTGCGACCGAAGCGTTGATTATCAAGTTGGGGGGCTGTGATATGGTGCTGGGAGTTCAGTGGC
This sequence comes from Erythroxylum novogranatense, assembly GCA_029891385.1. Classification (NCBI taxonomy): domain Eukaryota; kingdom Viridiplantae; phylum Streptophyta; class Magnoliopsida; order Malpighiales; family Erythroxylaceae; genus Erythroxylum; species Erythroxylum novogranatense. The sequence goes on from CM057233.1 coordinate 63,521,520, forward strand.
TAATTACGTTGAATGATGTACTGTGTCACTTCAAGGAGCGAACAATGGAGTTCCAATGGGAAGGAAAGACAGTGAAGCTAATGGGGAAAATGGAGATGCCGGCCAAGGAAGTATCGGGCAAGCACTTTCACAAAGCAATCCAGAACGCCAACCAAGGTATGCTATTTATATTAAGATTGACAGATCCAATAGAACTCCAAATGCAAGGGTTGGAAATTAATGAAGATGCGCAGAACAGAGATGAATTGGAAGGATTATTAGCCGAGTTTGGAGAGATTTTCTTGGAACCAAAGAGATTGCCACCGAAGAGAGCATGTGACCATGCAATACACCTCAAACCCGGAGTGGAGTCCATCAACGTCAGGCCATATGGCTACTCGGGGGAACAGAAGGATGCGATAGAGAAGGCTGTGCAAGAATTAGCAGAACAAGGGTTTATAAGAAAGAGCGTTAGCCCCTACGCATCTCCGGTAATTTTAGTGAGGAAGAAAGATCATTCATGGAGGATGTGTGTTGATTATAGGGAATTAAACAAGCATACAGTCAAGAGTAAGTTTTCGATTCCCCTCATAGAAGAATTGCTTGAAGAACTGAAAGGATCAAGTTGGTACTCGAAGTTGGACCTACGGTCGGGATATCATCAAATAAGGATGAAGGAAGAGGATATTCAGAAAACCGCCTTCAGAACTCACGAGGGACAGTTTGAGTTCTTGGTGATGCCATTCGGCCTCACAAATGCCCGTCAACGTTCCAAAGTCTCATAAATGAAGTATTTAAACCCTTCCTTCAACAATTTTTGCTTGTCTTTTTTGATGATCTGCTTGTGTACAGCTCCGATTTCCAGCAACATTTGAAGCACCTTCGGTTGGTTTTGGAGGTATTACAGCAACAACAATTATTTGTAAGGGGTAGTAAATGTACGTTTAGGGCGAGACAAGTCGATTATTTGGGGCATTCAATCTCTGAGAAAGGCGTAGCAACAAACACCAAGAAGATAGAGACGATTCAACAGTGGCCCCAACCTCGTACGTTGAAAGAGCTTCGAGGGTTCCTAGGGCTGACAGGTTACTACAGAAGATTCATCAAACATTATGGGATCTTGGCGAAGCCTCTCAATGCTATGTTGAAGAAACATGATGCAGGAAGTTGGGCATGGAAGGAGGAACAACAGGAGGCATTGGAACAATTAAAGGAAATGTTGACTATTGCTCCTGATTTTTCTAAAATCTTTATGGTTAAGGTAGATGCTTGTGATAAAGGGATTGGAGCTGTCTTGCAGCAGGAAAATCTACCCATAGCTTATATGAGCAAGGCGTTGGCTCTTAAACACCATGGACTATCGACGTATGAAAAAGAATTTTTGGCTATAATCAAAGCAGTAAAACAGTGGCACCATTATTTGAGTGGTCGTTCCTTTCGTGTACAAACTGATCACCGTAGACTGAAATACCTTTTGGAGTAACGAATTTCCACCCCCTTCCAACAAAACTGGTTACCAAATCTGATTGGGTACAATTTTGAGGTCACCTACAGAAGTGGAAAGGAGAATTTGGCTGTTGATGCACTATCGCGAGTCTCTAGCTTCCAACTACTTACAATGGTTGTATCACAAATCCAAGGAACCATGTTAGACGATATTCAAGAAGGGTGGGAGAAGGATAAGACAATCAAGGATCTTATCCGGAAGCTGGAGACTGCCGAAATGCCTATGGGAAATTACGAATGGAAATAAGGGTTGTTAAGGTGGAAGGGAAGAATTGTAGTAAGCAGTGACAGGAGTCTTAGGGAGAAAATAATACAATTGGCACATGACAGTCCAGAAGGGGGGCATTCGGGGGTGACAGCAACTATTAAATTAGTTCAGAGTTTCTTCCATTGGAAGCATTTGGCGAAGGATGTAAGAAACCATATTAAGAGATGCACAGTCTACCAAAGGAATAAGTATGATCATGCAGCTTCTCCAGGACTATTACAGCCCTTACATGTGTCGAAGGGGTGCTGGAAGGAGGTGACAATGGACTTTATGGAAGGGTTGCCACCTTCTCACGGGAAGTCATCGATCTTTGTAGTTGTGGATCGGTTCAGTAAGTACGCGCACTTTATGGCAATCAAACATCCTTATACAGCTCTGGAGGTGGCGCAAGTCTTCATGGATTACGTATTTAAATTACATGGCATGCCTGAGAGAATTATCACTGATAGGGATCCCCTGTTTTTAAGCAAATTCTGGAGGGAGATGTTCAGGTTACAAAATGTAAGGTTACACCCTTCAACAACATATCACCCGCAAACTGATGGACAGTCAGAGGCAGTGAATAAAACACTTGAAACATATCTGAGGTGCTTTTGCTGTGATGCTCCCCAGAAGTGGATGAGGTGGTTAACCATGGCTGAATGGTGGTATAACACTTCATACCATTCAGCCATAGACACGACCCCCTTTGAGGTCCTTTACGGGTATCCACCACCTTTGTACGTACCATATATGGCAGGAGATTCCAAGGATGAGGGGATAGATCAAATGCTCCAGGAGAGGGAGGCAATGCTACAGATTGTTTAGTTTCACCTAAATAGAGGTAAGTAGAGGATGAAGTTACAGGCTGATAAGAAGCGTTCGGATAGAGAATTCGAAGAAGGACAGTGGGTGTTTGTGAAGCTTCAACCCTACAGACAACACTCAGTTCAGAGAAGGGTTAACCAGAAACTAGCTCCTCTCTATTATGGTCCCTTCCCTATCGTGAAGAAGGTGACCAAGGTAGCGTATACACTGGGATTTTCAGAAGGAGTATCCATTCACCCAACGTTCCATGTTTCTCAACTGCGCAACTCTGTTTCGGAAGGCACGCCAATATCTAGCCAGTTACCCACTACAGTGAAGGATGTAGAAAGGATCCCAGTAGCCATTTGGGGACGAAGGATGGTCAAGAAGCATAATCGAGCTGTCACACAGGTACTGGTACAGTGGCAAGGAGAGGCAAGAGAAGACGCGACCTGGGAGATGTTCTATGAGTTACAGAAGAAATATCCAGACGTTAATCTGATGGACAAGGTGGTTCTTGAAGACGGAGGGGATATATCGACAACTTGAACGCTGGAGAAGATAAGGAAGATGGTGTCGTAGGAGACAAACGGAAATAAGTTAAACGTTGTGTTTAAGCAACGGTTACCTATCACACTCACGTGATATTATTCTGGAATGTTCTAAGTAGCGTAGATATATGCGTAGTAGCAGAACATGAAGGACAACCAATGAATGAATGATTTTGTGATCTTTTCTCTCTCTTCTCTCTCTGTGTGTTTGTCTTCTCCCTTATTTTGCGCAAACGATTCTCCTTACAAGAAGCTGTGACGTAGAGTCTAGAAAAGCGTGAATATTATAACACGGTCATGGGGGAAGGCTATAATCGGTGAGTTTTCGATGAAAATCCAACAATTCGTGCCCCATCTGGGCCTGTTTCTACTGATTTTTCCACTATTAAGTATGCCCGCATATGGTCATGGCAAGTGCCCACGACCCCGACTTGCTCTCCTGATGGTGTCGATCATAGGGGCAAAGCTATAATCAGTGAGTTTTTGATGAGAAACCGATAATCCGTGACCGACTCTGTCATGACTCAGTACCACATCGGGTCTATGACAACCGCTGCATACTCAAGCTAAGGACACTCGCAGTATCCTCAATCCGACCATGCATGGCTAACTGAATATCCTGTTTTTTTTTCTTTTATAAAAAAATTTGGGCAGCACAATAGTTGTATTTTTAAAAATATCCCAAAACCTGCAAACGATTTCAAACACACTTCTATATTCACATCCAACCAAAACCTCAGGACTCTTTAGTCCACTCAAGGCAATCTCAACAACAGTGTTGAAAATTCATACATAAAATCATTTATAAACACCAAACAGTCAAAAGTTAACTTACAAAATCATAAAGCATAACTACATAACATAGTTCATGACAAAGTTATGAATATTATACCGGGCTTGGTACCGGATTAGGTTCTAGAAGCGGGCTGTACCAAGATCTGGGATCTTGTTTGGATAATTTTTAATTTATGAAATAGTCCTAAAATTTTTAAAATTGCAAAATAGTCCCTATTGATATATATAGTTATCTATGTATACTTTACTAGTTTCTTTGTTTACATCAATCATACTTTCAAAAATCTTAATAATAAATAACAATAACAATTAATATGAAATAAGTCAATAACAATATTTTTAAATATTTTATATATAAATAATAACCACAATTAATATAAACAAAGACAATCATCATCATACACACATCAAATTAAGAATAATACAAAATATTTAAAATATTACAATAATACAATTTCATCATTTTAATGCCATTTCATTTTATATTTAATTAGACATAATCACAATTTTAATTTAATATATAAAATTAATTTAATAATTATAAATAAATATAATTAAATTTAAAATATATTTTTAAAATATATAAATTTCAAATAAATTTTGATTTAATAATTAAAATATATAAAATAAATATTAGTTTATAAATAATAATTTTAAATTATTTATTTTGAAAATAAAATATTTTTATTAATACTTTATTAATAAATATTATATAAAATATTAAAATAAATTTAAATAAAAATAATTTATTAGTAATTAAAATAAAAATATTTTATTTTAAGTTTTATTTAATTTATAATTATTATTAGTAATAAATATTTATCATTATTTTAAAAGTTTTGAAAAAAAAAAGGAGGGAAGGAAGAGATTTTGAAAATTTTTGAAATTTTGCAAAAAAACCCCCAATTTTTTAAAATTTTCGGTACTGACCGATATTTGACTGGTGTTTTGAATACTGACCGGTATAGCTAAAATCAGCAGGTACCGATCGGTATTTAAATCCGGTACCAAAATTTAAAATCCGGTACCAAATTTGAGCCGAAACGGTACGTACCGGTCGGTACGGTACGAAATTCCAAACCATGGTTCATGAGCCACTAGACAACAAAAGTAAAAACTAAGAAACTACCCACATGTGGTAATATCCCGAAAATGTTAAAAGACCCCACGATCCACTCAGAACTTCAAACTCACTAAATTAACCTGCATGGTTGGAAAGCGGAGGCGGTGAGTACACTAGGTACTTAGTGAGCAGGAAAAACATATATCACAAATAAAATTCAATCATATCAAGACGATGCAGATAACCTATGAAGGGAATATACATTACATAAAAGCACATAGGCCCAACCTATGCCTCATCATATACCGGTTAGGAACTACATAGGCCCAACCTATTAATCACCCATTCGACGGATATAGTTTCCAGTATACAAATGCATAAAAATATCAGATATATAAAACAAAATCTCATTAGAAAATAAATACCAAACTAAGTCAAAACAATAATGTGTGACACCACTAGTCGACCAAACTAATGTGCACACCCACCGATTAACGGTGTTGCCTCAACTTTCATTCGTGGTGAGTTTAGACTACAATCGACAAGAGCGTCATGATCCTTGGTGATGACTTCGTCGGTGTCCAGACCCTAGGTGTGGAATCACCCTCGAGTCCCGTAAAAAGGTGTTGATACGACGACTCGAATTTAATGTACCAACATCAAGGGTACGGGGGTCGCTTAATCATAATCAGTTGTGCCCAGCACAAGATTGGCCAATTGTCTCCTCACCGATCACCAAAATCATATACAAAAATTAAGTACAAAAATCAAGTAAAGCATCATATTTTTATTTATCGATCCAACCGATAAAATAAAACCGTACCATGACTCTAAGCCAAAAGAGAACAAATACATGCAAAATATATGACTCGGTTATGCTTATGTAAATTCCAAAACATTATTTCATGCAATAAAAGTCATCTTTTACAATCCAAGTGCAAAGTTATTCAAAAACGTAATTTCATAAAATAAAAAATTATTCTTTGCACTTTAAACTCAAATTTGCTAAAAACAAGAACATTTCTCAAAATATGTAATAAAAATATTAGTTTCAAAAACCATGTTGAAACATTATTTCATACAATAAGTTATCTTTTGTACTTCAAATGCATAGTTGCTCAAAACAATGATGTTTATTAAATACCTAAACATATTAGCATCTATTTGAAATTCAATTCTACCATATGTTGCCTAGGTTCAAAATTCACATACCAGTCATCATACTTGTCTTAGGATGTTCTAACCCTATTTGAGAAATATAGTTTCCCCAACTCACCTCGTATACGCTCTTTTAGCTTCAACAATCCTGGGTATGGGCTCCTTGATTCCTAGCTCCCGAGCCTTTATACATAAAGGACATACAATGAAATTATTACTTAACATAAATTTTATAATTATACACCATCACATAAGTGTATAAAACACAATATCATTCACTTTGAGCTATAGGATTCAACACTTTAATTCCTCATATGGTTACTTCCCTACTATCCACATTAGTTTTTCTTTTGCATTTTTAAGGCATTTAATGCCTTTAATCTAATACTTACTCATTTCAAAACATAATTAAGCCCATCTTTATCCAAAAACATTAGGCCTTTACTTATCAATCTGAGCAACAATTCAAGTTTACTCTAAGTAAACATGAAAGCCTTTTCCCAATGCACACCATCAAAATCCTTAAATCCTAAGCCAAGTTCACTTAGGCATTTTATCAAACATCTAAAGGCATAAACTTGAAGCCTCCTTCTATTGTACTCCTTCCTTATTTTCCATCATCAATTCACCTTATACATATACAATTAACATCATAGAGTTCATTTAAACCATCAATTTCAAAAGACATTCAAAAATTCACAAACTTTCACTTAAAGGGGACAATTTCAATTTTGACTTAAAGAACCTCTCCATGACATATTTCATTCATCTAAACCATTTTTCATGCATAATCAAGCATGGAGAACAACATATCTTAACACCAAACTCAAAATCCTAATGTAGAGAGAGATGAGACAAAATTTACCTAACCTTCCTTTGGTGATATCTTCCAATCCGTTGAGAATTTCTCAAATATAATGATATATTTGAGTTCCTTGACCCCAAATTAGCTTAGAACATCTTGGTTTGAGTTGAAAAATAAAAAAAAAATGGTGAATTTCGGTGATGGCCAAAACTTCCTCTTTCCTCTCTTCTCCTTCTTTCTCCTCTCTTTTAATTAAAAGAACATGTTTTAAGTCTTTAAAATGGAGTGCATGGCCACACCCAAGAAGAGTCTAGAAATTTGACTCTTCTTTGACCCAACATGGTGAATTTATCATTTTGCCCTTAGGTTGTATGAAATTACCATTTTACCCTCCAAACTTTCCTAAATTTGCAATTAAGCCCAAAGTTTAGAAATCTCCAAAACTTTTATTTTTATTTTAGTCCTTGGACTTCTAAAAAATATAATTAAACCCCTTGACTTTACAAAATTGCTAATTGGTCCTCCAAGAATTAAAAATTACAATTAAGTCCTTTAACTTTTAACAATTTGCAAATAAGCCCTTATGTACTTCAACTTTTTCAATTAAGCTTTCTAAGTATCCAATAAGTCTATAAATAATGTCTAATCACCTCCAAGGCATTAGAACACTTTTAATTCAACCACCAAAGTCATATCCATCCAATGGACTCAATTTTATCCACTTAAAAGCTCATATGTCGGAAATCTCCAAGATTCTGCATTATTGATGAATTCCAAGTTCATGCAAGTGCATATAACATTATAAATCATTTACATATACACCCAAATGGATTAAATACATCTTTGAACTTATATACAACCATATACAGTAGTATCTCCAAATACAATACAACACAAAAGAGCTCCGAAAGTCTAGTGTTACAAGTCCTCCCCTCCACAAAAGAGTTTCGTCACCGAAACTCCTAAGTTGAGAGCTCAAATAAATGAGGGTATTGACACCTCATAGTATCCTTAACTTTCCATGTCATGTCCTTGACCTTGTCGCTCTTCCAAGGAACTTTAACAGTGGGTACCTCCTTACTTTGTAATCTCTTTATTTATTGATCCAAAATTTGAACTAGTTTCACCTCAAAACTCAATTCTTCTCTTAGCTCTACTGGAGGTGTCTTCAAAATATAAGATGGATATGGTAAATACTTTTTAAGCATCGAGACATGGAACACATTATGGATCCTATCCAAATTCAATGGCAATTCTAAATGATAAGCCACAGTCTTGACACCCTCTAGGATACGGAAAGGTCCGATATATCGAGGGTTCAGCTTTCCTCGACTCTGAAATCTGATAACACCTTTCCATGGTGATATTTGAAGAAAAACCCTGTCATCAACTACAAACTCTAATGGTCATCGCCTTTTATCCACGTAACTCTTTTGCGATCTTAGGCGACATTCATGTTCTCTCGAATGACTTTGATCTTCTAAGTGGTGACTTTTACCAATTCGGCTCCTTCGATTGTAACTGTACCATTTTAATTCCTTAATTAAATAAAATTTATTAAAAATAATTCATAATTATCAATATATAATTAAATAATTGATTTATTCAAATATTATTAATTAATTAACTAATTATTGACTATTAACACATAATTATTAATTATGTTATTGTTAATGCGTCGAAATATTTTTCCTTTTAATTAAATATCCTTAAAATATCTTTAATTAATTTAATTATAACTATTTAGTAAATTAAAATGTAACAAATTAATTGATTTATGAAAATGTGATACTTGATTAATAATGGTAATTAGAAAATAATAAATTAAATGATTTATTAAATTGTACTTTATTTATAAATTCATTATTAATCATTAACTGTTAATCTTATTCAATTGTAATTAATAATGATTAATATATTATTAATTAATTGATATGCATATGTAGGTAATTAGTCACGGCTGTGAATTAATATTCACAGGCATGACTGTCATGCATGGTTGCTACGTGTATATTCTTTTCTTTTTATAGGCAAATAACTCCTATAAACTTTTATAACTTCTTTAATAATCAAAGCTGTGCATCGGCAACTTACCAGGATTTTGTTGGCTCACCGTCCGATCCCTAGGGATTCCCATGATCGTCGTTTTGTTGAACATAATTTCAACTGTCCGATACAGCAACTGAGGAAGCAGCAGATTCACACGGTTTGTTGGCGACCCCCTGATTTTGATGTTATGGTTTTGAATACAGACGGTTCATCGCTTGGCAACCCAGGAAAGTCGGGTTGGGGTTTTATTGTACGATTTTCGACAGGTTTTTTCTTCTATACTGAGGCTTTTTATGTGGGAACCTCGAACGGCACGAAAATGAAATTGGAGGCTATTATTAACAGCTTGAGATTTTGCAATGCTTATGGATTCACTGGAACGCAAATTCAAACAGATAACTCGGCTATTGCAACTTTATTAAATAAGAATGGAGGTTGGCCATGGCAATTCTACACTGAATTTCAAACTATTAAGGATATGATGACTGTTTCTTCTTCCTCGATTTTACATGTTTACCGCGAGGTAAATACTGTTGCTGATTCTCTGTCCAGGATTGGCTCATCTGGGATCTTGACTCAATTTCGCCAAGAGGAAGACTTGCCGTTGATTGTTCGTGGAACTTTGCTCTTAGAACAAACTGCTACTCCCTACATCCGTATCAGATGAATTTTTCTCTTTAATATTGTCAATATTTGTAATTGGCCTGAATTTGTGGAGGTTTTCTTGCCGGAAAAAAAAATGTTGGCAAGTAGTCATGCCTGTGACTTAATATTCAAAGGTGTGACTGCGATGCACAATTGTGACATGCACGTTTTTTTCTTTTTACAAGCAATTAACACCTATATAATTTTACAACATTTTTATTAAATAAATAATTAATTAAGTACTAATTTATTAAAATATAATTATTGTATTCATTCATTAATTAAATGGAATTAGTGCTTATATTTTTCATTTTTATTAAATGTAATATGTATAATTAATTGACTAATTATAACGTATTATAGATTAATAAAAAAATTAATTAATTAGTTGTTTAATTGATATGAAGGTAATTAGTCATGTTTGTAACTTTATATTCACAGGCATGACTGCAATGAACGGTTGCAACGTACATGTTCTTTTCTTTTTTCAGCAATTAACTCTTATATAATTTTATAACTTTTTTTAGTAAATAAATAATTAATTAAGTATTGATTTATTAAAATATAATTGATCTTTAATTAATTAATTAAATAAAATTAGCGCTTATATTTCTCATTTTTATTAAATATAATATATAAAACTAATTGACTAATTATAATATATTATTGATTAATAACAAAATAATTAACGATTAATTACTTAAAATAAAAGAAAATATTATTATTATAGGAGTCACAGGAGTGACTTAAGTATGATATTGATTAAAAAAATAATTAATTGATTATTTTGTTTTAATCAATAGCATACCTAAGTGATTATTTCTTTTAAATGAAATTATATTATTAGGCGAGTCACATGCGTGACTTAAGTGTCATGCTTGTGAAAAGATCTATTTTAATTCCTTAATTCAATTAAATTTACTAAAATATATTTCAATATAATCAATTTATAATTAAATAATTGATTTATAGAAATTTAATTAATTAATTATAAATTATTAACGCGTACTTATTACTTATGTTATTATTAGTGCGTTTGAAATATTTTTCCTTTTAATTACATATTTATAAAATATCTTTAATTAATTTAATTATAACTATTTAGTATATTAAAATATAATTTCATGTAAGTATTGATAATTGATCTTTTCATTAATAATGGTCATCAAAATATAATAAATTAAATGATTTATTAAACTATACTTTATTTATAAATTAATTATTAATCATTAACTATTCATCTAATTCAGTTATAATTAATAATGATTAATATATTTTTAATCAATGGACGATATATATGTAAGAAGTAGTCACTTTGTGACTTAATATTCAAAGGCGTGACTGTAATGCACGGTTGTAACATGCATGTTTTTTTGTTTATAAGCAATTAACTTAGTATAATTTTACAACATTTTATTAAATAAATTAATAATTAAGTACTAATTTATCAAAATATAATTATTCTATTCATTCATTAATTAAACAAAATAGTGCTTAAATTTTTATTTTATTAAATATAATATATATAATTAATTGACTAATTATAGCATATTATTGATCAAGAAAATAATTAATTAATTAGTTACTTAACATAAAAGAAATTTTATTAATGTAGGAGTCATAGGCATGACTAAAGCATCACACATGTGAAACAATATATTTTTAATTTCTTAATTAAATAAAATTTATTAAAAATAATTCATAATTATCAATATATAATTAAATAATTGGTTTATTCAAATCTTATTAATTAATTAACTAATTATTGACTGTTAACACATAATTGTTACTTATGTTATTGTTAATGCATTTGAAATATTTTCCCTTTTTAATTAAATATTCTTAAAATATCTTAATTAATTTAATTATAACTATTTAGAAAATTAAAATATAATTTTATGTAATTAAAATATAATAAATTAATTGATTTATGAAAATATGATACTTGATTAATAAAGGTAATCAAAAATAATAAATTAAATGATTTATTAAATTGAACTTTATTTATAAATTAATTATTAATCATTAACTGTTAATCTTATTCAGTTGTAATTAATAATGATTAATATATTGTTAATTAATTGATATATGCATACATACATATATATATATATATATAAGGTAATTAGTCATAGTTGTGACTTAATATTCACAGACGTGACTGCAATGCACGATTGCGACGTGCATGTTATTTTCTTTTTATCGGCAATTAACTCTTATATAATTTAACAACCTTTTTATTAAATAAATAAATAATTAAGTCTTGATTTATTAAAATATAATTGATCTTTTCATTAATTAATTAAACAGAATCGGTGCTTGTTTTTTCATTTTTATTAAATATAATATATAAAATTAATTGACTAATTATAATATATTATTGATTAATAACAAATTAATGAATTAATTAATTACTTAAAATAAAATAAAATATTATTATTGCAGGAGTCACGGAGTGACTTAAGTATATTATTGATTAATAACAAAATAATTAATTGATTATTTAATTAAAATAAAATGAAATTATCTTTGTTATAAGAGTCACATGCGTGACTTAAGTATCACACTGTGAAAAGATCTATTTTAATTCCTTAATTCAATTAAATTTATTAGAACATAAATAATCTATATATAATTAAATAATTGATTTCTAGAAATCTTATCATTTAATTAATTATTAATTATTAACACATAATTATTACTTATGTTATTATTAGTGTGTCTAAAATATTTTCTTTCTTTTAATTACATATTCTTAAAATATCTTTAATTAATTTAATTATAACTATTTAGTATATTAAAATATAATTTCATGTAATTAAAATATTATCAATTAGTTAAAATATATTTAATTAATTGATTTACGAAAATATGATACCGATTAATAATGGTCATTGAAATATCATAAAATAAAAGATTTATTAAACTATACTTTATTTATAAATTAATTATTAATCATTAATTATTCATCTAATTCAGTTATAATTAATAATGATTAATACATTATTAATCAATTAATACATATATGTAGGCAAGTAGTCACGCTTGTGACTTAATATTCAAAGGCGTGGCTGCGATACACAATTGTAACAAGCATGTTTTTTCTTTTTACAAGCAATTAACACTGTATAATTTTACAACATTTTTATTAAATAAATAAGTAGTTAAGTACTAATTTATTAAAATATAATTATTGTATCCATTCATTAATTAAATAGAATTAGTGTTTATATTTTCATTTTACTAAATGTAAAATGTATAATTAATTGACTAATTATAACATATTATAGATTAATAAAAATAATCAATTAATTAGTTGGTTAAAATAAAAGAAAATTTATTATTATAGGAGCCACAGGCATGATTAAAGTGTCATGCCTATGAAAAGATCTATTTTAATTCCTTATTTAAATAAAATTAATTAAAATATAATTCATAATTTTCAATATATAATTAAATAATTGATTTATTCAAATCTTATTAGCTAATTAATTAATTAATGATTATTAACACGTAATTATTACTTATGTTATTGTTAATGCGTCTCAAATTTTTCCTTTTTAATTACATTTTCTTAAAATATCTTTAATTAATTTAATTATAACTATTTAGTAAATTAAAATATAATAAATTTATTGATTAATGAAAATGTGATACGATTAATAATGATAATTAGAAATTAATAAATTAAAGGATTTATTAAATTGTCTGTATTTATAAATTAATTGTTAATCATTCACTATTAATCTTATTTAGTTGTAATTAATAATGATTAATATATTGTTAATTAATTGATGTATATATGAAGGTAATTAGTCATGTCTGTGACTTTATATTCACAGCATGACCGCAATGAACGATTATGACGTACATGTTCTTTTCTTTTTAGTGCAATTAACTCTTATATAATTTTATAACCTTTTTAGTAAATAAATAAATAAATAAGTATTGATTTATTAAAATATAATTGATCTTTTAATTAATTAATTAAATAAAATTAGTGCTTGTATTTCTCATTTTTATTAAATATAATATATAAAACTAATTGACTAATTATAATATATTATTGATTAATAACAAAATAATTAAATGATTAATTACTTAAAATAAAATAAAATATTATTATTATAGGAGTCACAGGAGTGACTTAAGTATGTTATTGATTAAAAACAAAATAGTTAATTGATTATTTCATTTAAATAAAACAAAATTATATTATTATAGGAGTCACATGTGTGACTTAAATGCCACTTTGTGAAAAGATCTATTTTAATTCCTTAATTCAATTAAATTTATTAAAATATATTTCATTATAATCTATATATAATTAAATAATTGATTTATAGAAATCTTATTAATTAATTAATTAATAATTATTAACACGTAATTATCACTTATGTTATTATTAGTGCGTCTAAAATATTTTTTAATTAAATATTCTTAAAATATCTTTATTTAATTTAATTATAACTATTTAGTATATTGAAATATAATTTCATGTAATTAAAATATTATTAGTTAGTTAAAAATAATTAATTAATTGATTTATGAAAATGTGATACTTGATTAATTATGGTTGTCACGACCCGGTACCACATCGGGCTCATGACAACTGCCACATTTTTTTAAAAAGAGGAATTTTATTAATACATGGCTCTACAAGAGTAGATAAAGTGCAGTACAAAAGGCATGTAAATAAAAGATGTAAGACTCATGGTTTATATCGTATGTATGGAACAAAATTCTGTTCCATTCGCAAGATTGTCCAAAGATGAAGAGGTAGAGCAATTACCGTAGTGAATTGTGTCGAATTACCACCCGAAGCTAACTTTGCGAAAAAATCCGCAAAGCTATTAACCTCTCGATAAACATGGATAATGGACGACGTCGAGACAGAGAGCATATTTCGAATATCTTCAAGCGCTGCTTCATACCTCCAAGGCCAAAATTCTAAATTATGGTTCAATAGTTGCACAATGCCCATATTGTCTGTTTGAACCTATATTTTCCTGAACCCACAGGCAAAACAAAACCGAAGGCCACAAACGGTGTCCTTAATCTGACTATACAAGGCTAACTAAATATCTTTTCTTTTTAACATTATTTTTTTGAAAAATTTGGATAGCAAAATAGCTGTATTTTAAAAATTCCAAAACCTGCGAACAATTTCAAACACACTGCTATATTCACAATCAACCACAACTTCAGGACTTTAAAATCTACTCAAGGCAATCTCAACAACAGTATTGAAAGTTCATACACAAAATCATTTATAAAACACTAGACAGTCAAAAGTTAATTTACAATATCATAAAGTATAACTGCATAAACACAGTTCATGAGTCACTAGACAATAAAAATACAAAATAAGAAACTACCCACGTGTGGTAATACCCAAAAAATATCAAAAGATCACATGATCCACTCAGAGCTTCAAACTCACTAAATTAACCTGCATGGTTAGAAAGCGGAGGGGGTGAGTACACTAGGTACTTAGTAAGCAGGAAAGACATATATCACAAATAGTATTCGATTCATACTAAGACGGTGTAGATAACCTATAAAGTGAATATATATCACATAGAAAACACATAGGCCCAGCCTATGACTCAACGTATACTGGTTAGGAACCATATAGGCCTAGCCTATCTAAACGTATACTGGTTAGGAACCATATAGGCCAAGCCTATTAACTCACTCATCCGGTGAACATAGGTTCCAATTCCAGTACACAAAAGCTTAAAAAACATCATATGTATAAATCAAATATCGATAGGAAAACCAATATCAGGATAAGTCAAAACAATCATGAGTGACACCACTAGTTGGCCAAACTAATGTGCACATCCACAGATACTAGGTGTTGGCTCGATTTTCATCCGTGGTGACTCCGGACTACAGTTGATAAGAGCATCATGATCCTAGGTGATGACCTCGTCGATGTCCAGATCTTAGGTGTGGAATCACCCACGACAATGATGACCTCGTCGGTGTCAAGATCCTAGGTGTGAAATCACCCGCGAGTCCTATAGAAAGGTATTGATACGACGACTCGACTTTAATGTATCAGTGTCAAGGGTACGGGGGCTGCTTAATCAGTTATGCCCAGCACACGATTGGCCAATTTTCTCCTCACCAATCACCAAAAATATATTAAAAAATTAAGTACAAAATCAAGTAAAGCATCATATTTTTATTTATCGGTCCAACCAATAAAATGAAACCATATCATGACTCTAAGCCAAAAGGCAATAAATACATGCATAATAAATGACTCGGTTATGCTTATGTAAATTCCAAAACATTATTTCATGCAATAAAAGTTATCTTTTGCAATCTAAGTGCAAAGTTATTGAAAAATGTAGTTTCATAAAATAAAGAATTATTCTTTGCACTTTAAACTCAAATTTGTTAAAAACAATAATATTTCTTAAAATATGTAATAAAAATATCAGTTTCAAAAACCATGTTGAAATATTATTTCATACGATAAAAGTTATCTTTTGTACTTCAAATAGATAGTTGTTCAAAATAATGACGTTTATTAAATACCTAAACATATTGACATCCATTTGAAATTCAATTCTACCATACGTTGCCTAGATTCATTCACATACAAGTCATCATGCTTGTCTTAGGATGCTCTAATCCTATTCGAGAAATATGGTCTCCCCAACTCACCTCAAAGAAGATATACTCTCTCTTAACTTCAACAATCCTCAGTACGAGCTCCCTAATTCACGGCTCCTGAGCCTTTATACATAAAAAGACATACAATGAAATTACTACTTAAACATAAATTTCATATTTATACACCATCACATTAGCTTCTCTTTTGCATTTTCTGAGGCATTTAATGCTTTTAATCCAAACTTACCCATTTCATAACATAACTAATCACATCTTTATCCAGGCATATTAGGCCATTATTCATCAATCTAGGCAACATTTCAAGTTTACTCTAATTAAACATGGAAGTGTTTTCCAATGTATAACATTATAAAGCCTTAAATCCTAAGCTAAGTCCACTTAGGCATTTTATCAAACACCTAAAATGCATGATTTTCAAATCACATTTCTAAGACTTTATCATAATAATTCATGCTCCTATCATGTCATCTAGTAAATGCTTCCAATCAATGACAAATTCCACCACTCCGTTCCAACTAATTTCCTTCATTTAAGCTACGTTGTATCAATTGTACAACTCATTACATTAATCCATCTCCTTCTCCATCATTTCAACCTAAACTTAACCAACACAAATCTTCTTCATTCTTCATCATGAATTCACATCATACATGTATAATTAACATCATAGGATTCATTTAGACCATCAATTTCAAAAAATATTCAAAAATTCACAAACTTTCACCTAAATGGGACAATTTCGGTTTTGACTTAAAGAAACCTCTCCATGACGCATTTCATTCATCTAAACCATGTTTCATGCATATTCAAGCATGGAGAACAACATAT
The DNA here is from genome assembly GCA_029891385.1 of Erythroxylum novogranatense. Taxonomy (NCBI): domain Eukaryota; kingdom Viridiplantae; phylum Streptophyta; class Magnoliopsida; order Malpighiales; family Erythroxylaceae; genus Erythroxylum; species Erythroxylum novogranatense. Next base: position 63,538,604 of record CM057233.1, read on the forward strand.
CTTATCACCAAACTCAAAATCCTAATGTAGAGAGAGATGAGACAAAATTTACCTAAACCTTCCTTTGATGATATCTTCAAATCCTTTGAGATTTTCTCAAATCTAATAATAGATTTGAGTTCTTTGACCCCAAATCAGCTTAGAACATTTTGATTGAGGTTGAAGAATCAAAAACTTGGTAAAAAATAGGTGATGATAGAAACTTGCTTCTTGCTATCCTCTCTTCTCCTTTCTTTCTCCTCTCTTTTAATTAAAACAAGATGGTTTAAGTCTTAAATGGGGGTTGCACGTCCATACATAAGAAGGGTCTAGAATGTTGACTCTTCTTTGACCAAAATATGATGAAATTATCTTTTTGCCCTTATGTTATGTGAAATTACCACTTTACCCTCCAAGAATTACGTTTAAGTCTTTTGACTTTTAACAATTTGCAAATAAGCCCTTATGTAGATCAACTTTTCCAATTAAACTTTCTAATTCTCCAATAAGTCTATAAATCATGTCTAATCACCTCTAAGGCATTAGAACACATTTAATTTAACCACCACGGTCATATCTATCCAGTGGACTTGGTTTTTCACACTTAAAAGCTTATATATCGAAAATCTTCAAGATTTCAAATACCATTGAACTCTAAGTTCATGTAAGGGCATATAACATTATAAATAATTGGCATATGTACCAAAAGGATTCAAATTCATCTTTGAACTCATATACAACCATGTATATTCAATATATAGTAGTATCTCCAAATACAGAATAATCACCAAAGGGCTCAGAAAGTCCGGCGTTACAATGGTAATTAGAATATAATAAATTAAATGATTTATTAAATTATAATTTATTTATAAATTAATTATTAATCATTAATCGCTAATTTTATTTAGTTATAATTAATAGTGATTAATATATTATTAATTAATTGGTGTATATATAGGTAAGTGGTCACGCTTGTGACTTAATATTAACACCTATATAATTTTATAACCATTTTAGTAAATAAATAAATAATTAAGTATTGATTTATTAAAATATAATTAATCTATTCATTAATTAATTAAATAGAATTAGTGTTTATATTTTCATTTTATTAAACATAATATATAAATATATGTAATTGACTAATTATAATATATTATTGATTAATAACAAAATAATTATTTAATTAAAATAAAATAAATATTATAATTATAGAGTCATAGGCATGACTTAAGTGTCACTTTGTGAAAAGATCTTTTTAATTCCTTAATTAAATAAAATTAGTTAAAATATAATTCATAATAATCAATATATAATTAAATAATTGATTTACTGAAATCTTATTAGTTAATTAATTAATTATTGATTATTAACACATAATTAGTACTTATGTTTTTATTAATGCATCTGAAATATTTTTCACTTTTTTAATTACATATTCTTAAAATATCTTTAATTAATTTACTTATAACTATGTAGTAAATTAAAATATAATTTCATGTAATTAAAATATTATCAGTAAGTTAAGATATAATTAATTACTTGATTTATGAAAATGTGATACTTGATTAATAATTGTAATTAGAATATAAAATTAAATGATTTATTAAATTATACTTTGTTTATAAATTAATTATTAATCATTAACTATTAATCTATTTCAGTTATAATTAATAATGATTAATATATCATTAATTAATTGATGTATATTATAAGTAGTCACGCATGTGACTTAATATTAACAGGCGTGACTACCATGCACGGCTGCGACATCCATGTTTTTTTTAACGGGAAATTAACACCTATATAAATTTATAACCTTTTTTAATAAATAAAAAAATAAATAAGTATTAATTTGTTAAAATATAATTAATATATTCATTTATTAATTAAATAGAAATAGTGCTTATTTTTATTTTTATTAAACATAATATATATATATATATAATTGACTAATTATAATATATTATTGATTAATAAAAAATAAATAATTAATTAAAATAAAACAAAATTTTAATATTATATGAGTCATAGGCATGACTTAAGTATCACGCTGTGAAAATATCTATTTTTAATTCTTTAATTAAATAAAATTAGTTAAAATACAATTCATAATAATCAATAGATAATTAAATAATTGATTTATTGAAATCTTATCAATTAATTATTTATTTATTTATTATTAACACGTAATTATTACTTATGATATTATTAATGCGTTTGAAATATTTTTCCTTTTAACTTATATATTCTTAAAATTTCTTTAGTTAATTTAATTAGAACTATTTAGTGAATTAAAATATAATTTCATGTAATTAAAATATTATCAGTTAGTTAAAATATAATTAATTAGTTTATTTACAAAAATCGATACTTGATTAATAATGGTAATTAGAATATAATAACTTAATGATTTATTAAATTATGTTTTGTTTATAAATTAATTATTAATCATTAACAGTTAATCTTTTCCTGTTGCAATTAATAATGGTTAATATATTATTAATTAATTGATGTATATATATACATGTAAGTGGACTAAGGATTCTTGTAGTTCCGGAGCATCTAGCTACAGGAAAACCAGGAACGAAGAACTTTCCCCCCTTTCCGCCCAACTCTTTGGTTTTAAGAATACTGGTTTAAGAATAAGAATGAGTGATTGCCCTTCTCTGACCCTTACTACCCAGCCTAAGAGAAGACAATAACAAATGGATTTGTATAAATGTTTAAGTAAAGGCAAATTATCCATTCAATCACTATTAGATTGATTGAATTCTCAAATACGCAGGAATTTTAGCCACAGGCGTGATTGCCATGCACGGTTTTGACGTGCATGTTATTTTCTTTTTATGAGCAATTAACAGCTATATAATTTTATATCATTTTTATTAAATAACTAATTAATTAAGTATTGATATATTAAAATACAATTAATTTATTCATTAATTAATTAAATGAATTAGTGTTTATATTTTCATTTTTATTAAATATATATATAATTAATTAGCTAATTATAGTATATTATTTATTCATTGACTAATTATAGTATATTATTTATTCATAACAAAATAAATAATTAATTAATTAAAATAAAAACTTTATTATTATAGGGTTACAGGGCATGACTTAATTGTCACGCATGTGAAAAGATATATTTTTAATTCCTTAATTAAATAAAATTAATTAAAATATAATCCATTATCATCAATGTATAACTAAATAATTGATTTATTGAAATCTTATTAATTAATTAATTAATAATTATTAACGTGTAATTATTACTTATGTTACTATTAATGCGTTTGAAATATTTTTCCCTTTTCAATTACATATACTTAAAATATCTTTAATTAATTTAATTATAACTATTTAGTAAATTAAAATATAATTTCATGTGATTATAATATTACCAGTTATTTAAAATTTAATTAATTAATTGATTTATGAGAATTGATACTTGATTAATAATGGTAATTAAAATATAATAAATTAATTGATTTATTAAATTATACTTTATTAAAATTAATTATTAATCATTAACTATTCATCTAATTCAATTACCATTAAGAATGATTAGTAAATTATTAATTTATTGATGTATATATGTAGGTAAGTAATCACACTTGTGAATTAATATTCACAAGCGTGACTACCATTCACAGTTGCGATTTGCATTTCTTTTCTTTTTACGAGCAATTAACACCTCTATAATTTTATAACCTTTTTAATAAATAATTAATTATACATATTATAACTAAGTATTGATTTATTAAACTATAATTAATCTATTAATTAATTAATTAAAAGAATTGATGTTTATATTTTCATTTTATTAAATATAATATGTATAATTAATTGACTAATTATGATATATTATTGATTAATAACAAATTAATTAATTAATTAGTTACCTAAAACAAAATGAAAATTTATTATTATAGGAGTCATAGGCATGACTTAAGTGTCACGCCTATGAAAAGATCTATTTCTAATTTACTTAATAAAATAAAAAATAAAATATAATATACAATAATCAATATATAATTAAATAATTGATTTATTGAAATTTAATTAATTAATTAATTAATTATTGACTATTAACGTGTAATTATTACTTATGTTATTATTGATGCATTTGAAATATTTTTCCTTTTAATTACATATTCGTAAAATATCTTTAACTAATTTAATTATAACTATTTAGTACATTAAAATATAATTTCAAGTAATTAAATATTATTTGCTATTTAAAACATAATTAATTAATAGATTTATGAAAATGTGATACTTGATTAATAATGGTAATTAGAATATAACAAATTAAATGATTTATTAAATTATAATTTTTTATAAATTAATTATTAATCATTAGTTGTTATTCTTATTCAGTTGTAATTAATAATTAATTAATTAATTGATGTATATGTGTAGGTACGCTTTGTGGCTTAAAATTCACAAGCGTGACTGTGATTCACGGTTGCTATATGCTTGTTCTTTTCTTTTTACGGGTAATTAACACCTATATAATTTTATAACATTTTTCATAAATAAATAACTATTTAAGTATTGATTTGTTAAAATATAATTAATCTATTAATTAATTAAATAGAATTATTGCTTATATTTTCATTTTATTAAATATTATACATGTATAATTAATTGGCTAATTATGATATATTATTGATTAATAACAAAATAATTAATTAATTAGTTACTTGAAATAAAATGAAAATTTATTATTATAGTGGTCACATACATGACTTAAGTGCCAAGCCTGTGAAAAGATTTATTTTAATTCCTTAATTAAAAATAATTAAAAATAATTCATAATAATTAATATATAATTAAATAATTTATTTATTGAAATCTTATTAATTAATTAATTATTGATTATTAACATGTAATTATTATTTATATTATTATTAATGTGTCTCAAGTATTGTTCCTTTTTAATTACATATTGTTAAAATATCTTTAATTAATTTAATTATAACTATTTAGTATATTAAAATACAATTTCATGTCAGTAAAATATTATAAATTAGTTAAAATATAATTAATTAATTGATTTACAAAAATGTGATACTTGATTAATAATGATAATTGGAATATAATAAATTAAATTATTTATTAAATTATACTTTTTATAAATTAATTATTAATCATTAACTATTCATCTAATTCAGTTATAATTAATAACGATTAATATATTATTAATCAATGAATGTATGTATGTAGGCAAGTAGTCACCCTATGACTTAATATTCAAAAGGCATGGCTGTCATGCAAGATTATGACATGCATGTTTTTTCTTTTATGAGCAATTAACATCTGTATAATTTTACAGCATTTTATTAAATAAATAAATAATTAAGTATTGATGTATTAATATATAATTAATCTATTCCTTAATTGATTAAATAGAATTAGCGCTTATATTTTTCATTTTTATTAAATATAATATATATATCATTAGTTGACAAATTATAATATATTGTTGATTAATAAAATAAATAATTAATTAGTTACTTAAATAAAAGAAAATTTGTTATTATAGGTGTGACTTAAGTGTCACACTGTGAAAAGATCTATTTTAAATCCCTTAATTAAATAAAATTAAATATAATATAATTCATAATAATCAATATATAATTAAATAATTTATTTATTCAAATCTTATTAATTAATTAACTATTGATTATTAACATGTAATTATTACTTATGTTGTTATTAATGAGTCTAAAATATTTTCCTTTTCCAACAACATATTCTTAAAATATCTTTAATTAATTTAATTACAACTATTTCATAAATTAAAATATAATCTCATGTAATTAAAATATTATCAATGAGTTAAAATATAACTAATTAATTGATTTATGAAAATGTGGTGTTTGATTAATAACGACAATTAAAATATAATAAATTAAATGATTTATTAAATTACAGTTTATTTATAAAATAATTATTAATCATTAACATTTAATCTTATTTAGATGTAGTTAATATTGATTAAGGATTAATTAATTAATGGATGTACATATGCAAGTAAGTAGTCACGTCTGTGACTTAATATTCACAGGCGTGATTGCCATGCACAGTTGCAATGAGCATGTTTTTTCCTTTTTATGGGTAAATAAAACCTATAAAATTTTATAATTTTTAGTATATAAAAAATAATTACGTATTGATTTATTAAAATATAAGTAATCTATTAATTAAATAATTAAATAAAATTAGTGCTTATATTTTCCATCTTTTATTAAATATAATATGTACAATTAATTGACTAATTATAATATATTATTGATTAATAACAAAAGAGTTAATTAATTAGTTACTTAAAATAGAAAGAAAATTTATCATTAGTCACGCCGGTGAAAAGACATTTTAATTCCTAATTAAATAAAATGTAATTCGTAATAATCAATATATAATTAAATAATTGATTTATTGAAATCTTATTAATTAATTATTGAATAGTAAAACGTAATTATTACTTATTCATATGTTTGAAATATTTTCCTTTTAATAAAATATTATCGATTAGTTAAAATATAATTAATTAATTGATTTATGAAAATGTGATGCTTGATTAATAACGGTAAATTGAATATAATAAATTAAATGATTTATTAAATTTTATTTATTTATAAATTAATTGTTAATCATTAACTTTTCATCTAATTTAGTTATAATTAATAATGATTAATATATTATTAATCAATGGATGTGCAATGTAGGCAAGTAGTCACGCTTATGACTTAATATTCAAAGGTGTGACTACCATGGATGGTTGTGGCATGCAGGGTTTTTTTACGAGCAATTAATACCTATATAATTTTACAATATTTTATTAAATAAATGAATAATTAAGCATTGATTTACGAAAATATAATTAATCTATTCATTCATTAATTAAATAGAATTAGTGCTTATATTTTTCATTTTATTAAATATAAAATATATAATTAATTGACTAATTATAATATAGTATTGAAATTTATTAATAACAAAATAATTAATTAATTAGTTACTTAAAATAAAAAGAAAACTTATTATTATAGGAGTCACAGGTGTGACTAAAGTGTCACGCCTATGAAAAGATCTATTTTAATTACTTAATTAAAAATGAATTAAATATAATTTTAATAATCAATATATAATTAAATAATTTATTTATTCAAATCTTATTAATTAATATTGATTATTAACACATAATTATTACTTTTGTTATTATTAATGCGTCTGAAATATTTTCCCTTTTTAATTACATATTCTTAAAATATCTTCAATTAATTTAATTATAACTACTTAGTAAAAAATTATAATTTCTTGTAATTAAAATATTATCAATTAGTTAAAATATATTACCATTATAAATTAATTATTAATTATTAAATGTTGTTCTTATTCAGTTGTAATTAATAATGATTATAACTATTTTGTAAACTAAAATATAATTTCATGTAATCAAAATATAATATATTAAATTATTTATCAAAATGTGATACTTGATTAATAATGGTAATTGGAATAAAATAAATTTATTTATTTATTAAATTACACTTTATTTTAAATTAATTATTAATCATTAGCTTTTCATCTAATTCAGTTATAATTACTAATGATTAATATATTAGTAATCAATGGAAGCATATATGTAGGCAAATAGTCATGCTTGTGACTTAATATTCAATGCTGTCAATGCCATATACGGTTGTGGCGTGCATGTTTTTTCTTTTATGAGCAATTAATACTGTATAATTTTATAACATTTTATTAAATAAATAAATAAGTATTGATTTATTAAAATGTAATTAATCTATTCATTAATAAATTAAATAAAATTCGTGCTTATTTTTTTCATTTTATTATATATATAATTGTTTGACTAATTAAATATACTATTGATTAATAACAAAATAATTAATTGATTAGTTACTTAAAATAAAATAAAATTTATTATTATAAGAGTCACAAAGTGACTAAAGTGTCATACCCGTGAAAAGATCTATTTTTAATTTTAATTAAACAAAATTAATTAAAATACAATTCATAATAATCAATATATAATTAATTAATCGATTTCTTGAAATCTTATGAATTATTTTATTAATTATTATTAACACGTAATTATTACTTATGATATTATTAATAAGTCTGAAATATTTGTCCCTTTTTAATCACTTATTCTTAAAATATCTTTAATTAATTTAATTATAACTATTATCAATTAGTTAAAATATTATAAATTAGATAAAATATAATTAATTAATTGATTTATGAAAATGTGATGTTTGATTAATAATGGTAATTGGAATATAATAAATTAAACGATTTATTAAATTATACTTTATTTATAAATTAATTATTAGTCATTAACTTTTCATCTAATTCAGCTATAGTTAATGCTAATTAATATATTATTAATCAACGGATGTATATATGTTAGGAAGTAGTCACGCTTTTGGGTTAATGTTCAAAGGAGTGACTGCCATACCTGATTATGACATGCGTGTTCTTTTCTTTTCACACTAATTAACTCCTATATAATTTTATAACCTTTTAGTAAATAAATAAATAATTAAATAAGTATTGACCTATTAAAATATAATTAATCTATTAATTCATTAATTAAATAGAATTAGAACTTTTATTAAATAGAAAATATATATAATTAATTGGCTAATTATAATATATTATTTATTAATAACAAAATAATTAATTAATTAGGTACTTAAAATAAAAAGAAAATTCATTATTACGAAGTCACAAGAGTGACTAAACTGTCAAGCCTCGTTAAAAGATCTATTTTAGTTCCTTAATTAAATAAAATTAATTAAAATATAATTCTAATAATCAATATATAATTCAATAATTGATTTATTCAAATCCCATCAATTAATTATTGAATATTAAAACGTAATTATTACTTTTGTTATTATTAATGAGCATGAATTTCCCTTTTCAATTTCATATTTTAAAAATATCTTTAATCAATTTAACAATAACTTTTAGTAAATTAAAATATAATTTCATGTAATTAAAATATTTTCAATCAGTTAAAAATTAATTAATTGATTTATGAAAATGTGATGTTGGATTAATTATGGTAATTGGAATATAATAAATTGAAAGATTTATTAAATTATACTTTATTTATAAATTAATTATTAATCATTAACTTTTCATATAATTAATTGAACCTTCGTAATAAGTAAATAAATAATTAAGTATTGATTTATTAAAATATAATTGATCTATTCATTAATTAATTAAATAGAATTAGTCCTTATATTTTTATTTTTATTAAATATAAAATGTAAAAATTAATTGACTAATTGTAATATATTATTTATTAATAAAAATAATTAACAGATTAATTAATTAAAATAAAATAAAAATTATTATTTTAGGAGCCACAGGAGTTACTTAAGTATATTATTGATTAATAACAAAATAATTAATTGATTATTTCATTAAAATAAAAGAAATGATATTATCCTATGAAAAATTTATTTTTAATTTCTTAATTCAATTAAATTTATTAAAAATTTCATAATAATCTATATATAATTAAATAATTGATTTGTAGAAATCTTATTAATTAATTAATTAATAATTATTAACACGTAATTATTTCTTATGTTATTATTAATGCGTTTGAAATATTTTTCTTTTTCATTACATATTCCTAAAATATCTTTAATTAATTTAATTATAACTATTTAGTACATTAAAATATAATTTCATGTAATTAAAATATTATCAATTGGTTCAAATATAATTAATTAATTGATTTACGAAAATGTGATACTTGATTAATAATGGCAATTGAAATATAATAAATTAATGATTTATTAAATTATAATTTACTTATAAATTAATTATTAATCATTAACTATTCATCTAATTCGGTTATCATTAATAATGATTAATATATTACTAATCAATAGATGTATATATGTAGGCAACTAGTCACGCCTGTGATTTAATATCCAAATGCGTGACTGCCATGCACAGTTGTGACGTGCATATTTTTTTCTTTTTACAAGCAATTAACACTGTATAATTTTACAACCTTTTATAATAAATAAACAATTAATTAAGCATTGATTTATTAAAATATAATCAATCTATTCATTCATTAATTAAATAGAATTAGTGTTTATATTTCTCATCTTTTATTAAATATAATATATATAATATTAATCGACTAATTATAATATATTATTGATTAATAAAAATAATTAATTAATTAGTTACTTAAAATAAAAAGAAATTTTATTATTCATCATACCTATGAAAAGATCTATTTTAATTCCTTAATTCAATAAAATTAATTAAAATGTAATTCTAATAATCAATATATAATTGAATACTTGATTTATTGAAATATTATTAATTAATTGATTAATTATTGATTATTAACACGTAATTATTACTTATGTTACTATCAATAAATCGAGATATTTTTACCTTTTTAATTTCATATTCTTAAAATATCTTCAATTAATTTAATTATAAGTATTTAGTAAATTTAATTATATTTTCATGTAATTAAAATATTATCAATTAGTTAAAATATATTACCATTATAACTAATCATTAACTTTTATTCTAATTCAGTTGTAATTAATAATGATTAATATATTATTAATTAATGGATGTGCATATGTAGGCAAGTAGTCACGCCTGTGACTTAATATTCACAGGCATGACTTCCATGCAGGTTATGACTTGCATGTTCTTTTCTTTTTACAGGCAATTAGCACCTATATAATTTTATAACTTTTTTAATAAATAAACAATTAATTAAGTATTGATTTGTTTAAATATAGTCAATCTATTCATTAATTAATTAAATAGAATTAGCGTTTATATTTCTCATCTTTTATTATATATATATTTCATGTTCTTAAAATATCTTTAATCAATTTAACAATAACTTTTAGTAAATTAAAATATAATTTCATGTAATTAAAATATTATCAATTAGTTAAAATAAAAGTAATTAATTGATTTATAAAATGTGATGCTTGATTAATTATGGTAATTAGAATATAATAAATTAATCGATCTATTACATTATATTTTATTTATAAATTAATTATCATTCATTAACTTTTCATCTAATTCAGATATAATTAATACCAATTAATATATTATTAATCAATGGATGTATATATGTAGGCAAGTAGTCACGCCTGCGACTTAATGTTCAAAGGCGTGATTGCCATGCACAGTTGTGACATGCATGTTCTTTTCTTTTCATAGGCGTTAACTCCTATATAATTTTATGATCTTTTAGTTAATAAATAAACAATTAATTAAGTTTTGATTTATTAAAATATAATTAATCTATTCATTCATTAATTAAATAGAATTAGGGCTTATATTCTTCATTTTTATTAAATATAATATATATATATATATAATTGACAAATTATAACATATTATTTATTAGTAAAAACATAAATAAATAATTAGTTAGTTAAAATAGAAAATTATTATTATAAGAATCACAAGCGTCACTAAAGTTTCACGCTTATGAAATGTTCTATTTTTAATTACTTAATTAAATAAAATTAAATATAATATAATTCTAATAACCAATATATAATTAAATAATTGATTTATTCAAATCTTAATAATTAATTGTTGATTATTAACGGTAATTTTTACTTTTGTTATTATTAATAAATCTGAAATATTTTTCCTTTTTAATTACATTTTTAAAATTCTTTAATTAATTTAGTTATAACTATTTAGTAAATTAAACTATAATTTCATGTCATTAAAATATTATGAATTATTTAAAATATATTGCCATTATAAATTAATTATTAATCATTAATCGTTATTCTTATTCATTTGTAATTAATAATGATTAATATATTATTAATTAATGGATGAATATATGTAGGTATGTAGTCACGCCTGTGACTTAATATTCACAAGCATGACTGCCATACACGGTTGTGACGTGCATGTTTTTTTTACGGGAAATTAACACCTATATAATTTTATAAAGTTTTTAATAAATAAAATACTGGTTAAGTATTGATTTATTAAAATATAATTAATCTATTCATTAATTAATTGAATAGAATTAGCACTTATATTTCTTATCTTTTATTAAATATAATATATATAGTTAATTGACTAATTAATCTTTTACGATTATTTGGTCATTTGTCTCTTGAATTTTTTTTTGTATTTGTTGTATCAATGATACTATTTCTATTTGGGTTTGTATAATAGCTTCAATTTTCTGTTCTATTATTTCTTGTGTTTGTACTATTGATTCTAGATGTTGAGTCGGGTTTGTTAATGTTGTCATAATTTCGAACTAAATAGGTAGATAATGTAGATAATTGTTGTTGAATTTCATCTAACTGCCTTGTTTGATTATTGGGTTGTTATTCTTAATGGTCGTTCTATATAAAGAGGTCTTTGATGTCTTAATGAGAGATCTTAGCAAAGGAGTATTATTTGATGATGATTCGAAAAGAATGTCTTCTTTCAATTAATGGAATTCTTTGGTTCAAAGGGTTGTTGTATTCTTTGGAAGTGGTTGTAATTTTGGTTGAATTTTAATTCCTACTTTAGCAACTTCTTGAAATAATTGATCTAGATAGATTTGTTCTGTATGTTTGAAATCAATACTATGATGTGAGTTGGTTAATGCATAACTAATTTGATAAGTTAATGAAAAGGGATATTGTCCAGAGTCATTAAATTAGTTCTATAAAATTTATATGCAATTGTGATAGCTTTATCCAATTCGGAAGAAATTAAGGAATACCTAATTTTAAACGAGTGTTAAATTTGATTTTTCCATATTGTAAATTTCCATTCATCATTCCTAAAATTTGATCATTTAGATTATTCATTCTTTCATCTAAAATTGCCATTCTAATAGGAGTATCAATTCCTTGTTGAAAAGTGGATTTTAATAATATTTGTATGGTAGATAATTGAATATATCCAATTTTCTTTCGTTTTGATTCTGGTAACAATTGTAATTGTCTATGAATTTGTTCGGGATTAATTAAACTAATTCTTAAATTGCTATGACATTGATCAATTCGAATAGGATTTTGTCTATTAAAGATTTGTTTTATTGTTGATTTGTGAATGTCTTGACCTTTCTTTAAATCTAATTGAGCTTTAGCAATTTGATTCTTTTATCTTGAGTTATTAAGGTAGAAACTTGAAAAGTTCCTAAGGATTCGATTAATTCTAAATTGTCACATCGAGGATGGTAGAAGTTTGAGAAGTCATAATGTATTGGGATGATATGGGTGATAACAATGATGATCGCTTCAATTTGTTCTAATTGTGTTAATTGTTCTATATATTGTTGATGTAATCTTTGTACTACGATAAATGTTCTTCATAAGGTCGCGATCACGAGACGATTGATTCCTAGAAATATAAGACTATCAATACGATTTTCATTGTATTGTATATGATCTTTATAATGATTTATAGCTTGTTGTGTGTAGCGAATTCTATCTTGTAAATCTAAACAAATGGGACAGTTCATTTAAAAATCTTCAGGGAAATTACTACAATCGACATTGTCTAAATCATAGTTTATATCTTCGTACTATATTGTCATAATCGATCGGTGATTTCTATATCTTCTATTTCGTATCTCAAGGAAATAATTGTGATAGTGATTACGAACAATATAATTGTTGTTGTAATTCAAGATTCTAAATTTCTTGAAATTTGTTCTAAGAAAATATCTTGTTGTATCGTGTTAATCTTTCTATTTCATTTTCGCCTTCTAATAATTCAAAAGTTTCGATTCTTCCTCGATGGAGGTGAGAAATCAAAATTATATCTCTATCATCGAGTCGTATAAGATATCCGACACAGTATTGAGACCTAATATAGTTCTATATAAATAATTAAGAGTAATATCTAGATGATGACATTTAATTTCAAAATATTGACAAATTATTTCATGAGGAATAAATAATCGACTTGCAATTATAAAGAAAAGTAAAGGTATTGCTTGAAATAAAGTAAAAGCATAAACATGTATTTGATTAATAATGACAGTAAACAATAATTAATAAAATAAGATAAATGAAATGTCATGTTGATGGAATGCTTTAATCAATAAGTAAATCCATTTCTTGTTCAAGTTCATATCTATCGATTTAATGAATTATAAATATATAATGTTTGATCTAATAAAACTCTTGCATTTATTAAGAGTTGAAAACATTGATTTTCTTTTGCCATTTTGATATGTTCATGATATAATTCAATAAACTTTCTTTGTTCGGTTCGATTTCTTTATAAAAACGAATTCTTTGTATAAGTGATGGCGATGATCAAAATAATTCATTTTATTTAAATGATAAGAAGAGATAATTTGGATACATAATATTTATGCTCGCAATACAATCTAAAATACAATAATCTAAAAGCGAATTAAATCGGTGATTCTTCAATCATTTGCTTTGCATGAGAAAGAATTGCTTGTTCTTCATTATAAAGAGGGTGATCCGGAGAATTCTTAAACGGGATCAGTGTAAATATCATTTGCTTTCTTGTTTCTTGCAATGGTTTTAATCTTAAGTTCTTCAGATTCTTCATTGATTATCTAGTGCTTTGATTCGATTGTTTCAACATACGTTTGATGTGAAAATAAGCCATTCGAAAATCAAAATCTTGTAAGTCGTGAAAAGATTTTAAAAGAAGGATAAGAAATTGAATAATTTTGAGAATGCTAATGATTGTATAACGTAAGATTGCATGAATGATTGCAAAATGAATAAAATAATAAGATATATAATTTGACAAAATATATGCATGATCTTAGTCAAACTACAGATGAAGATAAATTTGAAATTATTGGAAGAAATATATAAAGAATTTTTGGTAAGGATATTATATTTCATCAAGCAGATATACTAAAAGAAAACGCTTAAAAGCATTAAGACATTTAAACAATTTAATGATATGTGATATTTCTTGTTGTATCGTGTTAATCTTTCTATTTCATTTTCGCCTTCTAATAATTCAAAAGTTTCGATTCTTCCTCGATGGAGGTGAGAAATCAAAATTATATCTCTATCATCGAGTCGTATAAGATATCCGACACGCAGTATTGAGACCTAATATAGTTCTATATAAATAATTAAGAGTAATATCTAGATGATGATGACTAATTTCAAAATATTGACAAATTATTTCATGAGGAATAAATAATCGACTTGCAATTATAAAGAAAAGTAAAGGCGTGCTTGAAATAAAGTAAAAGCATAAACATGTATTTGATTAATAATGACAGTAAACAATAATTAATAAAATAAGATAAATGAAATGTCATGTTGATGGAATGCTTTAATCAATAAGTAAATCCATTTCTTGTTCAAGTTCATATCTATCGATTTAATCGAATTATAAATATATAATGTTTGATCTAATAAAACTCTTGCATTTATTAAGAGTTGAAAACATTGATTTTCTTTTGCCATTTTGATATGTTCATGATATAATTCAATAAACTTTCTTTGTTCAGTTTCGATTTCTTTATAAAAACGAATTCTTTGTATAAGTGATCGACGATGATCAAAATAATTCATTTTATTTAAATGATAAGAAGAGATAATTTGGATACATAATATTTGCGTTCGCAATACAATCTAAAATACAATAATCTAAAAGTGAATTAAATCATTTGATTCTTCAATCATTTGCTTTGCAGTAGAAAGAATTGCTTGTTCTTCATTATAAAGAGGGTGATCTGGAGAATTCTTAAAACGGGGATCAGTGTAAATATCATTTGCTTTCTTGTTTCTTGCAATGGTTTTAATCTTAAGTTCTTCGTATTCTGCTTGCTGATTATCTAGTGCTTTGATTCGTTGCTTCAACATACGTTTGATGTGAAAATAAGCCATTCTGAAAATCAAAATCTTGTAAGTCGTGAAAAGATTTTAAAAAGAAGGATAAGAAATTGAATAATTTTGAGAATGCTAATGATTGTATAACAGAAGATTGCATGAATGATTGCAAAATGAATAAAATAATAAGATATATAATTTGATAAAATATATGCATGATTTGTATGCTTGAATTAATCAAGGGTGACAAGAAGTTAACCATAATCACTCTAACCTGTTCTTCCCGGCTCGCTTGAACGTCATTAATCGGACTTAAGTGCGAAGAGAGAAGATAGAGAGTAATGTATGGAAAGCTTGTTGTGTGTAGCTTAATTCTATCTTGTAAATCTAAACAAATGGGACAGATTCATTTAAAAATCTTCGTGGAAATTACTACAATCGACATTGTCTAAATCATAGTTTATATCTTCGTCTATATTGTCATAATCAGTACTGGTGATTTCTATATCTTCTATTTCCGTATCTGAAGGAAATAATTGTGATAGTGATTCTGAACAATATAATTGTTGTTGTAATTCAGTATCTAAATTTCTTGAAATTTGTTCTAAGAAAATATCTTGTTGTATCTGTGTTAATCTTTCTATTTCATCATTATCCATAAAAAGTTCTTGATCTTGATCAGATTCATATCCTAAGATTATTTCATCTTTATGTTCATTTGAAAATACGGGACCAATATATTCTTCTTTTTCGAGAGGGGTAAGATGTAATTTCTGTATGAGATCAGTTACTTCATGTAATTGTACTTGAATATTCTTTTCAACTTGTTTGATTGATTGATCTTCCATTTATCCTCTTTCTCGGGGTATTTTTGTAATTACTAGCTCTGATACCATTTTCGGGGGCGGATCTTTTACGATTATTTGGTCATTTGTCTCTTGAATTTTTTGGTGTATTTGTTGTATCAATGATACTATTTCTATTTGGTTTTGTATAATAGCTTCAATTTTCTTGTTCTATTATTTCTTGTGTTTGTACTATTGATTCTAGATGTTGAGTCGGGTTTGTTAATGTTGTCATAATTTCGAACTAAATAGGTAGATAATGTAGATAATTGCTTTGTTGAATTTCATCTAACTGCCTTGTTTGATTATTGGGTTCTGTTATTCTTAATGGTCGTTCTATATAAAGAGGTCTTTGATGTCTTAATGACAGAGATCTTAGCAAAGGAGTATTATTTGATGATGATTCTGAAAAAGAATGTCTTCTTTCAATTAATGGAATTGCTGGTTCAAAGGGTTGTTGTATTGCTGGAAGTGGTTGTAATTTTGGTTGAATTTTAATTCCTACTTTAGCAACTTCTTGAAATAATTGATCTAGATAGATTTGTTCTGTATGTTTGAAATCAATACTATGATGTGAGTTGGTTAATGCATAACTAATTTGATAAGTTAATGAAAAGGGATATTGTCCGGGAGTCATTAAATTAGTTCTATAAAATTTATATGCAATTGTGATAGCTTTATCCAATTCAGAAGAAATTAAGGGAATACCTAATTTTAAACGAGTGTTAAATTTGATTTTTCCATATTGTAAATTTCCATTCATCATTCCTAAAATTTGATCATTTAGATTATTCATTCTTTCATCTAAAATTGCCATTCTAATAGAGTATCAATTCCTTGTTGAAAAGTGGATTTTAATAATATTTGTATGGTAGATAATTGAATATATCCAATTTTCTTTCGTTTTGATTTCGGTAACAATTGTAATTGTCTATGAATTTGTTCGGGATTAATTAAACTAATTCTTAAATTGCTATGACATTGATCAATTCGAATAGGATTTTGTCTATTAAAGATTTGTTTTATTGTTGATTTGTGAATGTCTTGACCTTTCTTTAAATCTAATTGAGCTTTAGCAATTTGATTCTTTTTATCTTGAGTTATTAAGGTAGAAACTTGAAAAGTTCCTAAGGATTCAGTTAATTCTAAATTGTCTACATCGAGGATGGTAGAAGTTTGAGAAGTCATAATGTATTGGGATGATATGGGTGATAACAATGATGATCAGTTTCAATTTGTTCTAATTGTGTTAATTGTTCTATATATTGTTGATGTAATCTTTGTACTACAGATAAATGTTCTTCATAAGGTCGTCTGCCGAGACGATTGATTCCTAGAAATATAAGACTATCAATACGATTTTCATTGTATTGTATATGATCTTTATAATGATTTATAGCTTGTTGTGTGTAGCGAATTCTATCTTGTAAATCTAAACAAATGGGCCAGTTCATTTAAAAATCTTCAGGGAAATTACTACAATCGACATTGTCTAAATCATAGTTTATATCTTCGCTCATATTGTCATAATCAAGATGGTGATTTCTATATCTTCTATTTCCGTATCTGAAGGAAATAATTGTGATAGTGATTCGAACAATATAATTGTTGTTGTAATTCAAGATCTAAATTTCTTGAAATTTGTTCTAAGAAAATATCTTGTTGTATCTGTTAATCTTTCTATTTCATTTTCGCCTTCTAATAATTCAAAAGTTTCGATTCTTCCTCGATGGAGGTGAGAAATCAAAATTATATCTCTATCATCGAGTCGTATAAGATATCCGACACAGTATTGAGACCTAATATAGTTCTATATAAATAATTAAGAGTAATATCTAGATGATGATGACTAATTTCAAAATATTGACAAATTATTTCATGAGGAATAAATAATCGACTTGCAATTATAAAGAAAAGTAAAGGTCGTGCTTGAAATAAAGTAAAGCATAAACATGTATTTGATTAATAATGACAGTAAACAATAATTAATAAAATAAGATAAATGAAATGTCATGTTGATGGAATGCTTTAATCAATAAGTAAATCCATTTCTTGTTCAAGTTCATATCTATCGATTTAATCGAATTATAAATATATAATGTTTGATCTAATAAAACTCTTGCATTTATTAAGAGTTGAAAACATTGATTTTCTTTTTCCATTTTGATATGTTCATGATATAATTCAATAAACTTTCTTTGTTCGGTTTGATTTCTTTATAAAAACGAATTCTTTGTATAAGTGATCGGCGATGATCAAAATAATTCATTTTATTTAAATGATAAGAAGAGATAATTTGATACATAATATTTATGCTCTGCAATACAATCTAAAATACAATAATCTAAAAGCGAATTAAATCGGTGATTCTTCAATCATTTGCTTTTAAGAGAAAGAATTGCTTGTTCTTCATTATAAAGAGGGTGATCTGGAGAATTCTTAAAACGGGATCGGTGTAAATATCATTTGCTTTCTTGTTTCTTGCAATGGTTTTAATCTTAAGTTCTTCAGATTCTCTTCTTTGATTATCTAGTGCTTTGATTCGTTGCTTCAACATACGTTTGATGTGAAAATAAGCCATTCGAAAATCAAAATCTTGTAAGTCGTGAAAAGATTTTAAAAGAAGGATAAGAAATTGAATAATTTTGAGAATGCTAATGATTGTATAATGAAGATTGCATGAATGATTGCAAAATGAATAAAATAATAAGATATATAATTTGACAAAATATATGCATGATCTTAGTCAAACTACGATGAAGATAAATTTGAAATTATTGGAGAAGAAATATATAAAGAATTTTTGGTAAGGATATTATATTTCATCAAGCAGATATACTAAAAGAAAAACGCTTAAAAGCATTAAGACATTTAAACAATTTAATGATATGTGATATTTCTTGTTGTATCTGTGTTAATCTTTCTATTTCATTTTCGTCTTCTAATAATTCAAAAGTTTCTGATTCTTCCTCAGATGGAGGTGAGAAATCAAAAATTATATCTCTATCATCGAGTCGTATAAGATATCCGACACGAGTATTGAGACCTAATATAGTTCTATATAAATAATTAAGAGTAATATCTAGATGATGACAGCTAATTTCAAAATATTGACAAATTATTTCATGAGGAATAAATAATCGACTTGCAATTATAAAGAAAAGTAAAGGCTGTGCTTGAAATAAAGTAAAAGCATAAACATGTATTTGATTAATAATGACAGGTAAACAATAATTAATAAAATAAGATAAATGAAATGTCATGTTGATGGAATGCTTTAATCAATAAGTAAATCCATTTCTTGTTCAAGTTCATATCTATCGATTTAATCGAATTATAAATATATAATGTTTGATCTAATAAAACTCTTGCATTTATTAAGAGTTGAAAACATTGATTTTCTTTTGCCATTTTGATATGTTCATGATATAATTCAATAAACTTTCTTTGTTCAGTTTGATTTCTTTATAAAACGAATTCTTTGTATAAGTGATCTACGATGATCAAAATAATTCATTTTATTTAAATGATAAGAAGAGATAATTTGGATACATAATATTTATGCTTCGCAATACAATCTAAAATACAATAATCTAAAAAGCGAATTAAATCATTGATTCTTCAATCATTTGCTTTGCAAGAGAAAGAATTGCTTGTTCTTCATTATAAAGAGGGTGATCTGGAGAATTCTTAAACGGGATCAAGTGTAAATATCATTTGCTTTCTTGTTTCTTGCAATGGTTTTAATCTTAAGTTCTTCGTATTCTGCTTGCTGATTATCTAGTGCTTTGATTCGTTGCTTCAACATACGTTTGATGTGAAAATAAGCCATTCTGAAAATCAAAATCTTGTAAGTCGTGAAAAGATTTTAAAAAGAAGGATAAGAAATTGAATAATTTTGAGAATGCTAATGATTGTATAACAGAAGATTGCATGAATGATTGCAAAAATGAATAAAATAATAAGATATATAATTTGACAAAATATATGCATGATCTTAGTCAAACTACAGATGAAGATAAATTTGAAATTATTGGAGAAGAAATATATAAAGAATTTTTTGGTAAGGATATTATATTTCATCAAGCAGATATACTAAAAGAAAAACGCTTAAAAGCATTAAGACATTTAAACAATTTAATGATATGTGATATTTCTTGTTGTATCTGTGTTAATCTTTCTATTTCATTTTCGTCTTCTAATAATTCAAAAGTTTCTGATTCTTCCTCAGATGGAGGTGAGAAATCAAAAATTATATCTCTATCATCGAGTCGTATAAGATATCCGACACAGTATTGAGACCTAATATAGTTCTATATAAATAATTAAGAGTAATATCTAGATGATGATGACTAATTTCAAAATATTGACAAATTATTTCATGAGGAATAAATAATCGACTTGCAATTATAAAGAAAAGTAAAGGTCATGCTTGAAATAAAGTAAAAGCATAAACATGTATTTGATTAATAATGACAGTAAACAATAATTAATAAAATAAGATAAATGAAATGTCATGTTGATGGAATGCTTTAATCAATAAGTAAATCCATTTCTTGTTCAAGTTCATATCTATCGATTTAATCGAATTATAAATATATAATGTTTGATCTAATAAAACTCTTGCATTTATTAAGAGTTGAAAACATTGATTTTCTTTTGCCATTTTGATATGTTCATGATATAATTCAATAAACTTTCTTTGTTGTTTCGATTTCTTTATAAAACGAATTCTTTGTATAAGTGATCGGCGATGATCAAAATAATTCATTTTATTTAAATGATAAGAAGAGATAATTTGGATACATAATATTTATGCTCGCAATACAATCTAAAATACAATAATCTAAAAGCTTAATTAAATCGGTGATTCTTCAATCATTTGCTTTGCAGAGAAAGAATTGCTTGTTCTTCATTATAAAGAGGGTGATCGGAGAATTCTTAAACGGGATCGGTGTAAATATCATTTGCTTTCTTGTTTCTTGCAATGGTTTTAATCTTAAGTTCTTCGATTATTCGCTTTGATTATCTAGTGCTTTGATTCGTTGTTTCAACATACGCTTGATGTGAAAATAAGCCATTCGAAAATCAAAATCTTGTAAGTCGTGAAAAGATTTTAAAAAGAAGGATAAGAAATTGAATAATTTTGAGAATGCTAATGATTGTATAACAGAAGATTGCATGAATGATTGCAAAAATGAATAAAATAATAAGATATATAATTTGATAAAATATATGCATGATTTGTATGCTTGAATTAATCGAAGGGTGACAAGAAGTTAACCATAATCACTCTAACCTGTTCTTCCTGGCTCGCTTGAACGTCACACTGGACTTAAGTGCGAAGAGAGAAGATAGAGAGAGTAATGTATGGAAAGCTTGTTGTGTGTAGCGAATTCTATCTTGTAAATCTAAACAAATGGGACAGTTCATTTAAAAATCTTCAGGGAAATTACTACAATCGACATTGTCTAAATCATAGTTTATATCTTCGTCTATATTGTCATAATCAGTACTGGTGATTTCTATATCTTCTATTTCCGTATCTGAAGGAAATAATTGTGATAGTGATTCGAACAATATAATTGTTGTTGTAATTCAAGATCTAAATTTCTTGAAATTTGTTCTAAGAAAATATCTTGTTGTATCTGTGTTAATCTTTCTATTTCATCATTATCCATAAAAAGTTCTTGATCTTGATCGATTCATATCCTAAGATTATTTCATCTTTATGTTCATTTGAAAATACGGACCAATATATTCTTCTTTTCGAGAGGGTAAGATGTAATTTCGTATGAGATCGATTACTTCATGTAATTGTACTTGAATATTCTTTTCAACTTGTTCGATTGATTGATCTTCCATTTATCCTCTTTCTCGGGGTATTTTTGTAATTACTAGCTCTGATACCATTTTCGGGGGCGGATCTTTTACGATTATTTGGTCATTTGTCTCTTGAATTTTTTGCTGTATTTGTTGTATCAATGATACTATTTCTATTTGGGTTTGTATAATAGCTTCAATTTTCTGTTCTATTATTTCTTGTGTTTGTACTATTGATTCTAGATGTTGAGTCGGTTTGTTAATGTTGTCATAATTTCGAACTAAATAGGTAGATAATGTAGATAATTCTTGTTGAATTTCATCTAACTGTCTTGTTTGATTATCGGGTTCTGTTATTCTTAATGTTCGCTCTATATAAAGAGGTCTTTGATGTCTTAATGATGAGATCTTAGCAAAGGAGTATTATTTGATGATGATTCGAAAAGAATGTCTTCTTTCAATTAATGGAATTCTTTGGTTCAAAGGGTTGTTGTATTGTTTGGAAGTGGTTGTAATTTTGGTTGAATTTTAATTCCTACTTTAGCAACTTCTTGAAATAATTGATCTAGATAGATTTGTTCTGTATGTTTGAAATCAATACTATGATGTGAGTTGGTTAATGCATAACTAATTTGATAAGTTAATGAAAAGGGATATTGTCCGGGAGTCATTAAATTAGTTCTATAAAATTTATATGCAATTGTGATAGCTTTATCCAATTCAGAAGAAATTAAGGAATACCTAATTTTAAGCGAGTG
This sequence comes from Erythroxylum novogranatense, assembly GCA_029891385.1. Classification (NCBI taxonomy): domain Eukaryota; kingdom Viridiplantae; phylum Streptophyta; class Magnoliopsida; order Malpighiales; family Erythroxylaceae; genus Erythroxylum; species Erythroxylum novogranatense. The sequence continues at coordinate 63,561,881 of CM057233.1, forward strand.
TTAAATTTGATTTTTCCATATTGTAAATTTCCATTCATCATTCCTAAAATTTGATCATTTAGATTATTCATTCTTTCATCTAAAATTGCCATTCTAATAGAGTATCAATTCCTTGTTGAAAAGTGGATTTTAATAATATTTGTATGGTAGATAATTGAATATATCCAATTTTCTTTCGTTTTGATTCGGTAACAATTGTAATTGTCTATGAATTTGTTCGGATTAATTAAACTAATTCTTAAATTGCCATGACATTGATCAATTCGAATAGGTTGTTCTTGAATAATCTTTCCATAATAAATAAGATTTTGTCTATTAAAGATTTGTTTTATTGTTGATTTGTGAATGTCTTGACCTTTCTTTAAATCTAATTGAGCTTTAGCAATTTGATTCTTTTATCTTGAGTTATTAAGGTAGAAACTTGAAAAGTTCCTAAGGATTCGATTAATTCTAAATTGTCTACATCGAGGATGGTAGAAGTTTGAGAAGTCATAATGTATTGGGATGATATGGGTGATAACAATGATGATCAGTTTCAATTTGTTCTAATTGTGTTAATTGTTCTATATATTGTTGATGTAATCTTTGTACTACAGATAAATGTTCTTCATAAGGTCGTCTGCCGAGACGATTGATTCCTAGAAATATAAGACTATCAATACGATTTTCATTGTATTGTATATGATCTTTATAATGATTTATAGCTTGTTGTGTGTAGCGAATTCTATCTTGTAAATCTAAACAAATGGGACAGTTCATTTAAAAATCTTCAGGGAAATTACTACAATCGACATTGTCTAAATCATAGTTTATATCTTCGTCTATAGTTTGACTAAGATAATGAGGTGTATTTTGTAAAGCTTGTGCATTATCTCTTAGAAATTCTTGTACTATTCCTGAAGTTTTATATATAACAAAATAATAGAGAGAATCTTTTGTTGCAGATTTATTGCCAAAAGGTTTTTCGACTTGTAATAATAATAATATTTTGGAAAACCATTCTTGAAAGATTTCTTCAGCATTTGTTGTACAGTCTAGATTTAATATATTGTCAGTTGTTAATTTGGAAATTTTCGGTTTATATTCATCTGGATATTTTCGGATTTTTGTACCTTTATAATAATATCCTTGTTGATGTAAAAAATCATCTTTGTCATTTTTCCAAGTATAACTTGATGGTTGAAATGTTGTTTTTCGTTTATCTCCTAATTTCTCTTTTAATTTTAATTCTTGAGTGTTACTACTTTCGGGTTTTTCATCATTATCCATAAAATGTTGATAAATACTTGGTGCTTGTTTTAATCCAAAGGGTAGTACATTCCATTGATAATGTTTTTGGGGTGGACAAGTGAATGCTGTTAATGCTTTTGTATTATCATGTAATCGTAATTGCCAATATCCTGATTTTGCATCTAATGTTGTAAACCAAATATGACCTTTTAGTTTATTAATAATATAATCTTTTCGTGGTAATTTATAAGCATCTCCAATAGTTGCTTCATTAAGTTTTCTGTAATTTATAACCATTCTTCGTTTTCCTCGTTTCTTTTCGGCTGAATTATTGACATAAAAAGCTGGTGCAGAGTGTTTACTAGTACTGTCTTGTATTGTGGTCGAAGTGTTGGATGCTGAAATTCTTGGAAAGACTTTTCAGCTTCTGCTTTAGTAGAAAAACTCTTATGAATAACACTGCTTTTGCCTGTAATATGAATTGCTGCCTTATGCCACTGATCATAAAGACCAGCAAAAGGACCATTATATATCACATAGTGCTTGGATTCTTGATTATCAGCCACCTTTTGAGGTACTGATGAGGAAGTTATTGATGATGAAGTACTTATATATGGTTTCACAGGAAGTGAAACTGGTGCTTTTGATACTTGTATTTCAGGGACCTTGGAAGGTGCAACCTGAATAGCTTCTTGTATTACCTGAACAGATGCTTTTGGAATTTGAGTAGTTATAGTAGCAACAGGATTGATCACGGATGTCGATGTTGATGCTTTAGAACTTTGCTCCTTTGGTTTTAAAACCGAGTGTATACGCTTTAATTGCTCAAGTTCACTAGTAATTTGTTCTTGCTTTACCGAATATTCATACTTTGAAGATGTAATTCGTGAGTTCTTCCTTTAATTCAATTGTACTTTCGATTTGAACGATTAATGCTTCCATTCTCTTGTTAATATATCTGCAAGAAAATTGTTAGCAGATTTAATGTAATGAATATGAAATTGATACTGACCTAGCTCTAATTGCCATCTGATCAGTCGTCCTTGATTATAATTGGTACGTGATGAATCTGATCAAGATCAAGAACTTTTTATGGATAATGATGAAATAGAAAGATTAACACAGATACAACAAGATATTTTCTTAGAACAAATTTCAAGAAATTTAGATACTGAATTACAACAACAATTATATTGTTCAGAATCACTATCACAATTATTTCCTTCAGATACGGAAATAGAAGATATAGAAATCACCAGTACTGATTATGACAATATAGACGAAGATATAAACTATGATTTAGACAATGTCGATTGTAGTAATTTCCCTGAAGATTTTTAAATGAACTGTCCCATTTGTTTAGATTTACAAGATAGAATTCGCTACACACAACAAGCTTTCCATACATTACTCTCTCTATCTTCTCTCTTCGCACTTAAGTCCAGTGTGACGTTCAGCGAGCCAGGAAGAACAAAGTTAGAGTGATTATGGTTAACTTCTGTCACCCTTCGATTAATTCAAGCATACAAATCATGCATATATTTTATCAAATTATATATCTTATTATTTTATTCATTTTGTAATCATTCATGCAATCTTCATTATACAATCATTAGCATTCTCAAAATTATTCAATTTCTTATCCTTCTTTTAAAATCTTTCACGACTTACAAGATTTTGATTTTCAGAATGGCTTATTTTCACATCAAACGTATGTTGAAGCAACGAATCAAAGCACTAGATAATCAGCAAGCAGAATACGAAGAACTTAAGATTAAAACCATTGCAAGAAACAAGAAAGCAAATGATATTTACACTGATCCCCGTTTTAAGAATTCTCCAGATCACCCTCTTTATAATGAAGAACAAGCAATTCTTTCTACTGCAAAGCAAATGATTGAAGAATCAGCCGATTTAATTCGCTTTTTAGATTATTGTATTTTAGATTGTATTGCAGAACGCAAATATTATGTATCCAAATTATCTCTTCTTATCATTTAAATAAAATGAATTATTTTGATCATCGCCGATCACTTATACAAAGAATTCGTTTTTATAAAGAAATCGAAACTGAACAAAGAAAGTTTATTGAATTATATCATGAACATATAAAAATGGCAAAAGAAAATCAATGTTTTCAACTCTTAATAAATGCAAGAGTTTTATTAGATCAAACATTATATATTTATAATTCAGTTAAATCTGATAGATATGAACTTGAACAAGAAATGGATTTACTTATTGATTAAAGCATTCCATCAACATGACATTTCATTTATCTTATTTTATTAATTATTGTTTACCTGTCATTATTAATCAAATACATGTTTATGCTTTTACTTTATTTCAAGCACAGCCTTTACTTTTCTTTATAATTGCAAGTCGATTATTTATTCCTCATGAAATAATTTGTCAATATTTTGAAATTAGCTGTCATCATCTAGATATTACTCTTAATTATTTATATAGAACTATATTAGGTCTCAATACTCGTGTCGGATATCTTATACGACTCGATGATAGAGATATAATTTTTGATTTCTCACCTCCATCTGAGGAAGAATCAGAAACTTTTGAATTATTAGAAGACGAAAATGAAATAGAAGATAATCAAGAATCCAAGCACTATGTGATATATAATGGTCCTTTTGCTGGTCTTTATGATCAGTGGCATAAGGCAGCAATTCATATTACAGGCAAAAGCAGTGTTATTCATAAGAGTTTTTCTACTAAAGCAGAAGCTGAAAAGTCTTTCCAAGAATTTCAGCATCCAACACTTCGACCACAATACAAGACAGTACTACAAACTCCAGCACCACCAATATCCTGATTTTGCATCTAATGTTGTAAACCAAATATGACCTTTTAGTTTATTAATAATATAATCTTTTCGTGGTAATTTATAAGCATCTCCAATAGTTGCTTCATTAAGTTTTCTGTAATTTATAACCATTCTTCGTTTTCCTCGTTTCTTTTCGGCTGAATTATTGACATAAAAAGCTGGTGCAGAGTGTTTACTAGTACTGTCTTGTATTGTGGTCGAAGTGTTGGATGTTTTTTAACCTGACTCAACATCTAGAATCAATAGTACAAACACAAGAAATAATAGAACAGAAAATTGAAGCTATTATACAAACCCAAATAGAAATAGTATCATTGATACAACAAATACAGCAAAAAATTCAAGAGACAAATGACCAAATAATCGTAAAAGATCCGCCCCCGAAAATGGGATAGCTGCTGTAGACTTTAATATATATTTCTCGTTCACGTGCAAAACGATCCTTGAATTGCTTGATAGCATGGACTAAACCGGATGGGAAGTCCGCTAATAACTTCATATCTTGTAGATAAATGGTGTCAGCTAATCCACTCTGAAATAATAAATAAGTTGTTAATGGTTCTGCTCCAGGGAAGATGACTGCTTTGGGACCATACTTGCCACGATTCTGAGGGTAGTATTGAAATTGCTTCATTTCTTCAGTCCAATGATTGAGTGCTTGGAAACAATCCATAAACATGTCAGAAGTGAGAACCTTTGATTCTTCATGAAGTGCTTTAGCAGGAACGACATGAATTCGTTCCATGTCAATTGCTTTGCCCAATGTAGTTAACTTGGACATTGGTGGTGCTGGAGTTTGTAGTACTGTCTTGTATTGTGGTCGAAGTGTTGGATGCTGAACATATAAATTATGAAGTAACTGGATTTGTAATTTCTTTCTTGATATTGACTTCCTGAAGAGGATCCTTTAGTTTAATTTCAATAATTTCTGTATTATGATTTTTTGTAGGATCTAATGGATTTTCACTACATACTTGATCTAATAAGGTATTGACTTCAGTTTGTATGGTTTTATTATTCAATAGGTAAAATTGTAACATATGAAGTTTCTCATTGACTATCTTTAATTGTTGATAATAAGATGTATGATAAATAGGGATTCGTAAAATAACGGATTTCTGGTGATTCTTAATATAAGGGGTTCGCAAAGTTATGTAATGTAAATATTGACAAAAAGGGTTATATAATTTGAGAAAATTATTTCCAAGTATTAACGGTAATCCTGATTCTTTTTGATATATTGATGGGATTATAAAAGTGTAGTTTTCAATAATAATAGTGTTATAATAACTTACATACCAGATGGAATTAAAACTTCCATCAGCGATTTTTACTTGTAATGGTTTATGTAATTTTTTCCATTTTAAATCTAATTGTTTTGCTGCTATACAGATAGTTGCTCCTGTATCTATATAGGCATGTACTTTAGTATTCGTTTTCTGAACTAGTACTTGAATAAATGTTGAATTGGAATTCGGAGTTTGATTCAGAGTTTTGGTTATCGATTCATTAGAAAGATTCATAAATGTAGAGATGTATCGTATTATAATCGATTCAATTGGTTCTAATTGATGTTCTAAGGCTGAATGTAAAATTTGTACTTTATTATTATATGATTTTCTTTCTTTTAGGACATTCATTTGCATAATGACCTTCTTCTTTACAAATCCAATAATTCCATTTTACGAATCCTATTTATCATACATCTTATTATCAACAATTAAAGATAGTCAATGAGAAACTTCATATGTTACAATTTTACCTATTGAATAATACAACCATACAAACTGAAGTCAATACCTTATTAGATCAAGTATGTAGTGAAAATCCATTAGATCCTACAAAAAATCATAATACAGAAATTATTGAAATTAAACTAAAGGATCCTCTTCAGGAAGTCAATATCATAAAAAACATTACTATAAATTACCTAGAGTCGAACAAGAAATGTATATTAACATTTTTATTCAAAAATTACCATATCCTTTTAATCTAAAAGTTCAACAACAATTCTATGAACGAATAGAAAATCATACAATAGCTCATAATTTAGGTGGAGCAATATTAGTCGCAAGAGACTTATTAGTTGATTATTGTATAGAAGCTCAGTTAAAACGAACATTAAAACATAAGAATTTAAAACTATGTTGCAATCAAAATGCTGACGTACCTCAGCAATATGGATGTCTAAAAAATTACTCAAATTATAAAAAGAAAAAGAAAATATTTAATCCAAGATATAAGAAACATTATTCACGAAAGTTTCGATGGAAAAAATATAAACCACAACGTTATCAACCAAAAACTTATCCCAAATATTTTCGTAGATATAAATTTAATCCCAAATATAAAAACAGAAAACAATTTTGCCCTAAAAAGAAAAAAGATTGTAAATGTTGGATCTGTAAAGAAGAAGGTCATTATGCAAATGAATGTCCTAAAAAGAAAGAAAAATCATATAATAATAAAGTACAAATTTTACATTCAGCCTTAGAACATCAATTAGAACCAATTGAATCAGATTATAATACAGATACATCTCTCTACATTTATGAATCTTTCTCTAATGAATCAGATAACCAAAACTCTGAATCAAACTCCGAATTCCAATTCAACATTTATTCAAGTACTAGTTCAGAAAACGAATACTAAAGTACATGCCTATATAGATACAGGAGCAACTATCTGTATAGCAGCAAAACAATTAGATTTAAAATGGAAAAAATTACATAAACCATTACAAGTAAAAATCGCTGATGGAAGTTTTAATTCCATCTGGTATGTAAGTTATTATAACACTATTATTATTGAAAACTACACTTTTATAATCCCATCAATATATCAAAAAGAATCAGGATTACCGTTAATACTTGGAAATAATTGTTCTATATATTGTTGATGTAATCTTTGTACTACAGATAAATGTTCTTCATAAGGTCGTTTGCCGAGACGATTGATTCCTAGAAATATAAGACTATCAATACGATTTTCATTGTATTGTATATGATCTTTATAATGATTTATAGCTTGTTGTGTGTAGCGAATTCTATCTTGTAAATCTAAACAAATGGGACAGTTCATTTAAAAATCTTCAGGGAAATTACTACAATCGACATTGTCTAAATCATAGTTTATATCTTCGTCTATATTGTCATAATCAGTACTGGTGATTTCTATATCTTCTATTTCCGTATCTGAAGGAAATAATTGTGATAGTGATTCTGAACAATATAATTGTTGTTGTCATTCAGTATCTAAATTTCTTGAAATTTGTTCTAAGAAAATATCTTGATGAAATTCAACAGCAATTATCTACATTATCTACCTATTTAGTTCAGAAATTATGACAACATTAACAAACCTGACTCAACATCTAGAATCAATAGTACAAACACAAGAAATAATAGAACAGAAAATTGAAGCTATTATACAAACCCAAATAGAAATAGTATCATTGATACAACAAATACAGCAAAAAATTCAAGAGACAAATGACCAAATAATCGTAAAAGATCCACCCCCGAAAATGGTATCAGAGCTAGTAATTACAAAAATACCCCGAGAAAGAGGATAAATGGAAGATCAATCAATCGAACAAGTTGAAAAGAATTCTTTCGTTTTGATTCTGGTAACAATTGTAATTGTCTATGAATTTGTTCGGGATTAATTAAACTAATTCTTAAATTGCCATGACATTGATCAATTCGAATAGGTTGTTCTTGAATAATCTTTCCATAATAAATAAGATTTTGTCTATTAAAGATTTGTTTTATTGTTGATTTGTGAATGTCTTGACCTTTCTTTAAATCTAATTGAGCTTTAGCAATTTGATTCTTTTTATCTTGAGTTATTAAGGTAGAAACTTGAAAAGTTCCTAAGGATTCAGTTAATTCTAAATTGTCTACATCGAGGATGGTAGAAGTTTGAGAAGTCATAATGTATTGGGATGATATGGGTGATAACAATGATGATCAGTTTCAATTTGTTCTAATTGTGTTATCTGCAAGAAAATTGTTAGCAGATTTAATGTAATGAATATGAAATTGATACTGACCTAGCTCTAATTGCCATCTGATCAGTCGTCCTTGATTATAATTGGTACGTGATGAAAGCTGATATCTTGTAAATCCACATAAGTATTGAGAATCTGTATGAATTGTAAATTTTATTGGGAGTAGATCTATTCGCCATTTTCTCAAAGTTTTGAGACAGGCTAATGCTTCTTTTTCATGAATAGGATAATTTAATTCCGTAGAATTAAATGTTCCATTTATATATTTGCAAAGTTGGTATTTCTTCTGAGTAGGGGGTTTGGCTAAAAGACAACCTGCCCATACATCATTGCTTGCATCTATTTGAACTAATAATTCATCATTTTGTTGATAATTATAAAGTTTGGGAAGATTTTTACAAAGAAGTTTTAATCTTTGTACGGCTGTAGTATCTGAAGTAGTCCATTGCCATTGTAGATTGCTGCTACATTTTTTCTGTAAAATTGTTCTTTCTTTTGCTAATTCTTTTAGAAATCCTTGATCTGATATATAGTTTAATAAACCTAAGAATTGTTGAACATGTTTTCGATTTGTGAGTTGATCAGGAAATTCTTGTAATTTCTGTAAATATTAGGTTGTAATTGTAAATAACCATGATGATTAAATTGAATACCTAAATATTCAATTGTTTGTTAGGCTATTTTGCTTTTCGTTTGCTTAATATTAATCCTTTGTCTTTACATCTTTGTAAGACAATTTTAACTTTCTTCAAATGATCTAATTTATCTTGATTTGAATAAATAATAATATCATCTATATACACAAAAGTATATTCTTCTAAACCAATAAGATTGTTATCCATAAAACGTTGATAAATACTTGGTGCTTGTTTTAATCCAAAGGGTAGTACATTCCATTGATAATGTTTTTGGGGTGACAAGTGAATCTTTGTTAATGCTTTTGTATTATCATGTAATCGTAATTGCCAATATCCTGATTTTGCATCTAATGTTGTAAACCAAATATGACCTTTTAGTTTATTAATAATATAATCTTTTCGTGGTAATTTATAAGCATCTCCAATAGTTGCTTCATTAAGTTTTCTGTAATTTATAACCATTCTTCGTTTTCCTCGTTTCTTTTCGGCTGAATTATTGACATAAAAAGCTGGTGCAGAGTGTTTACTAGTACTGGGTGTAATTAATCCTTTTTCAAGTAATTCTTGAGAATCACTATCACAATTATTTCCTTCAGATACGGAAATAGAAGATATAGAAATCACCAGTACTGATTATGACAATATAGACGAAGATATAAACTATGATTTAGACAATGTCGATTGTAGTAATTTCCCTGAAGATTTTTAAATGAACTGTCCCATTTGTTTAGATTTACAAGATAGAATTCGCTACACACAACAAGCTATAAATCATTATAAAGATCATATACAATACAATGAAAATCGTATTGATAGTCTTATATTTTAGGAATCAATCGTCTCGTGACGACCTTATGAAGAACATTTATCGTAGTACAAAGATTACATCAACAATATATAGAACAATTAACACAATTAGAACAAATTGAAATCGATCATCATTGTTATCACCCATATCATCCCAATACATTATGACTTCTCAAACTTCTACCATCCTCGATGTAGACAATTTAGAATTAATCAATCCTTAGGAACTTTTCAAGTTTCTACCTTAATAACTCAAGATAAAAGAATCAAATTGCTAAAGCTCAATTAGATTTAAAGAAAGGTCAAGACATTCACAAATCAACAATAAAACAAATCTTTAATAGACAAAATCTTATTTATTATGGAAAGATTATTCAAGAACAACCTATTGAATTGATCAATGTCATGGCAATTTAAGAATTAGTTTAATTAATCCCGAACAAATTCATAGACAATTACAATTGTTACCGAATCAAAACGAAAGAAAATTGGATATATTCAATTATCTACCATACAAATATTATTAAAATCCACTTTTCAACAAGGAATTGATACTCTATTAGAATGGCAATTTTAGATGAAAGAATGAATAATCTAAATGATCAAATTTTAGGAATGATGAATGGAAATTTACAATATGGAAAATCAAATTTAACACTCGTTTAAAATTAGGTATTCCTTAATTTCTTCGAATTGGATAAAGCTATCACAATTGCATATAAATTTTATAGAACTAATTTAATGACTCAGGACAATATCCCTTTTCATTAACTTATCAAATTAGTTATGCATTAACCAACTCACATCATAGTATTGATTTCAAACATACGAACAAATCTATCTAGATCAATTATTTCAAGAAGTTGCTAAAGTAGGAATTAAAATTCAACCAAAATTACAACCACTTCCAAAGAATACAACAACCCTTTGAACCAAGAATTCCATTAATTGAAAGAAGACATTCTTTTCGAATCATCATCAAATAATACTCCTTTGCTAAGATCTCATCATTAAGACATCAAAGACCTCTTTATATAGAACGACCATTAAGAATAACAGAACCCAATAATCAAACAAGGCAGTTAGATGAAATTCAAAACAATTATCTACATTATCTACCTATTTAGTTCGAAATTATGACAACATTAACAAACCCGACTCAACATCTAGAATCAATAGTACAAACACAAGAAATAATAGAACAGAAAATTGAAGCTATTATACAAACCCAAATAGAAATAGTATCATTGATACAACAAATACAGCAAAAAATTCAAGAGACAAATGACCAAATAATCGTAAAGGATCCGCCCCCGAAAATGGTATCAAGAAATGTATATTGTTTTCCTTTTCTTTTCCTTTTTCATTACATATTCCTAAAATATCTTTAATTAATTTAATTATAACTATTTAGTACATTAAAATATAATTTCATGTAATTAAACTATTATCAATTCGTTTAAAATAAATAATTAATTGATTTACTAAAATGCGATACTAGATTGATAATGGCAATTGGAATATAATAAATTAAATGATTTATTAAATTATACTTTATTTATAAATTAATGATTAATCATTAACTATTCATCTAATTCAGATACAATTAATAATATATTAGATTAACATGTTATTAATCAATGGATATATAGATGTAGGCAAGTAGTCACGCCTGTGACTTAATATTCAAAGGTTTGACTGCTATGCACGGTTGTGGCGTGCATGTTTTTTCTTTAGGAGTAATTAATACTTGTATAATTTGACAACATTTTATTAAATAAATAATTAATTAAGGATTGATTTACTAAAATATAATAATCTATTCATTCATTAATTAAATATAATTAGCGCTTATATTTTCATTTTATTAAATATAATATATAATTAATTGGCTAAATATAACATATTATTGTCAAAGAAATTTTCTTATTATAGAGTCACAGGCATGACTAAAGTTTCACGCTTGTGAAAATAACTATTTTAACTCCTTAATTAAATATAATATAATTCAAAATTATCAATATATAATTAAATAATTGATTTATTCAAATCTTATTAACAAATTAATTAATTAACAATTTTTAATGCGTCTGAAATATTTTTCCCTTTTAATTACATATTCTTAAAATATCTCTAATTAATTTAATTATAACTATTAGTAAATTAAAATATATTTTCATGTAATCAAAATATAATATATTAATTGATTTATCAAAATGTGATACTTGATTAATAATGGTAATTACAAGATATTAAATTAAAAGATTTATTAAATTTTAATTTATTTATAAATTAATTATGAGTCATTATTATTAATCTTATTCAGTTGTAATTAATAATGGTTAATATATTATTAATTGATTGATGTATATATGTAGGTAAGTCGTGGTGTAACTTAATATTCACATGCATGGTTGCAATGCACATTTCTGACGTGCATGTTCTTTTCTTTTACGAGCAATTAACTCTTATTTAATTTTGTAACCTTTTTAATAAATAAATAAATAAATATTGATTTATTAAAATATAATTGATCTATTAATTAATTAATTAAATAGAATTAGTGTTTATATTTTCATTTATATTAAATATAATATATAAAAATTAATTGTCTAATTATAATATATTATTGATTAATAAAAATTAATTAATTGATTAATTACTTAAAATAAAATAACATATTATTATTATAGGAACCACAGGAGTGACTTAAGTTCGTTATTGATTAATAACAAAATAATTGATTGATTATTTCATTAAAATAAAAAGAAATGATATTATTATAGAAGTCACAGGCATGACTTAAGTGTCATGCCGTTGAAAAGATCTATTTTAATTCCTTAATTCAATTAAATTTATTAAAACATATTTCACAATAATTTATATATAATTAAATAATTGATTATTAATATATTAATTAATTATTAATTATTAGCATGTTGTTATTACTTAGGTTTTATTAATGCGTCTGAAATATTTTTCCTTTCTTAATTACATATTCTTCAAATATCTTTAATTAATTTAATTATAACTATTTAGTATATTAAATTATAATTTCATGTAATTAAAATATTGTCAATTAGTTAAAATATAATTAATTAATTTATTTACAAAAAATGTTACTTGATTAATAATGGTAATTGGAATATAATAAATTAAATGATTTAATAAATTATACTTTATTTACTAATTAATTGTTAATCATTAACTATTCATCTAATTGAGTGTTAATTAATAATGATTAATGCATTATTAATCAATGGATGTATATATATAGGCAAGTAGTCACACTTGTGACTTAATATTAAAAGGTATAAGCGCCAAGCACGATTGTGACGTGCATGTTTTTCTTTTACAAGCAATTAATACCTATATAATTTTGTAACATTTTATTAAATAAATAAATAATTACGTATTGAGTTATTAAAATATAATTAATCTATTCATTCATTAATTAAAAAGAATTAGTGATTATATTTTTCATTTTATTGAATATAATATATAAAAATTAATTTACTAATTATAATATACTATTGATTAGTAACAAAATAATTAACTGATTAATTACTTAAAATAAAAATATTATTATTATAGGAGTCACAAGAGTGACTTAAGTATATTATCAATTAATAGAAAAATAATTAATTGTTTATTCATTAAAATGAAATGAAATTATAATATTATAGGAGTCACATGCATGTGTGACTTAAGTATCACGCCTATAAAAGATATATTTTAATTTTTAATTCAGTTAAATTTATTAAAATATATTTATAATAATCTATATATAATGAAATAATTGATTTATAGAAATCTTATTAATTATTAACATGTAATTATTACTTATGTTATTGTTAATGCTTTGAAATATTTTTCTTGTTTTAATTACAAATTCTGAAAATCTCTTTAATTAATTTAATTATAACTATTTAGTATATTAAAATATAATTTCATGAATTAACATATTATCAATTAGTTAAAATATAATTAATTAATTTATTTATGAAAATGTGATACTTGATTGATTAATCTGGTAATTGGAATATAATAAATTAAATGATTTATTAAATTATACATTATTTATAAATTAATTATTAATCAATAAATATATATCTAATTCAGTTATAATTAATAATGATTAATATGTTATTAATCAATTGATGTACATATGTAGGCAAGTAGTCATGTCTATGACTTAATATTCAAAGGCGTGATTGCCATGCACGGTGGTAGCATGCATTTTTTTACAACCAATTAATGCCCGTATAATTTTACAACATTTTTGTTAAATAAATAAATAACTAAGTACTAATTTATTAAAATATAATTAATCTATTCATTCATTAATTACGTAGAATTAGTGCTTACATTTTTCATTTTATTAAATATAATATATATAATTAATTGACTAAAACTAACATATTATTGTCAATAAAAATAATTAATTAGTTAGTTACTTAACTTGAAAATAAATTTTATTATTATAGAGTCACAAGCATGACTAAATTGCCACGCTTGTGAAAAGATCTATTTTAACATCTTAATTAAATAAAATTAATTAAAATATAATTCATAAATATTTAATTAAATAATTAATTTATTCAAATCTTATTAACTAATTAAATTTATTAAAATATATTTCATAATAATCTATATATAATTTAATAATTGATTATTAACTAATTAATTAATTATTAATTATTAGCATGTAATTATTACTTATGTTATTTTTAATGCGTCTGAAATATTTTTCCCTTTTATTCATAAAATATATTTAATTAATTTAATTACAACTTTTAGTAAATTAAAATATAATTTCATGCAATTAAGTTTTAATTGATTTATGAGAATGTGATACATGATTAACAATGGTAATTAGAAAATAATAAATTCAATGATTTATTAAATTGTGCTTTATTTATAAAAAATTATTAGTCACTAATCTGTTAACCTTATACAATTGTAATTAATAATGATTAATATATTATTAATTAATTGATGTATATATGTAGCTAATTAGCCATATTTGTTACTTAATATTCACAGTGGGATGTAATGCATGATTACGACGTGCATGTTATTTTCTTTTCTTGGCAATTAACTCTTATATAATTCTATAACCTTTTAATAAATAAATAAATAAATAAGTATTAATTTATTAAAATATAATTGATCTATTAATTAATTAATTAAATAGAATTAGTGCTTATATTTTCATTGTTTATTAAATATAATATATAAAAATTAATTGACTAATTATAATATATTATTGATTAATAAAAAATAATTAACTAATTAATTAATTAAAATAAAATAAAATATTATTATTATTATAGGAGCCACAAGAGTGAGTTAACTATATTATTGATTAATAACAAAATAATTAAATGATTATTTTATTAAAATAAAATAACATAATATTTTTGTAGGAGTCACAGGCGTGACTTAAGTGTGATGCTTATCAAAAGATCTATTTTAATTCCTTAATTAAATTAAATTTATTAAAATATATTTCATAATAATCTATATATAATTAAATAATTAATTATTAATTATTAGCACATAATTATTACTTATGTTATTATTAATGCGTCTGAAATATTTTTTCCTTTTTAATTATATATTCTTAAAATATCTTGAATTAATTTAATTATAACTATTAAATATAATTAGTTTATTTATTTACGTAAATGTGTTACTTGATTAATAATGGTAATTGGAATATAATAAATTAAATGATTTAATAAATTATATTTTATTTACTAATTAATTGTTCTCATTGAGTGTTAATTAATAATGATTAATATATTATTAATTAAATAGAATTAGTGATCATGTTTCTCATTTTTGTTAAAATATAATATATAAAAAAGTAATTGACTAGTTTTAATATACTATTGATTAGTAACAAAACAATTAATTGATTAATGACTTAAAATAAAATAAAATATCATTATATAATTAAATAATTGATTCATTCAAATCTTATTAACTAATTAATTAATTAATGATTATTAACATGTATTACTTATGTTATTTTAATGCGTTTGAAATATTTTCCTTTTTAATTTCATATTCTTAAAATATCTTTAATTAATTTAATTATAACTATTTAGTAAATTAAAATATGATTTCATGTAATTAAAATATAATAAATTAATTGATTTATAAAAATGTGATACTTGATCAAAAATAGTAATTATAAAATAATAAATTACATGATTTATCAAATTGTACTTCACTTATAAATTAATGACTGCAATGCACAGCTGCGACGTGCATGCTCTTTTCTTTTTACGGGCAATTAACTCTTATATAATTTTGTCACCTTTTTTAACAAATAAATAAATAAATAAGTATTGATAATTATGAATTACATATTAATAAATTTTATTTAATTAAGGAGTTAAAAAATTGATCATTTCACTGGCGTGACACTTTAGTCATGCCTGTGACTCTATAATAATAAATTTTATTTTAATTTAAGTAACTAATTAATTAATTAATTTTAATTACAATAATATACTTAAGTCACTCCTGTGACCCTATAATAATAATATTTTATTTTATTTTAAGTAATTAATCAGTTAATTATTTTGTTATTAATCAATAATATATTGTAATTAGTCAATTAATTTTATATATTATATTTAACAAAATTTTAAATATAATCACTAATTCTATTTAATTAATTAACAAATAGATCAACTATTTAATTAATTGATTTATTCAAATATTATTATCTAATTAATTAATTAATGATTATTAATAAGTAATTATTACTTATGTTATTTTAATGTGTCTAAAATATAACTAAGTTATCTTTAATGCTAATATTAATGTTATTTTAATACGTAAATATTGTTAAAATATCTTTAATTAATTTAATTATAACTATTTCATGTAATTAAAATATTCTCAATTAGTTAAAATATAATTAATAAATTAATTTATGAAAATGTGATAATTGATTAATAATGGTAATTGGAAATATATTTTCATGTAATTAAAATATTATCAATTAGTTAAAATAATTAATTGATTTACAAAATGTGACACTTGATTAATAATGGTAATTGGAATATAATAAATTAAATGATTTATTAAGTTACACTTTATTTATAAATTAATTATTAATCATTAACTATTTATCTAATTCAGTTACAATTAATAATGATTAATATATTATTAATAAGTGGATGTATATATATAGGCAAGTAGTCACGCCTGTGACTTCATGACTGCTATGTACGGTTATGGCGTGCATGGTTTTTCTTTTACTAGCAATTAACACCTATATGATTTTACAATATTTTTATTAAATAAATAAATAATTAAGTATTGATTTACTAAAATATAATTAATCTATTCATTCATTACTTAAATAGAATTAGTGCTTATATTTTCATTTTATTAAATGTAACATATATAATTAATTGACTTAAATATATTGTCAACAAAATTAATTAATTAATTAGTTACTTAAGTTATTATTATAGGAGTCACAGGACTTTAGTCATGCCGGTGAAAAGATCTATTTTAACTCCTTAATTGAATAAAATTAATTAAAATATAATTCATAATTATCAATATATAATTAAATAATCAATTTATTCAAATCTTAATAACTAATTAATTAATTAATGATTTTTAATGCATGTAAAATATTGTTCCCTTTTTTAGTTACATATTCTTAAAATATCTTTATTTAATTTAATTATAATTATTTAGTAAACTAAAATATAATTTCATGTAATCAAAATATAATATATTAAATTATTTATCAAAATGTGATATTCGATTAATAATGGTTGGTCGAATTGGCTATATTTGGGCCCGAGCCCAATCACGAAGGCCAATCGATTGATCCTATACTCATCGTTTAACTTGGGCTTGATTCACACATTTATGGCCCATTAGCAGAAGGAAATTCCCATGCAAACACGTATTTGCCTAAACCTTTGCAAAATCATATATAAGGTATAATTCTCCCATAATTGGTATCGATCATAACCTAATTCGTTTTCTCTGAATTCATCAATCCTTCCTATACCAAAAGCTTACTTGGCGTTGGGTGGCTAATCGGGTTGTCACCCCGACGAGCCTTCCTTGTTTCTTGGTATATTCACGTCGCGTTCATCGCGAAGGTGAAGGCGATGAATTTCAATAAACGCACCGTTCGGCGAATCCCGAGAACCAATTGGCGCCACCGTGGGGCCCGACTTTCGGCACCACGTCTAGAACCACGCAGATAAGCCGGTGGCGGCGATGAATCCCGACATAGGCTGCATTGCGGCTCTGGCGATCTGGCGTGTCGGTTTGCGATTACACTGCATTCGCGCTGCACACACATCTCCGCACGGAGTCTTCAATCCTAACGATCATTGCGGCCTCAAGCCTTGGAGCAAGAAGAAGCGAGCGTGGCCGTGGAGGATAACGTTGCGCACCATGCAACCGAATCTCCAAAGACCGATTAGGTGCAGATCCTCCTCCACACACGCCGTCTGGCGGAAGCAGATAGAAGAGGCGATTGATTTGGTGATTCGCCAGAATCTGCGAATCATGACAGACACGGCGGCCGCCATCCGTGCGACCGGCCGCCCGATAATTCAGCCTAACAACTGATCACCGCCCGTATAAAACCTTAGAAAAAATCGTGGATGATCGGACTCACGTGGCTACGAGCCCGTCGGATCGCTCGACGGCGCAATACAACTCTCCTTCATTAGGACATTTTGGATAGCCTCCGGCACCGGCGCAAAGATCTGACCCACGAGAAATACAGGAAGACCGACCCTTTGAACTACATGCGCAGACTTCCAGTCCATGATGAGCCTACTGTGTCCGGATGCTATTGATTGTAAGGCCTTCGCACGGCTTTCAAGAGGGAGCTCGGCGATGGTTCAACAACCTACCCGGTCAGTATCACATGTTTCGAGGACTTGGTCGCTCTTCACGAATCGATTCGCCACTAATAAGCGACGCAGAAGGCGACTTTGGAGGTGATGCAACTCACCCAAGGAAGGAATGAGAGTTTACGGGAGTTCATCACTCGGTTCAACAACGAGGCGGTCGAGGTACCCGATCTCACACCTCGTCTATGCTAGCCGCACTTATGAGCAATCTGAGGGACGAGGAGTTCAAGAAGTCGTTAGCCCTCGATCAACCTCGCTCTGTTCAGAAATAAGAAGGCGGATAGGTATATTCAACGAAGAAGTGCTGAAAACACGAGGCGTCGGACGGAAGATCGCTCGCCCGAGCGATAGAGGGCAACCCGCCTAAGCCGCAAAAAGCCGGTCGAGCTGGAAAAGGCCGACCGATCGACAAGGATATCGCCAAGAGTTCACCTCGCTAAGCAAGTCGATATCTTTGAAATCTTGGCGGCCGTTAAAGACGGGAAACTATCAAAGAGCCCGAAGAATGAAGACCCGTCTGAGGCGGGAACCCCAATTTATCTGCCGTTTCCAGAGAGGTCGGTCATGATACGGAAAGCGCTGGCGGTTGAAAAAGAGATTGAGCTCCTCATTCAAAAGGGAGGTTAGGCGATTCGTGAAACACGAAGCAACGCCGATCGCAGGCCAGGCGGTCGGACTCTGGCGCTCACCCACGAGGCGAGCGATAGGAATGATGGGGGTAGGCGAGCACGAATCTGAGATAATCGCGAGAAAGCAGAGGCGATCAAGGAAAGAAACGATGGAAATGCCGAACAGCAAAATGACCGACCGACCGGAGTTATTAACACGATATTTGGTGGAAATGCAGCGGGGATCCACCGTTAAAGGCGAAAACGATCGCCAAACAATTGGCGACGACACTCCCATCAAAAACCGAAGGAGAACGGCGGAATGATCTCTTTCAATGAGTCGGACCTAAATGGAGTACATTGCCCTCACGATGGCGCCTCGTCAGTAAATCTCAACATGGACGATTACGAGGTGAAGCGGGTGATGATTGACACAGGCGTTCGATCGACTTGCTATACTATGAAGCCTTGACAAATGGGGTACAGAAGGCGGCTATTACCTACGGACGGCCCCATCAAAGGAATAACGGAGCGTCGGCATACCCATTCGCCGGGTCTATCTCGAAAGTGAAGTTTGGTAGAAGCCATGCGAGATAGAAAGGGCGTGGAGTTCCTAGTCATAAAGTTCGAGGGCATACAATGCAATAATTGGGAGAGCTACTCAAAACGCCCTCAGGTCGGTCGTCTCCACATACTACCAAGCTATGAAGTTCCCGACGCCCCATGGAATTGGAGTCATCAGGGGTCAGCAGAAAATCACCCGGGAATGTTACTTGGTAGAAACCAAGACCCTAGAAGGGCGGTAGTCTTGTGAGCTCTCTTGGACGCGAGAGCCGACGAAGAGACAGACGGGATGAACCCAGTGGAAGAGGCGAACGGTCGTCTTGGATGAAGCCGACCCCTCCAAGTTCACAAATCTAGGTTCCGAGCTGCAGAAGAACCTAGCTAGAGAAATCACCGATTGTTTGGTGGAAAACAAATGGGTTTTCGTTTGGGTACCGAGCGACATGCCCGGCATTTCTCGGACAGTTGCATGTCACTCCTCGGCATTCGGCATGACCGCAGCCGATCGAATGAGAAGAAGCGATGGCATAGTAAGGAGCGCCGAGGTGATCGAGAAGGAAATGTGAAGTTGCTTGAAGCGGGGTTCATAAGAAGTCAAATACCGAATGGCTCGCTAACGTGGTCTTAGTAAAAAGAAGAACGGAAATGGAGGATGTGTATAGACTTCACTGATCTGAACAAAGCATGTCCAAAAGACAGCTTCCCATTGCCGAAGATCGACCAGTTAGTAGATTCTACCTCAGGGCACGAATCGCTCGACTTCTGGGCGCCTTCTCGGGCTACCATCAGATCCGATGAGTCTAGAAGGCGAAGAAAGACCGCCTTCATAACCACCAAGGCACATCTCGCTACAGGTAATGCCCTTCGGCTTGAAGAACGCGGGGGCGACCTACCAACGGCTCGTCATGGAGGTCTTTAAAAAACAGATCGGTCGGTCGGTCGAAGCATACGTAGATGATATGGTGGTCAAAAGTAAGACGGCCGCGGAGCATGTGGAAGATCTCAAGGAAGTCTTCCAGACCCTGAATAAATTTCAGATGAAACTAAACTCGGAAAAATGTGTGTTCGGGGTGGCATCCGGAAAATTCCTGGGGTTTATGATCACTCAGCGGGGAATCGAAGCTAATCCAGAAAAGATTGAGGCCATCATACAGATGCCTTCGCCACAATGTTTGAAGGATGTTCAGATATTGACCGGTCGGATAGTCTCGCTGAGCAGGTTCATTTCCAGATTGGGGGATAAGTGCCTCCCATTTTTCAAAGTGCTGAGGAAAGCGAATGTGACTCAATTCCGATGGCCAGACGAGTGCGAACAAGCTTTCCAGCACTTAAAGCAGTACTTGTCTAGCCCGCCAATCCTACAAAGCTCGGTAGACGGAGAGAACCTGGTGTTATACATGGCGGTTACCGAGGGATCGATCAGCGCGGTGCTAATTCGGTCGGAGGGGAATGAACAGCACCCTATCTACTACGTTAGCAAAGTGTTAACCGGACCGGAAACACGATACACGCCTATAGAGAAGATGGCCCTCTCCTTGATAACAGCAGCTCGGAAGCTGAGGCCTTATTTCCAAAGTCACACCATCGAGGTATGGACCGACCAGCCCCTCAGGCAGTGCCTTCAAAAGCCCGAAACCTCGGGTGGTGATTAAAGGCGATAGAAGGCGGGTGAATTTGACATACAATACAAGCCCCGCACAACTATTAAGGCACAGATACTAGCAGACTTCATCGCGGAGATGAGCCAACCAAGCTCGGAGGACGAGCAGTTCCCCGCCTGGAGCCTGTTTGTCGATGGCTCATCCAATGCCGAGGGATGCGGAGCAGGAGTTGTACTGATCAGCCCGAACATGGAAGAAAAAGTAGAGTACGCCCTCCGACTAGAATTCAAAGCCTCCAATAACGAGGCGAAATATGAGGCCTTGATAGCCGGCCTCCAACTCGCCAAGGAGATGGAAGTGAAGCACCTAAAGATATCTGATGATAGCCGGTGGTAGTCGGTCAAAATTACAGGGCATTCTGAGGCCAAGGGAACCACATGATCAAATACACGAGTTAGTCAAGCGAGAACCGAGCAATTTGGAAAGTATTCGATCAACGAGAATAGAACGAGCTCGAGAATGCCAAGGCGATCGCTCTCCAAAATGGCTTCCACCGTGATGCCAAAACAATATTCAGTCGAACATTGGATCGGCCTAGCATTGAAGACCGAGGAAGTTCTCAAAGTAAATTTTGATCAATCGGGCTGGACAGAACCGATCATGCGGTACCTTTTGGAAGGAAGACAACCGGAAGGCAATTAGCGACCAAGAAGTTAAGGATAAAAGCAGCCGAATACACGGTTGTCAATGACTCTCTATATAGGCGGTCTTACGACTGGCCGCTCCTTCGATGTCTGAATGAAGAAGAAGCCGAGCAGGCAATGGCCGAAGTCCACGAAGGGATGTGCGGAAATCACGTAGGAGGCAGAATGCTGGCTCACCGGTTGATCAGACAAGGCTACTACTGGCCGACGATGAGAAGAGACTGTCAAGAGAGGGTCGACCGATGCGAATCCTGCCAGAAAAACAGCAATCTGTCTCACCAGCCGACCGAGAGGATGAAAATTGTAAGTCACCCTATCCCTTTCGCCCAATGGGGAATGGATATACTGGGGCCTTTCCCTCTCGGTCCCGGACAAAAGAAATTTTTGATAGTAGCAGTAGAATATTTTACTAAGTGGGTGGAAGCAGAATCTGTTGCTACAATCACCGAGGGGAAGGTTGAAAACTTTGTGAAGAAAATATACTTTGTAAACCGGGATGCCCATGGTATTGATTACGAGATAATGGTCGGCGGTTTGACAATGCCAAGTTTAGAGACTTCGTGACCGATGAAGATCAAGCTACAATCGACCTCGATAGCCCATCCATGAAGCAGCGGTCTTGCAGAGAACACCAATAAAAGATAATGAGCATACGAAGAAGCGCTGGATGGCGAAAGACACAGGTGGAAGAAGTAGATGAAGTTTTGTAGGCATATAGAACCACACCGAAGCAGAGCCACGGGAAACTCCATTCAGAATGACCTTGGCGGAAGCCTGGTTCGATAGAAGCGACATTGCATAATCGGAGGGTGTCGGCCCACGAAGAAGAGCGGAATGATGAAGCCCGCAGAGCGAGCTCGTTCTCCTTAGCAAGGATAGAGAAAGGCAGCCGCTCGTTGAAGCCATCCGCAAAAGCGACCAGGTTCTATAATGGAAGGTCAAACCGAGCAATGTAAAGGTAGGTGGATCGTCCTACGAAAAGCCGAGGTGGTGGAAAACATCTGAAAACTCGAGGCAGATGTGGGAAGGACCCTATCGAGTGGTTAAACAAGTCGCACGACTCCTACATCCTAGCGATGAGAAAGGGAAGATTCTACCGAGGCCTTGGAACTCCCGAATTTGAAGGCTTTCTACCAATAGATAAGTTATATTTTGTCAATTCTTCCTTATTATTCCCTTTTGTATACATGTGGGTACCTTTTTCCGTCCCCGCCAGACGGGTTTTTAATATTGCCCACCCTCGTTATCATTAATAAAGGGTTACAAATTTTTGGCAATTAAGAGTTAGATTGCACGAGGCGAGTAGAAAGTCAATCAATCATCGCTCGGCATTCTCCATAGGCCGACTACGATCGGTCGGTCGCCAGACGAGATCCACAGGTCCTCGCCATCGTCATTGCTCGGTATGCCATCGCTCGGCATTCTCCATAGATCGACTACGGTCGGTCGGGTCACCAGACGAGATCCTGGGTCCTCGCCATCGCCATCGCTTCGGTATGCCATCGCTCGGCATTCTCCATAGACCAACCACGATCGGTCGGTCGCCAGACGAGATCCCTGGGTCCTCGCCATCGCCATTGCTCGGTATGCCATCGCTCGGCATTCTCCATAGATCGACTATCGGTCGGTCAGGTCGCCGAGACGAGATCCTCGGGACCCTCGCCATTGCTCGGTACGCCATCATGCGGCATCTCCATAGATCGACTGCGGTCGACCAGTTCGAAGCTGGTCGACTACGAGCAACTTTAAAACTCAACATATATCTAAGGTAAAGAGCATAAATACGGGAAAAAACAACAAATGAAGCAAACGTAAAGTCCATTGATTTTAATTAGCCCTGATCACAAGCTTGAGCCGGTGAGCACTACAATTGGGAGAAGGGGGGCTATGAATAGCCGAAGGAGAAGGAGAAGGAGAATTCCCGTGGGAAACCTTGGGAGCCGGCAAAAAAGACGAGGTAGAAGCGGGAACCAAGGGAGCAGCAGGAGAAACATCTTCATAAAGCCCTTCCTCCCCGAGATCGTCCACAATGGGGGTAGCAGGACCGGGAAGCGAGAAGGAACATCATGAGGAGCTCTTCCTCTTGAATGAGATCTAGCCTCCCATCCGGAACATCGACGGTTCCCCTCAACTTTCTTTGTGATCCCTCAAAGAAAGCCCGAAAGCTGAGGAATAAGCGGTTGGCATAGTCTTCAAAAGAGGGCATGCCACCCCTCAGAGTATAGAGCTCGTGGCCCTCTTCAAAATCGAAAGGGCCACCTCATGGTGACTCTAAACTCTCTTCGTCTGAACCGCCTCTTCCATCTCTTAATGGCCTCGATCCATTTGCTCCCTTGCGGAGCACCGCACCTCCATGAGGTTCTCTCCGCTCTGTCTCTCTCTCTCCGTCGCGTGGAATGGCGATCTGGCGGCACTTTCATTGATCTCCTCTCCGCCTCACCGTTTTCCTCCACTCCTCGTTCTCTTTCTCCCTCTTCCCCTCTGCCTCGGCCGGTCAGCCGTCAAGCTCCCA
The DNA here is from genome assembly GCA_029891385.1 of Erythroxylum novogranatense. Lineage (NCBI taxonomy): Eukaryota > Viridiplantae > Streptophyta > Magnoliopsida > Malpighiales > Erythroxylaceae > Erythroxylum > Erythroxylum novogranatense. Next base: position 63,586,314 of record CM057233.1, read on the forward strand.
CCTCCCTCTCTGGGCCGACTTCTCCTCCTCGAGATGCGTTTTAGCTCAAGGAGGTCCTCCCTCCTTCACCTCTGCCACTCACCCTCAAACCCTTCATCGATCATGGAGATCCTGAACCTCTGGTCCAGAGTCTCCAAGCTGCAAGACTGACAAAAGACATTGTCGTAGCCCGTGCATACCAATCTGACAGTGGGAACCCAACTCAGGTTCCCTTCTTCTCCATAAACCCCTCGTCCACGGGGAGTAACCCTCTTAGCAAGTAGCGGGACACCTTGAGGTCGCCGGCGTTCGTCCTGCCCAATTTAATGGCAGGCTCCCACCGCCCAAGGCTCATGACTGTGCCTTCTCTTTCCCCTTTTACATTTACTCACTTTGATTTCACCGGCTGGCGGTGGTGGGCGGCCCAATCGAACCAACCTCTTCCTTTTAAGAGGAGGGCCCGTCCTCCTCCTCCTCTACCACTGGAACAATTGTTAATGGCTCCGCGCCACAGGAAGATCCTGGCGGGGAGCACCCATCTGTGTGAACAAGGAGACCAACCCCCGACAAAGCGAGGCCCTCACGGTCTCGCCTCACTCCCCTTCTTCCCAGGGCTGCTTCCTTGACGCGGAAGTTTGGGTGGGCATCCTCACCATGGCTGCACAAGGTTAAATTGAGTTAGAAAACAATTGATATAAGTTCAAAATTAATACAATCACGAGGAGTCAGCCGGACGGGCGGTTTCCTCCTCGGCCCGCTAATCGTGGAGGGGATTGACGAGAGCAAGCGGCCGAGGCCCCAGGATACCCCGAATGAGCTGGAAAAATCGTATCTGCCGAGCTCCTTGATCTGACGGACCACCTCCCTCCTCCTTGCTGAGGGACAAGGTCGACGAATCGTTCCTTTGCTCGGCCAAAGGATACCTCCAGTCGGCACTCGGAGGAAGATCCGGGACTTCACGAAGAAATACTTCGTCCTTGGGAAGAAATTTTGAGGTGTCTGGCAGGCGATACCGAGCATCTCGATATTGAAGAAAGAGGATTCAGCCCCTGAGCCTGTGTGGCTCATCCTCGAAAATGGCGAGAATGCCGACGGTAGGCGGATGGCGAAGCGGTGGCATAGCGGCGCCAACCCATTTATGAACTGCTGGCTGATTGAGAGGAATCGACTCGCAATAACTCGAGCAGGCGCACCTCGCCCTGATCAGGCGTCACAGGAGCCTCAGGCGCCCATCGAGAAAAAGCTCCGGAGGCGGCGAGTATCCACTAAAGTTCTTGTGGATCGCTTTCATGCTTCAAGGCCAATCGGGCCCCCAAGCCGTTGGGATATTATACTTGATGCACAATCTGTTCAACTCCCAACGGTCATCGACGATGCGGTCTTAAGCGGCAACTCCACAACTAAACCGTCCTTCCTCTCTCTCATCGACACTTCCTCCATACCTCAGACCATGCTCCCGAACTACCCGTGGACATGATTATCAAGAAAAGCACTAAAAGAATGGAGAGGAATGAAGAACAAAAGAACGTACCTATTTAGAAAGAAGTAGGTAAATCGGACGGCGAAATAAAGAAGTTTGGAGAACCGCGAATGATTTGAGAGCAAGTGAAAGCAAAATGCTAATTACTGAAGACGAGCAAAAGGTAAAAACCGTCACGGCTCGTCATCTATGAGTATTTATAGGGGAAGCGGTAGGAACCCTAGAAAGTGACCAAATCGGATTCTGACGCGTGGCGAAAATCGAAGCGATCTCGGACCACGGCGCAGATCTCGAGGAGAATCGAGGATATTCAAGATCGAAGCGACACGACCCGATCGAAAGGACGTCTGGGACAATGGGTAGCGGTTACAAAGCGATCGCTCAGATTCGAAAGCCGTCGAAGACGCGCGCCGTCTACAATAAATGCCTCACACGCCACTGATGATAACCAATCGATCCGTCTTCGCACAAGTCGTCACTTGATAAGTGCCAAAGACCGATCGGTTAGGGCCATCGATCGACCTATTCTCGAGCGAGCAGTTATACCCGGCGTGTCGGTATCGAAACAATTACACCCAACCGTTGACATCCGAGCGATCATGCGCAGCAATTGACATCCGATCGATTGAATCATCCGACCGGTTGAAGCGCGAAGCTGTCCCATGAGCGAGCTACAAGGCCAATGGTGACCGATTAACCACATGACGAGCTATCACCTTCACGAGCTATGAAGCCACGGTGAGCAACGTCCCAACATACTCCTCGACCCTTCTCTTCGCTCGGACTCGAGGGTAGGGGGCTTATGGTCGGGTCGGCTATATTTGGGCCCGAGCCCAATCACGAAGGCCAATCGGTCAGTCCTATACTCATCGTTTAACCCGGGCTTGATTCACACATTCATGGCCCATTAGCAGAAGGAAATTCCCATGCAAACACGTATTTGCCTAAACCTAGCTGCAAAATCATATATAAGGTATAATTCTCCCATAATTCAGGTATGCGATCATAACCTAATTCGTTTTCTCTGAATTCATCAATCCTTCCTATACCAAAAGCTTACTTGGGCGTCGGAGTGGCTAATCGGGTTGTCACCCCCGACGAGCCTTCCTTGTTTTGCAGGTATATTCACGTCGCGTTCATCACAGAAGGTAGAAGACGATAGATTTCAATGGAAACGCACCGTTCAGCCAGAATCCGACAGAACCAATGGTAATTGGAATATAATAAATTAAATGATTTATTAAATTATACTTTATTTATAAATTAATTATTAATCATTAACTATTCATCTAATGCAGTTATCCTTAATAATGATTAATATATTATTAATCAATGGATGTATATATAGACAAGTAGTCACGCTTGTGACTTAATATTTAAAGATGTAATACATCATGCATAGTTGTGACATGTATGTTTTTCTTTTATGAGCAATTACCACTGTATAATTTTACAACATTTTTATTAAGTAAACAAGTAACTAAGTATTGATTTATTAAAATATAATTAATGTATTCATTCAGTGCTTATACTCTTCATTTTTATTAAATATAACATATATAATTAATTAACTAATATAACATATTATTGTCAATAAAATAATTAATTAATTAGTTACTCAAAATAAAAACAAATTTTATTATTATAGAGTCACAGGAAAAGATTTATTTTAATTTCTTCATAATTATCAGTATACAATTAAATAATTGATTTATTCAAATCTTAATTAATGATTTTTAAGGCATTTGAAATATTTTTCCCTTTTTTAATTGCATATTTTTAAAATATCTTTAATTAATTTAATTATAACTATTTAGTAAACTAAAATATAATTTCATGTAAGTATTGATTTATTAAATATAACTATACTCTTCATTTTTATTAAATATAACATATATAATTAATTAACTAATATAACATATTATTGTCAATAAAATAAATAAATAATTAGTTACTCAAAATAAAAATAAATTTTATTATTATAAGAGTCGAGGCATGACTATAAGTGTCACTTTGTGAAAAGATCTATTTTAATTTCTAAATAAAATTAATTAAAATATAATTAAGTAATTATCAATATGTAATTAAATAATCGATTTATTCAAGTATTATTAACTAATTAATTAATTAATGATTTTAACACGTAATTATTACTTAGGTTATTTTTAATGCGTCTGAAATACTTTTCCCTTTTTTAATAATTACCATGGCTACTTAGTTATCAACTAAAGGTTCACTATAGAATTAGGTAATAATTACCATGACCGCTTAGTTATCAACTAAAGTTTCCCCCTAAAGGGGAAGAAGTAAATAGAGGTTTAGATATCAAATTCTAGCTAATTGCATTAATTTGGGTTGATCTCAAAGAGTGTATAATCTCCTCGTGATAGCTTCCTGCTACTTCATTTTCCATAAGTTTCTCTTATATTCATTGTTTTATACTAGCATTTAACTCCTTTTTGTTTTCCAAGCCTTTAAAACACCTTGATTTCCTCTTCGATGATATCCTACATATACATGATCCTGGGATTATGATATAAACATGGAAATTCTTTATGTTCATGCAACCATTAGATAAATTCAATAAAGTTAACCTTGAGTTTTATAGAAGGCATAAATTCTAATATCACTCCAAGCCATATGATAATGTGTAATTAAATAATAGATGCTTGAATTTTGGGGTTAGTTTGCGTAAACAGAATATAGGTATATCCATTGTTAGCATTCTCCCCTTAAATTCTAACCACACTTTAAAAGAAACCTTACGTACCTATTCCAAGTGACTCTATGCTAGGCCATACCTTAGGTATATTTTTTATTATTATTACTTCAGGGCTTATATAATTGAATTAGGAAGGTAGTTTTAATGGTAGAGGATGTGGGTATATTAGTTCTGATGGTAGAGGATGTGGGTATATTATATGGACCCAACAATTCTTACAAGACCAATATAATCTACACTAAATAAATATCATATAAAAAAGATAAAAAGTAAAATATCATAAGAACAATTTTGAGACAAATAAGAAAGAAGACCAAAAAATGTAATTTACTTTAAAATGGATAAGTTTAAATGAATTTTTTCATACCAGACAATGGTATTTGGAATTTATTTTAAAGTTCAAAATTTTTTAACAAACTATATTATCTCTATTTTGCTTTTCTCGCTCATCCTCATGTTTTGGCAGAAAGTTAGCTATATAGGTATATAAATTATGAACAAAACGCAAAGTGTCATATACGACAAGTATGAAAAAATTGACATGAGATACAAATCTTTTAACTATCGTTAAGAATCAACAATTAAAAAAAATCACTTGAGTGTTGGCAAAATGTCAAAACTCTTTTTACTACCTCCAGTAACCACAAAATGAAAAGCAATTGTTAACTACTTCCAATTAACAAATAATGACAAAGAATACCTATTGTCAACAACTTCAAAAACCTTGAATCATATCAAGAATAATATGTAGAAAATATTACTTTCGATCTCATCAAGTCAAATTTTGGCTTAGCAAAGAGGCAAGGATCAATACAGGCAAACATATCTTCATTCAAGAGAAAATTATATTTTCACAAATGAAAAGCATTTTTTTTGTCTTATTTTAACATTCAAAATATATTTTCATTTTTTTCCTAAAACCTAGGGTCTATTTTGTATGCTTAAAAAAATAATATGATAAATTAGCCAAAGATCACTTTTAAGTTTTCTATCAAAACAAGTGATTTAGAAGTTTCCCATTTATCTTTACAAAAATAGCTATCAAAGTTTTATCTTAATAGAATAGAAAACTTACACAAAAAAGGGTATCAAGTATTTCCCGACACAAATATACAATCGAGATCATATTAAAAATTTTGTTTTTTTAATTTTAAAAATGCCACTAAGGATCCATGCTCAAAGCAAAATAAATGCAACGGTGTCACAAGAATTAAAAATAATTTCCTTTATAGTATTAAGTAAACTATTTAACCCATTTTGTATCAAAATTAAAGATACATTAGTAAATTAAAACTATTCCTATATTAAGGATCATGTATAATATAAACCATTTCCTACAGAATAAAAATAGAAGGAAAAAGGCGGTTGAATTTGATAGAGCTAGGAGGCCATTAGTTTACAGTAGGTGTAAGAAGAAGTTGGCGAATCCTAGCACGTGAGTTAGTTACATATTAGTGATAGGTGTCATCTATTAATTGGGGTAGGATGGGATATAAAAGGAGGAGAATGTTCTGTACGAGGGCATGCATGTCTTCTGCAGTGAGAATAGTGTTTGGGAGGTGCAGCCCCTCATATAGGCTGATCAGTGTTTAGGTTGTAATAACCAATTTCTACAGGATATCAATATACAATACGGAATCGATGAGATTGCTTTGATCCATCTTATTCTTTTATACTCATTATACTGACATACTTGGGTGAGTTCTATCAATTGGTATCAGAGCACGTTATTGGTGCCATTAGATTGAATTCTTTTCGGTAGTGGATGGTAGTGACGAGAAGCATGGAGAAGATTGACTTGCTAGAGAGGAGTGTAGCAAACCTAGCTGAGATGTTGGAGAGAAATGATGAAAAGACACGTCGACTGGAAGAAGCATTGTTGGAAATGATGCAATATGTTAAAGGAAAAGGAGCAGAGTCCTTCAAGGGAAAATCGGTGGTGGAAACTGCTGAGGAAACCGAAGGAAATGGAGTGGGTGAGTCGACAGAAACTAGGCAGGGCAGTAATATGAAGTATGAGGAGAGAGGAAGGAGGTTAGAGATTCTGATTTTCTGTGGAGAGGACGCTTATGGCTGGTTGAATAGAATAGAAAGATATTTTCGGTTTAATGGGGTTGTCGACCACGATAAAAGGGATCTGATGGTAGTGGCGATGGATGGTAAAAGGCTTTGGTGTGGTTCAATTGGTGGGGGCGCAAACGCAGCGGTGATTGGAAGGAGTTTAAATCGCGGTGCTTAAGCGTTTCAACCAACATTAGCGAAGAATCCATATGAGCTTCGTTTGGACTACTGCAACGATCGTAGGAAAATCCGGAGGAACATCACATGTTCCGATGGCGGAAAACAAAATTTTGTTCCGGGACCTTCCGAAAACCAGGATCCGGTGTCGGTATGAAAACTCAAACTGAATAGCCAATAGAGACTATCTCTAAAGGTATCCACGTAGAGATCGAGAAAACCTAACAGGACAAACCCTTTGACCGGAATAGCTAGAACAAAGTAAAGGCTGCTAGACCTACCTCGTCCTTGGAGAGCTTGAATCAACGTTGAAAAGCTTAGAAGAAAGAAGATCCGATGATGCTTGAGGAAGAAAACTTGAAAATCACCTTTCCAAAGCAAAGCTTAACAATTAAGCTTTCAACTTCTTACCTTTGCAAAACCTACGAAACCATCTCTTCTCATTACCTTTTATATGTCTTTAACACTTTAAAGACTCATAAAAACTTATGGTGGAGGCTTGTCCACGTTAGCCATTTATATATATATATATATATATATTTAAAAGATGATCTTCTCCTTTATGCTTCCACATATCACACATATATATATATATATATTAATTAATTATTTAATTAATTAATCATATGTATATATGTATATAATTGCTTAAACGGTCCAGTCACACTGAATTGGGTCCTAAACTATCGGGTCCCATTATGGGATAAACCCCCGGAAACCTTTTTCAGCAATATCGATGTCGCGATCTCATCGGGACATATCTCGATCTCATCGGGATCTATTTAATCCAGTTGCTCTCCATATATTGGAACTCAGTCCAAAACTATTTTACGAATTCTCTGAAACACTCTTATGCATGTGACCCTTTAGGTTCCCGGTTATGTTGATCACTTAGATTAACAATTAATCTGAGCAAGTCATGAGCGGTATCTAGCAACACATCATGACCCCCAATTGACCGGAAAGTAATCGGTTTGATGAATTCATCACGAACCAAATCACGAACCCTTCCATAGACAATTACTGTGCAATTCGTCCTTTCATCATCCTATACCCCACTTGGTTATGAGTATGGCTAATATGTCAACTCTTATTAGACTAAGTCTAGCCCAAGTGAAATCAGTTCCTGTTTGAGGACTCATTACTTTATATGTCCATGAAGACAATCTTCATGACATAGTCATGCTCTGGCCAAAGACTTAAAGTAATGATCCTGACAAGAGGCCAGGGTATCTCTTCTGTTCTCACAGAAGTAATGAATCCTTTATTGGCTACTCAATTACCTTCGAATACCTCAAACTTACCCAAGCACCATCCTATGAGTAACCTCTGGAAGGCCACAAGGAATGGAGTCAAAGTACAGGATCAGTATCCAAGATATCCTTGAGTACCTCAAGTCTAAGGATACTTGCACCATTCTATGATGAGATTATCATCGACATTAAATCCATGTGATGATCTCATGGCGAGTCATCAATGAACTTACTATCACTAGTAAGCATCCATATGTCAACTCTAAATATCTCATATTTACGGTTTCTAAGATCCTTTGCTTGATCCAATCAAGGAGTATGACATATCTAGTCTGTGGGATTAATGATGTCGGTCTCATTAATCCTATGACTAAGGAAAATTTGAATCTTGACATAATTGCACATAATAGGAATCTCGAGATTATGATCACATCATAATTTCCTTCATGCTATGTCATATATCATGGACATCATTAATTTGATTAAAGATCAATATCAATTCATAAAGAACATCAAATAAATGAAACATGCCTTTCTTTATTTATTCATAAAGTCATACATGATTTGTGAACAAAAACGCTAAAGGGGTTGCCTTTTAGGCACTACTCTAACAATCTCCCACTTGACCTAAAGCCAATCGCCTTGGTATCTAATACCATAAGCGAGTACATGAGAATCAAAATTCTTTTGTGACAATGGCTTCGTCAATGGATCAATGTTACGCTCTGTGGGAATCCTCTCGATCGCGACATCACCTCTAGAATGATCTCTCGAATCGGATGATATCTGCAGAGTGCGTGTTTAGATCGTTGGTGAGACCTCGGTTCTTTTGCTGAGCAATAGCCTATTGTTGTCACAATACAACCTGTATGGGTCCATCACACTAGGAACCATACCAAGTTGAAATGAACTTCTTGATCCAAGCGACTTCCTTTGCCGCTCGATGCGAGAATGTACTCGCCTCGGTCGTCGAATCGCGATCGTCTCTTGTTTGGAACTCTTCAATGACCGCTCCACCGTTTAGCGTGAAAACATAACTTTGACGGGATCCGAGTCATCCTTGTCGATTGAAAATCGCATCCGTATGCCGCTCACTTGGAATTTCCATCTCCATATATCAAGAAAATATCCTTAGTCCTTGCAAGTACTTGAGGATATTCTTGTACTACCGATGACCTCACCAGGATCCGATTGGTATCGCCGTGACACTCGAGCATACGATACATCGGGCCTCGTACATAACATAGCATACATGATCGATCCTACTGCAGATGCATACGGGATCGATCCATGCGAATCCTCTCATCTTGTGTCTTAGGACACATAGATTTGAGTGTTATCCCATGAGTAATGGGAAGAAACCCTCTCTTGGATTGCTCCATGCTAAACCTCTTTAGCATCTTGTCTATGTACGATGATTGTGAAAGACCAAGCAACCTCTTTGATCTATCTCTATAGATCTTTATCCCAAAGATATAAGTTGCTTCACCAAGGTCTTTCATCGCAAATTGCTTGGACAACCAAATTTTAAGCGATTGCATCAATGAGACATCGCTTCCGAGTAACAAGTATGTCATCTACATACAACACAAGGAAAGCGATTGCATTCCCATTAACCTTCTTTTACACACGGTGTTCATCCGGATTTGTGAGAAACCAAACTCTTTGATTGACTCATCAAAGCGGATGTTCCAACTCTGGATGCTTGCTTCAATCCATAGATGGATTTACGAAGCTTGCATACCTTTTCGCCATCTTTGGAAGTGAAGCCCTCTGGTTGTGTCATGTACACATCCTCGACCAGATTCAGTTAAGGAAAATCGTCTTCACATCCATTTGCCATATCTCATAATCATAATGGCGGCAATGGCTAGGAGTATCCGAATGGATTTGAGCATTGCTCTTGGTGAAGGTCTCGTCATAGTCAACTCCTTGTCTTTGACGAAATCCTTTGGCCATAAGCCTTCTTTGTAGGTAATCACATTACCATCCATGTCGGTTTTCTTCTTGAAAACCCATTTGCACCCTATAGGTTTTATCCTTGGTGCATCAACCAAAGTCCATACTTGGTTTATGTACATGGAATCCATTTCGCTTTCATGGCACAAAGCCATTTTTAGACTCGAACTTTTCGAACCTCTTCATAGGTAGCAGGCTCATCGTCTTCTATGAGCAATACGTCATTCTGTTCACTTACGAAATCCATATCTCTCGGGAACAAAGGCACATCCTCTTGACCTACGAACCGTGTGTCACGGAAGGTTGAAGCTGTTACTTCATCCGAATGAGTGGTATCTCGAGTTCAGCGATTGATCATGCTTGTTTGAGCATCTTGAACTTCTTCAAGTTCGACTTTGCTCCCATTGTCTTCTTGAGAAGAAACTCTTTCTCTAAAAGACAGCATGCTTGAAACAAACACCTTTTGTTCCTCAAAGAAGGTAGAATTGATATCCCATGGTCTCTTTAGGATATCCTACAAACAAACACTTGTCAAACTTTGCTTCAAGCTTATCTGACTGAATCCGCTTCACGTAAGCAGGACAACCCCATACTTTTAGATGAGAAAGATAAGGTTTTCTGTTAGTCCACATCTCATATGGAGTAACATCAACTATCTTAGAGGGAACTCTGTTTAACAAGTAAACAGCTGTCTCTAGCGCATACCCCCAAAACGATTTTGGTAACTTTGCGAAACCCATCATTGATCGTACCATGTCCAACAAGGTTCGATTTCTCCTTTCAGCCACACCATTGTGCTGCGGCGTGTAAGGAGGAATCCACTAAGATAATATCCCATTATCTCTGAGATAATCCTAAAACTGTTGGTCTAAGTATTCTCCACCACGATCGGATCGTGATGCCTTGATACTTTTACCAAGCTGGTTTTCTACTTCATTTCTGAATTGTTTGAACTTTTCAAACGCTTCAGATTTGTATCTCATCAGATACAAGTACCCATATCGTGAATAATCATCGATAAAGGTAATGAAGTAACGACAACCACTTCTGGCATGGATGGACATCGGACCGCATACATCTGAATGTATTAGGTCTAATACTCCAATCGCTCGTTCACCCTTTCCGCGAAGGTAACTTAGTCATCTTGCCTAATAAACAAGATTCGCATGTGTCATATGATTCATAATCAAATGACCCTAAAGCGCCACTCTTATGGAGTTTAGCGATCGTGTCTCATTTATATGGCCAAGTCGACAATGCCATAAGTAAGTTGACTTTAGATTATCTCTTTTATACCGTTTGGTGTCATTGACATTTAAAATTGGATTAGACATATCTAATATGTAAATACCATTGCACAATGTACCAGTTCCATAAAGCATTCCATTAGAATTGATAGAACAACCATTGCTATTAAAATTCATATGGAATCCAGCTCTATTCAGACAAGAAACGAACAATATATTCTTTGTCAAAACGGGTACAAAATAACAATCATCCAATTCCAGACAAGCCCAAAGAGGGAGATACAAAACATAGGTTCCTACGACTAATGCAAGAACTCTTGCTCCATTTCCAACACGTGGGTCTACTTCTCCCTTCATGAGTTGCCTCATCCCCGAGGCCTACGCATATCATTACATATGTGTGAGCCACAACCAGTATCAAATACCCAAATGTTGTGATCGATAGAATGATTAACTTCAATGACATACAAACTGAAGTAGTCGAGGCATCGATGCCTTCTTCGCTTCAGCGACTCGAATAGACTTTGCAATTGCGCCTCCAATGGCCATCTTTACATGATGGAAGCAAGTTCCTTTCTGAGCGACTTCTTTGGTCTTCTTCTTGATGGCGCTTCCCTTTGGTTTCTTTGCCTTCTTCTTCTTTGGGTTCTTTTCTTCTTGGAACTGAAGAAAAGAAGCTACTACCGAAAGACTTGCTTACTATCACTCTTGATAGTCGCGCTCACTTTGTCTTGAAAGCAGATTGATCACCTCGGTATTGTAGTGGATATTTGGTTCATCCGATAGTTTAACACAAACCGTGCATAAGCGTCGACAATCCAACCGAATTAAGTCTATACTTAACTCATGATCCATTGCAAAACCTAAGGCGGTCAATCTCTCAATATAGCCATTCATCTTCGAGCGTCTTGCACGGCGAGATGTCCCCGAGCCATCTTTAATGGTGAAGAGAAGCCTTGAGGTCTCGAACCTTTCGGACCGGGCTTGCTCGTCAAACAGCTCCCTAAGATGAAATACTATAGTGTGAGCATCCATGGACTCATGCTGCTTCTGCAGCTCTGGTGACATCGAGGCAAGCATGATGCAAGTAGCCATGTCACTGTCCTTTAGATGCTTACTATATGCCTTCTGATCATCATCAGAAGCATCGACACAGCAGGTGCATCTGGAAGTGGAAAATCTAGGATATATCCTGGACCTTGGATCGAGAACTATTCTCGATTCCTTAACCGATCAAGAAAATTCGGTCCGATTAACTTGTTGGAATCCATAAGCGGCGAAGATTCACACTTGACGACATTTTCAAACAACCTCTGAGGATAGAGAGGAAGAATGTTAGAATAGGAATAGCTGCATAATCATAAGGACTTGAATGATATGCAAAAAGAGCTCCCACTAGTTTCATAGAATCCATAACCCTCATTACGAATCCAAAGAAACAAAGTGACATAATGTCCTAGTGGGTTGATATCCGATATTGCTAAGAATGACCTTGAGTTTACCCAACAAGCCATAACTTAGGTCAATCGGTAGGTATCGAACATACCAATTGCATCATCGATAACCAACATTGAGAATGACCTTGGGTTTACCCAACAAGTCACCTTATGTCTCGGGAGGTATCAGATATACCAATTACATCTTAGACCTGACTATCGATCGTCTATCAACTTGTTGATGTATGCACTTACATTGGGTATCAACTCTTTGATGCGCATACATCCGATGTATGCTACCCAATTTCACCTCTGTCCACGTTGACCTTGAGTTTACTCAACAAACCAACGCTTCCAGTGAAAACCAACCCATTAATCAGAAAATCATATTTTCATGGTTCAAACATATCCGTATAGAGTGAGCTTGGGTTTACCCAACAACCCATCCCTATAAGAACTCGGTTCTTACCATATTAATGGAAGGCGTTAGTTTTCATATACCGAGGAGGATTTAGAAACTCTAGACTCAAGTGAAGGATCATAGTCACTAGGACTATATGACATGATTTAGGTTTCATCAATCAAATTGAATCAATCCTTATAATCATCCATCATCCAACCTGAGCATGTCACAAGTCGACTTTCATCGAATGCAAGTCACCTTATGCTTCTTCTTACACAAGTCGACTTGTATAATACAAGTCGACTTATGATTTTCTGCCCGATGTACAAGTCGCCTTTGTAATGTGCTACAAGTCGACTTATCTGAGAGATTTTGAACAAGTCGACTTATGCCATGCACAAGTCGCCTTATCCAGGGAGAAATGCTATAATCTCTAATCGGCTAATTCCTCAATTCATGCAATTCCAATTCACAATACCATCATACCTAGGGTAATATCTGTAAATTGATGTATCAATGAACAATTCATTGATCCATGAATGCCTTATATGGTCAAACCATACATGAAAAGCTTAAAATGAGTCAAAACTCATAAATATCCAAACAATTTAAGAACACCCAAATTCTCACCCCAAGCATCTCTAGCTAGTCTATACTTTCTCAAAATTACTTCGGCACAAGCCACAAAATTTATGACGGCCAAAACAAACAAGATAATGATATATACTAACGAGACACTAATGTGACCTTTTAGGCATCCGAAAATTCTTGGAAAAGCAACTTTAAGCAATTCAATTTGGCAATCATACTACATCAAGATAACACATTTTTAATCACATTAAAAATGGTTAAAGGCATTGGAACTGAAAAACACACTCAATCAAGCCAAGCAAAACAGTCCCAACAATTTCCACAAAACTGTCCAGTTCTGTACATTGCTCGAAATGATCAATGAAACAATTTCAATAAATTCTGAGAAAATTAAATAGGTTACTACATGTTCAGAACATGCTACCTAAATTGTTTTAGGATTTTAGGCCATCAAAAACTCAGTCAACCAAAATAACAAAACCGATTCAAAAACTGAGTTCATCAGCACAGCAATTCCCAACAGCATAGAATAAATTCGTGAATAAATATCCAATCACCTTGAAATTCAATTTCCATGCTCATAGACATTCAACAACATCTTAGAGATATGTAGGTGAAGGAAAATCCAGAAAACGATTTTTCTAGAATTTATTCTCGATTTTATACTCATACCTGTCCACAGAGTGTTTCACAAAACAGCATCTGGAACCTTAGGGAATTAATTAGCAAAACTATATCAAATCAAATCGATAAATTCTGAAAATTCATAGACATATTCTCTAACATGTTATGAACAATCCTGGGCAGAAAAATTTCGAAAAACCTATCTCTATAGCAATACGAAATCTGGACAGAATGCATGCTACAACATCACAAGCAATGAGGGTTTGTGATCTAGCTTCAGTTAAAGCTTCATACACGACACCAGACGCTCTGATACCACTGTAGGAAAATCCCAGGAGGAACATCACATGTTCCAGCAGCGGAAAACAAAAATTTTGTTCCCGGGACCTTCCCGAAAACCCAGGATCCCGGTGTCGGTATGAAAACTCAAACCTGAATAGCCAATAGAGACTATCTCTAAAGGTATCCACGCAGAGATCAGAAAACCTAACCGGGACAAACCCCTTTGACCCGGGAATAGCTAGAACAAAGTAAAGGCTGCTAGACCCTACCTCTGTCCTTGGAGAGCTTGAATCAACGTTGGAAAGCTTAGAGAAGAAGAGAAGATCCGATGATGCTTGAGGAAGAAGACTTGAAAATCACCTTTCCAAAGCAAAGCTTAACAATTAAGCTTTCAACTTCTTACCTTTGCAAAAACCTACGAAACCATCTCTTCTCATTACCTTTTATATGTCTTTAACACTTTAAAGACTCATAAAAGGCTTATGGTGGAGGCTTGTCCACGTTAGCCATTTATATATATATATATATATATATATATAAAAGCTTAAAAGATGATCTTCTCCTTTATGCTTCCACGTATCACACATATATATATTAATTAATTAATTAATTAATTAATTAATTAATTAATCATATATATATATGTATATAATTGCTTAAGCGGTCCAGTCACACTGGGGTCGGTCCTACCGGCCTACCGGGTCCCGTTATGGGATAAACCCCCGGAAACCTTTTTCAGCAATATCGATGTCGCGATCTCATCAGGACATATCTCGATCTCATCGGGATCCATTTAATCCAGTTGCTCTCCATATATTGGAACTCACCAAAACTATTTTATTTAATTCTCAAACACTCTTATGCGTGTGACCCTTTAGGTTCCGGTTATGTTGGCCACTTAGATTAACAATTAACTGAGCAAGTCATGAGCGGTATCTAGCAACACATCATGACCCCCAATTGACCGGAAAGTAATCGGTTTGATGAATTCATCACGAACCAGATCACGAACCCTTCCATAGACAATTACTGTGCAATTCGTCCTTTCATCATCCTATACCCCACTTGGTTATGAGTATGGCTAATATGTCAACTCTTACTAGACTAAGTCTAGCCCAAGTGAAATCGCCTCTGTCGAGGACTCATTACTTTATATGTCCATGAAGACAATCTTCATGACATAGTCATGCTCTGGCCAGAGACTTAAAGTAATGATCCTAACAAGAGGCCAGGGTATCTCTTATGTTCTCACAGAAGTGATGAATCCTTTATTGGCTACTCAATTACCTTCGAATACCTCAAACTGTACCCAAGCACCATCCTATGAGTAACCTCCGAAGGCCACAAGGAATGGAGTCAAATGCAGGATCAAGATTCAAGATATCCTTGAGTACCTCAAGTCTAAGGATACTTGCACCATTGCTATGATGAGATTATCATCGACATTAAATCCATGTGATGATCTCATGGCAGGTCATCCAATGAACTTACTATCACTAGTAAGCATCCATATGTCAACTCTAAATATCTCATATTTACAGTTTCTAAGATCCACTTCTTGATCCAATCAAGGAGTATGACATATGTTAATCTGTGGGATTAATGATGTCCGGCCTCATTAATCCTATGACTAGGAAAATTTAGATCTTGACATAATTGCACATGATAGGAATCTCAGGATTATGATCACATCATAATTTCCTTCATGCTATGTCATATATCATGGACATCATTAATTTGATTAAAGATCAATATCAATTCATAAAGAACATCAAATAAATGAAACATGTCTTTCTTTATTTATTCATAAAGTCTGTACATGACTGTGAACAAAAACCGCTAAAGGGGATTGCCTTTAGGGCACTACTCTAACACAGTCTTCGATGGTGATGGAGTACCGAGAACACTTTGAGTTGTTAACCGGGCCATTGCGACACATTGATGAAGAAATTCTCACGGGGTTTTTCTTGAATGGATTAAAGATGGAAATCAGGGCTGAACTTAAGCTACACCATGCTGGTTTTTTGAGTGAGGTGATGGACATGGGGCTACTGGTGGAGGAGAGGAATGTGAAGCAAGGCAGCGGGAGTCACATACTGCGATAGATCCTCCACAAGCCAGCCCAGTTTCACCAATCCACCACAGTGGACTTCCGACCCAGACCCCCAACAGCGATGGAGACGAAAGGGAGTGTGGCAGCTCCAAACCCGACCCCACTCCAGAGAGATGAGACTGGAGGAGCTAGGAGACGCAATTTCCGACAACTCCCACCCGAAATGCTTAAGGAGAGGTATGAGAAGGGGTTGTGTTTTTATTGCGATGAAAGATTCAGCCCCAATCACGTTTGTAAAAACAAACACTTTTGGGTATATATTGTGGAGGATGAAGGAGAGAATGAGCCACCGGAGGACGTGTTTATAGATGCAGAAGGTGACGACAGTGAATGTTTTACCATTGCAGTTGAATATGATGAGTGTGATGCGGTTAACTACAAAGAGATCATTTAAAGTATGAGGGAACTTGAATGGAAGAAAGGTGATAATATTAGTGGATTGTAGGGCCTCCAATAACTTTATCTCAAAGACTTTAGTGGAGGAGATGTCCCTACACGTGTTGGACACTCCAGCCTTCTTAGTACAAGTGGGAGATGGCCATAAAATTAGAGAAAAAGGGGTCTGTGAAAAGCTACAAGTGGAGACGCAAGGGGTAAAAATAAAAGGGGATTTCTTTTTGTTTGCTTTGGGTGGAGTGGACGTTGTGCTAGGGTTGGATTGGCTTGAAGGTTTGGGTGATATACAAGCTAATTTTAAGGAGTTAACGCTGAAATGGAGGGTAGGAGATAAGCGGTTCAGTTTGAAGGGAGAACCAACATTGATGAAGTCGGCGGCTACATTAAAATCGCTCTACAAATCAGTGGGAGAAGGAGGAGAGGGCTATCTAGTCAGCGTGACAACAGTGGAACCGCAAGAGACAACCATGAAGGGACAAGACAACTCCAAAGAATTGTTAGCGAATTCATCGATGTGTTATCCCCACCCACAGGGTTGCCTCCTCAAAGGAGTCACGACCATGCAATCATCTTGAAACCAGGAGCTGAAATACCCACGGTAAGACCCTATAGATATCCCCATTATCAGAAAAATGAGATGGAAAAGATAGTGGGAGAATTACTTGCTGTTAGAGTTATACGCCCAAGTGTGAGCCCCTTTTCCAGCCCAGTGATTTTAGTAAGGAAAAAGGATGGAGGATGGAGATTTTGTGTAGATTTTAGGGCATTGAATAAGGTGACTGTAGCGGATAAATTTCCAATCCCTACAATTGATGAGTTATTAGATGAATTGGGAGGAGCCAAGGTGTTCTCAAAGCTGGACCTCAAGAGTGGCTACCACCAAATTAGAGTCCGAGAAGAAGACGTACACAAAACGGTATTCCGAACTCACAAAGGTCATTATGAATGGCTGGTGATGCCTTTCGGATTGTCCAACGCACCCTCCACCTTTCAATCATT
Organism: Erythroxylum novogranatense; assembly: GCA_029891385.1. NCBI lineage: Eukaryota > Viridiplantae > Streptophyta > Magnoliopsida > Malpighiales > Erythroxylaceae > Erythroxylum > Erythroxylum novogranatense. The sequence continues at coordinate 63,604,036 of CM057233.1, forward strand.
GATGAATGAGGTATTTCGTTCCCACCTACGCAAGTCCGTTCTTGTTTGTTTTAATGATATTCTTATATACAGTCCAGATTTTGAGCAACATTTGGAAGATTTAAAGGCTGTCTTGTTGATTCTCTGGAGTTATAAGCTATATGTCAATGAGAAGAAATGCGATTTTGGCAAGGAGCAATTAAAATACTTGGGGCATTTGATCTCGGATCAGGGGGTAGAAGTTGATCCCTCTAAAATTGAAGAGGTTGCGAACTGGCCAATACCTAAGGATGTGAAGGCTGTCCGAAGGTTTTTGGGGTTCACGGGATACTACTGACGATTTGTTCGAGATTATGGCAAGATCGCCAAACCTCTCACTCAACTACTTAAGGCAGAAGGGTATCGGTGGAATGTGGAGACTCAACAAGCCTTTGAATCACTTAAGGCGGCCATGGTAAACCTCCCTACTGTAGCTATTCCTGATTTTCCTAAACCATATGTTATAGAGATTGACGCATCCAGGAAGGGGCTAGGAGCAGTACTCATGCAAGAAGGAAGGCCCTTAGCTTTTCTCAGCTGGGCATTACCTCCACAAGCATTCTCCAAGTCAGTTTATGAAAAGGAGTTAATGGCAGTAGTGAGGGCGGTTCAAAAATGGAGACACTACCTTTTGGGGAGGCGTTTCATTATCCGAACCGACCAAAGAAGCTTAAAATATTTGACAGATCAGAGGTTGTTGGGAGAGCAGCAACAAAAGTGGACAGCAAAACTATTAGGGTACGATTTTGAAGTGCAGTACAAACCGGGAAGGGAGAACCAAGCGGCTGATGCTTTATCACGTAAAATGGAGTGTTCTGCTATATCAACAGTAAAAATGATGGATTCGAATGACTTGGAGGCTGAAATTCAGGCTGATCCGAAACTTAACACCATCATGCAAGATTTGTTAAGTGGGAGCAAGGAACACATGGGATATTCGGTTAAAGGAGGCAGATTATATTATAAAACGAGGCTGGTTTTATCAAAGGCATCTAGTCGGATACCGACTATTTCAAGTTACATGATTCACCTATGGGAGGTCATTCGGGGTTCCTACGCACTTACAAACGTGTGCTAGGACTGGTTTTTTGGGAAGGAATGAAGAATGACATTAAAAAGTATGTGGAGGCTTGTGAAGTGTGTCAATATCAAGCATTATCTCCAGCTGGTCTATTACAACCATTACCAGTCCCTTTGCAAGTGTGGGAGGATATATCTATGGATTTCATTGGAGGTCTACCGAAGAGTAAGGACATGGACACCATCATGGTAGTAGTCGATAGGCTAACAAAATATGCTCATTTCTTGCCTTTGGCCCACTCATATTCTGCTTCAGATGTTGCTACACTCTTTGTTCGAGAAATAGTGAAGCTACATGGGTTCCCAGCCTCAATAGTATCAGACTGGGACAGGGTATTTAGGCAGGCAGGTACTCAGCTGAAGTTTAGCTCCGCCTATCACCCTCAAACCGATGGACAAACGGAGGTCACCAATAGATGCTTAGAAATATATCTCCGTTGTTGCACCGGAAGCAAGCCGAAGCAGTGGACTCAATGGTTGTGTTGGGCTCTGGTTCAACACCAACTACAACAGCTCTACAAAAACTTCTCAATTTTATGCTCTATATGGCAGACCCCCACCCACCTTATTGGGTTATGCAGGGGAGTTATCAGCAGTGGAAGAAGTGGGCAGACTTCTTAAAGAACGGAATGGAGTCATTACCGAATTGAGGGACAACCTACTGCGATCTCATAATCGGATTAAAACCCAGGCGAATAAGAAACGCAGGGAAGTGGAGTACACGGTTGGAGAAAGGGTGTACTTGAAAATCCAACCATACAAACTTCGATCCTTAGCACAGAAGATGAATGAGAAACTCAGCCCTCGTTACTATGGACCATTTTTGATCGTTGAAAAGATTGGAGCAGTGGCTTGTAGACTAGAATTACCTGCATATAGTCGGGTTCACTCGGTTTTTCATGTGTCATTGCTTAAGAGGGCAGCTCCTAATCTTGTGCAGATACAACCATTACCTAAGCAATTAACTGATGAGTGGGAGGTAGATTTCCAACCCGAAAGGGTATTGGGGACCCGAAAGGATGCTAATGGGAATGAGGAGGTATTAATTCAGTAGCAAGATCTTCCTACATTTGAAAATTCATGGGAATCCTATGCTGCAATTGCTGAACACTTTCCGACATTCCACCTTGAGGACAAGGTGCAAGCTTTGGAGGGGAGTATTGATAGAGCTAGGAGGCCATTAGTTTACAGTAGGCGTAAGAAGAAGTTGGCGAATCCTAGCACGTGAGTTAGTTACATATTAGTGACAGGTGTCATCTATTAATTGGGGCAAGATGGGATATAAAAGGAGGAGAATGTTCTGTACGAGGGCATGCATGTATTCTGCAGTGAGAATAGTGTTTGGGAGGTGCAACCTCTCATATAGGCTGATCAGTGTTTAGGTTGTAATAACCAATTTCTACAGGATATCAATATACAATACGGAATCGATGAGATTGCTTTGATCCATCTGATTCTTTTATACTCATATACTGATATACTTGGGTGAGTTTTATCAGAATTAAATTTACAAATTATTAAACTTATAAAAAGTCAAACTTATAATTCACGAAAAGTGACTGGTTTTTAATGAGATTATTTTTTTGTTATCAAATATAGCTACCCACAAAGATTAGCAAGTATCAAACTTAACCTACAAACAAAGTAACAAGAGCTCTAAGGTGGAATTAAAAACATAAAAAAATCAGCGGCATTAGAATGTAATTTTTCATGATTAAAGAATATCAAACAACATTTACATAGTGTACAAATACCCTAGAACTAAGAAATCCGAAAATTAATGTGGATGCTTCCACCAGCTTGCAACAAAAGGGTAAAACCAAAACAGTGACATGAAAATAAAATGGTTACCATCATCCCATCTCTATCAAAATTAGCACTTAAAGCATAGCTTGTCAGATCAACACAGTATTCAGTGATCAAAGTTCAATTATGCACATAAAGCATGATTTTTTAAAAATTAAATTCTTCAAATAATGCACTAATGACTAAGAGATCATACTCTTTGATTTCTATGACAATATAGAGTTGGTGTGCTCAGCAAATTTAATTTTATAGAAAATGAATTGAAGGTATGATGTAATACCTATCCCCCGATTAACAACAGGTTAAGGATATCAGGTAAGATCCTCCCATCTTTTGGATAGACTTTTGGTATTCGTGCTTGAAACACCTACAACTATACTTACAACACCTCCAGTTGTGCTCGATATTGACAAATCAAAAAAGTAATCAAACTTTATGAACTTCATAAATGAGAGAACATACCCTAGGTATAAGCATGCACAAAAAAGGTAAAAGATATTAATTAGTCAAGAAAAAACATAATCATACTAAAATATTATATTTGGAACATGCTTTATAGAAGGTGAACTTAACAAATACAACCAAATCCTAAACCTTAAACTTAAACTTAAATACTAAACATTAAATCCTAAATCCTAAATCCTAAAGCTTAAAATCTAAAACCTAAACTTTAAACCCTAAAACCTGAACCATGGTCCTAAATCTTAATACCTAAGACCTATAACTTATAACTCTAACCCGTTAACCATAAACTTAAAGAAAAAGAATGAAGCAGAGAGAGAGAGAGATCATATAATACCTGATTAGCCAGACCATGAAGGGGACCAACCAAACCATTCAAAGCAACTGCAAATGAAAGGTAAGGATCTGAAAGTGCGCTAGCTACCTGAAAAATTGCATAAGAATAACATAAAGCAACATGTTGGAATAATCTCTTCCGTTCCCACACCAACCCCTTCTTTACTTTAGGGCTTTCAATGAAATTGAATTTTTGGAATTTGGGTAACTTACTAGGTGGCCAGTATGAGCACTGACATTTCCACCTTCATGGTCACTACAAAATATTTTCAGAATAAGAAAGTATTTGAATGGAAGAACACATATATTTTTAAATTAGTATAAACAGACAGTCCTTACTGAACCCATCTTTCAGTATCTATTACCCATTTTTGAGAAGATAGGATATTGTACTTATAGATGGTCACGTAAAATCTCATAAGCTCCTACATTTGAGGACTATCAAATCCCAACATATGCCAGAAATTTGCGCCATAATCCAGAGAGTTATCAACTGGAATAATGCTCCCATTTTTGTGTATCCTTTAAGCAACAGAGGTGCACGTCAAAAGCCACAAATAAATTCATTTGGGATAATACAAGTACAGTCATATATCAACCTTAATGACTATCAAAAGGCTAGCAATGACATATATGACAGAGAAAGGTACGAGGAGTATGAAAACAAAAGTGATGGACATGCCAAAGCAAGAGTGTAGGTATCCAAGTGGCTAAAAATAGAAAAATTACTCCAGAAATTTGGCAAAAATAACAACAGCTTCAAATTTCATATATTACAACAAGATTCTCACAAAACGAAATTGATCATCATATCATGTGTCTTGGTTCCAAAGAACAATTTTTATCAACTGTCTAAGGCCACGAGGCCACATTGTGGATAGTTGAGCTGATATAATTCTGCTTTATACAATATGTTGTAGAGAAAGAACTACCTAATGCTTTTTCTTTATCAATCTAATAGGATCATGAGAATGTTTTTAAATGAGCAATACTAAAAAAATAGTTGGCCACCATAACAGTAAGATTGCTTTGGCTGGGACGTGTTTTAGTAAGATTTGTTCTCTCACTCGTGCCGCCATAATCAAACCAGCAAATGGAGGATGATATGCCTTAATCAGTCAACAAGAACTGCATTAGGATTGGGTGTCCTATAAGAAGCTAGGGAATTCAAACAAGTTTTAAAGTTCATGAATCATTACTACAAGTAAATTCTTTTGAGTTTCATAGATTTCATTATCTTTTTTCTTTCTAATATCCACTCCTCTAAGTTCATTACTATTATAGTAATACAAGGACTTGACATCAAAGCTTTGTATGTCAGAGATTTCAAATTAAAGTTGTGCCACCCTCGCATCTGTTGGACTTGTGATTTGTTGTATTTGTCCATATATCGTGTCAGTGGCCATGTTGGAATAATTTATAATCCATTCTTGAATCTCAATCAATAGCTAAATGGTTTCTTAACAATTACTTTTACGTATGTTTTATGTCTAAAAATAAGTTTTTTAATTAAAATTTTAAATTGTAGCAATTAATCCAACTTGTATTTTGTGATAATAATACATCCCTAATTGGAATAAAATCACACCTCAAACTACTATAATCACCACCATAAACAAAAGTACATGATCGAACAAGGCATAAAATTGTCAACTAACCTTCTATACACATATAAAGCAATCAACAGGAGACGAGCAATCGTAATTAAAGAGTCTTCATATGTAGGCTCCCAAGACCTAAAAGTGTTACCACATTTTAGTCAGTAAGAAATGTTGAAAGTTGAATTATTAGCAAAACGTCATAAAAGGAAGACTTACTTTGATTTGTGAATCTTGTTGTCATATGTCTTTCAAATTCACTTTCAACCAAGGATAAGAATGAAGAGATAAAAGTTGTTAAGTTTGCACCAACAAACAACAGTTTTAGGTATCGGAAAGTTGTCAACTAAGCCCTCTCATAATTTTTCAAGGATGGCTATTGTTAGCACCAGTAGAAACCAATTCCTCTTTCGAGACAAGACGACTAAGTCCAAGGCATACTTTAAACATCTTAAGTCAATAAGCAGACAATTAAAATAAACATGTTGATTACCACCTTGCTCAGTAATGCCATCGACAACATCTTTTATGACGGTTCAGCCATAACAAGAGGAAAAATAGTAGCACGAAATAAAAACAAGAACCTTCATCCTCCAATGTCCAAAACCCGATGGAGAGGCAAGGGCTTGAAACGATCTTTCAAGCGGTTTTGTTGGTAGAGGCCGGGAAGACCTTTTCTAGAAGGTAAGCTTTGGCTTTCTCAGCGCAAGGTTTTTCTTCCTTTAGTGAAAGAGGCAAGCAAAAATGGATCCCTTTTAACCGCTCCTCCTTTGGAAATCTCCTTATTGAAGCTAACGGTAACTTTTGACTTTTCTTTTCTTTAATGAAATTCCTCAGCATTTGCTTTGTTTTTCTACATATAAGAAACACTAAAACTATATATACAAAATAAAAATTCACTAAAGATTTAATCTATTATTTTCAATGTGCGAAAAAATTATAATTATTAAATAAAATTATAATTTATATTTGCTCTTTATAAATTAATTTCAAAATAATGTGTTCTTTCTTATAAAATTTTACCTATTTTAAATAATATATGTTAAACAAAAATTTGTTATTTTATTAAAGTTTTAAAATAACTTAGTTAATAACGTCAAGTTAAAATAAAAAAATAAAATTTAAGTATTTAATTGTTACTTTTTTAAGTTTGAGCTATAATTACAAAATTGAGTAAAATTTGAATTTTTTATAATCAGCCTCATGTATGCGATTCTTGATTTTGTTTGGTCAAAACTATTTCTTACTTTTTATTTATTTATTTATAATGACAATAGAACTAGTTATCTTTATTTTTAAATATACTAAATAAATTATTAAGTCCTTATAAAATTTATGAAATTTTATAATTAAGTTAATTATTTATTCAATAAAAATATTTAATATATAAATATTTTAGATTTATATATTAAATCTAAAATTGAAATTGAGCTTCAGCTTGAAAAATTGGGTAAAGATTACCTTTAGAGAATTCATCAAGTCCTCCAAATTTTCCAAAAAGCTTTTGCGATCCACATACCTCTTATCACTTTATGCTTGAAGTGTTCTAAATTGTGCCAATCCAAAATCAGCTCTTAAAATAGGAATCTTTTCTATGTCTTGCCCAATGCTTGTCATCTTTGAGTCATCATCAATTAAGGTTCTCAATCCATGCTTCAACTAGGTTACATTTTTACCTCAAGGCTAGAAGTAGGTGATTTAGAACATAGTAAAAATTAACGTTATTGTTTCTGATGTTCTTCCATTGTTAACACCAACATACTTCCTACTACACAATAGCAAGTATAAAGAATGGCAAAATATTCCAAGCGTAAAACAAACATGCTGATTACCACCTTGTTCTGTAATGCCACCAGCAACATCTTTTATGATGGTTCAACCATAATAAGTGGAAAAGATAGTAGCACAAAAATAGACACAGATGCCTTCATCCACCACTGTCAAAAGTAACATTAGGCAGTTTATACTGTCAAGAAGAATCAAAGTAAAAGAAATTAAAGCAAAGAATAAGCCTCGACAGAGAGGTCAAAAGTCATCATCATAATAAATCAAATACTACGGCCCAAGCTTTAGAGTGTAGTAATCAGCAATACCACAGTTGAAGCCTAGAAAGACACCACATCCAAGCTTTTATAATTGAATTCAATATATGGTAGTTTTCAAACATTTTCAGGATACGTACATCACATCGTACAAACCCAACAAATATCGTAATACCAACATAAGCTGAATCAAAAGGATACGACATTACCTTCATGAAATTCGTTGTCATCAATGAGAGGGCCAAATTTTGAATAGCTTTGCAACTGCATTCTAGATCCCACTGCCATTCCTACATTAGCTATGTTAAATAAATGTGAGGATGTTCTTGTTATCAAAGGAGATACTTTACTGACCCACAGGCATAAAGGCTCATGCAAGGAATCTCAATGTTTCTTTCCTACAAAAGATTCTTCAAGTTTTAATAAATAAATCGAGAAAATAATGCAGCTAAGTGATAAATATACACCATAAAATAAGACTTAGAAGAAATAAACATGAAATATAAGGATGAGCTGCAAAAAAGAGGATTGCATTTCCTTAAAGGTCCAACAAAACAAAAGAATGTTTGCAGTCCAAGAGACACATAACCACCTAACAGGAGGATAGAAAAAATTGGCTCAACAATAGAGTGGAGGACTGCGTCGTTGATCAGAGAAACTCTAACCTGTAAAACCTCAACTCTGGCTCGTCATGAATAGTTGTAGATAATGGGACATTGAAAGATACTATTTTCTGAGGCACCTTTTGAGAACATGACCTCCATCTGCTTTCAACTGTATAAAGCACTCATCATTTTGAGGTCATGAGAGAGTTCCAAAACATAAATCTGCAATGCATCAAAACTTAACACCCTTCACTTAATCATAAAAAAAAACGTGTGTTATATGATAAAGTTACTAATCTTTAAATACAATTTACATGGCCACTTCATAGTACCAGACTTTCGTATAGAGAGTAGATTTTATAATGCTAACCTACATATATCAACCTTTCTACTAGAGCATGCAAAACTACCTACATCGATGTGCTCAACATATTGCCATGAGGAAAACTTGGAAATTCAAGGGGAACGAAGAATAAAATGCTACATTGATATATAGCTAACATGAGATATTCCAAGCATCAAACAAACATGTTGATTACCACCTTGTTCTGTAATGCCACCAACAAAAATAAAAATAAAGGGCACAGATTCTCAGGAAGAATGTTTTCATTGAATAAAAGTTGCATCTATATGATATAAAGTGAAGATGAAGCATCAAGAAACTTGAAAGTAGAAGCCAAAACACCGCTCAAAAGTAAATTATGACACCAAATACAAAATGTTATGCATATAAAACAACTCTTCTAACACATTAAATTTTCATAAGTTGATAACTTGAGATCATCTCCATATCAATAAGAACCAAATCATAACATGGATAGAGAGAAATATAAACATAATAAAAGATAAAGAACCAAAATAATAAGATAGTGAACAAGGTATCAAATTTGCAGACTCACATTGACATTAAAAAAAAAACATCTTTAGGGATAGGACTAATGTCATACTTTTGGCTAAGGTCCTAATAACCAAGAAAAATTAACCAAGGAAAACACATTCTCATGTAGTAAGTGAAATATAAAAAGAACAATAAAAAGGACTTTGGCACATCTATTAATCATTTATTTATCTTCAAACAAATCAATCTTATTATTCTTAACTTAAAAAGGAGACAATTTCAAGAAAAAGTTTAACATATCGATCACATCAATTGAGATTCCCCACCATTCATTCAGTTGCAAAGTTTATCAAATTGTTTAAGCATTTAGTGCTTGTATCAAATTATAAATCAATTCAATTTATTATACAAAAAGTATCATAGTGTAAATTAAGTGGCCATTTTCAAATTAATGAAGCAAATTGAAATTAACTTAATCATTGATGCTTATGACTATATGCCTAAACAAATCAAATCACAATAACAACCAAACTTATAACTAATCATCTCGATCAATATTCTTTCCAAGTTAAAAATTTCTTAGAATGATTCCTATTAAGCTAATTATAACAAAATTTATAAACATAAATAATAATAAATTCCTTCTCTACAATTTGAGTTGTATGTTGTCCCCAATCTACATGAAATAAAAGAACAAAATTCTAAAATAAGTGGAAAGAGGAAAAGGAAACGAACAATTAAGGTAGAACTACATAAATGAAAAAAACCATCAAAATTGTGATAGATGTTAACAAACTTACCATTTGATAGCTATTGACAAAGAATCGAAACCAAAATACTTGTCTGAACCAAATGATGTTTTCTTATAAAGCTTGAAAATTATAAGAGTTAAATGGCTACAAAAGAATAGCTTGATCAAAACAAAAACTAAAAAAAAAATTGGTTGAGGTGGAATTACATACAAGTTCCACTTAAGACTCCTGAATTCTCTCTTTCAAAGTTTAAATGCATATAAAAGTTCAACAATCTATATTAACAAATTAACCACAAGTACTAAATGAAAGTGAGAGGAGGTTACCTCAGTGAAGAGCAATAAAGTGCTCGCTTTTGTTCTCATTCTCGCAACCAACTTTTGCCCGCCCATACTAGGATCACCAACTTTAAAGCATGATAATTTACTCTACATCTCACTTCAGAATCAATCAAACCTATTTGAGAGTCTCAGAATCAAACATCCCAAGTCGAACGGCCTACAACATAAGAGAAAACTCAGCCATCGTTTTTAAATATACAAGAATGCATAACATAATGAAACATCCAGGAAAACCCGAACAAAAGAGATGTGTTAATTATGTAATTATCAAAATATAATTCAAAAAGAAAAAAGAATAATTTCCAACAAAATTCATAGGACAATTTACGCTATATATATATATATATATTCACTAGACATTTTCTTTCATAGAGAAGGTTTGGCCACATCCACTAGGAATTCAACTAGAAGCACTCAGTAACTGAACTTCTAAACTTTCTCTCTGGCATCCGTAGATCCTAAATCTATGGAGGATCGAGTTGGCGTAAGCTAAATTCATGGTAGCTAGTTTCTATAAGACTATAACAAGCAGATAGCTCTAACATCTAAATGTAATGTAATACTGTAAGATTAGGTTAACCTTCTAAGAATAGAAGGGATTAGGAGAAGTGCTATATGAAACCGACAATTCATTTCTTTGCAACAAAATCAAACAGGGAGAAAATTCTAAGTGCATAAGATTTTGTAAAGCTTTTCTTAAGTAGGATAAAATTATCCGTAGGCAAAAATTTCTGGACCCACATGCTTCTTGTTAAAGACAGGCAAGACTCTATTCTCATAACATCTGGGTGTACACTTCCTTGGAACATGCATGCTCTATGAAGTCAAGACTTTCCCATGTTTACTTGGGAGCTGTTTGATGATTTGAACATCTCTTAAAAGGAACGATATGAACCAGTCAACATCAAAGATTTCAGAAAACTTGCTGCACCCAAGACCCAGATCACATATCAGTGCTGTGTAGTTTTCTGAAAAGCCATAAAATAACCAAGAAAAAAGCCATACCTAGCATCTTTCTAGAAAGATTTTTTATCCAGAACAGCAAGAGTAGAATTCAAAACATAAACGGCAACAACAACATCTATTATCTGCGTGTCAACATCTATATGATGATTAAAATCCAATTAAATCTCAAGTTAATCAGTGACACAAGCGTAAAATTGCGTTTTCAACAATTAAGAGCAGCTTTAATGCCAAATGGGTTTAGAATAGAACAAAAGTTAGGATGATAAGATTGTCCAGTTAAGAAATTCACCGTTTTTGTTGATTCGGTCCTCCACTTGTAGCAATCAACAAGTACCTATTAGGATCTGCTTACATCGCAAATGTAACACAACCAAATCCACCTCTCAGAACATTTTAACGGAGCAATAATAGTAACAGAATATTAAAACAATTCTATGAAGTTAAGTACAAGCTTTTCCTTTTCGGTAAAGGCCCAAATCACCTGAACAAAATTCAATTGTTGAGTTTGTTACACCCAAGATCCATAATCTAAATTCTAAAGCCGTGAATAGTATTGTATGCAATTTAGAACTCAAAAGCAATTAAATCAGTAAACAAACAATTAAAATAAACATGTTGATTACCACCTTGCTCAGAATGCCACCGACAACATCTTTTATGATGGTTCACCATAATAAGAGGAAAAAAAAGAGTACGTAAATAAAAAAAGAACCTTCATCTCGCTAATGTCCAAGGTAATGACTTCAGAGCTTATCCAAAACCCAATGGAGAGGCAAAGGCTTGAAACGGTCTTTCAAGCGATTACTCGCAGAAAGGAGGGAAGACCTTTTCCGAAGGTAAGCTTTGGCTTTCTCGTAAGAAGCTTTTCTTCCTTTGGTGAGAGGCAAAATGGATCCCTTTAACCGCTTCTTCCTTTGGAAATCTTCTTATTGAAGCTAACGGTAACTTTGACTTTTCTTTTCTTTAATGAAATTCAAATTCTCAACATTTGCTTTGTTTTTCTACATATAAGAAACACTAAAACTATATTTAAAAATAAAAATTCACTAAAGATTTAATTTATTATTTGCAATGTGCAAAATAATTATAATTATTAAATAAAATTATAATTTATATTTGCTCTTTATATTTTAATTTCAAAATAATGTGATCTTTCTTCTAAAATTTTACCTACTTTAAATAATATATCTTAAACAAAAATTTGTTATTTTTATTAAAGTTTTAAAATAACTTATTTAATAATGTCGGGTTAAAATTAATAAATAAAAAGTTTAAGTATTTAATTGTTACTTTTTTAGTTTGAGTTATAATTACAAAATTGAGCAAAATTTGATTTTTTATAATCACCTTCATGTATGCGATTCTTGATTTTGTTTTTACTTTTTATTTATTTATTTATAATGACAATAGAACTAATTATCTCTTATTTTAAATATACTAAATAAATTATTAAGTCATAAAATTTATGAAATTTTATAATTAAGTTAATTATTTATTCAATAAAATATTTAATATATAAATATTTTAGATTTATATATTAAATCTAAAATTGAAATTGAGCTTCAGCTTGAAAAATTGGGTAAAGATTACCTTTAGAGAAATTCTTCAAGTCCTCCAAATTTTCCAAAAAGCTTTTGCGATCCACATACCTCTTGTCACTCTATGCTTGACGTGATCTAAATTGTGCCAACCCAAAATCAGCTCTTAAAATAGGAATCTTTTCTATGGCTTGCCCCAATGCTTGTCATCTTTGAGTCATCATCCTGTAAAGGTTCTCAATCCATGCTTCAACTAGGTTACATTTTTACCTCAAGGCTAGAAGTAGGTGATTTAGAACATAGTAAAAATTCACGTTATTGTTTCTTAAGTTCTTCCGTTGTTAACACCAACATACTTCCTACTACACAATAGCAACTATAAAGTTGATTACCACCTTGTTCTGTAATGTCCCCAACAACTTTTATGATGGTTCAACCATAATCAGTGGAAAAAATAGTAGCACAAAAATAGAAACAGTTGCCTTCATCCACCACTGTCAAAAGTAACATTATGCAGTCTATATTGTCAAGAAGAATCAAAGTAAAAGAAATTAAAGCAAAGAACAAGCCTCGACAGAGAGGTCAAAAGTCGTCATCATAACAGTCAAATACTACAGTTCCAAGCTTTAGAGTGTAGTAATCAGCAATACCACAGTTCAAGCCTGGAAAGACACCATATATGGTAACATGGGAAAGATTCAAGCTTTTATAATTGAATTCAATATATGGTAGTTTTCAAACATTTTCAGGATGCGTATATCACATCGTACAAACCCAACAAATATCGTAATACCAACATAAGTTGAATCAAAAGGATATCACATTACCTTCATGAAAGTCATTGTCATCAACGAGAGGGCCAAATTTTGAATAGCTTCGCAACTGCATTCTAGATCCCACTGCCATTCCTACATTAGCTATGTTAAATAAATGTGAGGACATTCTTGTCATCAAAGGAGATACTTTACTGACCCACAAGCATAAAGGCTCACGTAAGGAATCTCAATGTTTCTTTCCTACAAAAGATTCTTCAAGCTTTAATAAATAAATCAAGAAAATAATGCAGCTAAGTGATAAATATACACCGTAAATAAGACTTAGAAAAAATAAACATGAAATATAAGGATGAGCTGCAAAAAAGAGGATTGCATTCCCTTAAAGGTCCAACAAAACAAAAGAATGTTTGCAGTCCAAGAGACACATAACCACCTAACATAAGATTGAGTGGGGGGAAAAGAGAAAAATAGAAAAAAAATTGGCTCAACAATAGAGTGGAGGACTGTGTCGTTGATCAGAGCAACTCTAACCTGTACAACCTCCACTCTGGCTCGTCATGAATAGTTGTAGATAATGGGACATCGAAAGATACTATTTTCTGAAGCACCTTTTGAGAACATGACCTCCATCTCCTTTCAACTGTATAAAGCACTCATCATTTTGCGGTCACGAGAGAGTTCCAAAACATGAATCTGCAATGCATCAAAACTTAACACCCTTCACTTAATCATAAGAAAAAACATATGTTATATGATAAAGTTACTACTCTTTAAATACAATTTACATGGCCACTTCATAGTACCAGACTTTAATAAAAATACTAGTAGAGTAAAACTGCGCGATGCGCAGTAATAATGCCCAGTTAATTTAGTGGGTTATAATGTAAGGAAAGAATAGTTATCGAATAATAGAAATTTTAAATATGCTAGGCAAATTTTATAAAGAAGATTTAAATATATTATATTGAAAATATAAAAGGTAGAATATAAAAATGTAAAATGTTTTGTTATTGATTAAGTTTGTTATTAATTAAGGGTTAAAATAATAAAAGGTAATAATAATTAATATGAAGGTGAATAAAATTAATTGATTAGATAGTTAAAACATTAATAGTTTTTATGAATTGAAAATATAAATTAATTGTTATTTAAGCATAACTAAAAAGCATTAATTGTAGGAAGTATATATGAATTTCATATTAGTTAAGATTTGTTACATAAATATATAAAATATATAATAAAGTTCAAGTCAATCTATTAATTATAATTTAATTAGTAAATTAATTATATATAAATTAAAATTAGCCAAAATGACAAAATATATTTGAGTTAATTAGTCAATAATACTAAATATTAATGAATATATTAATTATATTAATTTTAAGTACATTATAATTTATTATATTATAATTATCAACAGTTAAATCAAAATTAGCTAATTAGTTAATTAACTAGGGCAAAAAATTTTGATTGGTGTTAAATAAATTATATATATATATATATAATAAAAATAATATTTACATAAATATATAAATTTGTTATTATATCTATTATTATATATATATATATGTTTTTAACAATGTATATATATATATATATATATAACATTGTTAAAAACATATATATATTATAAGAAAATAAAGTCACCCTCGCAAATGCACAAGGGTTCAGACTTCTCAATTTGCCATTATATATATATAATAACAAAAATAATAGTTATATAAATATATAAATATATATAATAAAATTTAAAGTCATGGTGTCAAAAAAGAATAGTTACATAAATATATAAATATATATAATAAAGTTCAAATCAATCTATCAATTATAATGTAATTAGTGAATTAATTATATATAAAATAAAAATCTCCAAAGCAGGCAAAATTTTAGATAAACTCCAAGTGCCACCATCTTTATTAAAGTTTCTTCTTTAGGAAAGAGAACATATAATCCTGATATGGATGCAAATACACAAGGTGTACACGCAAAAATCTTACAAATAATTGTTGTGTAGTCAATATATCTGAGAAAAATTCAAAACCTGATGACTTCATGATTATATGGAGGATAAATATTACATCTAGATAGCATATTTAGATGGAAGCAAAAACCATTCAAAAGTCACAAACTACAAGCATATAATATGCATGAAGTGAATACTTAAGCATTAAGGTTTCATATGCCACATTAAATTTCACCTGCATGCATCTGTCTCAGCAAGAACCTGTTGATACTTAAACATGAACTCTAGAAGCTCCTTTTCCGATTTCAATGCTTTTTAATGTTCTTTGCTTTGCATCACAAGATTCTGTCATGAATAAATAGGTATCATGAATCGTGAAAGCTCCCCAAATATGATAACTATCTAGATAAGAACCGACACCATGACATTTCTAAGAATGTCAGTAATCACGGTCAAGAACGAGCCATAAGATGTTACCAAATATTATGCACACATCCGAACATGAGAATACCTTCGGGAAAGTCATGGTCAAAGGAACTGAAACAACAGCCAAGGCCCTTGATACATTCTTCAAGGTTCTAGCTATAGGATTTCCTTCCAATCCTTCTTGCATGTTGCATTGGTTAAGGGACAGATTATTGGTCCATCCGCAAAATTAGACAGTTTGAAATCAAAAGCCATATACAAGCTATAGCTAATTCCACCCCAGTAAAAAAAAACCAAGGACTTATCATTTCTGGTTTAAATGATACAAAGAAGCGTACCTCCACCGTGATTAATAAAGTCAATGGTGTCAAATAGGTATAAATTATCAAGGGTTGTAAGATCAATGAACTAGGATGCTCCACAGGTTTTAAAGGACAGCACCTTTTCTGCCATATTTGAAATCTTTAAGACAAAAAAGTCATGACGTCAGCAAAATGCCAAATCAATTCTAAAGATATTTAAGCAGTATAGGGACAGAAGCACAACTTACTGCAAGAAAAAAGATAACAAAGACAGGACCTTGAATAAATAGCCCTTTCGTAAAAGGACTCACATTAATGTTAAAAAACTTCATAACAACCTAAAGAATGAAAAAGACAACTAGAGAACTGTAGTATAAAGGCATAACTTCATTCCACCGAAAAGCTTGAGAGGAAACAACTATGGATTTCGGATGTGGAAAATAATCTCAGAAGTCAGAGACGATAGCAACGAAGAAATGAAAAAGAGACGGCTTCACCTCAAGCCAACGACAGTGACATTTTCTACCCATACCTTAACTATTCAAAAGAATTCTACATACATAACTCACAAGTGAACTTCTAGAACATAGCAAATCAAAAGAGTGCTACATTTATAAATCACAGAGTTACGGTAAAAGTTCTCTTTCCCTATCAAGCAGTCAACCATCATAAGAATAAGAAAGCTGCATCATAGCAAAAAAATTACATATACCATGGAAATTTCCTAAAAGAATGAAATAGTTGATAACCCTTACGCCTTTATGCATTCACAGCACTGTAAGCCCCAAGCATGGACAACACACTCCCTCATCAATCCACATCAAAGTAGTAGAAATTCATAATATTTCTATATTTTCCTCAGTCATGAATGCCAGAAGTTCTTAGGTCTATTAAAAGTCTTTTACATAATTTAGCAGCCACTATTTTCCTTTAAGCAAAAGAAATAATTTACTTACTCATTTAAAAACTTCGCATTTCTTTCCGACCATCAAGAATAAAGATTAGGATCCATACCGTAAGAATAGCAATAGAGTCTAAATGCTAATAAAAATAGGATGGTGTTAATATTAAGTGAAACTCGAATATTCACCATTTTACAATCTTACTCTTCTCTCAATAAAGATATATATTGCCCTATACTAGAAAGCAAAACAAAATTGCAATCTCAAAATAATATTGGTGGCAAATATTTTGTTCAAATGAAAATTGACATTTAGTCAACAAAATAGGAACCGCTTAGCTATCGTGAAGTAAATAACTTCACTTGCTATAGTATATAATATGGAAGAAAATATTATTGTTTTTGAACTTTACCACATTGCGATATTTCAGGCCTAAGATGCAAAAAAGAAAAAGACATGCATATGCAAAGAGACATCATTTATTTATAGAAAAAAGTACCGATGATATCATTCATGTAACGAAAGAACCAAGAATCATACCCTATCTTGCACTCTTTGCTTAATTTCCTCCAACGTGGCCTTATTATCTGCAGAAATAGCACAAAATCAAGAGAGACAAGAACTAAAGCATTCTCTCGGTAATGACGTTCTTTGCATAAAAGGTATATGACAAAATTAAAATTGTAATATATAAAAACCTTCCGAAGTTTGACAACAAAACTTTTGAAAAAATATACGTTCAGGTTGTTCCACAATGTGGGCAGCCTTATGATCGTGAAGTGATGGAGAATGCTCTTCTTCGTAAAGTAAGGCGTAATCACAAGAAGGTCCAAATCTCTCATTGTCATTGCAAAGAGAGCAGATAGATATTACAAAGAAACAATAAATTAAGAAGTGGACTTCAAGGAAAAGATAAAAGCAGTATAAGGAAATGAAATATCGCAGTTAGAAGAAACTTAAACAATTAATTCAAACCGACATCCAAATTGAAAAGAATTAAAAAAACCCACTGCTGGGATAATTGCAGCTGTCTAGTCATTGTTAGAGGGCTAACATATATATGCAATATTTAAACTAATTACGTTTCAAAATCGTTTAGATTATTCTTTCCAAGGAGTAAATTGTTTATCAATGCCACTAAGGCCTAAAAAAAGAAGTTTTAACAAAACTAAAATAGTTAAGTACAGCAAGTAGGAATCAGAATTATCTTAATGTCATTCCTCATACAGAAGGGTTTCAACAGGTAGTTTAGATCTTTGGCTAAAATAGGAAAACACATAACAACAAATGATATAGTTGAAAGGGCTGATCCGCAGGTTCCAAATCAATAAAATTGTCTGAACTGCATAAAATGGTGAGATACCTGAATATTACATTAGGTAAGACAAAAGATGGAAAAGGGTCATGAAACTCAGCCTCTGGAGCAAATTCCCTCACACGTAAATACTTTAACAAGTTCCTCCGCATTATCTGTAAAATAGTACATATATGGTGATTCACAAGTGATTCAAATATATAAAGTGTAATCTTTTTCCAATTGTAGCTTCTCTAGCCTAGGAGTAATATAAACCATCTCACAAAAAATGACGCATGGTTTGGTATGTGCCAGTAAGAAGAAAGCATATTGATGATCCTAGAGTTCAAAATATTGGCTTGCAAATCTAGACAGATGATTGCTTGACTGTGCTTGAAGACACACCATGTAAACTATATTTGAACAACTTTGCAGAAAAAATTTACAAAATGCACCTCACAAATGAAACATGTTATGTCTAAGTTCTAAAACAAGGTGCTGTAAGCCATGCATTCCTTCAGTCTGAGCATTTTTTTCATTGGTCACAAATACAAGAAGAAAAAGTCGTCAATCATGTATGTGACATTTGCTCTTTATTTTCAAATTTTTTTGCCCCCTTCAGACGAAGAACAGCGTCATGAACAATTCCTAAAAGTCATAAAAGTCAAAAATATGGAAAATGCGGAGCAGATGTCATAACCACCAACGATAGCCATAAAGCCTAGTTTATTAGTATGACCATATTTTTGTTCTTGAAGCATACATGTATGTTAGAGGAAAATACCTGGATTTTCTTGGGTAAGCATGCAGCAATATTCCAGCTTGACACAAAATTCACTTGTGATTCTTTTCTTTGAGAATGATCCCCTTGAGATTCGTCATGTGAACTGTCAGCAACGGTAGCTAGAATTCCTCCATAGTTATACTGCTTGACAGAAAGTAATATGATAAATTAATTGGAAGATGTCAGGTGAAAATTTTCAAAAGATTATTATGTATCAATAAAGTCTCTTCGTGTCAAGATTCCAAAAAGCACGCAAACTTTTCAATGGCCGATTCCGCCTCAATGGCATAAATTTTGAGGATATAATAATAAAATCAAAGAATGAGGCAGATATTCTATAAGATCAATGATGTAAAGATTAAGGAATTAGAAAATTTTGCAGTTGAAATAGACAGGACAATTTGAACACTTACAATTTAATTTGTGGGTCATCATTTAAAAGAAGTGCTATCAACAGTAAGGTTCTAGGCTATATTATCCTGCAACGGAGTGCTATCTATCCAGAGGAAAAGGGACCTTGATACTCAAAACAAGCCACTGAGCCTTGTCTAAATACAAATTTAAAAGTTGAAGCTTGAAATTAAAGTAAATTCAATTCCTGTATCATTATTCCCAGACATTTTTCCAGTCAAAGGAATAATTTATCTTGTCGAGAAGCCATTCAGCTCGAAAGCTTAAAAACTGCTAGATTTGGAGAACAAAACACAAAGTGCACAGAGTTGGTAATGAATGTAAGTTTTATTTCAATGTGAAAGTACCTAACATATGTCAAAACTGAAATTTTATCTTAATACAAGAATCTGGCATGCCTCTAATGAAGTCTACCTACAAAAGAAGGTCAACAGGCAAATGCAGTGGAATAGTATACATACAGATTACACTCAAAGCCAGATTAGGCCAATCAAAGAGAAAAAATCCATTTGAGTTCAATGTAAAGAAATGAAAAATTGAACTGCAAAAACAAAAGTAGGCAAAAGAGAAAGACAATCACAATATGCAACTGAGCAATTTTCATGACTTGAGAAAGGGGAAATAGGATTGCCAGAAGTAGAGTAACCAAACCTGATTCATAAAAAGCAACGAATGCCAATATTGCACCGACGCAGTTCAATCCACTCAAAGAGTTCTCTACAAATAAAATTTTTTTTTGAAAAATGGAAATGAAAATGTATTTGCCTAAAAAATCAATAAAAGTTGGATATTTTTATCAATCTGATGTGAAGATGTACTGTTTTGCAAAGTCTTGAGAAAGCTATCACAAGATGTTCGGCGGTTGGCACACTAAATTTTCTCAGTATCTATAATAACCTTTGAAAAATTTGCAAAATGATTGTGGCACCTAGTTTTTAACTCACCAAGAGCAAAGCAAAACCTTTGCCTCACCTATGATAAAAATTTTGGAAAATCATACACCGAATGAGCCAACAAATTAAGAAAGAAGATTGTTGAAGATATTTGAGGTTACGTACACGATTATAATTGTTATATTTCTCACATAAAGTATAGTTAAATGTATTCTATAATGTAACAATATGTAACATATTTAGAAACAAAATATATTATCCTATTAAGAAATCTTTACTGCTTAGTTATTATAAATAACCCAAGTTAATAAGCATTCAAGTTCCTTTGTGGTTTTTGTATCCGTGGAGATCGTTCGTACAGAAAACCATGTTACATCTTGTATGCATCCTTCTCCCTACTCTTTCTTTATTATTTGTTTTACTTTCACATGGAATCAAACATGCTTCATTTATGCCTCCTAAATCAGGAACACCATCATCAGATATCCATAAAACATGTTAGAAAAAAGATTAAAGTCCGATCTATAATCGAAAAACAATGTAATATATACAAAACATACTATCGCTCGTAAATAGGATCCGAAGCGTGTTGCCCTAAGAAATACAATGATAAGACTTTTGAAGAAAATGGACAAGTTATCATCTCATCACCTTGCTCATTGTTGATCACGCAGCGTCTTTGAGAAGAAGACATCTCGCTACATATATAAGCCAATCAAAATCATAATTTCCACAGAACTCGCAAATGATGATTTGAAAATTTGTTTTCACGCAGGAACAGCTTGTAACTAGAATATCAGTGTAGCAACAAATGAAAGAAAAGATTACATGGGCATATCTTGCCAAAGAAATTCCCTCACTCAACCACTGAAATGATGAAGCAGAACGTTTCATTCCAATTCTTGCAGCCACTTGTTGCCATACAAGTACCTACATTATTTGAATTATAAAAGCTCTAAACTTTTTCATGAGTGAGGGAGTGTTTAACGGTCGAAAACTTGAATAGTTTCCCAAATAAATGCTAAACTGTTATAATTTTTTTTCTAATAAGTGAATCTTTTACAAGCTCATGTTTGAATTCTATTTAATCGATGAAAATAAATAAAAAGAGAAGAGTTTTGCTTTGAGAAGTAAGCGAAGGATTGTTGTTGGACCCCGCTTTTGGAGCCCAGTAGTCAAGAATGGTGAAGCAAAAGGACCCAATGTCATGTTAAAGACTTATTAGGCATTGTTTAAAATCATGTACTTAAAAACTTTTATGCATGGCAGCACCTATTTCTATACAATCAGCAACAATCAGTAAGAAAGAACAGCACATAAGTAGTAATGATATCTTCAAGGATTCAACAAAAGGAAGCTCATATGTACCACAATGTCAAAAACTCAGAAACTCCAACATGTAATATGAAGACTAACCCATCTACCAGGTTCACCCTTGCATATGAGGTAGCATCATCAAAGCCATACTGTTCATCAATAACATTTGAACCAGCGCCAATGTCCTCGAATCCTAACAGAGAACCCCCTTCCATTTCATTTACTTGGTTGCTTTTCAGGAGAGCATTTACAGTCAGGTCATGAATCTGCACTGAAGCAATAACTTACCTACAATCAACAGAATATCAGCCATCCTGTAGGATCCACTTCCATCCCCAAAATCACCCCCTTCCCCCAGAATAAGGAAAAGAAAGGATATTCCCACTTTTCAAAGGAGACATTATTTAGATTTACCTTTAACTCCACAAAAACTTTTCTATATGCTCCAGGATATGTTAGAACAGGTTGATGGACCTAACACGAAAGTTAGCATTGTAAGCTCACAGAAAAATGCATTTGTGCATGTATAAGATAGACCAATAGAATAACACAAGCTGTGTAGAATGTCATTCACCACAAACTTGAATCTTTTCTCCTAATTTATTCCATATCATATGAGGTGCAGTTTTCTTCACGGTAGGAGACATAATAAGAAAAAAGAAACAAATTTATAGGGAACTTGATCCGTTTGACATTAACCTCATCAGCAAAACATGTAGATTCTTCATTTATGCCTTCTAAATCAGGAACACCATCATCAGATATCCATAAAACATGTTAGAAAAAGATTAAAGTCCGGATCTATAACCGAAAAACAATGTAATATATACAAAACATACGATTCGCTCGTAAATAGGATCCGAACGTGTTGCCCTAAGAAATACAATGATAAGACTTTTGAAGAAAATGGACAAGTTATCATCTCATCACTTGCTCTTTGTTGATCACGCAGCGCCCT
The DNA here is from genome assembly GCA_029891385.1 of Erythroxylum novogranatense. Taxonomy (NCBI): domain Eukaryota; kingdom Viridiplantae; phylum Streptophyta; class Magnoliopsida; order Malpighiales; family Erythroxylaceae; genus Erythroxylum; species Erythroxylum novogranatense. The sequence goes on from CM057233.1 coordinate 63,626,444, forward strand.
CGAGAAGAAGACATCTCGCTACATATATAAGCTAATCAAAATCAAAATTTCCCACAGAACTCGCAATGATGATTTGAAAATTTGTTTTCACGCAGAACGACTTGTAACTAGAATATCAGTGTAGCAACAAATGAAAGAAAAGATTACATGGGCATATCTTGCCAAAGAAATTCTCTCACTCAACCACTGAAATGATGAAGCAGAACGTTTCATTCCATTTCTTGCAGCCACTTGTTGCCATACAAGTACCTACATTATTTGAATTATAAAAGCTCTAAACTTTTTCATGAGTGAGGGAGTGTTTAACTGAGTGTGGGAGTGTTTAACGGTCGAAAACTTGAATAGTTTCCCAACTAAATGCTAAACTGTTATAATTTTTTTTCTAATAAGTGAATCTTTTACAAGCTCATGTTTGAATTCTATTTAATCGATGAAAATAAATAAAAAGAGAAGAGTTTTGCTTTGAGAAGTAAGCGAAGGATTGTTGTTGGACCCCGCTTTCGGAGCCCAGTAGTCAAGAATGGTGAAACAAAAGGACCCAATGTCAGGTTAAAGACTTATTAGGCATTGTTTAAAATCATGTACTTAAAAACTTTTATGCATGGCAGCACCTATTTCTATAAAATCAGCAACAATCAGTAAGAAAGAACAGCACATAAGTAGTAATGATATCTTCAAGGATTCAACAAGAGGAAGCTCATATGTACCACAATGTCAAAAACTCAGAAACTCCAACATGTAATATGAAGACTAACCCATCTACCAGGTTCACCCTTGCAGATGAGGTAGCCTCATCAAAGCCATACTGTTTATCAATAACATTTGAACCAGAGCCAATGTCCTCGAATCCTAACAGAGAACCCCCTTCCATTTCATTTACTTGGTTGCTTTTCAGAGAGCATTTACAGCCAGTGATGAATCGCATGAAGCAATAACTTACCTACAATCAATGTAATATCAGCCATCCCTGTAGGATCCACTTCCATCCCCAAAATCACCCCTTCCCCGAATAAGGAAAAGAAAGGATATTCCAACTTTCAAAGGAGACATTATTTAGATTTACCTTTAACTCCACGTAAACTTTTCTATATGATCCAGATATGTTAGAACAGTTGATGGACCTAACAGAAAGTTAGCATTGTAAGCTCACGTAAAAATGCATTTGTGCATGTATAAGATAGACCAATAGAATAACACAAGCTATGTAGAATGTCATTCACCACAAACTTGAATCTTTTCTCCTAATTTATTCCATATCATATGAGGTGCGTTTTCTTCACGGTAGGAGACATAATAAGAAAAAGAAACAAATTTATAGGAACTTGATCTCTTTGACATTAACCTCATCAAGAAAACATGTAGATTCTTCATTTATGCCTCCTAAATCGGAAAACCATCATCGACATCCATAAAACATGTTAGAAAAAAGATTAAAGTCCAGATCTATAATCGAAAAACAATGTAATATATACAAAACATACGATTCGCTCGTAAATAGGATCCGAAGCTGTGTTGCCCTAAGAAATACAATGATAAGACTTTTGAAGAAAATGGACAAGTTATCATCTCATCACTTGCTCTTTGTTGATCACGCAGATGCCCTTGAGAAGAAGACATCCGCTACATATATAAGCCAATCAAAATCAAAATTTCCCACAGGAACCTGCAGATGATGATTTGAATATTTGTTTTCAAGCAGGAACAGCTTGTAACTAGAATATCAGTGTAGCAACAAATGCAAGAAAAGATTACATGGGCATATCTTGCCAAAGAAATTCTCTCACTCAACCACTGAAATGATGAAGCAGAACGTTTCATTCCAATTCTTGCAGCCACTTGTTGCCATACAAGTACCTACATTATTTGAATTATAAAAGCTCTAAACTTTTTCATGAGTGAGGGAGTGTTTAACTGAGTGTGGGAGTGTTTAACAGTCGAAAACTTGAATAGTTTCCCAAATAAATGCTAAACTGTTATAATTTTTTTTCTAATAAGTGAATCTTTTACAAGCTCATGTTTGAATTCTATTTAATCGATGAAAATAAATAAAAATAGAAGAGTTTTGCTTTGAGAAGTAAGCGAAGGATTGTTGTTGGACCCCGCTTTTGGAGCCCCGTAGTCAATAATGGTGAAGCAAAAGGACCCAATGTCAGGTTAAAGACTTATTAGGCATTGTTTAAAATCATGTACTTAAAAACTTTTATGCATGGCAGCACCTATTTCTATACAATCAAGAACAATCAAGAAGAAAGAAAAAGACATAAGTAGTAATGATATCTTCAAGGATTAAACAAAAGGAAGCTCATATGTACCACAATGTCAAAAACTCAGAAACTCCAACATGTAATATGAAGGCTAACCCATCTACCAGGTTCACCCTTGCAGATGAGGTAGCCTCATCAAAGCCGTACTGTTCATCAATAACATTTGAACCAGAGCCAATGTCCTCGAATCCTAACAGAGAACCCCCTTCCATTTCATTTACTTGGTTGCTTTTCAGAGAGCATTTACAGCCGGTGATGAATCGCATGAAGCAATAACTTACCTACAATCAATGAATATCAGCCATCCTGTAGGATCCACTTCCATCCCCAAAATCACCCCTTCCCCGAATAAGGAAAAGAAAGGATATTCCAACTTTTCAAAGGAGACATTATTTAGATTTACCTTTAACTCCACGTAAACTTTTCTATATGATCCAGATATGTTAGAACAGGTTGATGGACCTAACAGAAAGTTAGCATTGTAAGCTCACGAAAAATGCATTTGTGCATGTATAAGATAGACCAATAGAATAACACAAGTATGTAGAATGTCATTCACCACAAACTTGAATCTTTTCTCCTAATTTATTCCATATCATATGAGGTGCGTTTTCTTCACGGTAGGAGACATAATAAGAAAAAGAAACAAATTTATAGGGAACTTGATCCGTTTGACATTAACCTCATCAGCAAAACATGTAGATTCTTCATTTATGCCTCCTAAATCAGGAACACCATCATCAGATATCCATAAAACATGTTAGAAAAAAGATTAAAGTCCAGATCTATAACTGAAAAACAATGTAATATATACAAAACATACGGTCGTTCAGAAATAGGATCTGAACTGTGTTGCCCTAAGAAATACAATGATAAGACTTTTGAAGAAAATGGACAAGTTATCATCTCATCAGCTTGCCTGCTGTTGATCACGCTGTGCCCTTGAGAAGAAGACATCTGCTACATATATAAACCAACCAAAATCAAAATTTCTCATAGGAACCTGCAGCTGATGATTTGAAAATTTGTTTTCACGCAGGAACAGCTTGTAACTAGAATATCAGTGTAGCAACAAATGAAAGAAAAGATTACATGGGCATATCTTGCCAAAGAAATTCTCTCACTCAACCACTGAAATGATGAAGCAGAACGTTTCATTCCAATTCTTGCAGCCACTTGTTGCCATACAAGTACCTACATTATTTGAATTATAAAAGCTCTAAACTTTTTCATGAGTGAGGGAGTGTTTAACTGAGTGAGGGAGTGTTTAACGGTCGAAAACTTGAATAGTTTCCCAACTAAATGCTAAACTGTTATATTTTTTTTTTCTAATAAGTGAATCTTTTACAAGCTCATGTTTGAATTCTATTTAATCGATGAAAATAAATAAAAAGAGAAGAGTTTTGCTTTGAGAAGTAAGCGAAGGATTGTTGTTGGACCTCGCTTTCGGAGCCCAGTAGTCAAGAATGGTGAAGCAAAAGGACCCAATGTCAGGTTAAAGACTTTTTAGGCATTGTTTAAAATCATGTACTTAAAAACTTTTATGCATGGCAGCACCTATTTCTATACAATCAAGAACAATCGAAGAAAGAACAAGACATAAGTAGTAATGATATCTTCAAGGATTCAACAAAAGGAAGCTCATATGTACCACAATGTCAAAAACTCAGAAACTCCAACATGTAATATGAAGACTAACCCATCTACTAGGTTCACCCTTTAGCTTTATGGTTTGAAGCATGCATTAAAATGAGACCTTGTCCCTGTTAGTTTTCTTCCTTATATTGCTATCTTGTTCATTTATTTTCATTAGGGAAAAGAAAGAACATAGCAACAAAAAAGAAGTCAAGTACATGATTTCACAGAGCTATTAAGAACCACAGAATGCTAACATGACACTAAACGACTTTATATCCCAACTACAAACAACAATTTATGAATTAATTTTCCTCACAATATCTGGCGATCCTCTATATTCATAACTGAAATTAAAAAGTAAAATACCTTGGAAAGCCATGAGGATTCATGATCAAATCCGGGCAAATACCACGTTCTGAAAATGGGAGACCTTCCTGTTGGATGATCGTCCCACAAACACCTTTTTGTCCATGTCTACTACTGAATATGTCACCAACCCGAGTATATGTAAAAATGAAAACCTAGTATAAAGTTTCAAATGCTTGTAACTTATGATAAAAGAAAATTTCTTACCTCTGGCCTTCGTGTATGGCGAATTATGAATTCAATACATAAATTGTTGTTCTTATCAGAACAAAGAGCAAATTTATCTACAACGCATGACTCCCCTTCAGGACCTTTGAATGTCTGTATGCTAGGTCTATATTTGCTGGATATTGAAAAAATGAGTGAGTAAAAATCAAATAAGAGTTTAAAATACTGAGAGAAATTTTACTAACATATCGGCTAATGCTGCAGCAGATTTTAATCGCCCCTTGTCTCAATGGGGGACTCCTTGTTAATATAGATATCACTAGGTCTAATAATCTCACCAGGAGCAGCCAGTCCATCATCATCCAGCACCTAAAAAAGAGACTACATTAAAGAAACCACAAATCACACAAACACATAGTAAAACATGTTTAAAGCAAAGTAATCTAATACTGAAACAAATTAGCTCATTGTGATACCAGCAGATCAAATATGCCTGAGGGTCATATGACAAACTGAAGGACAACAACAGAGAGACCAAAATAATGTTGGGAATAGATCTCAAAATAGAATTCAAAATGCTCATTCAGGATTTTAACCACAGAAGGACAATTGGCAATTCAGACCAAAATGTTGCATCATTAATAAATTTTTTATTCCAAGCAGTTGGCTCATTCCAAGCTGGAGGCAATGAATATATGTTTTCTACTTATGAAAGTTCTTCCCATTTTTTGTTTGGAACTTCTGAAAGTCGATTCCATAAGTGCAAAATATAGCTATGAAAGATGCTATAAATGCAGGAATCAATAGAATAAAACAGCAAAATGTGAGCAATATGCATTACTCTTTCCCTTTCTTCAGTTCTTCCTGGCCTTAATATTCTATCTCGACGCACCATTGTCGTACTTTTGATTGACAAGCGATATACATCAATAAAATTATCGATCACATTCTTTACCGCCTTATGCAACGAAGAAGCGAAAATACAATGACCATTGTTGGTCACAGGAAATATGAAATAACTAAAATTCAAAGCTCGTGTACTTCTTCGAACAATGCAACGACCAAAACCACGGTCTAAAGAGGCTTTGTTCATGACAATTGCATCCTCTATGTCAGTAGCCACTAAAACTTATCAACGCAATGATTGCATTCGACCAACTCAAGTTTATCATACCCCACCGACAATAAAATGATTAACTCACAATCCATGGAATACCCCACCGAGAGGATAAAATATATATTACCAGTTCAATTGACTTTGTTGTTAACAAAGGTCACTGGGATACACCAACAGTAAAGTAACGTGTCCATCCGACATAACTACAAGATCAAGGTGAAAGATCATGACTAGTGCACGAGTAGTTTAAAAGAGTAGAAGGTAATAAGATTCCAAGGTGTTGAATGATTTATCATGTAAACGCACTAATCACGGGAAGAATGATTTATCATTGTAAACGCACCTAATCACGGGAAAAAGATATGCAGGATCGGTGGAGATGCCATAACACTTGATTGAAGCGGGAGCATTTCACGATAAATGAACTCACATTTTACCGGTATTGCAAACTTACCTCTTACACAGGTATTGCAAATTACCCATCTGTTGAAGATGTATACCCAAGTGAAAAGAAATTGAACCCATCAACAAAAATCAAACGAATTGCAAATCCAAAGCTGAATTTGCGGTGAAATCTCGTCAGAATCAAAACAAGTGAAAAATAAATAAACACTAAAATTAGGAGAGTGGATAAGAAGGTCAGTCGGGAAAAAAAAGAAATAAAATTTATTGACGTGGCCGAGCGGAATACTGAGCTTGGACATAATGTGGAGAGTGTGGCTATGGCTTAGATAGGGAAGAACGGTATAAGACTTAGAAAAAATAAACATGAAATATAAGGATGAGCTACAAAAAAGGGAATTGCATTCCCTTGTAGGTCCAACAAAAACAAAAGAATGTTTGCAGTCCAAGAGACACATAACCACCTAACATAAGATAAGAGTGGGGGAAAAAAAGAAAGAAAGAAAAAAATTGGCTCAATAATAGAGTCAAGGACTGTGTCGTTGATCAGAGCAACTCTAACCTGTAGAACCTCAACTCTGGCTCGTCATGAATAGTTGTAGATAATGGGACATCGAAAGATGCTATTTTCTGAAGCACCTTTTGAGGACATGACCTCCATCTGCTTTCAACTGTATAAAGCACTCACCATTTTGCGGTCACAAGAGAGTTCCAAAACATAAATCTGCAATGCATCAAAACTTAACACCCTTCACTTAATCATCAGAAAAACTGTATAGAGAAGTAGATTTTATAATGCTAACCTATATATATCAACCTTTCTACTAGAGCATGCAAAACTACCTACATCGATGTGCTCAACATATTGCCATGAGGGAAACATGGAAATTCAAGGGGAACGAAGAACAAAATGCTACATTGATATATAGCTAACACGAGATATTCCAAGCATAAAACAGACATGTCGATTACCACCTTGTTCTATAATGCCACCAACAACATTTTATGATGGTTCAATCATAATGAAGGAAAAATCTGTCGCACAAAAATAAAAAAAAAGGGCACAGATTCTCAGGAAGAATGTTTTCATTGAATAAAAGTTGCTTCTGTATGATATAAAGTGAAGATGAAGCATCAAGAAACTTGAAGTAGAAGCCAAAACACTGCTCAAAAGTAAATTATGACACCAAATACAGAATGCTATGCATATAAAACAACTCTGCTAACACATTAAATTGTCTTAAATTGATAACTTGAGACATCATCTCCATATCAATAAGAACCAAATCATATTAAGGACAGAGAGAAATATAAACATAATAAAAGATAAAAAAACCAAAATAATAAGATAGTCAAAAAGGTATCAAAATTTGCAGACTCACATTGACATAAAAAAATATCATCTGTAGGGATAGGACTAATGTCATACTTTTGACTAAGGTCCTAATAACCAAGAAAAATTATCTAAGGAAAACACATTCTCATGTAGTAAGTGAAATATAAAAAGAACAATATAAAGGAATTTGGCACATCTATTAAACATTTATTTATCTTCAAGCAAATCAATCTTGTTATTCTTAACTTAAATAGGAGACAATTTCAAGAAAAAGTTTAACATATCGATTACATCAATCGAGATTCCCCACCATTCATTCAGTTGCAAAGTGTATCAAATTGTTTAAGCATTTAGCTGCTTGTATCAAATCATAAATCCATTCAATTTAACTCCAAAATCCTTCAAACTTTGACCTAGTTGGTCCAAATATGATAACTATCCAGAGAAAAACTAACACCATGACATTTCTAAGAACGCTGTAATCCTAGGTCAGTAACAAGCCATAAGATGTTACCAAATATTATGCACACATCAGAACATGAGAATACTTTCGGGAAAGTCATGGTCAAACGGACTGAAACAACAGCCAAGGCCCTTGATACATTCTTCATGGTTCCAGTTACAGGATTTCCTTCCAATCTTTCTTGCATGTTGCATTGGTTAAGGGATGATTATTGGTCCATCCATAAAATTAGTCAGTTTGAACTCAAAAGCCATATACAAGCTATAGCTAATTCAACCCCAAAGAAAAAACCAAGCACTTATCATTTCGGTTTAAATGATACAAAGAAGCGTACCTCCACTGTGATCAATAAAGTCAATGGTGTCAACACTGGGAATAGGTATAAATTATCAGGGGTTGTAAGATCAATGAACTAGGATGCTCCACAGGTTTTAAAGGACAGCACCTTTTCTGCCATATTTGAAATCTTTAAGACAAAAAACTTATGACGTCAAGAAACGCCAAATCAATTTCAAGATATTTAAGCAAGATAGGACGAAGCACAACTTCATCGCAAGAAAAAAGCTAACAAAGACGGGACCTTGAATAAATAGCCCCTTCGTAAAAGGACTCACATTAATGTTAAAAAACTTCATAACAACCTAAAGAATGAAAAAGACAACCAGAGAACTGTAGTATAAAGGCATAACTTCATTCCACCAGAGGAAACAACTATGGATTTAGGATGTGGAAAATAATCTCAGAAGTCAGAAACGATAGCAACGAAGAAATGAAAAAGAGACGGCTTCACCTCAAGCCAACGACAGTGACATTGTCTACCCATACCTTAAATATTCAAAAGAATTCTACATACATAACTCACAAGTGAACTTCTACAACATAGCAAATCAAAAGAGTGCTACATTTATAAATCACAGAGTTATGGTAAAAGTTCTCTTTCCCTATCAAGCAGTCAACCATCATAAGAATAGGAAAGCTGCATCATAGCAAAAAAAGTACATATACTATGGAAATTTCCTAAAAGAATGAAATAGTTGATAACCCTTACGCCTTTATCCATTCACAGCACTGTAAGCCCCAAGCATGGACAACATACTCCCTCATCAATCCACATCAAAGTAGCAGAAATTCATAATATTTCTATATTTGCCTCAGTCATGAATGACAGAAGTTCTTAGGTCTATTAAAAGTCTTTTACATAATTTAGCAGCCACTATTTTCCTTTAAGGAAATAATTTACTTACTCATTAAAAACTTACGCATTTCTTTCGACCATCGAGAATGACATTAGGATCCATACCACGTAAGAATAGCAATTGAGTCTAAATGCTAATAAAAAATAGGATGGTGTTAATATTAAGTGAAACTCGAATATTCACCATTTTACAATCTTATTCTTCTCTCAATAAAGATATATATTGCTCCTATACTAGAAAGCAAAAACAAAATTGCAATCTCAAAATAATATTGGAGGCAAATATTTTAGTTCAAATGAAAATTGGCATTTAGTCAACAAAATAGGAACCAGTTTCTAGCTATCAATGAAGTAAATAACTTCACTTGTTATAGTATATAAAATGGAAGAAAATATTACTGTTTTTGAACTTTACCACATTGCGATATTTCAGGCCTAAGATGCAAAAAAGAAAAAGACAAGCATATACAAAGAGACATCATTTATCTATAGGAAAAAGTACCGATGATATCATTCATGTAACGAAAGAACCAAGAATCATACCCTATCTTGCACTCTTTGCTTAATTTCCTCCAACTGTGGCCTTATTATCTGCAGAAATAGCACAAAAATCAGAAGAGAGACAGCAACTAAAGCATTCTCTGGGTAATGACGTTCTTTGCATAAAAGGTATATGACAAACTTAAAATTGTAATATATAAAAAACCTTCCAGAAGTTTGACAACAAAACTTTTGAAAAAAGTATACGTTGTGCTGTTCCACAAAGTGGGCAACCTTATGATCGTGAAGTGATGGAGAATGCTCTTCTACAGATAGTAAGGCAGAATCAAGGCAAAGGTCCAAATCTCTGCAGTCATTGCAGTAGCTGTATAGATATTACAAAGAAACAATAAATTAAGAAGTGGACTTCAAGGAAAGATAAAAGCAAGACAAGGAAATGAAATATCGCAGATTAGAAGAAACTTAAACAATTAATTCAAACCAACATCCAAATTGAAAAGAATAAAACAAACCCACAAATGGGATAATTGCACCGCCTAGTCATTGTTAGAGGGCTAACATATATATGCAATATTTAAACTAATTACGTTTCAAAATCGTTTAGATTATTACGTCCAAGGACTAAATTGTTTATCAATGCCACTAAGGCCTAAAAAGAAGTTTTAAGGAAACTAAAATATTTAAGTAATGCAAGTAGGAATCAATTATCTTAATGTCATTCCTCATACGTAAGGTTTCAACGGTAGTTTAGATCTTTGGCCAAAATAGGAAAATATACTTAACAACAAATGATATAGTTGAAAGTATTGATCCATGAGTTCCAAATCAATAAAATTGTCTGAACTGCATAAAATGGTGAGATACCTGCATATTACATTAGGTAAGACAAAAGATGGAAAAGGGTCATGAAACTCAGCCTCTGGAGCAAATTCCCTCACACGTAAATACTTTAACAAGTTCCTCCGCATTATCTGTAAAATAGTACATATATGGTGATTCACAAGTGATTCAAATATATAAAGTTGTAATCTTTTTCCAATTGTAGCTTCTCTAGCCTAGGAGTAATATAAACCATCTCACAAAAAATGACGCATGGTTTGGTATGTGCCAGTAAGAAGAAAGCATATTGATGATCCTAGAGTTCAAAATATTGGCTTGCAAATCTAGACAGATGATTGCTTGACTGTGCTTAAAGACACACCATGTAAACTATATTTGAACAACTTTGCAGACAAAATTTACAAAATGCACCTCACAAATGAAACATGTTATGTCTAAGTTCTAAAACAAGGTGCTGTAAGCCATGCATTCCTTCAGTCTGAGCATTTTTTTCAATGGTCAAGAAATTGAGATTGAAATACAAGAAGAAAAAGCCGTCAATCATGTATGTGACATTTGCTCTTTATTTTCAAATTTGTTTGCCCCCTTCAGACGAAGAGCAGTGTCATGAACAATTCCTAAAAGTTTATCTATAAAATGTGTCCTGATCTGTAGACACAGGAAAAAAGTAGAATCAATGGAGGTGTTTATGATCAAGATGGATTAAGGAATAGAGGCTTTGACAATTAGCATTCTCTAAGCACCTGCTCTTTAACATATTCTACTATTTGTGATTCAAAACTCTCAGCAGCAACAATGGTGATTGATGGTGTGCATGAATTTCCAGCTTGTAAAGATGCTCTGATTGCAGCTTGTTTTTCGACATAATCCCACGAAATAAACATGAATTCGGATACAACTAAAACAAAATGATCCTACAAAATGCCCAAAACGTAACAAATCAAATCGTCAAGTAGGTAAGATAGAGATCGAAAGCAATTTGGAAAATGTGGAGTAGATGTCATAACCACCAACGATAGCCATAAAGCCTAGTTTATTAGTATGACCATATTTTTGTTCTTAAAGCATACATGTATGTTAGAGGAAAATACCTGGATTTTCTTGGGTAAGCATTCTGCAATATTCCAGCTTGACACAATATTCACTTGTGGTTCTTTTCTTTGAGAATGATCCCCTTGAGATTCGTCATGTGAACTGTCAGCAACGGTAGCTAGAATTCCTCCATAGTTATACTGCTTGACAGAAAGTAATAGATAAATTAATAGGAAGATGTCAGGCGAAGATTTTCAATAGATTATATTATGTATCAATAAAGTCTCTTCTTGTGTCAGTATCTCCAAAAAGCACGCAAACTTTTCAATGGCCAGATTCCGTCTCAATGGCTTAAATTTTGAGGATATAATAACAAAATCAAAGAATGAGGCAGCATATTCTACAAGATCAGAGACAGAAAGATTAAAGAATTAGAAAATTTTGCAGTTGAAATAGACAGGAAAATTTGAACACTTACAATTTAATTTGTGGGTCATCAATTAAAAGAAGTGCTATCAACAGTAAGATTCTAGGCTATATTATCCTACAATGGAGTGCTATCTATCCAGAGGAAAAGGGACCTTGATACTCAAAACAAGCCACTGAGCCTTGTCTAAATACAAATTTAAAAGTTGAAGCTTGAAATTAAAGTAAATTCCATTCCTGTATCATTATTCCCAGACATTTTTCCAGTCAAAGGAATAATTTATCTTGTCGAGAAGCCATTCAGCTCAAAAGCTTAAAAACTGCTGGATTTGGAGAACAAAACACAAAGTGCACAGAGCTGGTAATGAATGTAAGTTTTATTTCAATGTGAAAGTACCTAACATAACCTATGTCAAAACTGAAATTTTATCTTAATACAAGAATCTGACATGCCTTTAATGAAGTCTACCTACAAAAGAAGGTCAACAGGCAAATGCTGTGGAATAGTATACATACAGATTACACTTAAAGCCAGATTAGGCCAATCAAAGAGAAAAAAATCCATTTGAGTTCAATGTAAAGAAATGAAAAATTGAACTGCAAAAACAAAAGTAGGCAAATGAGAAAGACAATCACAATATGCAACTGAGCAATTTTCATGACTTAAGAAAGGGGAAATAGGATTGCAAGAAGTAGAGTAACCAAACCTGATTCATAAAAAGCAACGAATGCCAATATTGCACCGACTCAGTTCAATCCACTCAAAGAGTTCTCTACAAATCAAAAAAAAATTGAAAAATGGAAATGAAAATGTATTTGCCTAAAAAATCAATAAAAGTTGGATATTTTTATCAATCTGATGTGAAGATGTACCTGTTTTGCAAAGTCTTGAGCAAGCTATCACATTAAGTTCTGGCAGTTGGCACACTAAATTTTCCTGTATCTATAATAACCTTTGAAAAATTTGCAAAAATGATTGTGGCACCTAGTTTTCGGAACTCAGCCAAGAGCAAAGCAAAAACCTTTTGCATCACCAATGATCAAAAATTTTGGAAAATCATACACCGAATGAGCCAACAAATTAAGAAAGAAGATTGTTGAAGATATTTGAGGTTACAGACTCGATATTATAATTTTATATTTCTCACATAAAGTATAATTAAATGTATTCTATAACAGAACAATATGTACCCTATTTAGAAACAAAATATATTATCCTATTAAGAAATCTTTATCGCTTAGTTATTATAAATAACCCAAGTTAATAAGCATTCAAGTTCCTTTGTGGTTTTGTATCCGTGGAGATCTCCGTATGAGAAAACCATGTTACATCTTGTATGCATCCTCTCCCTACTCTTTCTTTATTATTTGTTTTACTTTCATGGAATCAAACATATATAAATCAAAACTTAAACTAGAAAGAATGCAAGAGGTCATTTTTCAATTCTTCTTTTCTTTTTCAATTTTTTGGTTAATGCATGCAAACATTAGTACCAGAGAAGACTGTTGGAGCAAGCAAGGGAAAGAAAAATGTCAAAACATAACTACCTAGCCCTACAGATAAAATTTTAAAGAATACATGTGCAGCGATTGAAACTACCTTGTGAAGTGCACAGTGAAGAGCCGGAACATGGAGTTTCGATTGAGGGCTACAAAAATGAAGGAAAGTGATTTATTTAAGTGAACCACAAGAGGAAAAATTAATGAATTATATCTCCACAACCTACAAAGCCATCGGTATAGATGTTGCAACATTGCATCACCATACACATTTCACAAGTCATTTGATCCGAAAGACACATTTGGATAAGTTGTTTCAGCACATGCAGAGCTTGTGCAGATGAGGTAGCCTCATCAAAGCCTTACTGTTCATCAATAACATTTGAACCAGAGCCGATGTCCTCGAATCCTAACAGAGAACCCCCTTCCATTTCATTTACTTGGTTGCTTTTCAGGAGAGCATTTACAGCCAGGTGATGAATCTTGCAAGCAATAACTTACCTACAATCAATGAATATCAGCCATCTGTAGGATCCACTTCCATCCCAAAATCACCCCTTCCCCCAGAATAAGGAAAAGAAAGGATATTCCAACTTTTCAAATGAGACATTATTTAGATTACCTTTAACTCCACAAAAACTTTTCTATATGCTCCAGGATTTGTTAGAACAGGTTGATGGACCTAACAGGAAAGTTAGCATTGTAAGGTCACAGAAAAATGCATTTGTGCATGTATAAGATAGACTAATAGAATAACCACAAACTTGAATATTTTCTCCTAATTTATTCCATATCATATGACATGCAGTTTTCTTCATGGTAGGAGATATAATAAGAAGAAAAAAAAATTTATAGGGAACTTGATCCATTTGACATTAACCTCATCAGCAAAACATGTAGATTCTTCATTCATGCCTCCTAAATCAGGAACTACCATCATCAGATATCCATAAAACATGTTAGAAAAAAGATTAAAGTCCAGATCTATAACTGAAAAACAATGTAAAATATACAAAACATACAGTCGTTCAGAAATAGGATCTGAACTGTGTTGCCCTAAGAAATACAATGATAAGACTTTTGAAGAAAATGGACAAGTTATCATCTCATCGACCTTGCTCTTCATTGATCAATGATGCCTTCGAGAAGAAGACATCTGCTACATATATAAGCCAATCAAAATCAAAATTTCCCACGAAACTGCAAAGAAATGATTTGAAAATTTGTTTTCACGCAGAACGATCAGAAGTGAACTAGAATATTAGTGTAGCAACAAATGAAAGAAAAGATTACATGGGCATATCTTTCCAAAGAAATTCTCTCACTCAACCACTGAAATGATGAAGCAAAACGTTTCATTCCAATTCTCGCAGCCGCTTATTGCCATACAAGTACCTACATCATTTGAATTATAAAAGCTCTAAACTTTTTCATGAGTGAGGGAGTGTTTAACTGTGGAAAACTTGAATAGTTTCCCAAATAAATGCTAAACTGTTATAATTTTTTTTCTAATAAGTGAATCTTTTACAAGCTCATGTTTGAATTCTATTTAATCGATGAAAATAAATAAAAAGAGAAGAGTTTTGCTTTGAGAAGTAAGTGAAGGATCATTGTTGGCCCCCGCTTTCAGAGCCCAGCAATCAAGAATGGTGAAGCAAAAGGACCCAATGTCAGGTTAAAGACTTATTAGGCATTGTTTAAAATCATGTATTTAAAAACTTTTATGCCTGGCAGCACCTATTTCTATACAATCAAGAACAATCAAGAAGAAAGAACAAAGACATAAGTAGTAATGATATCATCAAGGATTCAACAAAAGGAAGCTCATATGTACCACAATGTCAAAAACTCAGAAACTCCAACATGTAATATGAAGACTAACCCATCTACCAGGTTTCACCCTTTAGCTTTATGGTTCGAAGCATGCATTAAAATGAGACCTTGTCACTGTTAGTTTTCATTTATTTTCATTAGGGAAAAGAAAGAACATACCAACAAAAAAGAAGTCAAGTACATGATTTCATAGAGCTATTAAGAACCACAGAATGCTAACATGACACTAAACGACTTTATATCCCCAAAACTGCAAACAACAATTTATGAATTAATTTTCCTCACAATATTTGGCGATCCTCTATATTCATAACTGAAATTAAGAAGTAAAATACCTTGGAAAGCCATGAGGATTCATGATCAAATCAGGGCAAATACCACGTTTTGAAAATGGGAGATCTTCCTGTTGGATGATTGTCCCACAAACACCTTTTTGTCCATGTCTACTACTGAATATGTCACCAACCTGAGTATATGTAAAAATGAAAACCTAGTATAAAGTTTCAAAAGCTTGTAACTTATGATAAAAGAAAATTTCTTACCTCTGGCCTTCGGGTATGGCGAATTATGAATTCAATACATAGATTGTTGTTCTTATCAGAACACAAAGCAACTTTATCTGCAACGCATGACTCCCCTTCAGGACCTTTGAATGTCTGTATGCTAGGTCTATATTTGTTGGATATTGAAAAAATGAGTGAGTAAAAATAAAATAAGAGTTTAAAATACTGAGAGAAATTTTACTAACATATTGGCTAATTTGCAGAGATTTTAACCGCCTCTTATCTCAATGGGGACTCCTTGTTAATATAGATATCACCAGTCTAATAATCTCACCAGAGCAGCCAGTCCATCATCATCCAGCACCTAAAATAGAGACTACATTAAAGAAACCATAAATAACACAAACACATAGTAAAAATGTTGAAAGCAAAGTAATCTAATCTTGAAATAAATTAGCTCATTGTGATACCAAGCAGATCAAATATGCCCGAGGGTCATATGACAAACCGAAGGACAACAACAGAGAGACCAAAATAATGTTGGGAATAGATCTCAAAATAGAATTCAAAATGCTCATTCAGATTTTAACCACGGAAGGACAATTGGCAATTAGGACCAAAATATTGTCATTAATAAAATTTTAGTCCAAGCGGTTGGCTCATTCCAAGTGGAGGCAATGAATATATGTTTTCTACTTATGAAAGTTCTTCCCATTTTTTGTTTGGAACTTCTGAAAGTCGATTACATAAATGCAAAATATAGCTATGAAAGATGCTATAAATGGAGGAATCAATAGAATAAAACTGCAAAATGTGAGCAATAAGCATTACTCTTTCCCTTTCTTCAATTCTTCCTAGCCTTAATATTCCATCTGACGCACCATTGTCGTACTTTTGATTGATGATGAGAATACTGTCAATAAAATTATCGATCACATTCTTCTTGCCTTATGCAACACTAAGCAGAAAATACAATGACCATTGTTGGTCACAGGGAAATATGAAATAACTAAAATTCAAAGCTCGTGTACTTCTTCGGAACAATGCAACGACCAAAACCACAGTCTAAAGAGGCTTTGTTCATGACTATTGCATCCTCTATGTCATAGCCACTATAACTTATCACTTAAACAGTTGCATTCTGACCAGCTCCAACTTTATCATACCCCACCTTACAGTAAAATGATTAACACACAATCCATGGGCATACCCCACCTAGGATAAAATATATATTTCCAATTCAATTTACTTTGTTGTTAACAAAGGCTGCTGGGGATACACCAACAGGTAAAGTAACGTGTCCATCCGACATAACTACAAGATCAAGGTGAAAGATCATGACTAGTGCACAGAGTAGTTTAAAAAGAGTAGAAGGTAATAAAATTCCAAGGTGTTGAATGATTTATCATTGTAAACGCACCTAATCACAGGAAAAAAGATATGCAGGATCCAGTGGAGATGACAAAACACTTCAGATTGGAAGTAGCAGCATTTGCTGATAAATGAACTCACATTTTACCTGGGTATTGCAAACTTACCTCTTACCTGGGTATTGCAAATTACCCATCTGTTGAAGATGTATACCCAAGTGAAAAGAAATTGAACCCATCAATAAAAATCAAACGAATTGCAAATCCAAAGCTAAAACAAGTGTGGCTATGGCTTAGATAGGGAAGAACGGTTTAAGACTTAGAAAAAATAAACATGAAATATAAGGATGAGCTGCAAAAAAGAGAATTGCATTCCCTTGTAGGTCCAACAAAAACAAAAGAATGTTTGCAGTCCAAGAGACACATAACCACCTAACATAAGATAAGAGTGGGGGAAAAAGAGAAAAATAGAAAAAAATTGGCTCAACAATAGAGTGGAGGACTATGCCGTTGATCAGAGCAACTCTAATCTGTAGAACCTCAACTCTGGCTCGTCATGAATAGTTGTAGATAATGGGACATCGAAAGATGCTATTTTCTGAAGCACCTTTTGAGGACATGACCTCCATCTGCTTTCAACTGTATCTTTTTGCGGTCACGAGAGAGTTCCAAAACATAAATCTGCAATGCATCAAAACTTAACACCCTTCACTTAATCATCAGAAAAACTGTATAGAGAAGTAGATTTTATAATGCTAACCTACATATATCAACCTTTCTACTAGAGCATGCAAAACTACCTACATCGATGTGCTCAACATATTGCCATAAGGAAAACATGGAAATTCAAGGGGAACGAAGAACAAAATGCTACATTGATATATAGCTAACACGAGATATTCCAAGCATAAAACAAACATGTCGATTACCACCTTGTTCTGTAATGCCACCAACAACATTTTATGATGGTTCAATCATAATGAAGGAAAAAATAGTAGCACAAAAAAAAAGGGGCACAAATTCTCAGGAAGAATGTTTTCATTGAATAAAAGTTGCATCTGTATGATATAAAGTGAAGATGAAGCATCAAGAAACTTGAAGTAGGAGTCAAAACACTGCTCAAGAGTAAATTATGACACCAAATACAGAATGCTATGCATATAGAACGACTCTTCTAACACATTAAATTTTCCTAAATTGATAACTTGAGACATCATCTCCATATCAATAAGAACCAAATCATAACAAGGACAGAGAGAAATATAAACATAATAAAAGATTAAAAACCAAAATAATAAGATAGTGAACAAGGTATCAAATTTGCAGACTCACATTGACATAAAAAAAATATCATCTTTAGGGATAGGACTAATGTCATACTTTTGACTAAGGTCCTAATAACCAAGAAAAATTAACTAAGGAAAACACATTCTCATGTAGTAAGTGAAATATAAAAAGAACAATATAAAGGACTTTGGCACATCTATTAAACATTTATTTCTTCAAGCAAATCAATCTTGTTATTCTTAACTTAAATAGGAGACAATTTCAAGAAAAAGTTTAACATATCGATCACATCAATCAAGATTCCCCACCATTCATTCAGTTGCAAAGTTTATCAAATTGTTTAAGCATTTAGCTGCTTGTATCAAATCATAAATCAATTCAATTTAACTCCAAAATCCTTCAAACTTTAACCTAATCTACAAAATTCAACCTAATGCATAAAATAAACATACATGAGAAAGATGCTTCAACTTTCAAACATTTTTGTAACCCTTATTGAAAACAAAAGCATATAAATTAACATTGGATCATTTAGAAGGTTGTTTGAACAATCACCTAACCTTTTTACGTGAGAGTAAACACCTTGTCATGAATACTCCCAGTTACTCAATTAGGTCATCGTTTCAAACAACTAACTTTAATTAAATTAACATTGGAGCATTTAGAAGCTTGTTTGAACAGTCACCTAACCTTTTGACGCGAAAGTAAACATCTTGTCATGAATACCCCCGGTTACTCAATTAGGTCACCTTTTCAAATGGCTACTAGCACCACTCTTTAACTTCAAACTTCTTACTTGGTTTGAAGCCGTGAGTGAATTTATTTAATGCTCACTTATTTAAAATAATTATCTGTCTTTCTTTTTTCAATGGGTTACTAAAATGTTTAAAGGTTTTAACTTCTAACTCAATATATGTCTAGATTATACAAAAGTATCATAGTGTAAATTAAGTGGCCATTTTCAAATTAATGAAGCAAATTGAAATTAACTTAATCATTGATGCTTATGACTATATGCCTAAACAAATCAAATCATAATAACAACCAAACTTATAATGAATCATCTCGATCAATATTCTTTCCACGTTAAAAAATTTCTTAGAATGATTCCCTATTAAGCTAATTATAACAAAATTGATAAACATAAATAATAATAAATTCCCTTCTCTACAATTTGAGTTGTACGTTGTCCCCAATGTACATGACATAAAAGAAGAACAAAAATTCTAAAATAAGTGGAAAGAGGAAAAGCAAACAAACAGTTAACAAAGGATGTTGACAAACTTACCATTTGATAGCTATTAACAAAGAATCGAAACCAAAATACTTGTCCGGACCAAATGATGTTTTCTTATAAAGCCTGACAATTATAAGAGTTAAATGGCTACAAAAGAGTAGCTTGATCAAAACAAAAACAAAAAAAATGGTTGAGGTGGAATTACGTACAAGTTCCACTTAAGACTGCTGAATTATCTCTTCCAAAGTTTAAATGCATATACAAGTTCAACAATCTATATTAACAAATTAACCACAAGTACTAAATGAAAGTGAGAGGAGGTTACCTCAAGTGAAGAGCAATAAAGTGCTCACTTTTTGTTCTCATTCTCACAACCAAATTTTTGCCCAGTTCCAAAATAAGATCAGTGAACTTTAAAGCATGATAATTTACTCTACATCTCAGCTTCTGCAAATCTGAATCAAACCTATTTGAGAGTTTGTAATCAAACATCCCAAGCTGAATGACCTACAACACAAGAGAAAACTCAGCTACTGTTCTTTAAATATATAAGAATGCATAACGTAACGAAACATCCAAGGAAAACCCCGAAAAAAAGAGATGTGTCAATTATGTAATTATCAAAATATAATTCAAAAAGAAAAAGAATAATTCCCAAAAAAATTCATAGGACAATTTACGCTATATATATATATCTGTGTGTGTGTGTGTGTAATTTATGTTTTATATATATATATATATATATATATATATATATATATATATATATCAGCCCTTACATCTAGACACTAACATCTAAATGTAATGTAATACTGGAAGATTAGGTTAACCTTCCAGGAATAGAAGGGATTAGGAGAAGTGCTATATGAAGACGACACTTCATTTCTTTGCAACAAAATCAAACTAGGAGAAAAATCTAAGGGCATAAGATTTTGTAAAGCTTTTCTTAAATAGGATAAAATTATCTGTTGGAAAAATTTTCCAGAATCACATGCTTCTTGTTAAGGACAGGCAAGACTCTATTCTCATAAAATCTGGGTGTACACTTCCTTGGAACACGCATGCTCTGCGGAGTCAAGACTTTCCCACGATTTACTTGGGAGCTGTTTGATGATTTGAACATCTCTTAAAAAGAATGATATGAACCAGTCAACATCAAAGATTTCAGAAAATTTGCTGCACCCAAGACCCAGATCACATATTAGTGCTGCGTAGTTTCCTGAAAAGCCATAACATAACCAAGAAAAAAGCCATACCTAGCATCTTTCTAGAAAGATTTTTGATCCAGCTTCGGAACAACAAGAGCATAATTCAAAATATAAACGGCAACAATAGCATCTATTATCTGCGCGTCAACATTTATATGACGATTAAAATCCAATTAAATCTTAAGTTAATCAGTGACACAAGCTTAAAATTGCGTTTTCAACAATTAAGAGCAGCTTTAATGCCAAATGGGTTTATAATAGAACAAAACGTTAGGCTGATAAGATTATCCAGGTTAAGAAATTCACCCTTGTTCTTTGTTGATTCAGTCCTCCACTTGTAGCAATCAACAAGTACCTATTAGGATGCGGTTTTACATCAGCAGCTGTAACGCAACCAAATCCACCTCTCAGTACATTTTAACGGGGCAATAATAGTAACAGAATATTAAAGCAATTCTATGAAGTTAAGTACAAGCTTTTCCTTTTGGTAAAGGCCCAAATCACTGAACAAAATTCAATTGTTGAGTTTGTTACACCCAAGATCCATAGTCTAAATTCTAAAGCCGTGAATAGTATTGTATGCGATTCGAACTCAAAACAATTAAGTCAATAAGCAGACAATTAAAACAAACATGTCGATTACCACCTGCTGTAATGCCATCGACAACGTCTTTTATGATGATTCAGCCATAATAAGAGGAAAAAACTGTAGTACAGAAATAAAAATAGTTACCTTCATCCCGCCAATGTCCAAGGTAACAGCTTCTAGAGCTTATCCAAAACCCAGTGGGAGACGCAAGGGCTTGAAACGGTCTTTCAAGCGGTTCTGTCGGTAGAGGCGGGGAAGACCTTTTCAAGAAGGCAAGCTTTGGCTTTCTCAGCCCAAGGCTTTTCTTCCTTTGGTGAGAGGCAAGCAAAAATGAATCCCTTTTAACGACTCTTCCTTCAGAAATCTTCTTCTTTTTTTTCCTTAACTGGAATTCCTCAGTGCACCTTGAAGGTTGCAGATGCTCAACTCGCACATGGATAATCTTCTTGATAATCCTGTTACCAACTTGTTTGTTGATCTCGACACCAACAGCTCGCTTAGTGACGTTCCAGACGCGACCAGTGCGGCCATGGTAGAACTTGTGAGGCATGCCCTTGTGAACGGCGCCATTAACCTTGATGTCGACGTATTCGCCTATCTTGTAGGGTCCTGAGATACGTAGTTAAAGGGATATAACCCTTCTTCCTAAAGGGTCTAGCGAAGAGATCACTTGTTCTTGAACGAAGCCCATGACCAGCCGGCATTTTCACTCACCTCTCTTTCTGCTTCTTTGGATGTGTTCCTTTGGAAATCTTCTTATTGAAGCTAACGCCTAACGGTAACTTTTGATTTTTCTTTTCTTTAATGAAATTCCTCAACATTTGTTTTGTTTTTCTACATGTAAGAAACGTTAAAACTATATTTAAAAAACAAAAATTCACTAAATATTTAATTTATTATTTTCAATGTGCAAAAATATAATTATTAAATAAAATTATAATTTGTATTTGCTCTTTATATTTTAATTTCAAAATAATGTGTTGTTTCTTATAAAATTTTACCTATTTTAAATAATATATCTTAAACAAAAAATTATTTTTATTAAAGTTTTAAAATAACTTAGTTAATAATGTCGGATTAAAGTATTTAATTGTTACTTTTTTAGTTTGATCTATAATTACAAAATTGAGTACATAATTTGAAATTTTTTATAATTAGCCTCATGTATGCGATTCTTGATTTTGTTTGGTCGAAAACTATTTCTTACTTTTTAATTATTTATTTGTAATGACAATAGAACCAGTTATCTCTTATTTTAAATATACTAAATAAATTATTAAGTCCTTATAAAATTTATGACATTTTATAATTAAGTTAATTATTTATTCAATAAAATATTTAATATATAAATATTTTAGATTTAAATATCAAATTTGAATTAAGCGATAATAATATTAATCACACTGAAAATCTTTTAGATGAGTCGTAATTGTAATAATCAACTTTATTTATAAGGTTGGTAATATGTGAAATTATATTTAATTTATTTTAAAATTTAAAATAATATAATTTATTTAAAATAAAATTTTATATTGACGGTGATAACATGGGTTGATGTGCGTGGAGAGAGAGGAGGAACTCATTTGTTTGAAGTGGGTCCTACATTTAAATATGGTGAAACTTGCATGTTGTTAAAGTCTTTGAGTGAGTTATTAACTGGTTTGTATTTATTCTAATACAATCGATTGATCCGATCGATTTTCTAATCATTGACTAATAATAATGATTATTAGAAATTACTCTTGTTATTTTAAGTGCACAAGAATTAAATATAATTATTAAAGAAAAAGGAACAATATTTAATTTTACAATTTTTAATTTCAAAATGAATTAATTTCTTTTAATATTTAAAGGCAGAAGATATAATCATCTTTTAAATTTTACTTACTCTTAATCACTATTGTTTTAAACTATTTAAAATATATCTTATAGTATCTTTATTCCATATCCAAGTTATTATATGACAACAATTAATTATATAGTAATTTCTGTTTAAATAACTTGATTAATAATTAATAAAGGTCTTTATTAAAATTTATAATATCACAATATATTAAGAAATTTGAAATAATAAAAACTTAAAATTAAAATTGACAAAAAAACTTGAATTTAAGTTAATAAAATCACAAATTCATACTTCAACAAACCTTAGTAAAAGAACATTACCATCTACTCCAAAATTTTCTACATAAGATAAAGAGCATAAAATCTTCCATTGCAATTCCCGAAAACATTACGGGTGATTTAAACTCTATCCTCAAAATAGCAGCTTAAGGCAGAAGTTCCTTCCATTAGGAAGGCATTTCTCTGCCAAACAAATCACTCATCATTCGTCGCAAGTGTAGTTTCTAACCTTCTATGTTATTGCTTTATACATCGTTCTAGGTTTCTGGTACTAGCAAGTTGATGAGTAATTTGGACAATTTTGAATCGTATGTAAAGAGTATTATAAATCATTGAAGAATCGGGGGGTTATAAACTATTCTTGTTCAATTCTAAATAGAAGTGAAGAATAGAAAATTCGGGGTATGACTTAAATTTTGTGTTAATGAATGGTAAATGCTGCTATTATCAATAGATTGTTTTATTTATTTTATTTGAAATATGATACTAGACTTTGAGATTTTTTGTCTTCTCTTTTAGCTTACTTCTTGGTATAACTTCAGTTGTGTATAGATAACTAGCTTTTGGTATTAAAAAAAACTTTGTAAGTCTTATGTACGATCATCAATCCCTTTACTACTAATTGCCTTTGTCACTTTTAGATTAGTGTTATTGTTGAGCCCTTGGAGGTGAAGTTATTCCTTGCACCCCTAACTGATGACTTCTTCAGTTTCCTCGATAAGCTAACACATAATGTTGAAACACCATCTCCTGTTTCTTGGTTACTTCATTCGTCTGTTGGAGTCTTGGATTGATCAACTTTAAAGGGTACTCTCCAAAAGTTTGTTACAAGTTTGTATCAATGGCTAATATAGCCGTTACCCTTTTCCTATCTACTCCTACACGTCTCACTACAACTCTTATATTCACTCCCAGACAACATTGTTTTACTTATTATTGACAATTATACAATCTGAAATTGTTTAACTCTGTCATTCCCAGCTCATTGACGTCATCTCCATCTATCTTCTTCAGCTCAATATCGAGCTAACCTAAATTGATAAGGACAAAATAGATTATAAATATTTTTCTTATCTAATAAGAAAAACTAAACTAAAAACTTTTTTTTTTGTTTTGCTTCACATATTTGATAACCTTATATCTTACTTAATAATCTAAAACCATGTGAATGTCAGATCAAGGTCAAATAAGATGAATTGATTCAAGCTGTAGTGGAGCCTGTGAGCATAAGGGGCAAACAATTGGGAAATTCATCTTTTGTTGTCTTTTCTTTATACTATGTGCATATAGAAGAAAATGAATTAAAACCTGTATAATTCCATCAGATATTTGTAGGATTGTTAACAGCCTCCTAAAAATCGCTCTTAGTCCCACTCATAGTTCAACCACAACTTTGTCTTCAGCTCAGGATGTAACTTTTTGGCATGAATCTGTGAAGTGCTTGGTTCGTATCATAAAGTCAATGGGTTCCTGGATAGGCCAACAACTGAGAGTTGTAGAAGCCTATATGCCAAAGGACTCAGAGTTAATAGAGAATCACTCCACATCCACAGGAGAAAATGGAAGTGTTCCTGACTATGATTTGAATGCAAAAGTGATTTCTGAAATGTCAAATGTTGCTACTCTTGAATAACTTCAGGCTTTCAAAATTGAAGTCCAGGTTAAGTGTTACTTCATTTGTCTAATAAGGCCTCAATGTTATATGCATTTAGTGATTAACCTGTAGAAAGTTTTGCTCTAGAGTGCATGATGATAGATATTGTATTTTAGTCAGAGATGATTTATCTTTTCCGCTACTAGATATCTTATTGCCTCAAAAAAAATTTTGGTGTCTTCTATCCTCCCATGTTTCTCAGTTTTTACCTGCTTCCCATAACAAGTTTACTAGGTTTTATGCAGAAAGGTATCTCCTTATTCAACAAGAAACCTTCCAAGGGTATTGAATTTCTGATAAGCACGAAAAAGGTTGGCTATTCACCGAAAGAAGTGGCTATCTTCCTTAAAAAACACAATTGGCTTAAAAGAGACCATAATTGGGGATTATTTAGGTGAAAGGGATGAGTTTTGTTTGAAGGTTATGCATGCTTATGTTGACTTATACAATTACAAAGGTAAGGATTTTGGTGAAGCAATAAGGTTTTTTATTCATGGATTCAGATTAATTGGAGAGGCACAGAAGATTGACCTCATTATGGAAAAGTTTGCTAAGCGCTATTGTAAATGCAATCCAAATTCATTTAGCAGAGCAGACACTGCTTATGTTCTTGCTTACTCTGATAATGCTCAATACAGACACTCACAATGGCATGATGAAAGATAAGGTTTGTGTGTGAACTTCTTTACCCCTGACAAAAGAAAGGAAGAAAAGGAAATATAGAATAAAAAACACCACATAAGCAAAAAGAACTAATATGAGTCACTTGTCTTAGCTCTGTTCTTAATAATTTCAGTGATGAAATACAAAATTTTGTGTGAATCAAGAATCTGTTATTGCCTCGTACACTTGCCATTTGTAACCCTTCCTAATAGTAAATCATATTCATAATCCAAGCTTTCTTGTCATTAGAGGAGTCACAGGCATGACTAAAGTTTCACGCCTGTGAAAAATTCTATTTTTTAACTCCTTAATTAAATAAAATTAATTAAATTATAATTCATAATTATCAATATATAATTAAATAATTGATTTATTGAAATCTTATTAACTAATTAATTAATTAATGATTATTAATACGTAATTATTACTTATGTTATTTTTAATAAATCTGAAATATTTTCTCTTTTTAATTACTTATTCTTAAAATATCTTTAATTAATTTAATTATCACTATTTAGTACATTAAAATATAATTTCATGTAAATAAAATGTTATCAATAAGTTAAAATATAATTAATTAATTAATTTACAAAATGTGATACTTGATTAATAATGGTAAATTGGAATATAATAAATTAAATAATTTATTAAATTGTACTTTATTTATAAATTAATTATCGGTCATTATCATTAATCTTATTAAGTTGTAAATATATATATATATATGGAGGTAATTAGTCACCGTTGTGTGTGTATATATATATATATATATATATATATATATATATATATATATATATATATATGGAGGTAATTAGTCACCGTTGTGACTTAATATTCACAGGCGTGATTGCAATGCATCATTGCGAAGTGCATGTTCTTTTCTTTTTACAGGCAATTAACCCTTATATAATTTTGTAACCTTTTTTAATAAATAATTAATTAATTAAGTGTTGATTTATCACAATATAATTGATCTTCGTATTAATTAATTAAATAGAATCAGTGCTTATATTTTTCATTTTATTAAATATAATATATTAAAAATTAGTTGACTAGTTATAATATATTATTGATTAATAACAAAATAATTAACTAATTAATTACTTAAAATAAAGTAAAATGTTATTATTATAGGAGCCACAGGAGTGACTTAAGTGTATTATTAATTAATAACAAAATAATTAACCGATTATTTCGTTAAAATAAAATGAAATTATATTATTATAGGAGTCACAGCGTGACTTAAATGTCACACCTATGAAAAGATCTATTTTAATTCCTTAATTCAATTAAATTTGTTAAAATATATTTCATAATATTCTATATATAATTAAATAATTGATTTTTAGAAATTTTATTAATTAATTATTAATTATTAACTCCTAATTATTACTTATGTTTTTTATTAGTGATGCCTCGAAATATTTTTCCTTTTTAATTACATATTCTTAAAATATCTTTTATTAATTTTATTATAACTATTTATTATATTAAAATATAATTTCATGTAATTATAATATTATCAATTAGTTAAAATATAATTAATTCATTGATTTACAAAAATATGATACTTGATTAATAATGGTAATTGGAATATAATAAATCAATTATTAAATTATACTTTATTTATAAATTAATTATTAATCATTAACTATTCATCTAATTCAGTTATAATTAATAATAATTAATATATTACAATGAATGTATATATATGTTGGCAAGTAGTTACTGTTGTGGCTTAATAATCAAAGGCATGACTACCATGCACAGTTATGACTTGCATGTTTATTTACGAGCAATTAACACCTATATAATTTTACAACATTTTTATTAAATAATTAATTAAATAATTATTGATTTATTAAAATATAATTAATCTATTCATTCATTAATGAAATAGAATTAGTGCTTATATATTCATTTTATAAAATATAATATATACAATTAATTGACTAAAACTATCATATTATTGTCAAAAAATAATTAGTGAATTAGTTACTTAAAATAAAAAGAAATTTTATTATTATAGGGTCACAAGCATGACTAAATTGTCACGCCTATGAAAAGATCTATTTTAACTCCTTAATTAAATAAAATTAATTAAAATATAATTCATAATTATCCATATATAATTAAAATTGATTTATTCAAATCTTATTAATTTATTTATTAATTAATGATTAATAACACGTAATTATTACTTATGTTATTTTTAATGCGTTTGAAATATTTTTCCTTTTTAATTACATATTCTTAAAATATCTTTAATTAATTTAATTTCAACTATTTAGTAAATTAAAATATAATGCCATGCAATCAAAATATAATAAATTGATTGATTTATGAGAATGTGATACTTGATTGACAATGGTAATTAGAAAATAACAAATTAAATGATTTATTAAATTGTACTTTATTTATAAAATAATTTTAGTCATTAACTGTTAACCTTATTAGTTGTAATTAATAATCATTATTATATTATTAATTAATTGATGTATATATGTAGGTAATTAACCATGGCTATGACTTAATATTTACAAAGGTGACTGTAATATACGATTCTTGACGTGCATGTTCTTTTCTTTTTGAGGCAATTAACTCTTATATAATTTTGTAACCTTTTATTAAATAAATAATTAAGTATTGATTTATTAAAATATAATTGATCTATTCATTAATTAATTAAATAGAATTAATTTTTATATTTTCATTATTATTAAATACAATATATAAAAATTAATTAACTAATTATAATATATTATTGATTAATAACAAAATAATTAACTGATTAATTTCTTAAAATAAAATAAAATATTATTATTATAAGAGTCACAGGAGTGACTTAAGTGTATTATTGATTAATAACAAAATAATTAATTGATGATTTCAATTAAAATGAAATTATATTGTTATAGGAGTCACTTGTGTGACTTAAGTGTCACGCTTGTGAAAAAACTATTTTGATTCCTTAATTCAATTAAATTTATTAAATATATTTCATAATGATCTATATAATTAAATAATTGATTTATAGAAATGTTATTAATTAATTAATTAATTTTAAATTTTAACTCCTAATTATTACTTTTGTTATTATTAGTGGTTCTAAAATATCATTTCCTTTTTCAATACATATTCTTAAAATATCTTTAATTAATTTAACTATAACTATATAGCATATTAAAATATAATTTCATGCAGTTAAAATATTATTAATTAGTTAAAATATAATTAATTAATTGATTTACAAAATGTGAGACTTGATTGATAATAGTAATTAGAATATAATAAATTAAATGATTTATTAAAATGTACTTTATTTATAAATTAATTATTAGTTGTTAATTGTTAATCTTATTAAGTTGTAATTAATAATTATTAATATATTATGAATTAATTGATGTATATATGTAGGTAATTAGTCAAGGTTGTGACTTAATATTCACGAGCATGATCGCAATGCACTTCATTATGACGTGCATGTTCTTTTTTTTTATGAGCAATTAATTCTTTTATAATTTTGCAACCTTTTAATAAATAAATAAGTATTGATTTAGTAAATTATAATCAATTTATTCATTAATTAATTGAATAGAATTAGTGCTTATATTTTCATTTTTATTAAATATAATATATAAAAATTAATTGCCTAATATAATATGTTATTGATTATAATTAGCGATTAATTACTTAAAATAAATAAAATATTATTATTATAAGAGTCACGAGACTGACTTAAGTGTATTATTGGTTAATAACAAAATAATTAATTGTTTGTTTCATTAAAATAAAATGAAATTATATTATTATAGGAGTCACATGTGTGACTTAAGTGTCATGCCTGTGAAAAATTTATTTTAATTCCTTAATTTAATTAAATTTATTAAAATATATTTCATAATGATCTATATATAATTAAATAATTAATTTATAGAAATTGTATTAATTAATTATTAATTATTAACACGTAATTCTTACTCATGTTATTAATAGTGCGTCTGAAATGTTTTTTATTTTTCAATTACATATTCTTAAAATATCTTTAATTAATTTAATTATAACAATTTAGTATGTTAAAATATAAATTAATGTAATTAAAATATTATCAATTAGTTAAAATATAATTAATTAATTGATTTACGAAAATGTGATACTTGAATGATAATGATAATTTGAATATAATAAAATAAATGATTTATTAAATTATACTTTATTTATAAATTAATTATTAATCGTTAACAATTCATCTAATTTAGTTATAATTAATAATGATTAATTTATTATTAATCAATGGATGTACATATGTAGGCAAGTAGTCATGCATGTGACTTAATAATCAAAGGCGTGACTGTCATGCACGGTTGTGACGTGCATTTTTTTAGAGCAATTAACACATGTATAATTTTACAACTTTCTTATTAAATAAATAAATAATTAAGTATTGATTTATTAAAATATAATTGATATATTCATTGATTAATTAAATAGAATTAGTGCTTATATTTTCATTTTATTATATGTAATATAAAAATTAATTGCCTAATTATAATATATTATTAATTAATAACAAAATAATTAATTGATTAATTACTTAAAATAAAATAAAATTATTATGATGGGAATCACAAGAGTGACTTAAGGATATTATTGATTAATAGCAAAATAGTTAATTCATTATTTCATTAAAATAAAATGAAATTATATTATTATAGGAGTCACATATGTGACTTAAGTGTCACCTTTGTGAAAAGATATATTTTAATTCCTTAATTTAATTAAATTTATTAAAATATATTTCATAATCATCCATATATAATTAAATAATTGATTTATAGAAATCTTATTAATTAGTTAATTAATTATTAATTATTAACATGTAATTATTACTTATGTTATTATTAGTGCGTCTAAAATATTTTTCCTTTTTAATTACATATTCTTAAAATATCTTTTATTAATTTAATATAACAATTTAGTATATTAAAATATAATTTTATGTAATTAAAATATTATCAAGTAGTTAAAATATAATTAATTAATTGACTGACGAAAATGTGATACTTGATTAATAATGGTAATTGGAATATAAAAATTAAATAATTTATTAGATTGTGCTTTATTTATAAATTAATTATTAGTCATTAACGTTAATCTTATTAAGTTGTAATCAATAATTATTAATATTTTATTAACTAATTGGCGTATATACGGAGGTAATTAGTCACGGTTGTGACTTAATATTCACAAGCGCGATTGCAATGCATGGTTGCGATGTGCATATTCTTTTCTTTTTACGAGTAATTAACTCTTGTATAATTTTGTAATCTTTTTTAATAAATAAATAAATAAATAAGTATTGATTTAGTAAATTATAATTGATCTATTCATTAATTAATTAAATACAATTAATGCTTATATTTTTAATTTTATTAAATATAATATATAAAATTAATTACCTTATTATAATATATTATTGATTAATAAAAATAATTAACTGATTAATCACTAAAAATAAAATAAAATATTATTATTATAGGAGTCACACGAGTGACTTAAGTATATTAGTGATTAATAACAAAATAACTAATTGATTATTTCATTAGAATAAAATGAAATTATATTATTATAGGAGTCACATGCGTGACTTAAGTGTCACGCCTTTGAAAAGATCTATTTTAATTCATTAATTCAATTACATTTATTAAAATATATTTCATAATGATCTATATATAATTAAATAATTGATTTATAGAAATCTTATTAATTAATTATTAATTATTAACACTAATTATTACTTATGTTATTATTAGTGCATCTGAAATATTTTTCTTTTAAATTAAATATTCTTAAAATATCTTTAATTAATTTAATATAACTATTTAGTACATTAAAATGTAATTTCAGTAATTACAATTGTTATCAATTAGTTAAAATATAATTAATTAATTGATTTACGAAAATGTGATACTTGATTAATAATGGTAATTGGAATATAATAAATTAAATGATTTATTAAATTGTATTTATTTATAAATTAATTATCAGTCATTAACTGTTAATCTTATTAAGTTGTAATTAATAATAATTATTAAATTGATGTATTTATGGAGGAAATAAGTCAGTTGTGACCTAATATTCACAAAGCGATTGAAATGCATGGTTGCGATGTGCAAGTTCTTTTCCTTTTAAGGGCAATTAACTCCTATGTAATTTTGTAACCTTTTAATAAATAATTAATTAATTAAGTATTGATTTATTAAAATATAATTGATCTTTTCATTAATTAATTAAATAGAACTAGTGCTTATATTTTCATTTTTATTAAATATAATAGGTAAAAATTTAATTGATTAATTATAATATATAATTGATTAATAACAAAACAATTAACTGATTAATTCCTTAAAATAAAATAAAATGTTATTATTATAGGAGTTACAGGAAAGACTTAATTATATTATTGATTAATAACAAAATAATTAATTGATTATTTCATTAAAATAAAAAGAAATGATATTATCCTATGAAAAGATATATTTTAAATTTATTAATTCAATTAAATTTATTAAAATATTTCATAATAATCTATATATAATTAAATAATTGATTTGTAGAAATCTTATTAATTAATTAATTAATTATTATTAACACGTAATTATTACTTATGTTATTATTAATGCGTCTGAAATATTTTTCCTTTTTCATTACATATTCCTAAAATATCTTTAATTAATTTAATTATAACTATTTAGCACATTAAAATATAATTTCATGTAATTAAAATATTATCAATTGGTTTAAAAATAATTAATTGATTGATTTACGAAAATGTGATACTAGATTGATAATGGCAATTGGAATACAATAAATTAAATGATTTATTAAATTATACTTTATTTATAAATTAATTATTAATCATTAACTATCCATCTAATTTAGATACAATTAATAATATATTAGATTAACATATTATTAGATTAATTAACGATTTTTAATGCGTCTGAAATATTTTTCCCTTTTAATTACATATTCTTAAAATATCTCTAATTAATTTAATTTTAACTATTAGTAAATTAAAATATATTTTCATGTAATCAAAATATAATATATTAATTGATTTATCAAAATGTGATACTTCATTAATAAAGGTAATTAAAAATATTAATTTAAAAGATTTATTAAATTGTACTTTATTTATAAATTAATTATGAGTCATTATTGTTAATCTTATTCAGTTGTAATTAATAATGGTTAATATATTATTAATTGATTAATGTATATATGTAGGTAAGTCATGGCTGTGACTTAATATTCACATGCATGGCTGCGATGCACAGTTACGACGTGCATGTTCTTTTCTTTTTACGAGCAATTAACTCTTATTTAATTTTTTTAACCGTTTTTAATAAATAAATAAATAAATAAATAAATATTGATTTATTAAAATATAATTGATCTATTTATTAATGAATTAAATAGAATTAGTGTTTATATTTTATTTTTATTAAATATAATATATATATATAATTAATTGTCTAATTATAATATATTATTGATTAATAAAATTAATTAATTGATTAATTACTTAAAATAAAATAACATATTATTATTATAGGAACCACAGGAGTGACTTAAATACGTTATTGATTAATAACAAAATAATTGATTGATTATTTCATTAAAGTAAAAAGAAATGATATTATTATAGAAGTCACAGCGTGACTTAAGTGTCATGCCGTTGAAAAGATCTATTTTAATTCCTTAATTCAATTAAATTTATTAAAACATATTTCACAATAATCTTTATATAATTAAATAATTGATTATTAATATATTAATTAATTATTAATTATTAGCATGTTGTTATTACTTATGTTTTATTAATGCGTCTGAAATACTTTTCCTTTCTTAATTACATATTCTTCAAATATCTTTAATTAATTTAATTATAACTATTTAGTATATTAAAATATAATTTCATGTAATTAAAATATTGTCAATTAGTTAAAATATAATTAATTAATTTATTTACAAAAATGTTACGGGATTAATAATGGTAATTGGAATATAATAAATTATATTTTATTTACTAATTAATTGTTAATCATTAACTATTCATCTAATTGAGTGTTAATTAATATTATTTATTAAATAAAATAAATAATTACGTATTGAATTATTAAAATATAGTTAATCTATTCATTCATTAATTAAATAGAATTAGTGATTATATTTTCATTTTATTGAATATTATATATAAAAATTAATTTACTAATTATAATATACTATTGATTAGTAACAAAATAATTAAATGATTAATTAATTAAAATAAAATAAAATATTATTATTATAGGAGTCACAAGAGTGACTTAAGTATATTATCAATTAATAGAAAAATAAATAATTGTTTATTCATTAAAATGAAATGAAATTATAATATTATAGAGTCACATGCATGTGTGACTTAAGTATCACGCCTATAAAAAGATATATTTTAATTTTTAATTCAGTTAAATTTATTAAAATATATTTATAATAATCTATATATAATGAAATAATTGATTTATAGAAATCTTATTAATTATTAACATGTAATTATTACTTATGTTATTGTTAATGCGTCTGAAATATTTTTCTTGTTTTAATTACATATTCTGAAAATCTCTTTAATTAATTTAATTATAACTATTTAGTATATTAAAATATAATTTCATGAATTAACATATTATCAATTAGTTAAAATATAATTAATTAATTTATTTATGAAAATGTGATACTTGATTAATAATGGTAATTGGAATATAATAAATTAAATGATTTATTAAATTATACATTATTTATAAATTAATTGTTAATCATTAAATATTTATCTAATTCACTTATAATTAATAATGATTAATATGTTATTAATCAGTTGATGTACATATGTAGGCAAGTAGTCATGTCTATGACTTAATATTCAAAGGCGTGGATCGCCATACGCTTATTTGGTAGCATGCATTTTTTACAACCAATTAATGCCCGTATAATTTTACAACATTTTGTTAAATAAATAAATAATTAAGTACTAATTTATTAAAATATAATTAATCTATTCATTCATTAATTACGTAGAATTAGTGCTTATATTTTTCATTTTATTAAATATAATATATATAATTAATTGACTAAAACTAACATATTATTGTCAATAAAAATAATTAATTAGTTAGTTACTTAACTTGAAAAGAAATTTTATTATTATAGGAGTCACAAGCATGACTAAATTGTCACGCTGTGAAAAGATCTATTTTAACAACTTAATTAAATAAAATTAGTTAAAATATAATTCATAATTATAAATATTTAATTAAATAATTAATTTATTCAAATCTTATTAACTAATTAAATTTATTAAAATATATTTCATAATAATCTATATATAGTTAAATAATTGATTATTAATTAATTAATTATTAATTATTAGCATAATTATTACTTATGTTATTTTATTAATGCGTCTGAAATATTTTTCCTTTTATTCATAAAATATATTTAATTAATTTAATTACAACTTTTAGTAAATTAAAATATAATTTCATGCAATTAAGATTTAATTGATTTATGAGAATGTGATACATGATTAACAATGGCAATTAGAAAATAATAAATTCAATGATTTATTAAATTGTGCTTTATTTATAAAAAATTATTAATCACTAACTGTTAACCTTATACAGTTGTAATTAATAATGATTAATATATTATTAATTAATTGATGTATATATGTAGCTAATTAGCCATGATTGTGACTTAATATTCACGGTGGGACATAACGCATGATTGCGACGTGCATGCTATTTTCTTTTCTTGGCAATTAACTCTTATATAATTCTATAACCTTTTAATAAATAAATAAATAAATAAGTATTGATTTATTAAAATATAATTGATCTATTCATTAATTAATTAAATAGAATTAGTGCTTATATTTTCATTGTTTATTAAATATAATATATAAAAATTAATTGACTAATTATAATAAATTATTGATTAATAAAAATAATTAACTAATTAATTACTTAAAATAAAATAAAATATTATTATTATTATAAGAGCCACAAGAGTGAGTTAAGCATATTATTGATTAATAACAAAATAATTAAATGATTATTTTATTAAAATAAAATAACATAATATTATTGTAGGAGTCACAGACATGACCTAAGTGTGATGCCTATCAAAAGATCTATTTTAATTCCTTAATTAAATTAAATTTATTAAAATATATTTCATAATAATCTATATATAATTAAATAATTAATTATTAATTATTAGCACATAATTATTACTTATGTTATTATTAATGCGTCTGAAATATTTTTCCTTTTAAATTATATATTCTTAAAAATCTTGAATTAATTTAATTATAACTATTAAATATAATTAGTTTATTTATTTACATAAATGTGTTACTTGATTAATAATGGTAATTGGAATATAATAAATTAAATGATTTAATAAATTATACTTTATTTACTAATTAATTGTTAATAATACACTATTCATGTGATTGAGTGTTAATTAATAATGATTAATATATTATTAATTAAATAGAATTAGTGATCATATTTGTCATTTTTGTTAAATATAATATATAAAAATTAATTGACTAGTTATAATATACTATTGATTAGTAACAAAACAATTAATTGATTAATGACTTAAAATAAAATAAAATATCATTATATAATTAAATAATTGATTCATTCAAATCTTATTAACTAATTAATTAATTAATGATTATTAACATGTAATTATTACTTATGTTATTTTAATGCTTAATGATTATTAACATGTAATTATTACTTATGTTATTTTTAATGCGTTTCAAATTTTTTCCTTCTTTAATTTCATATTCTTAAAATATATTTAATTAATTTAATTATAACTATTTAGTAAATTAAAATATGATTTCATGTAATTAAAATATAATAAATTAATTGATTTATAAAATGTGATACTTGATCAATAATGGAAATTATAAAATAATAAATTAAATGATTTATCAAATTGCACTTCACTTATAAATTAATGACGCAATGCACAGATTATGACGTGCATGCTCTTTTTTTCTTGGCAATTAACTCTCATATAATTTTGTCACCTTTTTAACAAATAAATAACTAATTAAGTATTGGTTTATTAAAATGTAATTGATCTATTTGTTAATTAATTAAATAGAATTAGTGATTATATTTAAAATTTTGTTAAATATAATATATAAAATTAATTGACTAATTACAATACATTATTGATTAATAACAAAATAATTAACTGATTAATAACTTAAAATAAAATAAAATATTATTATTATAGGAGTCACAAGAGTGACTTAAGTATATTTGTGATTAATAACAAAATAACTAATTGATTATTCCATTAGAATAAAATGAAATTATATTATTATAGGAGTCACATGTGTGACTTAAGTGTCACGCCTTTGAAAAGATCTATTTTAATTCATTAATTCAATTACATTTATTAAAATATATTTCATAATGATCTATATATAATTAAATAATTGATTTATAGAAATCTTATTAATTAATTATTAATTATTAACACTAATTATTACTTATGTTATTATTAGTGCATCTGAAATATTTTTTCTTTTAAATTAAATATTCTTAAAATATCTTTAATTAATTTAATATAACTATTTAGTACATTAAAATGTAATTTCAGGTAATTACAATGTTGTCAATTAGTTAAAATATAATTAATTAATTGATTTACTAAAATGTGATACTTGATTAATAATGGTAATTAGAATATAATAAATTAAATGATTTATTAATTTGTATTTTATTTATAAATTAATTATCAGTCATTAACTGTTAATCTTATTAAGTTGTAATTAATAATTATTATTTTATTGATGTATTTATGGAGGTAATAAGTCACAGTTGTGACCTAATATTCACAGGCACGATTGAAATGCATGGTTGCGATGTGCAAGTTCTTTTCCTTTTAAGGGCAATTAACTCCTATGTAATTTTGTAACCTTTTTAATAAATAAATAAATAATTAAGTATTGATTTATTAAAATATAATTGATCTTTTCATTAATTAATTAAATAGAACTAGTGCTTATATTTTCATTTTTATTAAATATAATAGGTAAAAATTTAATTGATTAATTATAATATATAATTGATTAATAACAAAACAATTAACTGATTAATTCCTTAAAATAAAATAAAATGTTATTATTATTAGAGTTATAGGAATGACTTAATTATATTATTGATTAATAACAAAATAATTAATTGATTATTTCATTAAAATAAAAAGAAATGATATTATCCTATGAAAAGATATATTTTAAATTTATTAATTCAATTAAATTTATTAAAAATATTTCATAATAATCTATATATAATTAAATAATTGATTTGTAGAAATCTTATTAATTAATTAATTAATTATTATTAACACGTAATTATTACTTATGTTATTATTAATGCGTATGAAATATTTTTCCTTTTTCATTACATATTCCTAAAATATCTTTAATTAATTTAATTATAACTATTTATTAGCACATTAAAATATAATTTCATGTAATTAAAATATTATCAATTGGTTTAAAAATAATTAATTAATTGATTTACGAATATGTGATACTAGATTGATAATGGTAATTGGAATACAATAAATTAAATGATTTATTAAATTATACTTTATTTATAAATTAATTATTAATCATTAACTATTCATCTGATTTAGATACAATTAATAATATATTAGATTAACGTATTATTAATCAATGGATATATAGATGTAGGCAAGTAGTCACTTTGTGACTTAATATTCAAAGGTTTGATTGCTATACACAGTTTGTGACATGCATGTTTTTCTTTTAGGAGCAATTAATACTTGTATAATTTGACAACATTTTATTAAATAAATAAATAATTAAGATTGATTTACTAAAATATAATAATCTATTCATTCATTAATTAAATATAATTAGTGCTTATATTTTTCATTTTATTAAATATAATATATAATTAATTGGCTAAATATAACATATTATTGTCAACAAAAATAATTAATTAATTAGTTATTTAAAATAAAAAGAAATTTTATTATTATAGGAGTCACAGGCATGACTAAAGTTTCACGCTTTGTGAAAAGAACTATTTTAACTCCTTAATTAAATAAAATATAATTCAAAATTATCAATATATAATTAAATAATTGATTTATCCAAATCTTATTAACAAATTAATTAATTAACGATTTTAATGCGTCTGAAATATTTTTCCCTTTTAATTACATATTCTTAAAATATCTCTAATTAATTTAATTATAACTATTAGTAAATTAAAATATATTTTCATGTAATCAAAATATAATATATTAATTGATTTATCAAATGTGATACTTGATTAATAAAGGTAATTAAAAATATTAATTTAAAAGATTTATTAAATTGTACTTTATTTATAAATTAATTATGAGTCATTATTGTTAATCTTATTCAGTTGTAATTAATAATGGTTAATATATTATTAATTGATTAATGTATATATGTAGGTAAGTCATGGCTGTGACTTAATATTCACATGCATGGCTGCAATGCACGGTTACGACGTGGATGTTCTTTTCTTTTTACGAGCAATTAACTCTCATTTAATTTTTTAACCGTTTTTAACAAATAAATAAATATTGATTTATTAAAATATAATTGATCTATTTATTAATGAATTAAATAGAATTAGTGTTTATATTTTATTTTTTATTAAATATAATATATAAAAATTAATTGTCTAATTATAATATATTATTGATTAATAAAATTAATTAATTGATTAATTACTTAAAATAAAATAACATATTATTATTATAGGAACCACAGGAGTGACTTAAATGCGTTATTGATTAATAACAAAATAATTGATTGATTATTTCATTAAAGTAAAAGAAATGATATTATTATAGAAGTCACAGGCATGACTTAAGTGTCATGCCGTTGAAAAGATCTATTCTTTATTTCTTAATTCAATTAAATTTATTAAAACATATTTCACAATAATCTTTATATAATTAAATAATTGATTATTAATATATTAATTAATTATTAATTATTAGCATGTTGTTATTACTTATGTTTTATTAATGCGTCTGAAATATTTTTCCTTTCTTAATTACATATTCTTCAAATATCTTTAATTAATTTAATTATAACTATTTAGTATATTAAAATATAATTTCATGTAATTAAAATATTGTCAATTAGTTAAAATATAATTAATTTATTTATTTACAAAAATGTTACGTGATTAATAATGGTAATTGGAATATAATAAATTATATTTTATTTACTAATTAATTGTTAATCATTAACTATTCATCTAATTGAGTGTTAATTAATATTATTTATTAAATAAAATAAATAATTACGTATTGAATTATTAAAATATAGTTAATCTATTCATTCATTAATTAAATAGAATTAGTGATTATATTTTCATTTTATTGAATATAATATATAAAAATTAATTTACTAATTATAATATACTATTGACTAGTAACAAAATAATTAAATGATTAATTACTTAGAATAAAATAAAATATTATTATTATAGGAGTCACAAGAGTGACTTAAGTATATTATCAATTAATAGAAAAATAAATAATTGTTTATTCATTAAAATGAAATGAAATTATAATATTATAGAGTCACATGCATGTGTGACTTAAGTATCACGCCTATAAAAAGATATATTTTTAATTTTTAATTCAGTTAAATTTATTAAAATATATTTATAATAATCTATATATAATGAAATAATTTATTTATAGAAATCTTATTAATTATTAACATGTAATTATTACTTATGTTATTGTTAATAAATCTGAAATATTTTTCTTGTTTTAATTACATATTCTGAAAATCTCTTTAATTAATTTAATTATAACTATTTAGTATATTAAAATATAATTTCATGAATTAACATATTATCAATTAGTTAAAATATAATTAATTAATTAATCTATGAAAATGTGGTACTTGATTAATAATGGTAATTGGAATATAATAAATTAAATGATTTATTAAATTATACATTATTTATAAATTAATTGTTAATCATTAAATATTTATCTAATTCACTTATAATTAATAATGATTAATATGTTATTAATCAGTTGATGTACAAATGTAGGCAAGTAGTCATGTCTATGACTTAATATTCAAAAGCGTGATCGCCATGCTTATTGGTAGCATGCATTTTTTACAACCAATTAATGCCCGTATTATTTTACAACATTTTGTTAAATAAATAAATAATTAAGTACTAATTTATTAAAATATAATTAATCTATTCATTCATTAATTACGTAGAATTAGTGCTTATATGTTTTCATTTTATTAAATATAATATATATAATTAATTGACTAAAACTAACATATTATTGTCAATAAAAATAATTAATTAGTTAGTTACTTAACTTGAAAAGAAATTTTATTATTATAGGAGTCACAAGCTTGACTAAATTGTCACTTTGTGAAAAGATCTATTTTAACAACTTAATTAAATAAAATTAATTAAAATATAATTCATAATTATAAATATTTAATTAAATAATTAATTTATTCAAATCTTATTAACTAATTAAATTTATTAAAATATATTTCATAATAATCTATATATAGTTAAATAATTGATTATTAATTAATTAATTAATTATTAATTATTAGCATAATTATTACTTATGTTATTTTTATTAATGTCTGAAATATTTTTCCTTTTATTCATAAAATATATTTAATTAATTTAATTACAACTTTTAGTAAATTAAAATATAATTTCATGCAATTAAGATTTAATTGATTTATGAGAATGTGATACATGATTAACAATGGCAATTAGAAAATAATAAATTCAATGATTTATTAAATTGTGCTTTATTTATAAAAATTATTAATCACTAACTGTTAACCTTATACAGTTGTAATTAATAATGATTAATATATTATTTATTAATTGATGTATATATGTAGCTAATTAGCCATGATCGTGACTTAATATTCACGGTGGGACCGTAACGCATGATTTACGACGTGCATGCTATTTTCTTTTCTTGGCAATTAACTCTTATATAATTCTATAACCTTTTAATAAATAAATAAATAAATAAGTATTGATTTATTAAAATATAGTAGATCTATTCATTAATTAATTAAATAGAATTAGTGTTTATATTTTCATTGTTTATTAAATATAAT
Organism: Erythroxylum novogranatense; assembly: GCA_029891385.1. Lineage (NCBI taxonomy): Eukaryota > Viridiplantae > Streptophyta > Magnoliopsida > Malpighiales > Erythroxylaceae > Erythroxylum > Erythroxylum novogranatense. Next base: position 63,668,445 of record CM057233.1, read on the forward strand.
ATATAAAAATTAATTGACTAATTATAATATATTATTGATTAATAAAAATAATTAACTAATTAATTACTTAAAATAAAATAAAATATTATTATTATTATAGGAGCCACAAAAGTGAGTTAAGCATATTATTGATTAATAACAAAATAATTAAATGATTATTTTATTAAAATAAAATAACATAATATTATTGTAGGAGTCACGGGCATGACCTAAGTGTGATGCCTATCAAAAGATCTATTTTAATTCCTTAATTAAATTAAATTTATTTCATAATAATCTATATATAATTAAATAATTAATTATTAATTATTAGCACATAATTATTACTTATGTTATTATTAATGCGTCTGAAATATTTTCCCTTTTAAATTATATATTCTTAAAATATCTTGAATTAATTTAATTATAACTATTAAATATAATTAGTTTATTTATTTACATAAATGTGTTACTTGATTAATAATGGTAATTGGAATATAATAAATTAAATGATTTAATAAATTAGACTTTATTTACTAATTAATTGTTAATAATTAACTATTCATGTGATTGAGTGTTAATTAATAATGATTAATATATTATTAATTAAATAGAATTAGTGATCATATTTCTCATTTTTGTTAAATATAATATATAAAAAAGTAATTGACTATTTATAATATACTATTGATTAGTAACAAAACAATTGATTGATTAATGACTTAAAATAAAATAAAATATCATTATATAATTAAATAATTGATTCATTCAAATCTTATTAAATAATTAATTAATTAATGATTATTAACATGTAATTATTACTTATGTTATTTTTAATGCGTTTGAATTTTTTCCTTTTTAATTTCATATTCTTAAAATATCTTTAATTAATTTAATTATAACTATTTAGTAAATTAAAATATGATTTCATGTAATTAAATAATAATAAATTAATTGATTTATAAAAATGTGATACTTGATCAATAATGGAAATTATAAAATAATAAATTAAATGATTTATCAAATTGCACTTCACTTATAAATTAATGACTGCAATGCACAGTTGCGACGTGCATGCTCTTTTTTTTTACGGGCAATTAACTCTCATATAATTTTGTCACCTTTTTTAACAAATAAATAACTAATTAAGTATTGATTTATTAAAATGTAATTGATCTATTTGTTAATTAATTAAATAGAATTAGTGATTATATTTAAAATTTTGTTAAATATAATATATAAAATTAATTGACTAATTACAATACATTATTGATTAATAACAAAATAATTAACTGATTAATCACTTAAAATAAAATAAAATATTATTATTATAGGAGTCACAAGAGTGACTTAAGTATATTTGTGATTAATAACAAAATAACTAATTGATTATTTCATTAGAATAAAATGAAATTATATTATTATAGGAGTCACATGTGTGACTTAAGTGTCACGCCTTTGAAAAGATCTATTTTTAATTCATTAATTCAATTACATTTATTAAAATATATTTCATAATGATCTATATATAATTAAATAATTGATTTATAGAAATCTTATTAATTAATTATTAATTATTAACACTAATTATTACTTATGTTATTATTAGTGCATCTGAAATATTTTTCTTTTAAATTAAATATTCTTAAAATATCTTTAATTAATTTAATATAACTATTTAGTACATTAAAATGTAATTTCAGGTAATTACAATGTTATCAATTAGTTAAAATATAATTAATTAATTGATTTACGAAAATGTGATACTTGATTAATAATGGTAATTGGAATATAATAAATTAAATGATTTATTAATTTGTATTTTATTTATAAATTAATTATCAGTCATTAACTGTTAATCTTATTAAGTTGTAATTAATAATTATTATTTTATTGATGTATTTATGGAGGTAATAAGTCACAGTTGTGACCTAATATTCACAGGCGCGATTGAAATGCATGGTTGCGATGTGCAAGTTCTTTTCCTTTTAAGGGCAATTAACTCCTATGTAATTTTGTAACCTTTTTAATAAATAATTAATTAATTAAGTATTGATTTATTAAAATATAATTGATCTTTTCATTAATTAATTAAATAGAACTAGTGCTTATATTTTTCATTTTTATTAAATATAATAGGTAAAATTTAATTGATTAATTATAATATATAATTGATTAATAACAAAATAATTAACTGATTAATTCCTTAAAATAAAATACAATGTTATTATTATAGGAGTTACAGGAAAGACTTAATTATATTATTGATTAATAACAAAATAATTAATTGATTATTTCATTAAAATAAAAAGAAATGATATTATCCTATGAAAAGATATATTTTAAATTTATTAATTCAATTAAATTTATTAAAATATTTCATAATAATCTATATATAATTAAATAATTGATTTGTAGAAATCTTATTAATTAATTAATTATTATTATTAACACGTAATTATTACTTATGTTATTATTAATGCGTCTAAAATATTTTTCCTTTTTCATTACATATTCCTAAAATATCTTTAATTAATTTAATTATAACTATTTAGCACATTAAAATATAATTTCATGTAATTAAAATATTATCAATTGGTTTAAAAATAATTAATTAATTGATTTACGAAAATGTGATACTAGATTGATAATGGCAATTGGAATACAATAAATTAAATGATTTATTAAATTATACTTTATTTATAAATTAATTATTAATCATTAACTATTCATCTAATTTAGATACAATTACTAATATATTAGATTAACATATTATTAATCAATGGATATATAGATGTAGGCAAGTAGTCACGCCTGTGACTTAATATTCAAAGGTTTGACTGCTATGCACGGTTGTGACATGCATGTTTTTTCTTTTTAGGAGCAATTAATACTTGTATAATTTGACAACATTTTTATTAAATAAATAAATAATTAAGGATTGATTTACTAAAATATAATAATCTATTCATTCATTAATTAAATATAATTAGTGCTTATATTTTTCATTTTATTAAATATAATATATAATTAATTGGCTAAATATAACATATTATTGTCAACAAAATTAATTAATTAATTAGTTATTTAAAATAAAAGAAATTTTATTATTATAGGAGTCACAGGCATGACTAAAGTTTCACGCTGTGAAAAGAACTATTTTAACTCCTTAATTAAATAAAATATAATTCAAAATTATTAATATATAATTAAATAATTGATTTATCCAAATCTTATTAACAAATTAATTAATTAACGATTTTTAATGCGTCTGAAATATTTTTCCTTTTAATTACATATTCTTAAAATATCTCTAATTAATTTAATTATAACTATTAGTAAATTAAAATATATTTTCATGTAATCAAAATATAATATATTAATTGATTTATCAAAATGTGATACTTGATTAATAAAGGTAATTAAAAATATTAATTTAAAAGATTTATTAAATTGTACTTTATTTATAAATTAATTATGAGTCATTATTGTTAATCTTATTCAGTTGTAATTAATAATGGTTAATATATTATTAATTGATTAATGTATATATGTAGGTAAGTCATGGCTGTGACTTAATATTCACATGCATGTATGCAATGCAATGCGATTCTGACGTGCATGTTCTTTTCTTTGACGAGCAATTAACTCTTATTTAATTTTAACCGCTTTTAATAAATAAATAAATAAATAAATAAATAAATAAATATTGATTTATTAAAATATAATTGATCTATTTATTAATGAATTAAATAGAATTAGTGTTTATATTTTATTTTTTATTAAATATAATATATAAAAATTAATTGTCTAATTATAATATATTATTGATTAATAAAATTAATTAATTGATTAATTACTTAAAATAAAATAACATATTATTATTATAGGAACCACAGGAGTGACTTAAATACGTTATTGATTAATAACAAAATAATTGATTGATTATTTCATTAAAGTAAAAGAAATGATATTATTATAGAAGTCACAAAGTGACTTAAGTGTCATGCCGTTGAAAAGATCTATTTTAATTCCTTAATTCAATTAAATTTATTAAAACATATTTCACAATAATCTTTATATAATTAAATAATTGATTATTAATATATTAATTAATTATTAATTATTAGCATGTTGTTATTACTTATGTTTTATTAATGCGTCTGAAATATTTTTCCTTTCTTAATTACATATTCTTCAAATATCTTTAATTAATTTAATTATAACTATTTAGTATATTAAAATATAATTTCATGTAATTAAAATATTATCAATTAGTTAAAATATAATTAATTAATTTATTTACTAAAAATGTTACGTGATTAATAATGGTAATTGGAATATAATAAATTAAATGATTTAATAAATTATACTTTATTTACTAATTAATTGTTAATCATTAACTATTCATCTAATTGAGTGTTAATTAATATTTTTATTAAATAAAATAAATAATTACGTATTGAATTATTAAAATATAGTTAATCTATTCATTCATTAATTAAATAGAATTAGTGATTATATTTTTCATTTTATTGAATATAATATATAAAAATTAATTTACTAATTATAATATACTATTGATTAGTAACAAAATAATTAAATGATTAATTACTTAAAATAAAATAAAATATTATTATTATAGGAGTCACAAGAGTGACTTAATTATATTATCAATTAATAGAAAAATAAATAATTGTTTATTCATTAAAATGAAATGAAATTATAATATTATAGGAGTCACATGCATGTGTGACTTAAGTATCACGCCTATAAAAGATATATTTTAATTTTAATTCAGTTAAATTTATTAAAATATATTTATAATAATCTATATATAATGAAATAATTGATTTATAGAAATCTTATTAATTATTAACATGTAATTATTACTTATGTTATTGTTAATGCGTCTGAAATATTTTTCTTGTTTTAATTACATATTCTAAAATCTCTTTAATTAATTTAATTATAACTATTTAGTATATTAAAATATAATTTCATGAATTAACATATTATCAATTAGTTAAAATATAATTAATTAATTTATTTATGAAAATGTGATACTTGATTAATAATGGTAATTGGAATATAATAAATTAAATGATTTATTAAATTATAAATTATTTATAAATTAATTATTAATCATTAAATATTTATCTAATTCACTTATAATTAATAATGATTAATATGTTATTAATCAGTTGACGTATATATGTAGGCAAGTAGTCATGTCTATGACTTAATATTCAAAGGCGTGACTGCCATGCACGTTGGTAGCATGCATTTTTTTTACAACCAATTAATGCCCGTATTATTTTACAACATTTTTGTTAAATAAATAAATAATTAAGTACTAATTTATTAAAATATAATTAATCTATTGATTCATTAATTACGAGAATTAGTGCTTATATTTTTCATTTTATTAAAATAATATATATAATTAATTGACTAAAACTAACATATTATTGTCAATAAAAATAATTAATTAGTTAGTTACTTAACTTCAAAAGAAAATTTATTATTATAGGAGTCACAAGCATGACTAAATTGTCACTTTGTGAAAAGATCTATTTTAACAACTTAATTAAATAAAATTAATTAAAATATAATTCATAATTATAAATATTTAATTAAATAGTTAATTTATTCAAATCTTATTAACTAATTAAATTTATTAAAATATATTTCATAATAATCTATATATAGTTAAATAATTGATTATTAATTAATTAATTATTAATTATTAGCACGCAATTATTACTTATGTTATTTTTATTTGCCTGAAATATTTTTCCTTTTATTCATAAAATATATTTAATTAATTTAATTACAACTTTTATTAAATTAAAATATAATTTCATGCAATTAAGATTTAATTGATTTATGAGAATGTGATACATGATTAACAATGGCAATTAGAAAATAATAAATTCAATGATTTATTAAATTGTGCTCTATTTATAAAAAAATTATTAATCACTAACTGTTAACCTTATACAGTTGTAATTAATAATGATTAATATATTATTAATTAATTGATGTATATATGTAGCTAATTAGCCATGACTGTGACTTAATATTCACAGGTGGGACTGTAAAGCATGATTGCGACGTGCATGCTATTTTCTTTTTACTGGCAATTAACTCTTATATAATTCTATAACCTTTTTAATAAATAAATAAATAAATAAGTATTGATTTATTAAAATATAATTGATCTATTCATTAATTAATTAAATAGAATTAGTGCTTATATTTTTCATTGTTTATTAAATATAATATATAAAAATTAATTGACTAATTATAATATATTATTGATTAATAAAAATAATTAACTAATTAATTACTTAAAATAAAATAAAATATTATTATTATTATAGGAGCCACAAGAGTGAGTTAAGCATATTATTGATTAATAACAAAATAATTAAATGATTATTTTATTTAAATAAAATAACATAATATTATTGTAGGAGTCACGGGCATGACTTAAGTGTGATGCCTATCAAAAGATCTATTTTAATTCCTTAATTAAATTAAATTTATTAAAATATATTTCATAATAATCTATACATAATTAAATAATTAATTATTAATTATTAGTACATAATTATTACTTATGTTATTATTAATGCGTCTGAAATATTTTTCCCTTTTAAATTATATATTTTAAAATATCTTGAATTAATTTAATTATAACTATTAGATATAATTAGTTTATTTATTTACATAAATGTGTTACTTGATTAATAATGGTAATTGGAATATAATAAATTAAATGATTTAATAAATTATACTTTATTTACTAATTAATTGTTAATAATTAACTATTCATGTGATTGAGTGTTAATTAATAATGATTAATATATTATTAATTAAATAGCATTAGTGATCATATTTCTCATTTTTGTTAAATATAATATATAAAAAGTAATTGACTATTTATAATATACTATTGATTAGTAACAAAACAATTGATTGATTAATGACTTAAAATAAAATAAAATATCATTATATAATTAAATAATTGATTCATTCAAATCTTATTAAATAATTAATTAATTAATGATTATTAACATGTAATTATTACTTATGTTATTTTAATGCTTAATGATTATTAACATGTAATTATTACTTATGTTATTTTTAATGCGTTTGAATTTTTTTCCTTTTTAATTTCATATTCTTAAAATATCTTTAATTAATTTAATTATAACTATTTAGTAAATTAAAATATGATTTCATGTAATTAAATAATAATAAATTAATTGATTTATAAAATGTGATACTTGATCAATAATGGAAATTATAAAATAATAAATTAAATGATTTATCAAATTGCACTTCACTTATAAATTAATGACGCAATGCACGATTATGACGTGCATGCTCTTTTTTACGGGCAATTAACTCTCATATAATTTTGTCACCTTTTTAACAAATAAATAACTAATTAAGTATTGATTTATTAAAATGTAATTGATCTATTTGTTAATTAATTAAATAGAATTAGTGATTATATTTAAAATTTTGTTAAATATAATATATAAAATTAATTGACTAATTGCAATACATTATTGATTAATAACAAAATAATTAATTGATTAATTAATTAAAATAAAATAAAATATTATTATTATAGGGTCATAGGAGTGACTTAAGTATATTATTGTAATTAAAATAAATAATTAATTAGTTACTTAAATTGCAAATAAAATTTATTATTATAGGAGTCACAGGCATGACTAAAGTGTCACGCTAGTGAAATGATCAATTTTTAACTCCTTAATTAAATAAAATTTATTAATATGTAATTCATAATTATCAATATATAATTAAATTTATTCAAATGTTATTATCTAATTAATTAATTAATGATTATTAATACATAATTATTACTTATGTTATTTTTAATGTGTCTGAAATATAACTAATTTATCTTTAATGCTAATATTAATATGTTATTTTAATACGAAAATATTGTTAAAATATCTTTAATTAATTTAATTATAGCTATTTCATGTAATTAAAATATTCTCAATTATTTAAAATATAATTAATTAATTAATTTATGAAAATGTGATAATTAATTAATAATGGTAATTGGAATATAATAAATTAAATGATTTATTAAATTATACTTTATTTATAAATTAAATATTAGCATTAACTATTCATCTAATTCAATTATAACTAATAATGATTAATATATTATTAATCAAAGGATGTATATATATATGAGCAAATAGTCATGCCTGTGACTTCATATTCAAAGGCATAACTGCCATGCACGGTTGTCGTGTGCATGTTTTTCCTTTTTATGACAATTAACACTTGTATAATTTTACAAAATTTTTATTAAATAAATAAATAATTAAGTATTGATTTACTAAAATATAATTAATCTATTCATTCATTAATTAAATAGAATTAGTGCTTATATTTTTCATTTTTATTAAATATAATGTATGTAATTAATTGGCTAAATATAACATATTATTGTCAACAAAAATAATTAATTAATTAGTTATTTTAAATAAAAGAAATGTTATTATTATAGGAGTCATAGGCATGACTAAAGTGTCATGCCTGTAAAAAGAGTTTTTCTTTTACTAGCAATTAACACCTATATGATTTTACAATATTTTTATTAAATAAATAAATAATTAAGTATTGATTTACTAAAATATAATTAATCTATTCATTCATTATTTAAATAGAATTAGTGCTTATATTCTTCATTTTTATTAAATGTAACATATATAATTAATTGACTAAATATATTGTCAACAAAAATAATTAATTAATTAGTTACTTAAATTAATTTTTATTATTATTATAGGAGTCACAGGCATGACTAAAGTGTCATGCTTGTGAAAAGATCTATTTTAACTCCTTAATTGAATAAAATTAATTAAAATATAATTCATAATTATCAATATATAATTAAATAATCAATTTATTCAAATCTTAATAAGTAATTAATTAATTAATGATTTTAATGCATCTGAAATATTGTTCCCTTTTTTAGTTACATATTCTTAAAATATCTTTATTTAATTTAATTAGAACTATTTAGTAAACTAAAATATAATTTCATGTAATCAAAATATAATATATTAAATTATTTATCAAAATGTGATACTCGATTAATAATGGTAATTGGAATATAATAAATTAAATGATTTATTAAATTATACTTTATTTATAAATTAATTATTAATCATTAACTATTCATCTAATACAGTTATCCTTAATAATGATTAATATATTATTAATCAATGGATGTATATATAGACAAGTAGTCACGCTTGTGACTTAATATGTAAAGATGTGACTGTCATGCACAGTTGTGACATGTATGTTTTTCTTTTTATGAGCAATTACCACTGTATAATTTTACAACATTTTTATTAAGTAAACAAGTAACTAAGCATTGATTTATTAAAATATAATTAATGTATTCATTCCGTGCTTATACTCTTCATTATTATTAAATATAACATAATTAATTAATTAATTAATTACTCAAAATAAAACAAAATTTATTATTATAGGAGTCACAGGAAAAGATTTATTTTAATTTCTTAATTAAAATGTAATTCATAATTATCGATATACAATTAAATAATTGATTTATTCAAATCTTAATAACTAATTAATTAATTAATGATTTTAAGGCATCTGAAATATTTTCCCTTTTTAATTACATATTTTTAAAATATCTTTAATTAATTTAATTATAACTATATAGTAAACTAAAATATAATTTCATGTAATCAAAATATAATATATTAAATTATTTATCAAAATGTGATACTTGATTAATAATGGTAATTGGAATATAATAGATTAAGTGATTTATTAAATTATACTTTATTTATAAATTAATTATTAATCATTAACTATTCATCTAATTAAGTTATTCTTAATAATGATTAATATATTATTAATCATGTAGACAAGTAGTGTGACTTAATATTTAAAGATGTGACTATTGTGACATGTACGTTTTTTCTTTTATGAGCAATTAATACATGTATAATTTTACAACATGTTTTATTAAGTAAATAAGTAACTAAGTATTGATTTATTAAATATAACTATACTCTTCATTTTTATTAAATATATAACATATATAATTAATTAACTAATATAACATATTATTGTCAATAAAAACTCAAAATAAAAATAAATTTTATTATTAAGTGTCACGCCTGTGAAAAGATCTATTTTTAATTTGTAAATAAAATTAATTAAAATATAATTCTAGCTAATTGCATTAATTTGGGTTGATCTCAAAGAGTGTATAATCTTCTCGTGATAGCTTTCTGCTACTTCATTTGCCATAAGTTTCTCTTATATTCATTGTTTTATACTAGCATTTAACTCCTTTTTGTTTTCCAAGCCTTTAAAACACCTTGATTTCCTCTCCGATGATATCCTACATATACATGATCCTGGGATTATGATATAAACAAAATATCTCCTTTGGAAATTCTTTTATGTTCATGCAACCATTAGATAAATTCAATAAAGTTAACCTTGAGTTTTATAGAAGGCATAAAGTCTAATATTACTCCAAGCCATATGAGAATGTGTAATTAAATAATAGATGCTTCGAATTTTACAGGGTTAGTTTGCGTAAACAGAATATAGGTATATCCATTGTTAGCATTCTCCCCTTAAATTCTAACCACACTTTAAAAGAAACCTTACGTACCTATTCCAAGTGACTCTATGCTAGGCCATACCTTAGGTATATATTTTTTATTATTACTTCAGGGCTTATATAATTGAATTAGGAAGGTAGTTCTTGGAGCAACTCTACCCCTCCGGAACCAATTGAGCTACGCCCTGCGGGCTAGGAAGGTAGTTTTGATGGTAGAGGACGTGGGTATATTAGTTCTATATCTCATTAAAGAAACAAAAAATATGAGTTTATGATCACCAATCCTAAGCTACTAAAACATAATTATGCCTTACCATGTGTTCTTTATATCATTGACGTTTTTATCATAAAATATTATTCATAACTTAAGGCAATTACACCTATCATTTAATAGTAATATAGTGGTGAATAAAGTATCAATTCAACGAGGAAGTGACAAATTTTCATTTAAATCTCCTACTATCTCCTAGTTAATTAAATAAAAGATTTCATGATTGACAGGCAAATCTAAATCTAAACCTAAACCTAGGAAAAGTAAATAGGAAAAACCAATAAAGATCTGAATAAAGCATGCAATCAAATGGAAAAAGTAGACATGAATATAATCTTGATAAGAACCTCTCTATTATCATCATAAATGTTATAGTTTAATAAACTTAAAATGGATATATTAATTTGAAAAATAGGATCTCATGTATAAAACTATACTCTTTTGAGTTATAAGTTTAAAGTATTAATATAGTTACATTTAGGAAGAAATAAGCCAAAAGAAAAATAAAAATGATTCAAAATAAAGTTAGAAATTATTTGACACACAAGAAGTCAAAACTTTGTAATCACAAAAGTAAAGACTTGAATTAAACATATAAGTTTGCTAATAAATAAAAATGCTAATATTTGTAAAACAATATATTATTATATGGATCCAACAATTCTTACATGACCAATATAATCTACACTAAATAAATATCATATAAAAAGATAAAAAGTAAAATATCATAAGAACAATTTTGAGACAAATAAGAAGAAGACCAAAAATGTAATTTACTTTAAAATGGATAAGTTTAAATGAATTTTTTATATCGAGACAATGGTATTTGGAATTTATTTTAAAGTTCAAAATTTTTAACAAACTATATTATCTCTATTTTGCTTTTCTCGCTCATCCTCATGTTTTGGCGTAAAGTTAGCAATATAGGTATATAAATTATGAAAAACGCAAAGTGTCATATCGACAAGTATGAAAAATTGACATGAGATACAAATCTTTTAACTATCATTAAGAATCAACAATTAAAAAAAACCACTTGAGTTTTAGCAAAATGTCAAAACTCTTTTTACTACCTCCAGTAACCACAAAATGAAAAGCAATTGTTAACTACTTCCAATTAACAAATAATGACAAAGAATACCTATTGTCAACAACATCAAAACCTTGAATCATATCAAGAATAATATGTAGAAAATATTACTTTCGATCTCATCATGTCAAATTTTGGCTTAGCAAAGAGGCAAGGATCAATACAGGCAAATATATCTTCATTCAAGAGAAAATTATATTTTCACAAATGAAAAGCATTTTTTTTTGTCTTATTTTAACATTCAAAATATATTTTCATTTTTTTCCTAAAACCTAGGGTCTATTTTGTATGCTTAAAAAATAATATGATAAATTAGCCAAAGATCACTTTTAAGTTTTCTATCAAAACAAGTGATTTAGAAGTTTCCCATTTATCTTTACAAAATAGCTATCAAAGTTTTATCTTAATAGAATAGAAAACTTACACAAAAAAGGGTATCAAGTATTTCCTGACACAAATATACAATCGAGATCATATTACAAAATTTGTTTTTTTAATTTTAAAAATGCCACTAAGGATCCATGCTCAAAGCAAAATAAATGCAACGGTGTCACAAGAATTAAAAATAATTTCCTTTATAATATTAAGTAAACTATTTAACCCTGTATCAAAATTAAAGATACATTAGTAAATTAAAAACTATTCCTATATTAAGGATCATGTATAATATAAACCATTTCCTTCTAGAATAAAAATAGAAGGAAAAAAGACAGTTTGAATTTGATAGAGCTAGGAGGCCATTAGTTTACAGTAGGAGTAAGAAGAAGTTGGCGAATCCTAGCACGTGAGTTAGTTACATATTATTGAAAGGTGTCATCTATTAATTGGGGTAGGATGGGATATAAAAGGAGGAGAATGTTCTGTACGAGGGCATGCATGTATTCTGCAGTGAGAATAGTGTTTAGGAGGTGCAACCCCTCATATAGGCTGATCAGTGTTTAGGTTGTAATAACCAATTTCTACAAGATATCAGTATACAATACGGAATCGATGAGATTGCTTTGATCCATCTGATTCTTTTATACTCATTATACTGACATACTTGGGTGAGTTATATCAATTGGTATCAGAGCACGTTCTTGGTGCCATTAGATTGAATTCTTTTCGGTAGTGGATGGTAGTGACGAGAAGCATGGAGAAGATTGACTTGCTAGAGATGAGTGTAACAAACCTAGCTGAGATGTTGGAGAGCAATGATGAAAGGACACGTCGACTGGAAGAAGCATTGTTGGAAATGATGCAATATGTCAAAGGAAAAGGAGCAGAGTCCTCCAAGGGAAAATCGGTGGTGGAAACTGCTGAGGAAACCGAAGGAAATGGAGTGGGTGAGTCAGCAGAAACTAGGCAGGGCAGTAATATGAAGTATGAGGAGAGAGCAAGGAGGTTAGAGATTCCGATTTTCTGTGGAGAGGACGCTTATGGCTGGTTGAATATAATAGAAAGATATTTTCAGTTTAATGGGGTTGTTGACCGTGATAAAAGGGATGCAGTGGTAGTGGCGATGGATGGTAAGGCACTGGTGTGGTTCAACTGGTGGGAGGCGCGAAACGCAGCAGCTGATTGGAAGGAGTTTAAATCAGCGGTGCTTAAGCGTTTTTAGCCAACATTAGTGAAGAATCCATATGAGCTTATGTTTGGACTGCAACAGGCTTCGACGGTGATGGAGTACCGAGAACACTTTGAGTTGTTAACCGGGCCATTGCGACATATTGATGAAGAAATTCTCATGGGGTTGTTCTTGAATGGATTAAAGATGGAAATCAGGGCTGAACTTAAGCTACACCATGCTGGGTCTTTGAGTGAGGTGATGGACATGGCGGGTGGAGGAGAGGAATGCAATTGTGAAGCAAGGCAGTGGGAGTCACATACTGCGACATATCCTCCACAAGCCAGCCCAGTTTCACTGATCCACCACAGTGGACTTCCGACCCAGATCCCCAACAGTGATGGAGACAAAAGGGAGTGCGACAGCTCCAAACCCGACCCCACTCCAGAGAGACGAGACTGGAGGAGCTAGGAGACGCAATTTTTGACAACTCCCACCCAAAATGCTTAAGGAGAGGTATGAGAAGGGGTTGTGTTTTTATTGCGATGAAAGATTCAGCCCCAATCACGTTTGTAAAAACAAACACTTTCGGGTATATATTGTGGAGGATGAAGGAGAGAATGAGCCATCGGAGGATGTGTTTATAGATGCAGAAGGTGACGACAGTGAATGTTTTACCATTGTAGTTGAATATGATGAGTGTGATGGGGTTAACTACAAAGAGATCATTTAAAGTATGGGGGGACTTGAATGGAAGAGAGGTGGTAATATTAGTGGATTGTGGGGCCTCCAATAACTTTATCTCAAAGAATTTAGTGGAGGAGATGTCCCTACACATGTTGGACACTCCAGCCTTCTTAGTACAAGTGGGAGATAGCCATAAAATTAAAGAAAAAGGGGTCTGTGAAGAGCTGCAAGTGGAGACGCAAGGGGTAAAAATCAAAGGGGATTTCTTTTTGTTTGCTTTGGGTGGAGTGGACGTTGTGCTAGGGTTGGATTGGCTTGAAGGTTTGGGTGGTATACAATCTAATTTTAAGGAGTTAACGCTGAAATGGAGGGTAGGAGATAAGCGGTTCAGTTTGAAGGGAGAACCAACATTGATGAAATCGGTGGCTACATTAAAATCGCTCTACAAATCAGTGGGAGAAGGAGGAGAGGGCTATCTAGTCAGCGTGACAACAGTGGAACCGCAAGAGACAACCATGAAGGGGACAGTACAAATCCAGCAATTGTTAGCCGAATTTACTGATGTGTTATCCCCACCCACAGGGTTGCCTCCTCAAAGGAGTCACGACCATGCAATCATCCTGAAACCAGGAGCTGAATTACCCATGGTAAGACCCTATAGATATCCCCATTATCAGAAAAATGAGATAGAAAAGATAGTGGGAGAATTACTTGCTGTTGGAGTTATACGCCCAAGTGTGAGCCCCTTTTCTAGCCCAGTGATTTTAGTAAGAAAAAAGGATGGAGGATGGAGATTTTGTGTAGATTTTAGGGCATTGAATAAGGTGACTGTAGCGGATAAATTTCCAATCCCTACAATTTATGAGTTATTGGATGAATTGGGAGGAGCCAAGGTGTTCTCAAAGCTGGACCTCAAGAGTGGCTACCACCAAATTAGAGTCCGAGAAGAAGACATACACAAAACGACATTCCGAACTCACAAAGGTCATTGCGAATGGCTGGTGATGCCTTTCGGATTGTCCAACGCACCCTCCACCTTTCAATCATTGATGAATGAGGTATTCCGTTCCCACCTACGCAAGTCCGTTCTAGTTTGTTTTGATGATATTCTTATATACAGTCCAGATTTTGAGCAACATTTGGAAGATTTAAGGGTTGTTTTGTTGATTCTCCGGAGTTATAAGCTATATATGTCAATGAGAAGAAATGAGATTTTGGCAAGGAGCAATTAAAATACTTGGGGCATTTGATCTCGGGTCAGGGGGTAGAAGCTGATCCCTCTAAAATTGAAGAGGTTGCGAACTGGCCAATACCTAAGGATGTGAAGGCTGTCCGAAGGTTTTTGGGGTTCACGGGATACTACCGATGATTTGTTCGAGATTATGGCAAGATCGCCAAACCTCTCACTCAACTACTTAAGGCAGAAGGGTATCGGTGGAATGTGGGGACTCAACAAGCCTTTAAATCACTTAAGGCGGCCATGGTAAACCTCCCTACTGTAGATGTTCCTGATTTTCCTAAACCATATGTTATAGATACTGACACATCTAGGAAGGGGCTAGGAGCAGTACTCATGCAAGAAGGAAGGCCCTTAGCTTTTCTCAGCTGGGCATTACCTCCACAAGCGTTCTCCAAGTCAGTTTATGAAAAGGAGTTAATGACAGTAGTGAGGGCGGTTCAGAAATGGAGACACTACCTTTTGGGGAGGTGTTTCATTATCCGAACGGACCAAAGAAGCTAAAAATATTTGACAGATCAGAGGTTGTTGGGAGAGTAGCAACAAAAGTGGACAACAAAACTATTGGGGTATGATTTTGAAGTGTAGTACAAACCGGGAAGGGAGAACCAAGCGGCTGATGCTTTATCGCGTAAAATGGAGTGTGCTGCTATATCAACAGTAAAAATGATGGATTCGAATGACTTGGAGGCAGAAATTCGGGCTGATCCGAAACTTAACACCATCATGCAAGATTTGTTAAGTGGGAGCAAGGAACACATGAGATATTCGGTTAAAGGAGGCAGATTATATTATAAAACAAGGCTGGTTTTATCAAAGGCATCTAGTCGGATACCGACTATTTTGAAAGAGTTACATGATTCACCTATGGGAGGTCATTCGGGGTTCCTACGCACTTACAAACGTGTGCTAGGACTGATTTTTTGGGAAGGAATGAAGAATGACATTAAAAAGTATGTGGAGGCTTGTGAAGTGTGTCAATGCAACAAGTATCAAGCATTATCCCCGGCTGGTCTATTACAACCATTACCAGTCCCTTTGAAAGTGTGGGAGGATATATCTATGGATTTCATTGGAGGTCTACCGAAGAGTAAGGGCATGGACACCATCATTGTAGTAGTCGATAGGCTAACAAAATATGCTCATTTCTTGCCTTTGGCCCACTCATATTCTGCTTCAGATGTTGCTACACTCTTTGTTCGAGAAATAGTGAAGCTACATGGGTTCCCAGCCTCAATAGTATCTAACTGGGATAGGGTATTTATGAGCAGATTCTGGTCTGAACTCTTCAAGCAGGCAGGTACTCAGCTGAAGTTTAGCTCCGCCTATCACCCCCAAACCGATGGACAAACGGAGGTCACCAATAGATGCTTGGAAACATATCTCCGTTGTTGCACCGGAAGCAAGCCGAAGCAGTGGACTCAATGGTTGTGTTGGGCTCTGGTTCAACACCAACTACAACAGCTCTACAAAAACTTCTCCATTTTATGCTCTATATGGCAGACCCCCACCCACCTTATTGGGTTATGCAGGGGAGTTATCAGCAGTGGAAGAAGTGGATAGACTTCTTAAAGAACGGAATGGAGTCATTACCGAATTGAGGGACAACCTACTGCAATCTCATAATCGGATTAAAACCCAGGCGAATAAGAAACGTAAGGAAGTGGAGTACACGGTTGGAGAAAGGGTGTACTTGAAAATCCAACCATACAAACTTGATCCTTAGCATGGAAGATGAATGAGAAACTCAGCCCCCGTTACTATGGACCATTTTTGATCGTTGAAAAGATTGGAGCAGTGGCTTGTAGACTGGAATTACCTGCATATAGTCGAGTTCACTCGGTTTTTCATGTGTCATTGCTTAAGAGGGCAGCTCCTAATCTTGTGCAGATACAACCATTACCTAAGCAATTAACTGATGAGTAGGAGGTAGATTTCCAACCCAAAAGGGTATTGGGGACCCGAAAAGATGCTAATGGGAATGAGGAGGTATTAATTCAGTGGCAAGATCTTCCTACATTTGAAAATTCATGGGAATCCTATGCTGCAATTGTTGAACACTTTCCGACATTCCACCTTAAGGACAAGGTGCAAGCTTTGGAGGGGAGTATTGATAGAGCTAGGAGGCCATTAGTTTATAGTAGGCGTAAGAAGAAGTTGGCGAATCCTAGCACGTGAGTGACACGACCCACCTTTTTGGGCCGTGTTGGCACTAGGGAATGGGTCGGCTTAATGCCACCAAAACCCGTAGTAAGCCCAACTTCTACTAAAAATTAGGCATGACCCATTCCTTTTTTTCTGATAATCCTTATCGTGTTTAATTGGTTGTAAGAAGTAAGGATCCAATCATGAAATTCTCACATACATCATCAACAACCAACATTGTTCGCAACAACACAACAAGACCATAAATGTTTTATGTATATATGATTATGACAAACCCATGGAGCAGCTATAAGTATCTGCAAATTACATCATGTCAAATACAAAACCAAAACATTACTTTTCTGGTTATCCAAGCTAGTCTCAAAACGGATTGGATTTCTCTCTTGTTCGTTCTGTTAATCTCTGAAATAATGATAATGAGGTGAGTCTACCACGTGACTCGGTGAGATATAAACATACTACCATGCTTGTGAGGCTAAGTACACAAGGCTAGCTTCACAAGGATGGTCTATAGCATTCTGAACAATAACATATATGGCATCAATGAATATACAGGTAGTAAATCCCAAATGCGGCAATAACATGAGTATCAACAAGTAAGCTCAATATGGATTGTTCAAAGAAAACATGAATTTGGTTTTGAATTCTTTTCTAGGTTCGGGTTCTTTTTCGAGTTTAGGTTTCTTTCTCATTCGGGTTCTTTCTCATTTCTGAATTTTTTCTCATTCTTTCTGAAATTCTTAGGAAGAGACAGAGGCATGCTAGTACGGCATATCTCCCCTTTTTTGATTCTTGACAAGGTCGGCCTAACCTTGTCCCTAGAGGCCTGCCCTCTCTAGGTAGGACCCGGATCTAACCCATCAGTGGCGGGTTATCTATGTGCACATAGTCTGATAATAAACCCTATCAGCTGGGTATTCTGAGAACTCATCAATCTTGGTTAACATGGAAAACAAGCTTCATCAAAGAATCGCAATCAATAGGTTCAACACAATAAGGGAACCAGAAGATGCAAAGAATCTGAAATCATGTGGTCAATCTGGCATACAACATGTGAGACTCAACTACATGGAGTCATATGTCAAAGAAGTCATAAGGATTCAAGAACAATTCGACAAGCTACAAGATAAAAGAAGAGGCTTACTACACAAGGATAGTAGTATGATTATACTCACCTCGACTATCTTAGAAATTCTGATTTCTTTCTACCTTTCTTGAACTTGTGAAGAACTAGGTACAACGTCTAGTTCTATTCCTTGTCCACTTCCACAAGCTATTGGGTAACATGCAAGAAAATACATATACCCTCATTAGTCATTCTCACACAAAACCTCATTTCTTAACACATATCATAAAAATACTGCATAAGTCTCATTCATGACAGCATAACTCTTAACACGAAAGTCCAATGTTTTTCAAACTTTGCAGAACTCTAGTTTATACATAAACTCACATTTCTTCTTTTATGACCATATTCTAATTAAGTCACTAAGGAGATCCAAATCTCCCATTTACAATCAGCCTGAACATGCAGTCATGAGTTGGACCCTTTTCTACTCAAAACCTTATAACTTATTCATCTCTCATCCAATTAAAGCGATTAAAAGCTTCATTTTAAATAGACTCATGTGGCTATCACATATCCAAATACAACTCAAAAAATGACTTAAATTGATTTATTGTGATTTTTACAAGCCCGACTTGATTCTGTTCTCTTCTGTGTCACTAGGGTTAGTAACAACCTTCACTTATTCGGCCATATATAACAGAATACACATCCAATTAATAAGCCCTTTCTACAGAACGTAGAGGACACATTTTGAAACATTTAGTAAGAAGAACTCGTCATCCAATTCTAACCGTAAGGTCTTCAAACAATTCACCTACAGTTCTCGTTTTAATCTTGCTGGTATTCTGAACCAGTACCAATTCGGGGCCTATTACTCTTATTCTTCTAACCTTAAAATCGTGAAAAAAATCATAGAGACAGTAGACATCTGTATCTACAACTTCTATGTTTGAAGTTTCTCCAGATTCGAACGTTAAGCAGCTCAAAAAAAATGAACAAAGGGAGTTACGAATCTGTCTCCATGACAGCTCAACCTTCAAAACCCTAGGTTTTGGTTTAACCCCACAAATCACCAAATACACGAAATCTCTTCAAGAATAAGTGTCATTGGACATCAAAGAACACAAATCTATCATCCAATCATCAAACCTATACATCCTCTCAAATGGGTTTCACAAAAGAAGAGAAACTCAAGTTGAAATCCATAGATCTAAGCATTGGGATGAAGACTTACCTCTTTAGGTTGATGAATTAGCTTGAATCACCTTCCCTTTCATGAAATAAGACTTGAAAAAGCTTGAGAGGAGCTCTAATGGAGGTTAGGGTCGTGCATGAGGAGAGAGAAGAAGAAGACAAGGCACTAATTTCCTTATATACTCCCCATGTCCACTTATTTACAAAACGCCACTCTTGATCGCTTTTTTGTTTTACATCCGTTAGAATACCCTCCTGTGACCACCCAAAGATATCATACATCATTAATTTGATGTCACTAACATTATTGTTCACTGCTCTGATTTTAATGACATTAGTCTCAATATTAATTTATTTCGGTGTAACGTTAATAGCGGGTGTTACATTCTCCCCCCCTTATTAAAATTCGTCCACGAATTTTGAAAATTTACCTTATTGGGGAAACAACTGTGGATATCTACTTCTCATAGATTCTTCTGTCTCCCATGTACATTCCTCAATTCTTTGATTTTGCCATTGAACTTTGATCATCGGAATATCTTTATTCCGCAACTTTCTAATCTGCCTGTCTATAATGGCAACTGGGGTTTCTTCATAAGAGAGATCTTCTGTTATATTCACTTCTGGGGTTTGCAAGATATGTGAAGGATCTGGAATGTACTTTCTTAACATAGATATGTGGAAGACTGGATGCACAGAGCTAAGATGAGGAGGCAAAGCTAACAGATATGACACATTTCTGACCCTTTCAAGGATCTCGAATGGTCCAATGTATCTAGGGTTCAGCTTCCCTCTCTTTCCAAATCTGACTACGCCTTTCATAAGAGAGACTTTTACTAAAACTTGATCACTGGTTCATATCTGACATCTCTTCTCTTAGAATCTGATAACTCTTCATCTCATCAAAGCCATTCTCAATCTTTCTTGTATCGAGGAACTTTTGCAGACGTTTTCAATTAGGTCCGGTCCTTCTAACTGCTTTTTCTCCCACTTCATCCAAAGATAAGGAGATCTGCATTTTCTACCATACAATGCTTCAAAAGGTGCCATTCTAATGGTGGAATGGTAGCTATTGTTGTAAGCAAATTCTATTAAGGGCAAATGACGTTCCCAATCTCCACCAAAATCTAAGACACACATTCTTAACATGTCTTCGAGTGTCTGGATGGTTCTCTTTGATTGTCCATCAGTTTGTGGGTGGAATGCTGTACTAAAATTCAGCTGTGTACCCATAGCTTCTTGTAATTTCTACCAGAATCTAGAAGTGAACTGCGTCCCTCTGTCAGAAACAATAGACACTGGCACTCCATGATACTTCACAATTATGTCCACATACAACTGGGCTAACTGAGCTGCACTATAAGTAGTCTTAACATCTATAAAGTGAGATGACTTGGTTAGTCTATCGACTATAACCCAAATCGAATCATGCCCTTTAAGCGTTCTTGGCAATCCAATCACAAAGTCCGTGGTAATCCGCTCCCACTTCTACTCGGGTAGCGGTAGCTCCTGTAGTAGTCCAGTGGGCTTCTGATGTTCAAACTTGACCTGTTGACAAGTTAAACAGGTGGATACAAATTGGGCTACATCTTTCTTCATACCTGGCCACCAATATATGCCTTTAACATCATGATACATCTTGGTGGTTCCAGGGTGAACACTATAAGGTGCATAATGTGCTTCATGCATAATCTTTTGTCTTAGCCCATTTATATCGTGTACACATAACTCGTCACCACATCTCAATACTCCATCCACCATATTGAACTCGTCACCTTACCATCTTGGACAGCTATTCTCAATTTGGCTAGCTCGGATCACTACTTGGACAGTTTAATCTCATCCATCAAATTGGACTTCACCGAATTGAGCAAGTAATGCTTGGGAATCGATACTTCAAGTGCAATCCCGCATTAAATAACCCATTTAAATCTTGAACTAACTCTTTTTTTTGAATGGAGATATGATGCAAACTCCCATCGATTTTCGCTCAAAGCATCACCACTACATTGGCTTTGTCTGGGTGGTACAAGATCTGACAATCATAATCCTTCAATAACTCAATCCATCGTCTTTGTCTCAGATTCAATTCTTTCTGTTTCTGAATGTACTAAAGACTCTTATGATCTGTATATATTTCACTCTTTTCACCATATAAATAGTGTTCCATATTTTCAATGCAAATATCACAATTGCCATTTCTAGATCATGTGTAGGATAGTTCACCTCATGTTTTCTCAACTGTCTAAAAGCATAGGCAATTACCTTCCCATTCTGCATCAATACACAGCCTAAACCAACTTTGGAGTCATCACAGTATATCACATAATCACCTTGCCTCAAGGCAATGCTAACATCTGAGCCGATGTGAGACATTCCTTGCTTTTGGAAACTTTGCTCACAGGAATCATCCCACTCAAATCTCACTTGTTTCCGAGTTAACTTCGTCAGAGGAGCAGCTATCTTGGAAAAATCCATTACAAATCGTCTGTAATAACCGGCCATACCCAGGAAACTTCGTATTTTAGTAACCTTTGTAGGTCTAGGCCAATTAGACACTGCTTCCACCTTCTGAGGATCTACCTGAATCCCTTCTTTACTAATTATATGACCAAAAAAATTCACTCTGTCAAGCCAGAATTCACACTTTGCCAACTTGGCATATAACTGATTATCTCTAAGGATTTGCAACACCATTGCCAAGTGTCTTTCATGTTCCTCTTGGCTCATGGAATAAACCAATATGTCATCAATGAAAACTACAACGAATTTATCCAAATATGGCCTGAAGATTCTATTCATCAAATCCATAAAGGCATTGGTGCATTTGTTAACCCAAAAGGAAGTACCAGAACTCATAGTGCCCATATCTAGTTCTAAAGGCGCCGACACATCTTCTTTCTCGATTCTCAATCGATGATACCCAGATTTGAGATCAATCTTAGAGAAATGACTTGTTCCTTGTAATTGATCAAACAAATCGTCAATCCGAGGAAGAGGGTATTTATTCTTAATAGTTACTTTATTCAACAGCCTATAATCTATGCATAACCGCAAAGATCCATCTTTCTTCTTGACAAATAACACTGGCTCACCCCATGGTGAACTACTGGGTCTAATAAACCCCTTATCAAGCAAATCCTGCAATTGCACCTTCAACTCTTTTAGTTCTATTGGTGCCATTCTGTATGGAGTAATGGAGATGGGGTTTGTACCAGGGAGGAGTTCTATACTAAACTCTATTTCCCTATCTGGTGGTAATCCAGGTAAATTTTCTGGAAACGCATCCGAAAAATCCCTTACTATAGGAATCTGTTGTATCTCGCTGATCTCCTTTCTGGTATCCCTTACTTGTGCTATATACCATTGACATTCCTTTCTTAAGAATCTTTGGGCCTGCATAGCTGAAATTCTGTTAATAAGAAACCCAATTCGATCTCCTTGATATAACACTTCTGTTTCTGAATCTGGCCTAAGTATGATTCTTTTGGCATAACAATCCATTGTAGCATGGTGATTTGACAACCAATCCATACCTAAGATGACATCAAATTCTAATACTGCCAACTCGATCAAATTTGCCATAAATTTTCGCCTTCTATTTCTACTACACATGAGGAGTAAACATATGTCACTTCAACAGCTTCCCTAAGGGTGTAACTATGAACAGTGGGTCTTTCATTACTTCTCCCTTTATCTAACTTTCCGCAAAACTCGGCGCTTATAAAAGAATGAGTGGCACTCGAGTCAAATAGCACTTTAGCATTCTCATTCGGATAAGGACTATGCCTATATCAACATTCATCGATAAAAGAAAGATCATATCTTTTATCATAACAAAGCATAAATATTCTATTCATAACAACAATTTAACTCAATATCAACGGGTTTGTATAGGGTTACCGTGATATTGTATTAGAGGCTGTGCTTCTTGGGATTCACAAAGAAACACTTTCCCCGACCTCTATTTCTTTGGGGCAGTGCCGACATCCGTCCCATATTCTCGAGTGAGCTACCGCCTTGAGGTTCACCTCTACCAGTGGGCCTCTATTAATGATCTGCTCTATCTCGAACAAGAGTCCGTGAAGTGGGGTGGAACCGCTTGGTTTTCGGCATTGGGCGTCTTTCATGAAATGTCCTTGTTGTCCGCACCTATAACAACCTCTCGGACCCGAGTCTCACGAGGTCTGGATGATTCTTTCCACGTATATTACAAGCGGTTCTAACTTGTGGTCGTGTTGGAGGTTCTTGTGATCTAGACTGAGCTAGGTGTTGTGTACCACTAGGTGCTGAAAAGACAGATGCACCTGGATTTCTAACTCTACCTTGACCCCCTCTCTGAGGTTCTAAAGGAGCAGACTGTGTTATTTGTTCTGTTTGTCTCATCTGAGAGCTATCTCTCTCTCTACGGCCTCTACTGCTTTGGCCTTTACCTTTTCTTCTTGATTCTCTTTCTGCTCTCCCCTCCTTAAACTTTACTTCTAATTGCCGAGTCTTATCAATCAGCCTTGACAAATTTGGGAAGTCAATAGCTGCAACAACACTATACAAGGAAGGTATAAGTCCCAACTTGTATCTTTCCATTTTTGCAGCCTCAGTAGGCACAATTGCTGTAGCAAATTTGCATAAGCGTAAAAATTCACTTGCATAATCATCTACACTCACACCAAAGTTTTGTCTGAGCCTTTCAAATTGTAGGGCTCGATTCTCTCTCTCATATGGAGAGACAAACTCATCGATTAATGCCTGTTTAAAGAACTCCCAGGTTGGAGGGTTCCCACCATATAATTGATCTTCAATATTCCCCTGGAATCATTCCCAGGCATTCTTTGTCAATTTAATCCCCACTAATTCTATGATCCGCGCATCAGAGCAAGTCAATCTCGAACCATTTTCTCAAGATGTCTCATAAACTCGGGGATCCTCATATCTCTCACCACCAAACTCGGGGTTTGCAATTTCAAGAAATCATTGATGCTAACTCCTTCATCATCTAACGCTCGCCTAGGTAATCCTCTAGGCATTTGCATTGGCTGTGATGGTGTAAGTGATAAGTCGACTTGTACCATGTGTAAGTCGACTTACACATGTTCGGTACCGATAAGTCGACTTGTTCATTGGATAAGTCGACTTATTCAAGGACGGTACTGTTCATTTGTGCCCTAAAGGCAATCCCCTTTAGCGCATTTTATTCACAGTCGTATGCATACTGAATGAATAAATAAAGAAAGGCATTATTCATTAATTTGATATTCATAAACATTGTTTATGAATTGATTGGATCTTTAATCGAATTAATGAAGTCCATGATATATGACATAGCATGAAGGAAATTATGATGTGATCATACTTCTGAGGTTCCTATCATGTGCAATTATGTCAAGATCAAATTCTCCTAGTCATAGGATTAATGAGACCGACATCATTAATCCGGATAGACTAACACATGTCATATTCCTTGATTGGATCAAGCAGTGGATCTCAGAAACTGTAAATATGAGATATTTAGAATTGACATGTGGATGCTTACTAGCGGTAGTAAGTTCATTGGATGACCTGCCATGAGATCATCACATGGATATCTTATCTAAGTGTCAGTGATAATCTCATCATAGCAATGGTGTAAGTATCCTTAGACTTGAGGTACTCAAGGATATCTTGGATACTGATCCTGTGCTTTGACTCCATTCCTTGTTGCCTTCCAGAGGTAACTCATAGGGTGGTGCTTGGAGTGCACACTTGAGGTATTCAAGATAATTGAGTAGCCAATAAAGGATTCACCACTTCGGATTAGCGTAAGAGATACCCATGGCCTCTTGTCGGGATCATTACTAAGGGTGGAAGATATATGTCATGAAGAGTGTCTTCATTGACATATAGAGTAATGAGTCTCGTGACGAGAACCGATATCACTGGCTAGACTCGGTCTAGTGAGAGTTGACACTCTTACCATACTCATAACCAAGTGGGGTATAGGATGGTGAAAGGACTAATTGCACGGTAATTGTCTATGGAAGGGTTTGTTGATCGGGTTCGTGATGAATACATCAAACCGATTACTTTCCGGTCAATTGGGGGTCATGATGTGTTGCTAGATACCGCTCATGACTTGCTCAGATTAATTGTTAATCTAAGTGGCCAACATAACCGGGAGCCTAAAGGGTCACACGCATAAGAGTGTTTCAGAGAAACTGTAAAATAGTAATTGGACTGAGTTCCAATTATGGAGAGCATTAGGATTAAATGGATCCCAATGGGATTGGGATATGTCCCGATGAGATCGCGACATCAATATTGCTAAGAAAGGTTTCCGGTGATTTTTCGGTACCGGGGCCCGGTAGGCCGGTAGGACCGACCCCAGTTGGACTGGACCTTAGCAATTATTTATTAATTGATTAATTAACTAATTAATTAATTAATTAATTAATAAATTAAAGATGTACATTTTCGTTGGAATGGGGAAGGGAGAAGAGATAAGCTTTGAAAAGTCAAAGCTTATTAGTTTATTCCATAAAAGAAATGAATGGATATAAAGCCACCACTTGGCTTCATCTTATGGAAGTATTTTTAAATGTTAAAAATCAACATAAGATGGCTTGGTGGAGTGTGATGGTCGACGGTTGGAGCATGGGTGAGAAGAGAAGTGAGTTTCCTTAAGTGTTAAGGTTGAAAGCTTTGAATCTTCTTCTTCTTACTCATCAAGCCATCATCGATTTCTCTTCTCCAAGCACAAGGTTTCAACGTCTGATCTCAAGCTCTCCAGGACAGAGGTAGGGTCTAGCAGCCTTTAATCTGTTCTAGCTATTCCCGGGTCAAAGGGGTTTGACTCGGTTAGATTTTCTGATCTCTGCGTGGATCACCTTTAGAGATAGTCTCTTTTGGCTATTTAGGTTGATGTCTTCATACGGATACCAAGATCCTGGGTTTCGGGAAAGTCCCGGGAACAAAAAATTTTGTTTTCCTCTGCCAGTACATGTGATGTACCTCCCGGGATTTTCCTACAGTGGTATCAGAGCGTCTGGTATCCCGTATGAAGCTATAACCTAAGCGAGATCAGAAACCCTAATGGAATTTTCTGTTGATGCATGCTTGCTGTCCAAATTTCGTTTCTGTATAGAGATGCATTTTTCGAAATTTTTCTGCCCAGAAATGTTCATAACATGTTAGAGAATATGTCTATGAATTTTCAGAATTTATTGATTTGATTTGATATAGTTTTGCTAATTAATTCCCTAAGGTTACAGATGCTGTTTTGTGAAACGATTCTGGAACAGGCATGAGTATAAAATCGAGAATAAATTCTAGAAAAATGGTTTTTCGGATTTTCCTTCACCTACATGTCTCTAAGATGTTGGTGAATTTCTGTGAGCATGGAAATTGGATTTCAAGGTGATTGGATATTTATTCACGAATTTATTCTATGTCGTTGGGAATTGCTGTGCTGATGAACACAGATTTTGAATCGGTTTTGTTATTTAGGTTGACTGATTTTTTGATGGCCTAAAATCCTGAAAAAATTCATGTAGAATGTTCTGAACATTTAGTAACCTATATAATTTTCTCATGATTTATTGAAATTGTTTCATTGATCATTTCGAGCAATGTAGAGAACTGGACAGTTTTGTGAAAATTGTTGGGACTGTTTTGCTTGGCTTGATTGAGTGTGCTTTTTCAGTTCCAATGCCTTGAACCATTTTTAATGTGATTAAAAATGTGTTATCTTGATGTAGTATGATTTCCAAACTGAATTGCTTGAAGTTGTTTTTCCAAGAATTTTTGAATGCCGAATTGGTCACATTAGCGTCTCGTTAGTATATTGCATTATCTTGTTTGTTTTGACCGTCATATTTTTTATGGCATGTGCTGAAGTAAATTTGATAATGTATGTGCTAGCTAGAGATGCTTAGGATGATAATTTGGGTGTTCCTAAATTGTTTGGAAATTAATGAGTTTTGACTCATTTCAAGCTTTTCATATGGTTTGACCATATAAGGCATTCATGAATCAATGAAGTGTTCATTGAGGCATCAATTAACAGATATTACCCTAGGTATGTAGGTATTGTGAATTGGAATTCCATTGATTGAGTAATTAGCCGATTAGAGATTTTAGCAAAATTCCCTGAATAAGTCGACTTGTATATGAAATAAGTCGACTTGTTCAAGGTTTTGGATAAGTCGACTTGTGTATGAATAAGTCGACTTGTTCAAGATCTCAAAGATAAGTCCACTTGTAGTACCTTGTAAGTCGACTTGTACATGGGCAGTGAAATAAGTCGACTTGTGTCATACAAGTTGACTTGTTTGTAATAGAAGCATAAGTCGACTTGCATTTGATGAAAGTCGACTTGTGGCATGCATAGGTTGGATGATGGATGATTATAAGGATTGATTCAATTGGATCGATGAAACCTAAATCATTCCATATAGTCTGGCGACTATAATCCTTCACTTGGAGTCGAGAATTCAAATCCTCCTCGAATATGAAAACTAACGCCTTCCATTAATATGGTAAGAACCGAGTTCTTATAGGTTGGGTTGTTGGGCAAACTCAAGCTCACTCTATACGGATATGTTCGAACCATGAAAATAAGATTTTCCGATTAATGGGTCGGTTTTCATCGAAGCGTTGGTTTGTTGAGCAAACTTAAGGTCAACGTGATGAGGCGAAGTTGGGTAGTGTACATCGGGATGTACGCGATCAAAGAGTTGATACCCAATGAAGTGCACACATCAACAAGTTGATAAAGATCGATTGATAGTTATGTCTAAGATGTAATTGGTATATCCGATACCTCCCGAGACATAAGGTGGCTTGTTGGACAAATCCAAGGTCATTCTCAATGTCGGTTATCGATGATACAATTGGTATGACCGATACCTACCGATTGACCTAAGTTGTGGCTTGTTGGGCAAACTCAAGGTCACTCTTAGCAATATCGGATATCGACCCACTAGACATTATGTCACATTGTTTCTCTGGATTCGTAAAGAGGGTTATGGATTCTAGGAAACTAGTGGGAGCCATAAGCATATCATACAAGTCCTTATGATCATGCAGGCATATCTATTCTATCATTCCTTCTCTCTATCGCGCTAGGTTGATTGAAGATATCTTTCAGCTAATTTTCGCCTCTATTCGGACTGAATTTTCTTGATCGGCTAAGGAATCGAGAATTGTTCTCGATCCGAGGAACCGGATACGCCCTAGATGTTCCACTTCCAGATGCACTGCTGTCGATGCTATCGATGGGGATCGAAGCATATCGTAAGCATCTAATGGACGGGACATGGCTACTTGCCTCGATGTCACCAGAGCTGCAGAAGAAAGACGAGTCCATGGATGCTCACTCTATAGTATTTCATCTTAGGGAGCTGTTTGATGAGCAAGCTCATTCGAAAGGTTCGAGACCTCAAGGCTTCTCTTCACCATTAAAGATGGCTCCAGGATATCTGGCATGCAAGATGCCTCAAGATGAATGGCTATATTGAGAGATTGGCCGCCTTAGGATTTGTAATGGATTATGAGTTAAGTAGAGACTTAATTCGGTTGGATTGTCGATGGTTATTCACGGCCAGGATAAACTATCGGATAAACCAAATATCCACAACAATTCTCGAGCTAATCAATCTGCCAAGACAACCGAAAGGAGCTATCAAGAAGAGATAGCAAGTGCTAATGGTGGATGCTTCTTCTTCTAGTTCAAAGAAGAAAAGGCCAAGAAACCAAAGGAAGTGCCATCAAGGAAAACCAAAGATTCTGCCCCAAAAGGATTTTGCTTCATCAGGCAAGTCTAGCCACCAGAGGCGATATCGTAAAATCTATCTCGAGTTCCTCGAAGCGTAAGAAGGCATCGATGCCTCTACTCCTTCAAATATGTTTGTCATTGAGGTTAATACTATTCTGATCAAAACATATCGGTATTTGATACCGATTGTCGCCATACATATGAAATGATATGCAGGCCTCAGAACAAAGAGAAAGCTCATAAAGGAGAACTAGACTTCGTGTAGGTAATGCAGCAAGAGTTGCTACATTAGCCGAGACACTTATGTCTTGTTACTCCTAGTGGGCTTATATTCAAATTGGATGATTGACATTTTGTACCCGCTTTAAACAAAGAACATATTGTATGTTTTATGTTTACTTAGAGTTGGTTTCCATTGGACTTTTAGTAGCAATGGTTGTTATATTAGTTGCAATGGAATGCTCTATGGTACTCAGACATTATGCAATGGAATTGACATATGAGATATGTCATATCCAATTATGAATGTCAATGACGCGAAAAGACATAATCGAGATAATTTAAAATCAACTTACTTATGGCATTGTCGAACGGCCATATATAAATGAGACACGCATCGCTAAGCTCCATGAGAGTGGATGTTTAGGGTCATTTGATTATGAATCATATGACACATGCGAATCTTGTTTATTAGGCAAGATGACTAAGTTATCCTTTAAAGGAAAGGGTGAACGAGTGAATGGAATATTAGACCTAATACATTCAGATGTATGCGGTCCGATGTCCATCCATGCCAGAAGTGGTTGTTTTTACTTCATTACTTTTATCGGTGATTATTCTCGATATGGGTACCAGATTCGATGAGATACAAATCTGAAGCATTTGAATAGTTCAAATAATTCAGAAATGAAGTAGAAAACTAACTTGGTAAAAGTATGAATACATTACGATCTGATCGTGGTAGAAAATGCTTAGACCAATAGTTTTGGATTATCTCAGAGATAATGGGATTTTATCTCAGTATACTCCACCTTACACGCCGCAGCACAATGGTGTGGCTGAAAGGAGAAATCGAACTTTATTAGACATGGTGCGATTGATGATAGGTTTTTGCACAGTTTTGGGAATATGCGCTCAAGACAGCTGTTTACTTGCTAAACAGAGTTCCATTAAAGACAGTTATGGTTACTCCATATGGAGATATGGACTAACTGAAAGCCCTATCTTTCTCATCTGAAAGTTTGGGATTGTCCTGCTTATGTGAAGCGGACACAGTCAGATACATTTGATGTAAAAGCTGACAAGTGTTTATTCGTGGAATATCAATTCTACCTTGCTTAGGAACAAAAGTTGTTTGTTTCCAAGCATGCTGTTTTCTTAAAGAAAGAGTTTCTTTTACAAGAGGACAGTGGGAGCAAAGTTGAACTTGGAGAAGTTCAAAATTCTCGAACAAACATAGATCAATCGCTCAATCAAATCGTAACTCATATAGATGAGGTAACAGTTCAACCTTCTACTACACACAAATTTCGTAGGTTAAGTAGGATACGCACTGTTCCCGAGAGATATGAATTTCTTGTAAGTGAACAGAATGACGTATTGCTCATATGAGATGATGCTCCTACTACCTATGAACGGGTTCTGAAAAGTTCAGAGTCTGGAACATGGCTTTGTGCCATGAAATCTGAAATGGATTCCATATATGAAAACCAAGTATGGACTTTGGTTGTTACACCTCAAGGGATAAAACCCACAGGGTGCAAAGGAGTTTTCAGAAGAAAACCAACATGGATGGTAATTTGATTACCTATAAAGCAATGCTTCTGGTTAAAGGATTTCGTCACAGAAAAAGAGTTGACTATGATGAAACCTTCAGCCCCGTAACAATGCTTAAATCCATTCAGATACTCCTAGTCATTGCCGCTCATTATGATTATGAGATATGGCAAATGGATGTGAAGATGCTTTTCCGAGAGGAAATTCACCCGAGGATGTGTATGACACAACCTGAGGGCTTCACTTCCATCGATGGCGAAATGGTATGCAAGCTTCAGAAATCCATGTTTGGATTGAAGCAAGCATCCAGGAGTTGGATTATCCGTTTTGATGAGTCAATCAAAGAGTTTGATTTCTCACAAAATCTGGATGATCATTGTGTATATGAAGGTTAATGGACCGCAATCGTATTCCTTGTGTTGTATGTAGATGACATATCGTTACTAGGAAACGATGTCTCTATGCCGCAATCGCTAAAATTTGGTTGTCTAATCAATTTGCGATGAAAGACCTTAGTAAAGCAACTTATATCTCGGGATATAGATTTATAGAGATAAATCAAAAGGTTGCTTGGTCTTTCACAATCATCGATATATAGATGAGATGCTAAAGAGGTTTAACATGGAACAATGTTATATACGAGGCCCGATGTATCGTATGCTCTAAATGTTACGAGCGATACCAATCGGATCCTGGTGAGGGTCATCGGGTGGTGTCAAGAATATCCTCAAGTACTTGCAAGCACTAAGGATGTTTTTTGAACTATGGAGATGGAAATCTCCAGTGAGCGGGCATTCAGATGCTAGTATTTAATCTGATAAGGATGATTCTGAATCACAATCAGGTTATATACATTCACACTGAATAGCGTGGCGGTCAATTGGAAAAGTTCCAATCGAGAGGACTGCTGATTCATCAACCGAGGCAGAATACATTGCCGCATGAGATGCGCAGCGAAGCGGTTTGGATCAAGAAGTTCATTATCGAACTTGATCCGTCCCTACCGTGATGGGCCCATAGGATTGTATTGTGATACAATGGGGCTAGTGCTCAGGCAAAGGAACCAAGGTCTTATCGACGATCCGAACTCGTACTTCGCCGATTCGGGAGATCATTAGTCGAGATGATATCCTGATAGAGAGAATTCCACAGAGCAAAGAGTTGTTGTTCGCTGACAAAGCCATTGTCACAGGAGAATTGTGATTCTCATGGACTCGCTTATGGTATTAGATACTAAGGCGATTGGCTTTAGGTCAAGTGGGAGATTTGTAAGTGATAAGTCGACTTATACCATGTGTAAGTCGACTTACACATGTTCGATAATCGATAAGTCGACTTGTTCATTGGATAAGTCGACTTATTCAAGGATTGCATCGTTTCATTTGTGCCCTAAAGGCAATCCCTTTAGCGATTTTATTCACAAATGATGCGATCGAATGAATAAATAAAGAAAGGCATTATTCATTAATTTGATATTCATAAACATTGTTTATGAATTGATTGGATCTTTAATCGAATTAATGAAGTCCATGATATATGACATAGCATGAAGGAAATTATGATGTGATCATACTTCGAGGTTCCTATCATGTGCAATTATGTCAAGATTCAAATTCTCCTAGTCATAGGATTAATGAGACCGACATCATTAATCCGGATAGACTAGCACATGTCATATTCCTTGATTGGATCAGCGGTGGATCTCGTAAACCGTAAATATGAGATATTTAGAATTGACATGTGGATGCTTACTAGCGTAGTAAGTTCATTGGATGACCCGCCATGAGATCATCACATGGATATCTTATCTAAGTGTCGTTGATAATCTCATCATAGCAATGGTGCAAGTATCCTTAGACTTGAGGTACTCAAGGATATCTTGATACCGATCCCGTGCTTTGACTCCATTCCTTGTTGCCTTCCGGAGGTAACTCATAGGGTGGTGCTTGGGTACAACTTGAGGTATTCAAGATAATTGAGTAGCCAATAAAGGATTCACCACTTCGGATTAGCGTAAGAGATACCCATGGCCTCTTGTCGGGATCATTACTAAGGTGGCAAAGATATATGTCATGAAGAGTGTCTTCATTGACATATAGAGTAATGAGTCCCGTGACGAGAACCGATATCACTGGGCTAGACTCGGTCTAGTGAGAGTTGACACTCTTACCATACTCATAACCAAGTGGGGTATAGGATGGTGAAAGGACTAATTGCACGGTAATTGTCTCATGGAAGGGTTTGTGATCCGGTTCGTGATGAATACATCAAACCGATTACTTTCCGGTCAATTGGGGTCATGATGTGTTGCTAGATACCGCTCATGACTTGCTCAGATTAATTGTTAATCTAAGTGGCCAACATAACCGGAGCCCAAAGGGTCACACGATAAGAGTGTTTCGAGAAACGTAAAATAGTAATTAGGCGAGTTCCAATTATGGAGAGCATTAGATTAAATGGATCCCAATGGATTGGGATATGTCCGATGAGATCGCGACATCAATATTGCTAAGAAAGGTTTCCGTGATTTTTTCATCGGGGTCCCAGAGGGCGGTAGGACCGAATTCCATTGGATCGGACCTTAGCAATTATTTATTAATTGATTAATTAACTAATTAATTAATTAATTAATTAATAAATTAAAGATGTACATTTTCGTTGGAATGGGAAGGAGAAGAGATAAGTTTTGAAAAGTCAAAGCTTATTAGTTTATTCCATAAAAGAAATGAATGGATATAAAGCCACCACTTGGCTTCATCTTATGGAAGTATTTTAAATGTTAAAATCAACATAAGATGGCTTGGTGGAGTGTGATGGTCGACGGTTGGAGCATGGGTGAGAAGAGAAGTGAGTTTCCTTAAGTGTTAAGGTTGAAAGCTTTGAATCTTCTTCTTCTTACTCATCAAGCCATCATCGATTTCTCTTCTCCAAGACAAGGTTTCAACGTCGATCTCAAGCTCTCCAGATGTAGGTAGCGCCTAGCAGCCTTTAACTGTTCTAGCTATTCCGGGTCAAAGGGTTTGACTCGGTTAGATTTTCGATCTCTGCGTGGATCACCTTTAGAGATAGTCTCTTTTGGCTATTTAGGTTGATGTCTTCATACGGATACCAAGATCCTGGGTTTCGGAAAGTCCCAGAACAAAAAAATTTGTTTTCCGCTGCGGTACATGTGATGTACCTCCCGGATTTTCCTACAGATGGTACAGAGCAACTTGTGCATGTACTGAGTCCTTTCTCTCTCTTTCTAAGTATTCGTATTTCTTCTCTCAATTCTAGAACCTCCGCCTCTCTTAAAGCTCGGTTCTCGCTTCTAAGGTCTCAATCCTTTGTTGTAAGATTCTAACATCTTCCCTCGAGCACTGGGGCTCTCAGTTCATTTTCTATCTCGATGTCCTCCTAACTCTGGGTGGAGACCTTTCTTTTTGTTGTTCTTGCTGTACCGATTCGACATCAGGTACAGTAGTCGGGATTTTCCTAAGACGACCTCGTCCTCGTCCTCGTTGAGGAGGTGTTCTTCTTTTAGGAGGAATCTCTAGTATTAAAAAAATAGAAATCGTTTAGACACAAAAATAACATACTATTGACATGATGCAGATCCTATGCTCCATGGTGTCATGCTCATGCAAAATATCATATGCATATCTCTTATCCGAAATGTTTTTGTTTTTGTTTTTTTTTGTTTTTGTTTTGTTTTTATATATATATATATAATTTTTTTGTCCATCATCTAGTTCACAAGATCCTTACTCTTATGTAACCTT
This sequence comes from Erythroxylum novogranatense, assembly GCA_029891385.1. Classification (NCBI taxonomy): domain Eukaryota; kingdom Viridiplantae; phylum Streptophyta; class Magnoliopsida; order Malpighiales; family Erythroxylaceae; genus Erythroxylum; species Erythroxylum novogranatense. Next base: position 63,703,647 of record CM057233.1, read on the forward strand.
TGTCTCTGATACCATCTGACACGACCCACCATTTTGGGCCGTGTTGGCACTAGGGAATGGGTCGGCTTAATGCCACCAAAACCCGTAGTAAGCCCAACTTCTACTAAAAATTTGGCATGACCCATTCCTTTTTTTCTGATAATCCTTATCGTGTTTAATTGGTTGTAAGAAGTAAGGATCCAATCATGAAATTCTCACATACATCATCAACAACCAACATTGTTCGCAACAACACAACAAGACCATAAATGTTTTATGTATATATGATTATGACAAACCCATGGAGCAGCTATAAGTATCTGCAAATTACATCATGTCAAATACAAAACCAAAACATTACTTTTCTGCTTATCCAAGCTAGTCTCAAAACGGCTTGGATTTCTCTCTTGTCCGTTCTGTTAATCTCCTGAAATAATGATAATGAGGTGTGAGTCTACCACGTGACTCAGTGAGATATAAACATACTACCATGCTTGTGAGGCTAAGTACACAAGACTAGCTTCACAAGGATGGTCTATAGCATTCTGAACAATAACATATATGGCATCAATGAATATACAGGTAGTAAATCCCAAATGCGGCAATAACATGAGTATCAACAAGTAAGCTCAATATGGATTGTTCAAAGAAAACATGAATTTGGTTTTTGAATTCTTTTCTAGGTTTTGGGTTCTTTTCTGAGTTTAGGTTTCTTTCTCATTCTGGGTTCTTTCTCATTTCTGAATTTTTTTCTCATTCTTTCTGAAATTCTTAGGAAGAGACAGAGGCATGCTAGTACGGCATATCTCCCCTTTTTTGATTCTTGACAAGGTCGGCCTAACCTTGTCCCTAGAGGCCTGCCCTCTCTAGGTAGGACCCGGATCTAACCTATCACCGGTGGGTTATCTATGTGCACATAGTCTGATAATAAACCCTATCAGCTGGGTATTCTGAGAACTCATCAATCTTGGTTAACATGGAAAACATGCTTTATCAAAGAATCGCAATCAATAGGTTCAACACAATAAGGGAACCAGAAGATGCAAAGAATCTGAAATCATATGGTCAATCTGGCATACAACATGTGAGACTCAACTACATGGAGTCATATGTCAAAGAAGTCATAAGGATTCAAGAACAATTCGACAAGTCGCAAGATAACAGAAGAGGCTTACTACACAAGGATAGTAGTATGATTATACTCACCTCGACTATCTTAGAAATTCTGATTTCTTTCTACCTTTCTTGAACTTGTGAAGAACTAGGTACAACGTCTAGTTCTATTCCTTGTCCACTTCCACAAGCTATTGGGTAACATGCATGAAAATACATATACCCTCATTAGTCATTCTCACACAAAACCTCATTTCTTAACACATATCATAAAAATACTCCATAAGTCTCATTCATGACAGCATAACTCTTAACACGAAAGTCCAATGTTTTTCAAACTTTGCAGAACTCTAGTTTATACATAAACTCACATTTCTTCTTTTATGACCATATTCTAATTCAGTCATTAAGGAGATCCAAATCTCCCATTTACAATCAGCCTGAACATGCAGTCATGAGTTGGACCCTTTTCTACTCAAAACCTTATAACTTATTCATCTCTCATCCAATTAAAGCGATTAAAAGCTTCATTTTCAATAGACTCATGTGGCTATCACATATCCAAAGACAACTCAAAAAATGACTTAAATTGATTTATTGTGATTTTTACAAGCCCGACTTGATTCTGTTCTCTTCTGTGTCACTAGGGTTAGTAACAACCTTCACTTATTCGGCCATATATAACAGAATACGCATCCAATTAATAATCCCTTTCTACATAACGTAGAGGAAACATTTTGAAACATTTAGTAAGAAGAACTCGTCATCCAATTCTAACCCTAAGGTCTTCAAACAATTCACCTACAGTTCTCGTTTTAATCTTGCTGGTATTCTGAACCAGTACCAATTCGGGACCTATTACTCTTATTCTTCTAACCCTAAAATCGTGAAAAAAATCATAGAGACAGTAGACATCTGAATCTACAACTTCTATGTTTGAAGTTTCTCCAGATTCGAACGTTAAACAGCTCAAAAAAATGAACAAAGGGAGTTACGAATCTGTCTCCATGACAGCTCAACCTTCAAAACCCTAGGTTTTGGTTTAACCCCACAAATCACCAAATACACGAAATCTCTTCAAGAATAAGTGTCATTGGACATCAAAGAACACAAATCTATCATCCAATCATCAAACCTATACATCCTCTCAAATGGGTTTCACAAAAGAAGAGAAACTCAAGTTGAAATCCATATATCTAAGCATTAGGATGAAGACTTACCTCTTTAGGTTGATGAATTAGCTTGAATCACCTTCCCTTTCATGAAATAAGACTTGAAAAAGCTTGAGAGGAGCTCTAATGGAGGTTAGGGTCGTGCATGAGGAGAGAGAAGAAGAAGACAAGGCACTAATTTCCTTATATACTCCCCCATGTCCACTTATTTACAAAAACGCCACTCTTGTCTTGTTTTTTGTTTTACATCCGTTCGAATACCTCCCCGTGACCACCCAAAGATATCATACATCATTAATTTGATGTCACTAACATTATTGTTCACTGCTCTGATTTTAATGACATTAGTCTCAATATTAATTTATTTCGGTGTAACGTTAATAGCGGGTGTTACATTCTCCCCCCTTATTAAAATTCGTCCACGAATTTTGAAAATTTACCTTATTGGGGAAACAACTGTGGATATCTCGCTTTCATAGATTCTTCTGTCTCCCATGTACATTCCTCAATTCTTTGATTTTGCCATTGAACTTTGATCATCGGAATATCTTTATTCGCAACTTTCTAATCACCGCCTATAATGGCAACTGGGGTTTCGCCATAAGAGAGATCTTCGCTATATTCCCTTCGGGTTTGCAAGATATGAGAAGGATCTGGAATGTACTTTCTTAACATAGATATGTGGAAGACTGGATGCCAGAGCTAAGATGAGGAGGCAAAGCTAACAGATATGACACATTTCAATTCTTTCAAGGATCTCGAATGGTCCAATGTATCTAGGGTTCAGCTTCCTCTCTTTCCGAATCGACCACGCCTTTCATAGGAGAGACTTTTACGAAAACTTGATCACCGGTTCATCGCATCTCTTCTCTTAGAATCTGATAACTCTTACATCTCATCGAAAGCCATTCTCAATCTTTCCTGATCGAGGAACTTTGCAGACGTTTTCAATTAGGTCCGGTCCTTCTAACTGCTTTTCTCCCACTTCGCCCAAAGATAAGGAGATCTGCATTTTCTACCATACAATGCTTCAAAAGGTGCCATTCCAATGGTGGAATGGTAGCCATTGTTGTAAGCAAATTCTATTAAGGGCAAATGACGTTCCCAATCTCCACCAAAATCTAAGACACACATTCTTAACATGTCTTCGAGTGTCTGGATGGTTCTCTTTGATTGTCCATCAGTTTGTGGGTGGAATGCTGTACTAAAATTCAGCTGTGTACCCATAGCTTCTTGTAATTTCTACCAGAATCTAGAAGTGAATTGCGTCCCTCTGTCAGAAACAATAGACACTGGCACTCCATGATACTTCACAATTATGTCCACATACAACTGGGCTAACTGAGCTGCACTATAAGTAGTCTTAACAGCTATAAAGTGAGATGACTTGGTTAGTCTGTCGACGATAACCCAAATCGAATCATGCCCCTTAAGCGTTCTTGGTAATCCAATCACAAAGTCCATGGTAATCCGCTCGCACTTCTACTCGGGTAGCGGTAGCTCCTGTAGTAGTCCAGTGGGCTTCTGATGTTCAAACTTGACCTGTTGACAAGTTAAACAGGTGGATACAAATTGGGCTACATCTTTCTTCATACCTGGCCACCAATATATGCCTTTAACATCATGATACATCTTGGTGGTTCCAGGGTGAACACTATAAGGTGCATAATGTGCTTCATGCATAATCTTTTGTCTTAGCCCATTTATATCAGGTACACATAACCTGTCACCACATCTCAATACTCCATCCACCATATTGAACTCGTCACCTTACCATCTTTGACACTATTCTCAATTTGGCTAGCTCAGGATCACTACCTTGGACAGCTTTTAATCTCATCCATCAAATTGGACTTCACCTGGAATTGAGCAAGTAATGCTTGGGAATCAGATACTTCCAAGTGCAATCCCGCATTAAATAACCCATTTAAATCTTGAACTAACTCTTTTTTTTTGAATGGAGATATGATGCAAACTCCCCATCGATTTTTCGCTTCAAAGCATCACCACTACATTGGCTTTGCTCGGGTGGTACAAGATCCGACAATCATAATCCTTCAATAACTCAATCCATCGCCTTTGTCTCGATTCAATTCTTTCTATTTCGAATGTATCAAGACTCTTATGATCAGATATATTTCACTCTTTTCACCATATAAATAGTGTTCCATATTTTCAATGCAAATATCACAAATGCCATTTCTAGATCATGTGTAGGATAGTTCACATAATGTTTTCTCAACTGCCTAAAAGCATAGGCAATTACCTTCCCATTTCGCATCAATACACAAGCCTAAACCAACTTTGGAGGCATCACAAGATATCACATAATCACCTTGCCTCAAGGCAATGCTAACATTGAGCCGATGTGAGACATTCCTTGCTTTTGGAAACTTTGCTCACAGTGAATCATCCCACTCAAATCTCACTTGTTTCCGAGTTAACTTCACGAGGAGCGCCTATCTTGGAAAAATCCTTTACAAATCGTCTGTAATAACCGGGCATACCCAGGAAACTTCATATTTCGGTAACCTTCGTAGGTCTAGGCCAATTAGACACTGCTTCCACCTTCTGAGGATCTACCTGAATCCCTTCTTTACTAATTATATGACCCAAAAAATTCACTCTGTCAAGCCAGAACTCACACTTTGCCAACTTGGCATATAACTGATTATCTCTAAGGATTTGCAACACCATTGCCAAGTGTCTTTCATGTTCCTCTTGGCTCATGGAATAAACCAATATGTCATCAATGAAAACTACAACGAATTTATCCAAATATGGCCTGAAGATTCTATTCATCAAATCCATAAAGGCCGCTGGTGCATTTGTTAACCCAAAAGGAAGGACCAGGAACTCATAGTGCCCATATCTAGTTCTAAAGGAAGTTTTCGACACATCTTCTTTTCTGATTCTCAACTGATGATACCCAGATTTGAGATCAATCTTAGAGAAATGACTTGTTCCTTGTAATTGATCAAACAAATCGTCAATCCGAGGAAGAGGGTATTTATTCTTAATAGTTACTTTATTCAACTACCTATAATCTATGCATAACCGCAAAGATCCATCTTTCTTCTTGACAAATAACACTGGCTTACCCCATGGTGAACTACTGGGTCTAATAAACCCCTTATCAAGCAAATCCTGCAATTGCACCTTCAACTCTTTTAGTTCTATTGGTGCCATTCTGTATGGAGTAATGGAGATGGGGTTTGTACCAGGGAGGAGTTCTATACTAAACTCTATTTCCCTATCTGGTGGTAATCCAGGTAAATCTTTTGGAAACACATCCAAAAAATCCCTTACTATAGGAATCTGTTGTATCTCGCTGATCTCCTTTCTGGTATCCCTTACTTGTGCTATATACCCTTGACATTCCTTTCTTAAGAATCTTTGGGCCTGCATAGCTGAAATTCTGTTAATAAGAAACCCAATTCGATCTCCTTGATATAACACTTCTGTTTCTGAATCTGGCCTAAGTATGATTCTTTTGGCATAACAATCCATTGTAGCATGGTGATTTGACAACCAATCCATACCTAAGATGACATCAAATTCTAATACTGCCAACTCGATCAAATTTGCCATAAATTTTCTGCCTTCTATTTCTACTACACATGAGGAGTAAACATATGTCACTTCAACATTTTCCCCTAAGGGTGTAACTATGAACAGTGGGTCTTTCATTACTTCTCTCCCTTTATCTAACTTTCTGGCAAAACTCGGCGCTATAAAAGAATGAGTGGCACTCGAGTCAAATAGCACTTTAGCATTCTCATTCTGGATAAGGACTATGCCTATATCAACATTCATCGATAAAAAGAAAGATCATATCTTTTATCATAAAAAGCATAAATATTCTATTCATAACAACAATTTAACTCAATATCAACGGGTTTGTATAGGTTACTGTGATATTGTATTAGAGGCTGTGCTTCTTGGGGATTCACAGCAAACACTCTCCCCTGACCTCTATTTGCTGGGGTTGGTGCTGACATCTGTCCCATATTCTGAGTGAGCGCCTGGCCTTGAGGTCTACCTCTACCAGTTGGGCCTCTATTAACAGATCTGTCTATCTGAACAGTAGTCTGTGAAGCTGGGGGTGGAACTGCTTGGTTTTCTGGCATTGGGCAGTCTTTCATGAAATGTCCTTGTTGTCCGCACCTATAACAACCTTTGGACCCGAGTCTACGAGGTCCTGGATGATTCTTTCCACAGACATTACAAGCAGTTCTAACCTGTGGCTGTGTTGGAGGTTGCTTTGATCTAGACTGAGCTAGGTGTTGTGTACCACTAGGTGCTGAAAAGACAGATGCACCTGGATTTCTAACTCTACCTTGACCCCCTCTCTGAGGTTCTAAAGGAGCAGACTGTGTTATTTGTTCTGTTTGTCTCATCTGAGAGCCTTCTCTCTCTCTACGGCCTCTACTGCTCTGGCCTTTACCTTTTCTTCTTGATTCTCTTTCTGCTCTCCCCTCCTTAAACTTTGCTTCTAATTGCCGAGTCTTATCAATCAGCCTTGACAAATTTGGGAAGTCAATAGCTGCAACAGCACTATACAAGGAAGGTATAAGTCCCAACTTGTATCTTTCCATTTTTGCAGCCTCAGTAGGCACAATTGTAGCAAATTTGCATAAGCGTAGAAATTCACTTGCATAATCATCTACACTCACACCAAAGTTTTGTCTGAGCCTTTCAAATTGTAGGGCTCGATTCTGTCTCTCATATGGAGAAACAAACTCATCGATTAATGCCTGTTTAAAGAACTCCCAGGTTGGAGGGTTCCCACCATATAATTGATCTTCAATATTCCCCTGGAACCATTCCCAGGCATTCTTTGTCAATTTAATCCCCACTAATTCTATGATCCGTGCATTAGAGCAAGTCAATCTCTGAACCATTTTCTTAGTATGTCTCATAAACTCTTGGGGATCCTCATATCTCTCACCACCAAACTCAGGGGTTTGCAATTTCAAGAAATCATTGATGCTTACTCCTTCATCATCTAACGCTCGCCTAGGTAATCCTCTAGGCATTTGCATTGGCTGTGATGGTACAGGAGCAACTTCAGTCAGACCGAGTCCTTTTTCTCTCTTTCTAAGTATTCGTACTTCTTCTCTCAATTCTAGAACCTCCGCCCTCTCTTAAAGCTCGGTTCTCGCTTCTAAGGTCTCAATCCTTTGTTGTAAGATTCTAACATCTTCCCTCGAGCAACTGGGGGCTGTGTTCATTTTCTATCTCGATCTCCTCCTAACTCGGGTGGAGACCTTTCTTCTTGTTGTTCTTGGCTGCACCGATTCGACATCGTGCAGTGAGTCGGGATTTTCCTAAGACGACCTCGTCCTCGTCCTCGTTGAGGAGGTGTTCTTCTTTTAGGAGGCATCTCTAGTATTAAAAAAATAGAAATCGTTTAGACACAAAAATAACATACTATTGACATGATGCAGATCCTATGCTCCATGGTGTCATGCTCATGCAAAATATCATATGCATATCTCTTATCCGAAATGTTTTTATTTTTGTTTATTTTTGTTTTTGTTTATATATATATATATATATATAATTTTTTTGTCCATCATCTAGTTCACAAGATCCTTACTCTTATGCAACCTTTGTCTCTGATACCATCTGACACGGCCCACCTTTTTGGGCCGTGTTGGCACTAGGGAATGGGTCGGCTTAATGCCACCAAAACCCCGTAGTAAGCCCAACTTATACTAAAAATTTGGCATGACCCATTCCTTTTTTTTCTGATAATCCTTATCGTGTTTAATTGGTTGTAAGAAGTAAGGATCCAATCATGAAATTCTCACATACATCATCAACAACCAACATTGTTCGCAACAACACAACAAGACCGTAAATGTTTTATGTATATATGATTATGACAAACCCATGGAGCAGCTATAAGTATCTGCAAATTACATGATGTCAAATACAAAACCAAAACATTACTTTTCTGCTTATCCAAGCTAGTCTCAAAACGGCTTGGATTTCTTTCTTGTCCGTTCTGTTAATCTCCTGAAATAATGATAATGAGGTGTGAGTCTACCACGTGACTCAGTGAGATATAAACATACTACCATGCTTGTGAGGCTAAGTACACAAGGCTATCTTCACAAGGATGGTCTATAGCATTCTGAACAATAATATATATGGCATCAATGAATATACAGGTAGTAAATCCCAAATGTGGCAATAACATGAGTATCAACAAGTAAGCTCAATATGGATTGTTCAAAGAAAACATGAATTTGGTTTTTGAATTCTTTTCTAGGTTCTGGGTTCTTTTCTGAGTTTAGGTTTCTTTCTCATTCTGGGTTCTTTCTCATTTCTGAATTTTTTTCTCATTCTTTTTGAAATTCTTAGGAAGAGACAGAGGCATGCTAGTACAACATATCTCCCCTTTTTTGATTCTTGACAAGGTCGACCTAACCTTGTCCCTAGAGCCCTGCCCTCTCTAGGTAGGACCCGGATCTAACCTATCACCGGCAGGTTATCTATGTGCACATAGTCTGATAATAAACCCTATCAGCTGGGTATTCTGAGAACTCATCAATCTTGGTTAACATGGAAAACATGCTTCATCAAAGAATCGCAATCAATAGGTTCAACACAATAAGGGAACCAGAAGATGCAAAGAATCTGAAATCATATGGTCAATCTGGCATACAACATGTGAGACTCAACTACATGGAGTCATATGTCAAAGAAGTCATAAGGATTCAAGAACAATTCGACAAGCTGCAAGATAAAAGAAGAGGCTTACTACACAAGGATAGTAGTATGATTATACTCACCTCGACTATCTTAGAAATTCTGATTTCTTTCTACCTTTCTTGAACTTGTGAAGAACTAGGTACAACGTCTAGTTCTATTCCTTGTCCACTTCCACAAGCTATTGGGTAACATGCATGAAAATACATATACCCTCATTAGTCATTCTCACACAAAACCTCATTTCTTAACACATATCATAAAAATACTCCATAAGTCTCATTCATGACAGCATAACTATTAACACGAAAGTCCAATGTTTTTCAAACTTTGCAGAACTCTAGTTTATACATAAACTCACAATTCTTCTTTTATGACCATATTCTAATTCAGTCATTAAGGAGATCCAAATCTTCCATTTACAATCAGCCTGAACATGCAGTCATGAGTTGGACCCTTTTCTACTCAAAACCTTATAACTCATTCATCTCTCATCCAATTAAAGCGATTAAAAGCTTCATTTTCAATAGAATCATGTGGCTATCACATATCCAAAGACAACTCAAAAAATGACTTAAATTGATTTATTGTGATTTTTACAAGCCCGACTTGATTCTGTTCTCTTCTGTGTCACTAGGGTTAGTAACAACCTTCACTTATTCGGCCATATATAACAGAATACGCATCCAATTAATAAGCCCTTTCTACAGAACGTAGAGGACACATTTTGAAACATTTCGAAAGAAGAACTCGTCATCCAATTCTAACCCTAAGGTCTTCAAACAATTCACCTACAGTTCTCGTTTTAATCTTGCTGGTATTCTGAACCAGTACCAATTCGGGGCCTATTACTCTTATTATTCTAACCCTAAAATCGTGAAAAAAAATCATAGAGACAGTAGACATCTGGATCTACAACTTCTATGTTTTAAGTTTCTCCAGATTCGAACGTTAAACAGCTCAAAACAAATGAACAAAGGGAGTTACGAATCTGTCTCCATGACAGCTCAACCTTCAAAACCCTAGGTTTTGGTTTAACCCCACAAATCACCAAATACACGAAATCTCTTCAAGAATAAGTGTCATTGGACATCAAAGAACACAAATCTATCATCCAATCATCAAACCTATACATCCCCTCAAATGGGTTTCACAAAAGAAGAGAAACTCAAGTTGAAATCTATAGATCTAAGCATTGGGATGAAGACTTACCTCTTTAGGTTGATGAATTAGCTTGAATCACCTTCCCTTTCATGAAATAAGACTTGAAAAAGCTTGAGAGGAGCTCTAAGGGAGGTTAGGGTCGTGCATGAGGAGAGAGAAGAAGAAGACAAGGCACTAATTTCCTTATATACTCCCCCATGTCCACTTATTTACAAAAACGCCACTCTTGTACTGTTTTTTTGTTTTACATCATTAGAATACCCTCCTGTGACCACCGAAAGATATCATACATCATTAATTTGATGTCACTAACATTATTGTTCACTGCTCTGATTTTAATGACATTAGTCTCAATATTAATTTATTTCGGTGTAACGTTAATAGCGGGTGTTACAGTGAGTTAGTTACATATTAGTGACAGGTGTCATCTATTAATTGGGGTAGGATGGGATATAAAAGGAGGAGAATGTTCTGTACGAGGGCATGCATGTATTCTGCAGTGAGAATAGTGTTTGGGAGGTGCAGCCCCTCATATAGACTGATCAGTGTTTAGGTTGTAATAATCAATTTCTACAGGATATCAATATATAATACGGAATCGATGAGATTGCTTTGATCCATCTGATTCTTTTATACTCATTATACTGACATACTTGGGTGAGTTCTATCAGAATTAAATTTACAAATTATTAAACTTATAAAAAGTCAAACTTATAATTCACGAAAAGTGACTGGCTTTTAATGAGATTAATTTTTTGTTATCAAATATAGCTACCCACAAAGATTAGCAAGTATCAAACTTAACCTGCAAACAAAGTAACAAGAGCTCCAAGGTGGAATTAAAAAAATAAAAAATCAGCGGCATTAGAATGTAATTTTTCATGATCAAAGAATATTAAACAACATTTACATAGTGTACAATACCCTAGAACTAAGAAATCCGAAAATTAATATGGACGCTTCCACCAGCTTGCAACAAAAGGGTAAAACCAAAACAACGACATGAAAATAAAATGGTTACCATCATCCCATCTCTATCAAAATTAACACTTAAAGCATAGCTTGTCAGATCAACACAGTATTCAGTGATCAAAGTTCAATTATGCACATAAAGCATGATTTTTTTAAAATTAAATTCTTTAAATAATGCACTAATGACTAAGAGATCATACTCTTTGATTTCTATGACAATATAGAGTTGGTGTGCTCAGCAAATTTAATTTTATAGAAAATGAATTGAAGGTATGATGTAATACCTATCCCCCGATTAACAACAGGTTAAGGATATCAGGCAAGATCCCCCTATCTTTTGGATATATTTTTGGTATTCGTGCTTGAAACACCTACAACTATACTTACAACACCTCCAGTTGTGCTCGATATTGACAAATCAAAAAAGTAATCAAACTTTATGAACTTCAAAAATTAGAGAACATACTAGGTATAAGCATGCACAAAAAAGGTCAAAGATATTAATTAGTCAAGAAAACACATAATCATACTAAAATATTATATTTGGAACATGCTTTATAAAAGGTGAACTTAACAAATACAACCAAATCCTAAACCTTAAACTTAAACTTAAATACTAAACATTAAATCCTAAATCCTAAAGCTTAAAATCTAAAACCTAAACTTTAAAACCTAAAACCTGAACCATGGTCCTAAATCTTAATACCTAAGACCTATAACTTATAACTCTAACTCGTTAACCATAAACTTAAAGAAAAAGAATGAAGCAGAGAGAGAGAGATCATATAATACCTGATTAGCCAGACCATGAAGGGGACCAACCAAACTATTCAAAACAACCGCAAATGAAAGGTAAGGATCTGAAAGTGTGCTAGCTACCTGAAAAATTGCTTAAGAATAACATAAAGCAACATGTTGGAATAATCTCTTCCGTTCCCACACCAACCCCTTCTTTACTTTAGGGCTTTCAATGAAATTGAATTTTTGGAATTTGGGTAACTTACCAGGTGGCCAGTATGAGCACTGACATTTCCACCTTCATGGTCACTACAAAATATTTTCAGAATAAGAAAGTATTTGAATGGAAGAACACATATATTTCTAAATTAGTATAAACAAACAGTCCTTACTGAACCCATCTTTCAGTATCTATTACCCATTTTTGAGAAGATAGTATATTGTACTTGTGGATGGTCACGTAAAATCTCATAAGCTCCTACATCTGAGGACTATCAAATCCCAACATATGCCAGAAATTTGCGCCATAATCCAGAGAGTTATCAACTGGAATAATGCTCCCATTTTTGTCTATCCTTTAAGCAACAGAGGTGCACGTCAAAAGCCATAAATAAATTCATTTGGGAAAATACAAGTACAGTCATATATCAACCTTAATGACTATCAAAAGGCTAGCAATGACATATATGACAAAGAAAGGTACGAGGAGTATGAAAACAAAAGTGATGGACATGCCAAAGCAAGAGTGTAGGTATCTAAGTGGCTAAAAACAGAAAAATTAATCTAGAAATTTGGCAAAAATAATAACAGCTTCAAGTTTCATATATTACAACAAGATTCTCACAAAACGAAATCGACCATCATATCATGTGTCTTGGTTCCAAAGAACAATTTTTATCAACTGTCTAAGGCCACGGGGCCACATTGTGGATAGTTGAGCTGATATAATTTTGCTTTATACAATATTCTGTAGAGAAAGAACTACCTAATGCTATTTCTTTATCAATCTAATAGGATCATGAGAATGTTTTTAAATGAGCAATACTAAAAAAATAGTTGGCCACCATAACGATAAGATTGCTTTGGCTGGGGCATGTTTTAGTAAGATTTGTTCTCTCACTCATGCCGCCATAATCAAACCAGCAAATGGAGGATGATATGCCTTAATCAGTCAACAAGAACTGCATTAGGATTGGGTGTCCTATAAGAAGCTAGGGAATTCAAACAAGTTTTAAAGTTCATGAATCATTACTACAAGTAAATTCTTTTGAGTTTCATAGATTTCATTATCTTTTTTCTTTCTAATGTCCACTCCTCTAAGTTCATTACTATTATAGTAATACAAGATCCATTCTTAAGTCTCACCCAACAACTTAAACATTTATTTTGAAAGGTTTCTTGACTTGATATCAAAGCTTTGTACGTCAGAGACTTCAAATTAAAGTTGTGCCACCCTTGCATCTGTTGGACATGTGATTTGTTGTATTTGTCCATATATCGTGTCAGTGGCCATGTTGGAATAATTTATAATCCATTCTTGAATCTCAATCAATAGCTAAATGGTTTCTTAACAATTACTTTTACGTATTTTTTATGTCTAAAAATAAGTTTTTTAATTAAAATTTTAAATTGTAGCAATTAATCCAACTTGTATTTTATGATACTAATACATCCCTAATTGGAATAAAATCACACCTCAAACTACTATAATCACTACCATAAACAAAAGTACATGATCGAACAAGGCATAAAATTGTCAACTAACCTTCTATACACATATAAAGCAATCAACAGGAGACGAACAATCAGAATTAAAGAGTCTTCATATGTAGGCTCCCAGTGCCTAAAAGTGTTACCACATTTTAGTGCCGTAAGAAATGACTGAAAGTTGAATTATTAGCAAAACATCATAAAAGGGAAGACTTACTTTGATTTGTGAATCCTGTTGTCATATGTCTTTCGAAATTCACTTTCAACCTGAAGAATAAGAATGAAGAGATAAAAAGTTGTTAAGTTTGCACCAACAAACAACAGTTTTAGGTACTGGAAAGTTGTCAACTAAGCCCTCTCATAATTTTTCAAGGATGGCTATTGTTAGGCAACGGTAGAAACTAATTCCTCTTTCAGAGACAAGATGACTAAGTCCAAGGCATACTTTAAACATATTAAGTCAATAAACAGACAATTAAAATAAACATGTTGATTACCACCTTGCTCTGTAATGCCACTGACAACATCTTTTATGACGGTTCAGCCATAACAAGAGGAAAAAAATAGTAGCATAGAAATAAAAACAGTAACCTTCATCCCTCCAATGTCCAAAACCCAGTGGGAGAGGCAAGGGCTTGAAACGATCTTTCAAGCGGTTTTGTTGGTAGAGGCGGGGAAGACCTTTTCTAGAAGGTAAGCTTTGGCTTTCTCAGCGCAAGGTTTTTCTTCCTTTAGTGAGAGAGGCAAGCAAAAATAGATCCCTTTTAACCGCTCCTCCTTTGGAAATCTCCTTATTGAAGCTCACGGTAACTTTTGACTTTTCTTTTCTTTAATGAAATTCCTCAGCATTTACTTTGTTTTTCTACATATAAGAAACACTAAAACTATATATAAAAAATAAAAATTTACTAAAGATTTAATTTATTATTTTCAATGTGCGAAAAAATTATAATTATTAAATAAAATTATAATTTATATTTGCTCTTTATATTTTAATTTCAAAATAATGTGTTCTTTCTTATAAAATTTTACCTATTTTAAATAATATATCTTAAACAAAAATTTTTATTTTTATTAAAGTTTTAAAATAACTTAGTTAATAACGTTCAAGTTGAAATAAAAAAATAAAATTTAAGTATTTAATTGTTAATTTTTTAAGTTTGAGCTATAATTACAAAATTGAGTAAAATTTGATTTTTTATAATCAGCCCCATGTATGCGATTCTTGATTTTGTTTGGTCAAAACTATTTCTTACTTTTTATTTTTATTTATGATGACAATAGAACTAGTTATCTTTTATTTTAAATATACTAAATAAATTATTAAGTCCTTATAAAATTTATGAAATTTTGTAATTAAGTTAATTATTTATTCAATAAAAATATTTAATATATAAATATTTAAGATTTATATATTAAATCTAAAATTGAAATTGAGCTTGAGCTCAAAAAATTGGGTAAAGATTACCTTTATAGAATTCTTCAAGTCCTCTAAATTTTTCAAAAAGCTTTTGCGATCCACATACCTCCTATCACTCTATGCTTGAAGTGTTCTAAATTGTGCCAACCCAAAATCAGCTCTTAAAATAGGAATCTTTTCTATGTCTTGCCCCAGTGCTTGTCATCTTTGAGTCATCATCCTGTAAAGGTTCTCAATCCATGCTTCAACTAGGTTACATTTTTACCTCAAGGCTAGAAGTAGGTGATTTAGAACATAGTAAAAATTCACGTTATTGTTTATGATGTTCTTCCAATGTTAACACCAACAGACTTCCTACTATACAATAGCAAGTATAAAGAATGGCAAAATATTCCAAGCATAAAACAAACATGCTGATTACCACCTTGTTCTGTAATGCCACTACCAACATCTTTTATGATGGTTCAACCATAATAAGTGGAAAAGACAGTAGCACAAAAATAGACACAGTTGCCTTCATCCACCACTATCAAAAGTAACATTAGGCAGTCTATACTGTCAAGAAGAATCAAAGTAAAAGAAATTAAAGCAAAGAACAAGCCTCGACAGATAGGTCAAAAGTCATCATCATAACAGTCAAATACTACAGTTCCAAGCTTTAGAGTGTAGAAATCAGCAATACCACAATTGAAGCCTAGAAAGACACCATATTTTCAAACATTTTCAGGATACGTACATCACATCGTACAAACCCAACAAATATTGTAATACCAACATAAGTTGAATCAAAAGAATATCACATTACCTTCATGAAATTCGTTGTCATCAATGAGAGGGCCAAATTTTGAATAGCTTTGCAACTGCATTCTAGATCCCACTGCCATTCCTACATTAGCTATGTTAAATAAATGTGAGGATGTTCTTGTTATCAAAGGAGATACTTTACTGACCCACAGGCATAAAGGCTCACGCAAGGAATCTCAATGTTTCTTTCCTACAAAAGATTCTTCAAGTTTTAATAAATAAATCGAGAAAATAATGCAGCTAAGTGATAAATATACACCATAAAATAAGACTTAGAAGAAATAAACATGAAATATAAGGATGAGCTGCAAAAAAGAGGATTGCATTTCCTTTAAGGTCCAACAAAACAAAAGAATGTTTGCAATCCAAGAGACACATAACCACCTAACATAAGATTGAATGGGGGGAAAAGAGAAAAATAGAAAAAATTGGCTCAACAATAGAGTGGAGGACTGTGTCGTTGATCAAAGCAACTCTAACCTGTAGAACCTCAACTCTGGCTCGTCATGAATAGTTGTAGATAATGGGACATTGAAAGATACTATATTTTGAGGCGCCTTTTGAGAACATGATCTCCATCTGCTTTCAACTGTATAAAGCACTCATCATTTTGAGGTCATGAGAGAGTTCCAAAAAATAAATCTGTAATGCATCAAAACTTAACACCCTTCACTTAAAAAAAAACATATGTTATATGATAAAGTTACTAATCTTTAAATACAATTTACATAGCCACTTCACAGTACCAGACTTTCATATAGAGAGTAGATTTTATAATGCTAACCTACATATATCAACCTTTCTACTAGAGCATGCAAAACTACCTACATCGATGTGCTCAACATATTGCCATAAGGAAAACTTGGAAATTCAAGGGGAACGAAGAACAAAATGCTACATTGACATATAGCTAACACGAGATATTCCAAGCATCAAACAAACATGTTGATTACCACCTTATTCTGTAATGCCACCAACAAAAATAAAAGTAAAGGGCACAGATTCTCAGGAAGAATGTTTTCATTGAAAAAAAGTTACATCTGTATGATATAAAGTGAAGATGAAGCATCAAGAAACTTGAAAGTAGAAGCCAAAACACTGCTCAAAAGTAAATTATGACACCAAATACAAAATGTTATGCATATAAAACAACTCTTCTAACACATTAAATTTTCATAAGTTGATAACTTGAGATCATCTCCATATCAATAAGAACCAAATCATAACACGGATAGAGAGAAATATAAACATAATAAAAGATAAAGAACCAAAATAATAAGATAGTGAACAAGGTATCAAATTTGCAGACTCACATTGACATTAAAAAAAAATCATCTTCAGGGATAGGACTAATGTCATACTTTTGGCTAAGGTCCTAATAACCAAGAAAAATTAACCAAGGAAAACACATTCTCATGTAGTAAGTGAAATATAAAAAGAACAATAAAAAAGACTTTGGCACATCTATTAAACATTTATTTATCTTCAAGCAAATCAATCTTATTATTCTTAACTTAAATAGGGGACAATTTCAAGAAAAAGTTTAACATATCGATCACATCAATTGAGATTCCCCACCATTGATTCAGTTGCAAAGTTTATCAAATTGTTTAAGCATTTAGCTGCTTGTATCAAATTATAAATCAATTCAATTTATTATACAAAAGTATCATAGTGTAAATTAAGTGGCCATTTTCAAATTAATGAAGCAAATTGAAATTAACTTAATCATTGATGCTTATGACTATATGCCTAAACAAATCAAATCACAATAACAACCAAACTTATAATGAATCATCTCGATCAATATTCTTTCCAAGTTAAAAAATTTCTTAGAATGATTCCCTATTAAGCTAATTATAACAAAATTTATAAACATAAATAATAATAAATTCCTTCTCTACAATTTGAGTTGTACGTTGTCCCCAATCTACATGAAATAAAAGAACAAAATTCTAAAATAAGTGGAAAGAGGAAAAGCAAACGAACAATTAAGGTAGAACTACATAAATGAAAAAAACCATCAAAATTCGCATAGGATGTTAACAAACTTACCATTTGATAGCTATTGACAAAGAATCGAAACCAAAATACTTGTCTGAACCAAATGATGTTTTCTTATAAAGCTTGACAATTATAAGAGTTAAATGGCTACAAAAGAATAGTTTGATCAAAACAAAAACTAAAAAAAAAATTGGTTGAGGTGGAATTACGTACAAGTTCCACTTAAGACTCTTGAATTCTCTCTTTCAAAGTTTAAATGCATATAAAAGTTCAACAATCTATATTAACAAATTAACCACAAGTAGTAAATGAAAGTGAGAGGAGGTTACCTCAAGTGAAGAGCAATAAAGTGCTCGCTTTTTGTTCTCATTCTCGCAACCAACTTTTTACCCAGCCCATAATAGGATCACCAACTTTAAAGCATGATAATTTACTCTACATCTCAAACCGTCAGAATCAATCAAACCTATTTGAGAGTCTCAGAATCAAACATCCCAAGCTGAACGACCTACAACATAAGAGAAAACTCACTATCGTTTTTAAATATACAAGAATGCATAACATAACTAAACATCCAGGAAAACCCGAAAAAAAGAGATGTGTTAATTATGTAATTATCAAAATATAATTCAAAAGAAAAAGAATAATTCCCAAAAAAATTCATAGGACAATTTACGCTATATATATATATATATTCACTAGACTTTTTCTTTCATAGAGAAGGTTTGGCCACATCCACTAGGAATTCAACCAAAAGCGCTCAGTAACTGAACTTCTAAACTTTCTCTCTGACATCCGTAGATCCTAAATCTATGGAGGATCGAGTTGGTGTAAGCTAAATTCATGGTAGCTAGTTTCTATAAGACTATAACAAGCAGATAGCACTAACATCTAAATGTAATGTAATACTGTAAGATTAGGTTAACCTTCTAAGAATAGCCGGATTAGGAGAAGTGCTATATGAAACCGACACTTCATTTCTTTGCAACAAAATCAAACAGGGAGAAAATTCTAAGTGCATAAGATTTTGTAAAGCTTTTCTTAAGTAGGATAAAATTATCATTGGCAAAATTTCGGACTCACATGCTTCTTGTTAAAGACAAAAGACTCTATTCTCATAACTTCGGGTGTACACTTCCTTGGAACACGATGCTCTATGAAGTCAAGACTTTCCCATGTTTACTTGGAGCTGTTTGATGATTTGAACATCTCTTAAAAGGAACGATATGAACGGTCAACATCAAAGATTTCGAAAACTTCTGCACCCAAGACCCAGATCACATATCGTCTTTGTGTAGTTTTCGAAAAGCCATAAATAACCAAGAAAAAGCCATACCTAGCATCTTTCCGTAAAGATTTTGATCCGTAATGCAAAGAGTAGAATTCAAAACATAAACGGCAACAACATCATCTATTATCTACGCGTCAACATTTATATGATGATTAAAATCCAATTAAATCTCAAGTTAATCAGTGACACAAGCGTAAAATTGCGTTATCAACAATTAAGAGCAGCTTTAATGCCAAATGGGTTTATAATAGAACAAAAAGTTAGGCTGATAAGATTGTCCAGGTTAAGAAATTCACCCCTGTTCTTTGTTGATTCAGTCCACTTGTAGCAATCAACAAGTACCTATTAGGATCTGCTTACATCGCAAATGTAACACAACCAAATCCACCTCTCGGAACATTTTAACGGAGCAATAATAGTAACAGAATATTAAAACAATTCTATGAAGTTAAGTACAAGCTTTTCCTTTTCGGTAAAGGCCCAAATCACCTAAACAAAATTCAATTGTTGAGTTTGTTACACCCAAGATCCATAATCTAAATTCTAAAGCCGTGAATAGTATTGTATGCAATTCAGAACTCAAAAGCAATTAAATCAGTAAACAAACAATTAAAATAAACATGTTGATTACCACCTTGCTCTGTAATGCCACCGACAACATCTTTTATGACGGTTCATCCATAATAAGAGGAAAAAAAACAGCAGCACAGAAATAAAAATAGTAACCTTCATCCTGCCAATGTCCAAGGTAACAGCTTCTAGAGCTTATCCAAAACCCAGTGGGAGAGGCAAAGGCTTGAAACGGTCTTTCAAGCTTGCTCGCATCGGTAAAAGGGAAGACCTTTTCCAGAAGCTAAGCTTTGGCTTTCTCAGCGCAAGGCTTTTCTTCCTTTGGTAAAAGGCAAGCAAAAATGGATCCCTTTTAACCGATCTTCCTTCGGAAATCTTCTTATTGAAGCTAACGGTAACTTTGACTTTTCTTTTCTTTAATGAAATTCAAATTCCTCAACATTTGCTTTGTTTTTCTACATATAAGAAACACTAAAACTATATTTAAAAATAAAATTCACTAAAGATTTAATTTATTATTTGCAATGTGCAAAAATTATAATTATTAAATAAAATTATAATTTATATTTGCTCTTTATATTTTAATTTCAAAATAATGTGATCTTTCTTATAAAATTTTACCTACTTTAAATAATATATCTTAAACAAAAAATTTGTTATTTTATTAAAGTTTTAAAATAACTTATTTAATAATGTCGGGTTAAAATTAATAAATAAAAATTTAAGTATTTAATTGTTACTTTTTTAGTTTGAGTTATAATTACAAAATTGAGCAAAATTTGATTTTTTATAATCAGCCTCATGTATGCGATTCTTGATTTTGTTTGGTCGAAAACTATTTCTTACTTTTTATTTATTTATTTATAATGACAATAGAACTAGTTATCTCTTATTTTTAAATATACTAAATAAATTATTAAGTCATAAAATTTATGAAATTTTATAATTAAGTTAATTATTTATTCAATAAAAATATTTAATATATAAATATTTTAGATTTATATATTAAATCTAAAATTGAAATTGAGCTTGAGCTTGAAAAATTGGGTAAAGATTACCTTTAGAGAAATTCTTCAAGTCCTCCTCCAAATTTTCCAAAAAGCTTTTGCGATCCACATACCTCTTGTCACTCTATGCTTGACGTGATCTAAATTGTGCCAACCCAAAATCAGCTCTTAAAATAGGAATCTTTTCTATGGCTTGCCCCAATGCTTGTCATCTTTGAGTCATCATCCTGTAAAGGTTCTCAATCCATGCTTAAACTAGGTTACATTTTTACCTCTAGAAGTAGGTGATTTAGAACATAGTTAGTAAAAATTCACGTTATTGTTTCTTATGTTCTTCCGTTGTTAACACCAACAAACTTCCTACTACACAATAGCAAGTATAAAGAATGGCAAAATATTCCAAGAATATGTTGATTACCACCTTGTTATGTAATGTCACCAACATCTTTTATGATGGTTCAACCATAATCAGTGGCAAAAATAGTTGCACAAAAATAGAAACAGTTGCCTTCATCCACCACTGTCAAAAGTAACATTATGCAGTCTATATTGTCAAGAAGAATCAAAGTAAAAGAAATTAAAGCAAAGAACAAGCCTCGACAGAGAGGTCAAAAGTCGCCATCATAATAAATAAATACTACAGCCCAAGCTTTAGAGTGTAGTAATTAGCAATACCACGCTCAAGCTCGAAAGACACCATATATGGTAACATGGGAAAGATTCAAGCTTTTATTATTGAATTCAATATATGGTAGTTTTCAAACATTTTCAAGATACGTATATCACATCGTACAAACCCAACAAATATCGTAATACCAACATAAGCTGAATCAAAAGGATATCACATTACCTTCATGAAAGTCGTTGTCATCAACGAGAGGGCCAAATTTTGAATAGCTTTGCAACTGCATTCTAGATCCCACTGCCATTCCTACATTAGCTATGTTAAATAAATGTGAGGACATTCTTGTCATCAAAGGAGATACTTAACTGACCCACAAGCATAAAGGCTCACGCAAGGAATCTCAATGTTTCTTTCCTACAAAAGATTCTTCAAGCTTTAATAAATAAACCGAGAAAATAATGCAGCTAAGTGATAAATAGACACCGTAAAATAAGGCTTAGAAAAAATAAACATGAAATATAAGGATGAGCTGCAAAAAAGAGGATTGCATTCCCTTAAAGGTCCAACAAAATAAAAGAAGGTTTGCAGTCCAAGAGACACATAACCACCAAACATAAGATTGAGTGGGGGGAAAAGAGAAAAATAGAAAAAAAATTGGCTCAACAATAGAGTGGAGGATTGTGTCGTTGATCAGAGCAACTCTAACCTGTGCAACCTCCACTCTGGCTCATCATGAATAGTTGTAGATAATGGGACATCGAAAGATACTATTTTCTGAAGCACCTTTTGAGAACATGACCTCCATCTGCTTTCAATTGTATAAAGCACTCATCATTTTGCGGTCACGAGAGAGTTCCAAAACATGAATCTGTAATGCATCAAAACTTAACACCCTTCACTTAATCATAAGAAAAAACATATGTTATATGATAAAGTTACTACTCTTTAAATACAATTTACATGGCCACTTCATAGTACTGCACTTTCATAAAAATACTACTAGAGAAAAATCGCGATGTGAGTAATAATGCCCAGTTAATTTAGTGGGTTATCGAATAATAGAAATTTTAAATATGCTAGGCAAATTTTATAAAGAAGATTTAAATATATTATATTGAAAATATAAAAGGTAGAATATAAAATGTAAAATGTTTTGTTATTGATTAAGTTTGTTATTAATTAAAGGTTAAAATAATATAAGGTAATAATAATTAATATGAAGGGTGAATAAAATTAATTGATTAGATAGTTAAAAACATTAATAGTTTATTATGAATTGAAAATATTAATTAATTGTTATTTAAGCATAACTAAAAAGCATTAAATGTAGGAAGTATATATGAATTTCAGATTAGTTAAGATTTGTTACATAAATATATAAAATATATAATAAATTTCAAGTCAATCTATTAATTATAATGTAATTAGTAAATTAATTATATATAAATTAAAATTAGCCAAAATGACAAAATATATTTGAGTTAATTTGTCAATAATACTAAATATTAATTAATTTATTAATTATATTAATTTTAAGTACATTGTAATTTATTATATTATAATTATCAACAGTTAAATCAAAATTAGTTAATTAGTTAATTAACTAGGGCAATTTTTTTGATTGGTGTTAAATAAATTATATATATATATATAATAAAAATAATATTTACATAAATATATAAATTTGTTATTATATCTATTATTATTATTATTATTATACAATTATTATATATATATATATATATATATATATATATAACATTGTTAAAAACATATTTATATTATAAGAAAATAAAGTCACCCTCGTGCAAATGCACAAGGGTTGGGGACTTCTCAATTTGTCATTATATATATATAATTACAAAATAATAGTTATATAAATATATAAATATATAAATATATATAATAAAATTTAAAGTCATGGTGTCAAAAAGAATAGTTACATAAATATTTAAATATATATAATAAAGTTCAAATCAATCTACCAATTATAATGTAATTAGTGAATTAATTATATATAAAATAAAAATGTCCAAAGCAGGCAAAATTTTAGATAAACTCCAAGTGCCACCATCTTTATTAAAGTTTCTTCTTTAGGAAAGAGAACATATAATCCTGATATGGATGCAAATACATAAGGTGTACACGCAAAAATCTTACAAATAATTGTTGTGTAGTCAATATATCTGAGAAAAATTCAAAACCTGATGACTTCATGATTTTATGGAGGATAAATATTACATCTAGATAGCATATTTAGATGGAAGAAAAAACCTTTCAAAAGTCACAAACTACAAGCATATAATATGCATGAAGTGAATCCTTAAGCATTAAGGTTTCATATGCCACATTAAATTTCACCTGCATGTATCTGTCTCAGCAAGAACCTGTTGATACTTAAACATGAACTCTAGAAGCTCCTTTTTTGATTTCAATGCTTTTTTAATGTTCTTTTGCTTTGCATCACAAGATTCCTGTCGCAATAAATAGGGTATCATGAATTAGGAAAGCTCCCCAAATATGATAACTATCCAGATAAGAACTGACACCATGACATTTCTAAGAATGTCAGTAATCTGGGTCAAGAATGTGAGCCATAAGATGTTACCAAATATTATGCACACATCAGAACATGAGAATACCTTCGGGAAAGTCATGGTCAAAGGAACTGAAACAACAGCCAAGGCCCTTGATACATTCTTCAAGCTTCTAGCTACAGGATTTCCTTCCAATCCTTCTTGAATGTTGCATTGGTTAAGGGACAGATTATTGGTCCATTCGCAAAATTAGACAGTTTGAAATCAAAAGCCATATACAAGCTATAGCTAATTCCACCCCAGTAAAAAAAACCAAGGACTTATCATTTCTGGTTTAAATGATACAAAGAAGTGTACCTCCACCGTGATCAATAAAGTCAATGGTGTCAACACTGGGAATAGGTATAAATTATCAGGGGTTGTAAGATCAATGAACTAGGATGCTCCACAGGTTTTAAAGGACAACACCTTGTCTGCCATATTTGAAATCTTTAAGACAAAAAAGTCATGACGTCAGCAAAATGCCAAATCAATTCTGAAGATATTTAAGCAGTATAGGGACAGAAGCATAACTTACTGCAAGAAAAAAGCTAACAAAGACGGGACCTTGAATAAATAGCCCCTTCGTAAAAGGACTCACATTAATGTTAAAAAACTTCATAACAATCTAAAGGATGAAAAAGACAACTAGAGAACTGTAGTATAAAGGCATAACTTCATTCCACCAAAAAGCTTGAGAGGAAACAACTATGGATTTAGGATGTGGAAAATAATCTCAGAAGTCAGAGACGATAGCTATGAAGAAATGAAAAAGAGACGGCTTCACCTCAAGCCAACGACAGTGACATTGTCTACCCATACCTTAAATATTCAAAAGAATTCTGCATACATAACTCACAAGTGAACTTCTAGAACATAGCAAATCAAAAGAGTGCTACATTTATAAATCACAGAGTTACGGTAAAAGTTCTCTTTCCCTATCAAGCAGTCAACCATCATAAGAATAAGAAAGCTGCATCATAGTAAAAAAATTACATATACCATGGAAATTTCCTAAAAGAATGAAATAGTTGATAACCCTTACGCCTTTATGCATTCACAGCACTGTAAGCCCCAAGCATGGACATACTCCCTCATCAATCCACATCAAAGTAGCGAAATTCATAATATTTCTATATTTGCCTCACCATGAATGATGAAGTTCTTAGGTCTATTAAAAGTCTTTACATAATTTAGCAGCCACTATTTTCCTTTAAGCAAAAGAAATAATTTACTTACTCATTAAAAACTTTTGCATTTCTTTTCGACCATCAAGAATAAAGATTAGGATCCATACCTGTAAGAATAGCAATTGAGTCTAAATGGTAATAAAAATAGGATGGTGTTAATATTAAGTGAAACTCGAATATTCACCATTTTACAATCTTACTCTTCTCTCAATAAAGATATATATTGCTCCTATACTAGAAAGCAAAAACAAAATTGCAATCTCAAAATAATATTGGAGGCAAATATTTTAGTTCAAATGAAAATTGACATTTAGTCAACAAAATAGGAACCAACTTCTAGCTATCAGTGAAGTAAATAACTTCACTTGCTATAGTATATAATATGGAAGAAAATATTCTTGTTTTTGAACTTTACCACATTGCGATATTTCAGGCCTAAGATGCAAAAAAGAAAAAGACATGCATATACAAAGAGACATCATTTATCTATAGGAAAAAGTACCGATTATATCATTCATGTAACGAAAGAACCAAGAATCATACCCTATCTTGCACTCTTTGCTTAATTTCCTCCAACTGTGGCCTTATTATCTGCAGAAATAGCACAAAAATTAGAAGAGAGACAACAACTAAAGCATTCTCTGGGTAATGACGTTCTTTGCATAAAAGGTATATGACAAACTTAAAATTGTAATATATAAAAAAACCTTCCAAAAGTTTGACAACAAAACTTTTGAAAAAAATATACGTTGTGCTGTTCCACAATGTGGACAGCCTTATGATCATGAAGTGATGGAGAATGCTCTTCTTCATATAGTAAGGCAGAATCACAGCAAAGGTCCAAATCTCTGCTTTGTCATTGCAAAGAGTGTATAGATATTACAAAGAAACAATAAATTAAGAAGTGGACTTCAAGGAAAAGATAAAAGCAGTACAAGGAAATGAAATATCGCAGTTAGAAGAAACTTAAACAATTAATTCAAACCGACATCCAAATTGAAAAGAATAAAACAAACCCATCTTTGGGATAATTGCAATGCCTAGTCATTGTTAGAGGGCTAACATATATATGCAATATTTAAACTAATTACGTTTCAAAATCATTTAGATTATTCTGTCCAAGGACTAAATTGTTTATCAATGCCACTAAGGCCTAAAAAAAGAAGTTTTAAGAAAACTAAAATAGTTAAGTACAACAAGTAGGAATCAGAATTATCTTAATGTCATTCCTCATACAGAAGGGTTTCAACAGGTAGTTTAGATCTTTGGCCAAAATAGGAAAACACACTTAACAACAAATGATATAGTTGAAAGGGCTGATCCGTAGGTTCCAAATCAATAAAATTGTCTGAACTGCATAAAATGGTGAGATACCTGCATATTACATTAGGTAAGACAAAAGATGGAAAAGGATCTTGAAACTCAGCCTCTGGAGCAAATTCCCTCACACGTAAATACTTTAACAAGTTCCTCCGCATTATCTGCAAAATAGTACATATATGGTGATTCACAAGTGATTCAAATATATAAAGTTGTAATCTTTTTCCAATTGTAGCTTCTCTAGCCTAGGAGTAATATAAACCATCTCACAAAAAATGACGCATGGTTTGGTATGTGCCAGTAAGAAGAAAGCATATTGATGATCCTAGAGTTCAAAATATTGGCTTGCAAATCTAGACAGATGATTGCATGACTGTGCTTGAAGACACACCATGTAAACTATATTTGAACAACTTTGCAGACAAAATTTACAAAATGCACCTCACAAATGAAAAATGTTATGTCTAAGTTCTAAAACAAGGTTCTGTAAGCCATGCATTCCTTTAGTCTGAGCATTTTTTTCATTGGTCAAGAAATTGAGATTGAAATACAAGAAGAGAAAGCCATCAATCATGTATGTGACATTTGCTCTTTATTTTCAAATTTGTTTGCCCCCTTCAGACGGAGAACAGTGTCATGAACAATTCCTAAAAGTTTATCTGTAAAATGTGTCCTGATCTGTAGACACAGGAAAAAAGTAGAATCAATGGAGGTGTTTATGATCAAGATGGATTAAGGAATAGAGGCTTTGACAATTAGCATTCTCTAAGCACCTGCTATTTAACATATTCTACTATTTGTGATTCAAAACTCTCAGCAGCAACAATGGTGATTGATGGTGTGCATGAATTTCCATCCTATAAAGATGCTCTGATTGCGGGTTGTTTTTTTACATAATCCCAAGAAATAAACATGAATTCGGATACAACTAAAACAAAATGATCCTACAAAATGCCCAGAACGTAACAAATCAAATCGTTAAGTAGGTAAGATAGAGATCGAAAGCAATTTGGAAAATGTGGAGTAGATGTCATAACCACCAACGATAGCCATAAAGCCTAGTTTATTAGTATGACCATATTTTTGTTCTTGAAGCATACATGTATGTTAGAGGAAAATACCTGGATTTTCTTGGGTAAGCATTCAACAATATTCCAGCTTGACACAATATTCACTTGTGATTCTTTTCTTTGAGAATGATCCCCTTGAGATTCGTCATGTGAACTGTCAGCAACGATAGCTAGAATTCCTCCATAGTTATACTGCTTGACAGAAAGTAATATGATAAATTAATAGGAAGATGTCAGGTGAAAATTTTCAATAGATTATTATGTATCAATAAAGTCTCTTCTTGTGTCAGTATCTCCAAAAAGCACGCAAACTTTTCAATGGCCAGATTCCATCTCAATGGCATAAATTTTGAGGATATAATAATAAAATCAAAGAATGAGACAGCACATTCTATAAGATCAGCGACAGAAAGATTAAAGAATTAGAAAATTTTGCAGTTGAAATAGACAGGACAATTTGAACACTTACAATTTAATTTGTGGGTCATCATTTAAAAGAAGTGCTATCAACAGTAAGGTTCTAGGCTATATTATCCTGCAACGGAGTGCTATCTATCCAAAGGAAAAGGGACCTTGATACTCAAAACAAGCCACTGAGCCTTGTCTAAATACAAATTTAAAAGTTGAAGCTTGAAATTAAAGTAAATTCAATTCCTGTATCATTATTCCCAGACATTTTTCCAGTCAAAGGAATAATTTATCTTGTCGAGAAGCCATTCAGCTCAAAAACTTAAAAATTGCTGGATTTGGAGAACAAAACACAAAGTGCACAGAGCTGGTAATGAATGTAAGTTTTATTTCAATGTGAAAGTTCCTAACATAACCTATGTCAAATCTGAAATTTTATCTTAATACAAGAATCTGGCATGCCTCTAATGAAGTCTACCTACAAAAGAAGGTCAACAGGCAAATGCTATGGAATAGTATACATACAGATTACACTTAAAGCCAGATTAGGCCAATCAAAGAGAAAAAAATCCATTTGAGTTCAATATAAAGAAATGAAAAATTGAATTGCAAAAACAAAAGTAGGCAAAAGAGAAAGACAATCACAATATGCAACTGAGCAATTTTCATGACTTGAGAAAGGGGAAATAGGATTGCCAGAAGTAGAGTAACCAAACCTGATTCATAAAAAGCAACGAATGCCAATATTGCACCAACGTAGTTCAATCCACTCAAAGAGTTCTCTACAAATCAAAAAAAAATTTTGAAAAATGGAAATGAAATGTATTTGCCTAAAAAATCAATAAAAGTTGGATATTTTTATCAATCTGATGTGAAGATGTTACCTGTTTTGCAAAGTCTTGAGCAAGCTATCACAGTAAGTTCTGGCAGTTGGCACACTAAATTTTCCTGTATCTATAATAACCTTTGAAAAATTTGCCAAAATGATTGTGGCACTTAGTTTTTGGAACTCAGCCAAGAGCAAAGCAAAAACCTTTTGCATCACCTATGATAAAAATTTTTGGAAAATCATACACCGAATGAGCCAACAAATTAAGAAAGAAGATTGTTGAAGATATTTGAGGTTCTGTACTTAGTATTATAATTGTTATTGTCAGATTGTGTAGAATCAAGTAGATTATGCAGAATCATGAAGTATTATCCATGCAGATTATGCAGTATCATGCAGATTCTGTAGTATTATACATGCAGACTATGCAGTATCATGCAGATTATACAATATTATCTATGCAGATCATGTAGAATCATGCAGTATTATCTAGTAGATTGTATAACTATAGAAATCATGTAAATCCCTGATTTTTAGGGATTAGGATAAGATACAAATTTCAATTTATCTTAGGAAATCTGATACTTTATTTAGTATAGGCAATTGTATATATATTAACTAACCATTGCTGTAACCTACAATACATGAGAATGAGATTATTTCTTCTCTGCTAATATTTCACATGGTATTAGAGCTTTTTGGCTCTTTCTTGAAAAAAACCTGATTTGTTTCCTTGGTCATACTGACCGAGAGCATCACCTTCACTATCCCTCTCAACGTCCTAGGCTTCCCACTCAATTTCCTGCTTATACCTTAGCCTTCGATCATGACAGACTCACTTAATAGTTCAGTTGACATCATCAACCATCCTACGGTTATTCATAGAGGGGATTCATCCAAATCTTCCAATAGAGATTCATTATTCTGCACATACTGCAAAAAGTATCGGCATACTAGGGAAAAATGCTGGAAACTTCATGGTAAACCAAATCGAAGTGGGAATGAACGAAGTCAAGCACACATGGTGAGTACTTCATCAACTAATGAAGAAAACTCCAAAAAATCTATCCCTGAGTTTAGTACCGAAGAAATGGAGAAACTCAAAACCCTTGTGGAGTCTTTTGAGAAACCTACAGGTATTTGTTCAGTGGCATTTTCAGGTATTTCTTCTTCCTATAATCCTAATGCCTTGGAAAGAAATTCTCTTCCTGTGTGGGTAATTGATTCTGGAGCAACAGACCATATGACTTGTTCCTCTAAATACTTTATCTCTTATAACCCCAGTTGTAGCCATAAAAAGATCACAATAGCTAATGGATCTATCACCACCGTAGCTGGTCAAGGGGATATCTACATAAACAAGGACCTTGCACTAAGAAATGTCCTCATATTCCCAAACTATTTGCAAATCTTATTTCCATTCAAAAATTAACCACAGATTCTAATTGCAGCATAACCTTTTTTCCTTCCCATTGTGTCTTTCAGGAGTTGGGCACGAAGAAGATGATTGGACGTGCTAGTCAGAGAGATGGTCTCTATTTCCTGGATAAACCACACAGTAAACCCGAAGTTGGAGAATCCTTACCTACATCCTTCTTCTCATAATCTGTCTTGTCAAACCAGGATAAAATTTGGCTCCATCATCATCGTTTAGGTCACCCATCTTTTAGAATTCTGAAGTTGATGTTTCCTTCATTGTTTAGAGGTCTTACTTCTGAAATTTTCCATTATGATGATTGTGAACTTGCAAAGCATAAACGTGTTTCCTTTCCAATAAGCAACAATAAAACCTTTATTCCGTTTTCTCTCATTCATAGTGATATTTGGGGACCTTCTACCGTCCCAAATGTTTCGGGTGCTAGGTGGTTTGTGTCATTCATTGATGATTGCACCCGAGTCACATGGTTTTATCTTTTGAAAAATAAATCTGATGTTAGTGCTGTTTTTCCTAGTTTCTACAATATGATCCATACTCAATTTGATGTCAAAATTAAGAGATTTCGATCAGATAATTCCAAGGACTATTTCAATCAAACCCTTTCATCTTTTTTTTTTCAGAAAATTGGAATTATTCATGAGTCATCATGTGTTACTACCCCACAACAAAATGAGGTAGCTGAGAGAAAAAATGGACACCTCCTAGAAATCACTAGAGCTTTGTTGTTTCATAAAAATTTTCCAAAACAATACTGGGGTGAAGCAGTATTAACTGCTATCCATCTTATTAACAGACTTCCAACATGGGTTCTTGGGTTCAAAAGTCTAATTGACATTCTCACAAAGTTTTTCCCAAATTTTTCTATGTCAAACAATAGGATACCTCAAATCTTTGGTTGTGTTGCATTTGTTCATATCCATTCTCACAATAGGAGCAAACTAGATCCAAGAACTCTTAGATGCATTTTTATTGGATATTCCTCCACACAAAAGGGTTACAAATGTTTTCATCCACCTTCTAAAAAATTCTTTATCTCAGCTGATGCCACTTTTGTTGAGCATGAATCTTTCTTTCAGCATAACTATCTTCAGGGGGAGATCTCGAGTGAAGATAAAGCAACGGATATGTTCCTTCTAGGTCCTAGTTTTGACTACCAATCTCAACCCATCGTGACTGAAACCACATCTTCATCTATTGACAAACAGCCACTGTCTTCATCTATTGACAAACAGCCACTGCAAGTCTATTCTAGGAGAAAGGGACCAGTTTCTCGACTAGCCCAAGTTCAGTCTCCCATTCGTGCTACTGCTCAATTTCCAGCTGAAAATGTCACACCTGAAGGTGAGCTAGGAGCCCAAGTTCAGTCTCCCATTCGTGTTACTGCTCAATTTCCAGCTGAAAATATCACACCAGAAGGTGAGCTAGGAGTTAAGTCTCTCGAACCAACAGAAGAACCGAAAGAAACAGGTATTGATGACCTACCAATTGCACTTAGGAAAGGAACAAGAACCTGTACAAAACACCCACTGTCCTCTTTCATGACTTATCAGAACCTATCCAAAAACCATAGAGCCTTCCTAACCAATCTCCATACAATTCCCACACCAAGAAATCTAAATGAGGCATTAGGAGACAAAAAATGGGAGGATGCTATGAAAGCTGAAATGAAGGCCCTTGAGAAAAACAAAATATGGGAGTTAGTGGAATTGCCAAGAGGGAAGAAACTAGTTGGGTGTAAGTGGGTTTTCACCGTAAAATATAAAGCTGATGGATCAGTGGAAAGATACAAGGCAAGATTGGTGGCGAAAGGGTTTACTCAAACCTATGGCATTGATTATCTTGAGACATTTGCTCCTGTTGCTAAGATGAACACGGTAAGGATACTGTTATCATTAGCTGCTAATTTTGAATGGAATCTGCAGCAATTTGATGTGAAGAATGCGTTTCTCCATGGTGATCTAGAAGAGGAAATCTACATGGAAGTTCCTCCTGGATTTGAATCAAAAGAAGGAATGGTATGTAAGCTGAAGAAAGCTCTTTATGGGCTCAAACAATCCCCACGAGCTTGGTTTGGGAGGTTTGCTAAGGTAATGATCTCATTAGGATTTAAGCAGAGTCAAGGAGACCATACTTTGTTCATTAAACATTTAAAATCTGGAGAGGTGACAACATTGTTAGTTTATGTAGATGATATTATTGTGACAGGTAATGATGTAGAAGGAATGAAAAATCTGAAGCAATGTCTCTTAAAGGAATTTGATATTAAGGAGCTAGGAAAGTTAAAATACTTCTTATGCATTGAAGTAGCTCACTCAAAGCAAGGGATCTTCATTTCTGAAGAAAAGTATGTACTTGACTTGTTGAAAGAAACAGGAAAATTGGGCTGTAAACTAGTGGACACACCAATAGAATTCAATCATAGATTAGGTGATGCTCCAAAAGATCCTATTGTAGATAAAGTATCATATCAGAAGCTTGTTGGGAAGTTGATATATCTAACACATACAAGACCAAATATAGCATTTGTCGTGAGCAAGGTCAGTCAATTTATGCACAATCCTAAAGAATCACATCTCAAGGCAGTAAACAGAATACTACAATACTTGAAAGGTAGCCCAGGAAGAGGAATTCTGTTTAAGAAACAAACGATCCTGAGTTTGACATTAGAAGCTTATACTGATGCAGATTATGCAGGTTCTTTGGTTGATAGAAGATCAACATCTGGTTATTGCATACTCCTAGGTGGTAACCTTGTAATATGGAGAAGTAAAAAGCATAATGTAGTGGCGAGATCAAGTGCAGAATCTGAGTTTAGATCTATGGCATTAAGAATATGTGAGTTACTTTAGCTGAAGATAATTCTTGATGATTTGAGAATAAAATGGGAAGGACCTATGAGATTGTACTGTGATAACAAATCAGCCATTGCACATAACCCGGTACAACATGATCGTACAAAACATATTGAAGTTGATAGGCATTTTATCAAAGAAAAACTGGACAGTGGCTTAATATGCACCCCATTTGTATCAACCAAGGATCAGTTGGCAGACGTTCTTACAAAAGGACTAACAAGCACAGTGTTTGAAGATATTATTGGCAAGCTAGGAATGGAAAATATCCACTCACTAGCTTGAGGGGGAGTGTCAGATTGTGTAGAATCAAGCAGATTATGCATAATCATGAAGTATTATCCATGCAGATTATGCAAGATCATGCAGATTCTGCGATATTATACATGCACGAGTTATGCAAGATCATGCAGATTATACAATATTATCTATGCAGATCATGTAGAATCATGCAAGATTATCTAGTAGATTGTATAGCTATAGAAATCATGTAAATCCCTTATTTGTAGGGATTAGGATAAGATACAAATTTCCATATATCTTAGGAAATCGATACTTTATTTAGTATAGGCAATTGTATATATATTAACCATTCTTGTAACCTACAATACATGAGAATGAGATTATTTCTTCTCTGCTAATATTTCACAGTTATATTTCTCATATAAAGTATAGTTAAATGTATTCTATAACAGAATAATATGTACCCTATTTAGAAACAAAATATATTATCCTATTAAGAAATCTTTACTGCTTAGTTATTATAAATAACCCAAGTTAATAAGCATTCAAGTTCCTTTGTGGTTTTTGTATCCGTGGAGATCGGTCGTACATAAAACCATGTTACATCTTGTATGCATCCTTCTCCCTGCTCTTTCTTTATTATTTGTTTTACTTTCACATGGAATCAAACATATATAAATCAAAACTTAAACTAGGAAAGAATGCAGTAGGTCATTTTTCAATTCTTCTTTTCTTTTTCAATTTTTTGGTTAATGCATGCAAACATTAGTACCAGAGAAGACTGTTGGAGCAAGCAAGGGAAAGAAAAATGTCAAAACATAACTACCTAGCCCTACAGATAAAATTTTAAAGAATACAGGTGCAGCGATTGAAACTACCTTGTGAAGTGCACAGTGAAGAGCCGGATCATGGAGTTTCGATTGAGGGCTACAAAAATGAAGGAAAGTGATTTATTTAAGTGAATCACAAGAGGAAAATTTAATGAATTATATCTCCACAACCTGCAAAGCCATCGATATAGATGTTGCAACATTGCATCACCATACACATTTCCTGAAGTCATTGCGTCTGAAAGACACCGCTGGATAAGTTGTTTCAGCACATGCAGAGCTGGTGCAGATGAGGTAGCCTCATCAAAGCCATACTGTTCATCAATAACATTTGAACCAGAGCCAATGTCCTCGAATCCTAATAGGGAACCCCCTTCCATTTCATTTACTTGGTTGCTTTTCAGGAGAGCATTTACAGCCAGGTGATGAATCTGCGCAGAAGCAATAACTTACCTACAATCAACAGAATATCAACCATCCTGTAGGATCCACTTCCATCCCCAAAATCACCCCCTTCCCCCATAATAAGGAAAAGAAAGGATATTCCAACTTTTCAAAGGAGACATTATTTAGATTACCTTTAACTCCACAGAAACTTTTCTATATGCTCCAGGATATGTTAGAACAGGTTGATGGACCTAACAGGAAAGTTAGCATTGTAAGCTCACATAAAAATGCATTTGTGCATATATAAGATAGACCAATAGAATAACACAAGCTGTGTAGAATGTCATTCACCACAAACTTGAATCTTTTCTCCTAATTTATTCCATATCATATGGGGTGCAGTTTTCTTCACGGTAGGAGACATAATAAGAAAAAAGAAACAAATTTATAGGGAACTTGATCCATTTGACATTAACCTCATCAGCAAAACATGTAGATTCTTCATTTATGCCTCCTAAATCAGGAACACCATCATCAGATATCCATAAAACATGTTAGAAAAAGATTAAAGTCCGGATCTATAATCGAAAAACAATGTAATATATACAAAACATACGATTCGTTCATAAATAGGATCCGAATCTGTGTTGCCCTAAGAAATACAATTATAAGACTTTTGAAGAAAATGGACAAGTTATCATCTCACCGACTTGCTCTTTGTTGATCACATGATGCCTTTGAGAAGAAGACATCTGCTACATATATAAGACAATCAAAATCAAAATTTCCCACAGGAACCTGCAGCTGATGATTTGAAAATTTGTTTTCACGTAGGAACAACTTGTAACTAGAATATCAGTGTAGCAACAAATGAAAGAAAAGATTACATGGGCATATCTTGCCAAAGAAATTCTCTCACTCAACCACTGAAATGATAAAGCAGAACGTTTCATTCCAATTCTTGCAGCCGCTTGTTGCCATACAAGTACCTACATAATTTGAATTATAAAAGCTCTAAACCTTTTCATGAGTGAGGGAGTGTTTAACTGAGTGAGGGAGTGTTTAACGGTCGAAAACTTGAATAGTTTCCCAAATAAATGCTAAACTGTTATAATTTTTTTTCTAATAAGTGAATCTTTTACAAGCTCATGTTTGAATTCTATTTAATCGACAAAAATAAATAAAAAGAGAAGAGTTTTGCTTTGAGAAGTAAGCGAAGGATTGTTATTGGACCCCGCTTTTGGAGCCCAGCAGTCAAGAATGGTGAAACAAAAGGACCCAATGTTAGGTTAAAGACTTATTAGGCATTGTTTAAAATCACGTACTTAAAAACTTTTATGCATGGCAACACCTATTTCTATACAATCAGCAACAATCAATAAGAAAGAACAACACATAAGTATCAGTAAGCAACAGCTTGTAACATATAGATGTTGCAACATTGCATCACCATACACATTTCTTGAAGTCACTGCATTTGAAAGACACTGCTGGATAAGTTGTTTTAGCACATGCAGAGCTGGTGCAGATGAGGTAGCCTCATCAAAGCCTTACTGTTCATCAATAACATTTGAACCAGAGCCGATGTCCTCGAATCCTAACAAAGAACCCCCTTCCATTTCATTTACTTGGTTGCTTTTCATGAGAGCATTTACAGCTAGGTGATGAATCTGCACAGAAGCAATAACTTACCTACAATCAACAGAATATTAGCCATCCTGTAGGATCCATTTCCATCCCCAAAATCACCCCCTTCCCCCAGAATAAGGAAAAGAAAGGATATTCCAACTTTCAAAGGAGACATTATTTAGATTACCTTTAACTCCACAGAAACTTTTCTATATGCTCCAGGATATGTTAGAACAGGTTGATGGACCTAACAGGAAAGTTAGCATTGTAAGCTCACAAAAAAATGCATTTGTGCATGTATAAGATAGACCAATAGAATAACCACAAACTTGAATATTTTCTCCTAATTTTTTCCATATCATATGACATGTAGTTTTCTTCATGGTAGGAGATATAATAAGAAGAAAAAAAACAAATTTATAGGGAGCTTGATCCATTTGACATTAACCTCATCAGCAAAACATGTAGATTCTTCATTCATGCCTCCTAAATCAGGAACTACCATCATCAGATATCCAAAAAACATGTTAGAAAAAAGATTAAAGTCCAGATCTATAACTAAAAAACAATGTAAAATATACAAAACATATAGTCGTTCAGAAATAGCATCTGAACTGTGTTGCCCTAAGAAATACAATCATAAGACTTTTGAAGAAAATGGACAAGTTATCATCTCATCAGCTTGCCTGCTGTTGATCACGCAATGCCCTTGAGAAGAAGACATCTGCTACATATATAAGCCAATCAAAATCAAAATTTCCCACAGAAACCTGCAGCAGATGATTTGAAAATTTGTTTTCATGCAGGAACAACTTGTAGTGAACTAGAATATCAGTGTAGCAACAAATGAAAGAAAAGATTACATGGGCATATCTTGCCAAAGAAATTCTCTCACTCAACCACTGAAATGATGAAGCAGAACGTTTCATTCCAATTCTCGCAGCCGCTTATTGCCATACAAGTACCTACATCATTTGAATTATAAAAGCTCTAAACTTTTTCATGAGTGAGGGAGTGTTTAACTGTGGAAAACTTGAATAGTTTCCCAAATAAATGCTAAATTGTTATAATTTTTTTTCTAATAAGTGAATCTTTTACAAGCTCATGCTTGAATTCTATTTAATCGATAAAAATAAATAAAAAGAGAAGAGTTTTGCTTTGAGAAGTAAGCGAAGGATCATTGTTGGCCCCCGCTTTCAGAGCCCAACAATCAAGAATGGTGAAGCAAAAGGACCCAATGTCAGGTTAAAGACTTATTAGGCATTGTTTAAAATCATGTACTTAAAAACTTTTATGCCTGGCAGCACCTATTTCTATACAATCAGCAACAATCAATAAGAAAGAACAGCACATAAGTAGTAATGATATCTTCAAGGATTCAACAAAAGGAAGCTCATATATACCGCAATGTCAAAAACTCAGAAACTCCAACATGTAATATGAAGACTAACCCATCTATTGGGTTTCACCCTTTAGCTTTATGGTTCAAAGCATGCATTAAAATGAGACCTTGTCACTGTTAATTTTCTTCCTTATATTGCTATCTTGTTCATTTATTTTCATTAGAGAAAAGAAAGAACATACCAACAAAAAAGAAGTCAAGTACATGATTTCATAAAGCTATTAAGAACCACAGAATGATAACATGACACTAAATGACTTTATATCCCCAAAACTACAAACAACAATTTATGAATTAATTTTCCTCACAATATTTGGCGATCCTCTATATTCATAACTGAAATTAAAAAGTAAAATACCTTGGAAAGCCATGAGGATTCATGATCAAATCAGGGCAAATACCACGTTCTGAAAATGGGAGATCTTCCTGTTGGATGATTGTCCCACAAACACCTTTTTGTCCATGTCTACTACTGAATATGTCACCAACCTGAGTATATGTAAAAATGAAAACCTAGTATAAAGTTTCAAAAGTTTGTAACTTATGATAAAAGAAAATTTCTTACCTCGGCCTTGGTATGGCTAATTATGAATTTAATACATAGATTGTTGTTCTTATCGAACACGAGCAACTTTATCTACAACGCATGACTCCCTTCGGGACCTTTGAATGTCTCAGATGCTAGGTCTATATTTGCTGGATATTGAAAAAATGAGTGAGTAAAAATAAAATAAGAGTTTAAAATACTAAGAGAAATTTTACTAACATATCGGCTAATGCTGCAGCAGATTTTAACCGCCCCCTTGTCTCAATGGGGGACTCCTTGTTAATATAGATATCACCAGTCTAATAATCTCACCAGAGCAACCATCCATCATCATCCAAAGACCTAAAATAGAGACTACATTAAAGAAACCATAAATAACACAAACACATAGTAAAAAATGTTGAAAGCAAAGTAATGTAATACTGAAATAAATTAGCTCATTGTGATACCAGCAGATCAAATATGCCTGAGGATCATATGACAAACTGAAGGACAACAGAGAGACCAAAATAATGTTGGGAATAGATCTCAATATAGAATTCAAAATGCTCATTCAGGATTTTAACCACAGAAGGACAATTGGCAATTCAGACCAAAATATTGCGTCATTAATAAAATTTTTAGTCCAAGCAGTTGGCTCATTCCAAGCTGGAGGCAATGAATATATGTTTTCTACTTATGAAATTTCTTCCCATTTTTTGTTTGGAACTTCTGAAAGTCGATTACATAAATGTAAAATATAGCTATGAAAGATGCTATAAATGCAGGAATCAATAGAATAAAACTACAAAATGTGAGCAATAAGCATTACTCTTTCCCTTTCTTCAGTTCTTCCTGGCCTTAATATTCCATCTGACGCACCATTGTCGTACTTTTGATTGACAGCAGAATACCTGTCAATAAAAATTATCTGACCAGATTCTTTACCGCCTTATGCAACACTAAGTAGAAAATACAATGACCATTGTTGGTCACATGGAAATATGAAATAACTAAAATTCAAAGATCGTGTACTTCTTCAGAACAATGCAACGACCAAAACCACAGTTTAAAGAGATTTTGTTCATGACTATTGCATCCTCTATGTCATAGCCACTATAACTTATCACTGAAACAATTGCATTCTCACCAGCTCCAACTTTATCATACCCCACCTGGCAGTAAAATGATTAACACGCAATCCATGGGCATACCCCACCAGCAGGATAAAATATATATTACCAGTTCAATTGACTTTGTTGTTAACAAAGGTCGTTGGGGATACATCAACAGGTAAAGTAACGTGTCCATCCGACATAACTACAAGATCAAGGTGAAAGATCATGACTAGTGAACAGAGTAGTTTAAAAAGAGTAGAAGGTAACAAGATTCCAAGGTGTTTAATGATTTATCATTGTAAACACACTTAATCACAGGAAAAAAGATATGCAGGATCCAGTGGAGATGACAAAACACTTCAGATTAGAAGTAGCAACATTTGCTGATAAATGAACTCACATTTTACCTGGGTATTGCAAACTTACCTCTTACCTGGGTATTGCAAATTACCCATCTGTTGAAGATGTATACCCAAGTGAAAAGAAATTGAACCCATCAATAAAAATCAAACGAATTGCAAATCCAAAGCTAAAACAAGTGTGGCTATGGCTTAGATAGGGAAGAACGGTATAAGACTTAGAAAAAATAAACATGAAATATAAGGATGAGCTGCAAAAAAGAGAATTGCATTCCCTTGTAGGTCCAACAAAAACAAAAGAATGTTTGCACTCCAAAAGACACATAACCACCTAACATAAGATAAGAGTGGGGGAAAAAGAGAAAAATAGAAAAATAGAAAAAAAATTGGCTCAACAATAGAGTGGAGAACTATGCCGTTGATCAGAGCAACTCTAATCTGTAGAACCTCAACTCTGGCTCGTCATGAATAGTTGTAGATAATGGGACATCGAAAGATGCTATTTTCTGAAGCACCTTTTGAGGACATGACCTCCATCTGCTTTCAACTGTATCTTTTTGCGGTCACGAGAGAGTTCCAAAACATAAATCTGCAATGCATCAAAACTTAACACCCTTCACTTAATCATCAGAAAAACTGTATAGAGAAGTAGATTTTATAATGCTAACCTACATATATCAACCTTTCTACTAGAGCATGCAAAACTACTAACATCGATGTGCTCAACATATTGCCAAGAGGAAAACAAGGAAATTCAAGGGGAATGAAGAACAAAATGCTACATTGATATATAGCTAACACGAGATATTCCAAGCATAAAACAAACATGTCAATTACTACCTTGTTCTGTAATGCCACCAACAACATTTTATGATGGTTCGATCATAATGAAGGAAAAAACAGTAGCACAAAAATAAAAATAAAGGGCACAGATTCTCAGGAAGAATGTTTTCATTGAATAAAAGTTGCATCTGTATGATATAAAGTGAAGATGAAGCATTAAGAAACTTGAAGTAGGAGCCAAAACACTACTCAAGAGTAAATTATGACACCAAATACAGATTGCTATGCATATAAAACGACTCTTCTAACACATTAAATTTTCCTAAATTGATAACTTGAGACATCATCTCCATATCAATAAGAACCAAATCATAACAAGGACAGAGAGAAATATAAACATAATAAAAGATAAAAAAACCAAAATAATAAGATAGTGAACAAGGTATCAAATTTGCAGACTCACATTGACATAAAAAAATATCATCTTTAGGGATAGGACTAATGTCATACTTTTGACTAAGGTCCTAATAACCAAGAAAAATTAACTAAGGAAAACACATTCTCATGTCGTAAGTGAAATATAAAAAGAACAATATAAAGGACTTTGGCACATCTATTAAACATTTATTTATCTTCAAGCAAATCAATCTTGTTATTCTTAACTTAAATAGGAGACAATTTCAAGAAAAAGTTTAACATATCGATCACATCAATCGAGATTCCCCACCATTCATTCAGTTGCAAAGTTTATCAAATTGTTTAAGCATTTAGCTGCTTGTATCAAATCATAAATCAATTCAATTTAACTCCAAAATCCTTCAAACTTTAACCTAATCTACAAAATTCAACCTAATGCATAAAATAAACATACATGAGAAAGATGCTTCAACTTTCAAACATTTTCGTAACCCTTATTGAAAACAAAAGCATATAAATTATGTTGGACCCCGAACCTTGAGTGACAATTTGACTTAGTAATATGAATGATAAAGTGGATGAGTTGATTGAAATTTAGGTGAAAATCATGACTAAAAAGAGAAAGAGTGAAAATATGAAAAAGTGTGAAATAGTTGACTTTTTGGCCTTTGAAAGTTGATTTTTGATGTAGGCATAATTTGAGAAAATGATCTACATGAAACTTGTAGATTATGTCAAGAGCTTTCTGTAGACATAAAGTTTGATATTTTTCGATATCGGAAGTGAGAGTTATGATCAGTCAAAGTTCGTTTGAAGTTTGACTTTGAGGAAAAAGATGACTTTTTGAGTTAGGCAAAATCCGAGAAAATGATCAACATGAAAATTGTAGCCTCTGTCAAGAGCTTTTTGTGGACATAAAGTTTGTAATATTTCGATATCGGGAGTA
Organism: Erythroxylum novogranatense; assembly: GCA_029891385.1. Taxonomy (NCBI): domain Eukaryota; kingdom Viridiplantae; phylum Streptophyta; class Magnoliopsida; order Malpighiales; family Erythroxylaceae; genus Erythroxylum; species Erythroxylum novogranatense. Next base: position 63,745,259 of record CM057233.1, read on the forward strand.
AAAGTTATGATCAGTCAAAGTTTATGTTTGATCGGGTTTGACTTTTATTATGGTTGAAACTTTGACTGAGCAATTAGCCTAGTTAGAGGTTAATTGAGTTTTGATGTTCTTCATGAAAATTGAAGGGTTTGTTTTTATCTTTATTTCGATATAAAGTATGCAATTTTTCGATCTCGGAATAATAAGTTATGATTTTTACAAGTTTGTATTGAGGATAATATCTTTGACCGGAAAATGGACTCCCGTAGGAGTCGAATTGAGTTTTATGTCCTTCGTGAAAGATTTATAGCTTCCCTCAAGCTTTCTATAGAGACTAAGTTTGTCAAAATTGGAGTTCAGGATTAAGAGTTATGAATTTTGGAAGTTTCGGATTATTATGAAAAAAAAAAAGAAGTATCCCAGTCGCTAGGGCGACTCATCGCCCTAGCGATGGCGAGCGATCAGCTCGCATCGCTAGGGCGACGCATCGCCCTCGCGACAGCGGGTGTTCCGCCCCCGTCGTCAGGGCGAGCGAGCGCTCGCCCCGCCCCAGTGCGACGCCGTTTTGCCTCTTGGTTTTCTTGACTATCCTTCTCCAATCCGACCTTTGTTCACTTTTTTTCTTATATCTTTTCCGTCCGACATCCGATTGAGTTGATTCTTGCGGCGTTGGATTCCTAAGACAATTATCTACATCCTCATAGAAATTTGTGAATTTTTGAGATTAAATTAATGGTAATTAATTTAATCAAAGTGAGTCGGAAAATTTTCCGAGCATAGTTCAGTGTTTTGTGAAATTTGGGATCTGTAGAGATCCGATTGAAGCGATTCTTGAGGAGAAATAAAGATAAGACAAGGGGCTACAAATCTTATGAAGAAATGAAATGTCAATTTTGCCCCTAAGACTTTTAATTTCTGAATTTAAGTTCGGATTAGGGTGAAATTTTTGGATTGGGAACACCTGTGAGTATTTTGAGCATAACTTTTGATTTGGGAATCAAAATGAGGCGATTCTTGTTTTGAATTAAACTAGAGACATAAGGCTACAATTGTTATGAAGACATCGAGTTTCAATTCTGGGATTAAGAATGTGAAATTTTGGACGGAAATAATCGTACATGGAAAATGTGTTAGAATATGGATATTCCCGAACTGTTTTGCGTATAACTTTTGATGTAGTGATTGGAATTGAGCGCGGTTGGTGGCGTTGGATTCATATGATTGAGAAGAACATTTCTCTAGAAGGAAGTTTGGACAAATTCCTTCATCTTGATAGTGCGAATCAGACCCGCATGTATAAATGAAGTTAGGTGCATTTTGGTCTTTTTATCAAAATTTTAATGACATGGCATTATTTATTCAATGAGCTGTCGTTTAAGTAGAAGAATCACGATGATTCTTGTAGAGAAGAGAAGAAAATAAAAGAAATGAGAGAGAAAGTGAAGAAGAAGCATCGTATATGGAGAAAGAAGAGGGAGAAAGCTTAGTTTTAATTTTTCTACTCAATTCTTAAGGCTTTTGAGATTTTTCCAAGAAGGAAAAGAGTGGAGAATGATGAGAGCTTCCTAAGGAACCAAGAAAATTCGAATTTGGTGGAGAAATGAGGTAAGAGAAAATTTTCAACTTTGAGTTTTTGTTGAGTTTTTGATTGAGAAATATAGATACTGATATGGGTTTGTGATTTATGAAGTTGATTTTGATATATATGTTTTAAGTTGGGTTTAATTTTTGATGGAAATTTGTTTAAAGTTTAGGCAAAATTTTATGGTTGAGAATTTAGTGAAATTTTGGTGTAGAATTAAAGATAATAATATGGGTTTGTGGAATATGAAATTAGTTTTGAAAAAATTGTGAATTATGATATAGAATTTGTGAAAATTGGGTTAGGCCAATTTTGGAAATTGGGGATTTTTGAAATTGGTGGTGTAGATATTTTGGAATTAATGTGAATTGATGAATTGTGAAGTTAGTTTTGAAAATTAAGTTATTTATGAGATTGAATTTGGGTGTTGGTTTAGGCCAATTTTGAAAATTGGGGATTTTCAAAATTGGAGATTGAAATAGCTTGGAAATATGATAATTATGAATTTCCGATAGTTAATTTTGGGAATTATGCAAATTTATGATGTGAATTTGGGTGATTATGGCTTAGGTCATTTTTAATTGAAAGAAGGAAAGAAGCAAGGATCAAATTGAAGCTTGGAACAAGTTCCTAGCGTCATTTCGAGGTGGGTAGCATATTTATATTTTGATTTGTAAACTTAATACGAATTTTGAAAAATTAAAGAAAGCAAAAATGTGAAATTTTGATAAATTATTGTTTTGTAAATGTTTGAAATTATGATTTCCGAATGTTTTCTGGAAAATTTTCATAAGCTTAAATTCATTGTTCTAAATGATTTGATAAATTGATAGAAATTTCTGAAAGTGCATTTGTTGTGTATGCATTATTCAATTGCTGAAATTATTGTTTGATTGAATGATTTGATTGTTGAATTTAGTGAACGATAGATTGAATAAATTGAGATTGTATGCATTTTGTGGAAAATTTGAAGAAAAGTAAGATTTTGGAAAGTGCCTTCGGGCAATTTGAATTTCCGTTTTCGATATGTGTTATGTGGGTTTGGTAGGTCCCTTGGTGAGTCAGCGCTGTCTCTATATGTATAGCCTTCGCCCGGCTGCCCGCTAGTGGCACGGAGTCGATTTCGGACTCCTTCACGGCTATAATGGACCATTATGCGGGAAAGTGTAGTACGTTTCGTTTCACGACCGCACAGACCGCTCTACGGACTGCAAGACGCTCGCTTGGACCTAGCTGCACCATTTCGATATGTTATGTGTTTTCAATTTTATTTCTGTATGTTGCATTCATATTTATGAAAATTCAAGAATTTTTGAAAATAAGAAAAAGTGAGATGACTATGAAAAGTTTGAAAAATATGAAAAAAAAAGGGTTTGAGGAAATTGTTTGAAAAAAATTATAAAGTTTGAAAAAAAATTTTAGCCCTTTTGGTGAAAGATTATAAAAAATGATTTCGGCTTATTTGTCACTGTATAAATGTGTTATCCACGAGCTTCCGAGCTCACCCCCCCTTTCATCCCTATCTCCAGGTTTCGAGCAGGAGATCGGATGAAAGAATGTGAAGACGTCAGTTTCGACATTTGTATAAGTTAGATTTTGAGTAATCTAAATTTGAATATGGATATGTATATGGCTTTAGATAAGTTTGGGAAAAATTGTGTATAAAGTTGAGAATTGTGAATGATTGTGAAATTTGTATATGAAATTATGGATAATTTGGAATTTATATTTATGTTTGATTCTGGGAATGAGTTTGAATGATGAGATTAGTGGATTGAATTACAATTTGAAGCAGTTTAGAAATAAGTTTGTGTTTATCTGTTGAGATTCCGGACGGAGGGTTCGGTTGATTTTGATGTGTGTATGGTTGTTTGGGCTTTTAGAAGTGTTGTTTGAATACTTTGCAGGTTTGGGTTAGGATAAAAGCAGCCGTTATGCTGCCGAATTTTCGATAAAATTGGGATAAAAATGTAATTTAAGATTTGTATGGATCAATAAGAATATGATCAGATTTAGAGATTTGCATAAGAATGATTTTCCAAAAGTGGAATTTGCTTGTGTGATTTTGAATGAGATTGACTAATGAGGTAAGAAATGAGAAGAAGAAAGAAAGAAAAAAAAAATTATACCGGATTTTGGAACGTCTTAGGGTTTCCAACGCGACGCTTTTCGCTGTTCTTTATTTCCGGATGTCGGATGTGTTCGTTTGGTTCGATTAGTTATTGCTTCCGCTTTCATTTGCTTCCGTTTTAATTCGTATTCGATCCGTATTTCTTTTTTATTTCGTCCATTTGACAATACGATTTGGTATTCGATTCCGATTCGCATTTGCTTCGAGTATGCGCTTCGCTTTCGATTCTTATGCTTTGTATTCTGATTCGAAATTTCAATACGAAATTGCCGTTCCATTCGCTTTCGGTTGTTTCATTTCCTCCGTTCTCTTTATCTGTATGAGTAGTTGGGTTCCGAATGCGGGACCCAACAAATTAGCATTGGATCATTTAGAAGGTTGTTTGAACAATCACCTAACCTTTTGACGTGAGAGTAAACACCTTGTCATGAATACTCCCAGTTACTCAATTAGGTCATCGTTTCAAACAACTAACTTTAATTAAATTAACATTGGAGCATTTAGAAGCTTGTTTGAACAGTCACCTAACCTTTTGACGCGAAAGTAAACATCTTGTCATGAATACCCCCGGTTACTCAATTAGGTCACCTTTTCAAATGGCTACTAGCACCACTCTTTAACTTCAAACTTCTTACTTGGTTTGAAGCCAGCGGAGTGAATTTATTTAATGCTCACTTATTTAAAATAAATTATCTGTCTTTCTTTTTTGCAATGGGTTACTAAAAATGTTTAAAAGGTTTTAACTTCTAACTCAATATATGTCTAGATTATACAAAAAGTATCATAGTGTAAATTAAGTGGCCATTTTCAAAATTAATGAAGCAAATTGAAATTAACTTAATCATTGATGCTTATGACTATATGCCTAAACAAATCAAATCACAATAACAATCAAACTTATAATGAATCATCTCGATCAATATTCTTTCCACGTTAAAAAATTTCTTAGAATGATTCCCTATTAAGCTAATTATAACAAAATTGATAAACATAAATAATAATAAATTCCCTTCTCTACAATTTGAGTTGTACGTTGTCCCCAATGTACATGACATAAAAGAAGAACAAAATTCTAAAATAAGTGGAAAGAGGAAAAGCAAACGAACAGTTAAAAAAGGATGTTGACAAACTTACCATTTGATAGCTATTAACAAAGAATCGAAACCAAAATACTTGTCCGAACCAAATGATGTTTTCTTATAAAGCCTAACAATTATAAGAGTTAAATGGCTACAAAAGAATAGCTTGATCAAAACAAAAACAAAAAAATGGTTGAGGTGGAATTACGTACAAGTTCCACTTAAGACTGCTGAATTATCTCTTCCAAAGTTTAAATGCATATACAAGTTCAACAATCTATATTAACAAATTAACCACAAGTACTAAATGAAAGTGAGAGGAGGTTACCTCACGTGAAGAGCAATAAAGTGCTCACTTTTTGTTCTCATTCTCGCAACCAAATTTTTGCCCAGTTCCAGAATAGGATCAGTGAACTTTAAAGCATGATAGTTTGCTCTACATCTCAGCTTTTGTAAATCTGAATCAAACCTATTTGAGAGTTTGTAATCAAACATCCCAAGCTGAATGACCTACAACACAAGAGAAAACTCAGCTACTGTTCTTTAAATATATAAGAATGCATAACGTAACAAAACATCCAGGGAAAACCCAAAAAAAAAAAGAGATTTGTCAATTATGTAATTATCAAAATATAATTCAAAAAGAAAAAGAATAATTCCCAACAAAATTCATAGGACAATTTACGCTATATATGTGTGTGTGTGTGTATGTGTGTAATTTACCCTATATATATATATCAGCCCTTACATCTAGACACTCTTCCTTGTCTATCATGTCCTCTTTCACTAGATTTTTTTTTCATAGAGAAGGTTTGGCCACATCCACTAGGAATTCAACCAGAAGCGCTCAGTAACTGGACTTCTAAACTTCCTCTCTGGCATCCGTAGATCCTAAATCTATGGAGGATCGAGTTGGCATAAGTTAAATTCATGGTAGCTAGTTTCTATAAGACTATAACAAGCAAATAGCACTAACATCTAAATGTAATGTAATACTGGAAGATTAGGTTAACCTTCCAGGAATAGAAGGGATTAGGAGAAGTGCTATATGAAGACGACACTTCATTTCTTTGCAACAAAATCAAATAGGGAGAAAAATCTAAGGGCATAAGATTTTGTAAAGCTTTTCTTAAATAGGATAAAATTATCCGTTTCAAAAAAAAATCCAGACTCACATGCTTCTTGTTAAGGACAGGCAAGACTCTATTCTCATAAAATCTAGGTGTACACTTCCTTGGAACACGCATGCTCTGCAGAGTCAAGACTTTCCCACGATTTACTTGGGAGCTATTTGATGATTTGAACATCTCTTAAAAAGAATGATATGAACTAGTCAACATCAAAGATTTCAGAAAATTTACTGCACCCAAGACCCAGATCACATATTAGGGCTGTGTAGTTTCCTGAAAAGCCATAACATAACCAAGAAAAAAGCCATACCTAGCATCTTTCCAAAAAGATTTTTGATCCATCTTCGGAACAACAAGAGCAGAATTCAAAATATAAAAGGAAACAGTAGCATCTATTATCTGTGCGTCAACATTTATATGACGATTAAAATCCAATTAAATCTTAAGTTAATAAGTGACACAAGTGTAAAATTGCATTTTCAACAATTAAGAGCAGCTTTAATGCCAAATGGGTTTATAATATAACAAAACGTTAGGTTGATAAGATTATCCAGGTTAAGAAATTCACCCCTGTTCTTTGTTGATTCAGTCCTCCACTTGTAGCAATCAACAAGTACCTATTAGGATGCGCTTTTACATCAGCAGCTATAATGCAACCAAATCCACCTCTCAGTACATTTTAACGGGGCAATAATAGTAACAGAATATTAAAGCAATTCTATGAAGTTAAGTACAAGCTTTTCCTTTTCGGTAAAGGCCCAAATCACCTGAACAAAATTCAATTGTTGAGTTTGTTACACCCAAGATCCATAGTCTAAATTCTAAAGCCGTGAATAGTATTATATGCAGGTCAGAATTCAAAAACAATTAAGTCAATAAATAGACAATTAAAACAAACATGTCAATTACCACCTTGCTCTGTAATGCCACCGACAACGAAAAAATTGTAGTACAAAATTAAAAACAGTTACCTTCATCCCGCCAATGTCCAAGGTAACAGCTTCTAGAGCTTATCCAAAACCCAGTGGGAGATGCAAGGGCTTGAAACGGTCTTTCAAGCAGTTCTATCAGTAGAGGCGGGGAAGACCTTTTCAAGAAGGCAAGCTTTGGCTTTCTCAGCCCAAGGCTTTTCTTCCTTTGGTGAGAGGCAAGCAAAAATGAATCCCTTTTAACGACTCTTCCTTCAGAAATCTTCTTCTTTTTTTCCTTAACTGGAATTCCTCAGTGCACCTTGAAGGTTGCAGTGTTGGAATTATGCCCATGACCCAATCGCTTATGTAATAGATTGAACAATTTAGTTTTGTGATAATTAATTTTGATTAATAACATGACAAATGATTTTATTATCATATTACGTTTATTGTTTATTATTCTAATATGATAAGTCCTTGATTAAATTTATGCACTTGCCATCATAATGGAGATTATAATAATGAGAGTCAAGTCTTTAGGATTTAATCTAAAATGTTCTTGATCATAGGATCATCAAATAAGGACCTTTATGATTCGGTTAGATCAATATATATGTAATAGTATCTATTGGATAGATATTAGTAGATCTCATTTACTAAGTTACATATATAGATGATGCATATGGAGATATGATCATTGAACTGACCAAACTGAGAATTCCCAATGGTTAATATTACCTATGAACTGTCAAGTGGGATATTCTCATAAGGATTTAAGTGTATATTTTTTTCCTTTGACCTGAGATCATCATAGTAATCAATAGATTACTTATTATATTTTGATGTCGGACACCTAGTGTATAAAAATGCTAGTTGAATGATCATTTGATATAATGAAGTACCTATCTGATTAGTAGTGAGTCAAGATGGGATCCATCGACTCTAGGTAATGAGTTTGAACTCTATGTTATCATTGATCTTAATGATTGTTTAAAGACCTTGGCCAGGGCAATTGAATGAGTGAGGAAAGGAGTTTTCTAAGTCATTCACCAATCATTAATGATCGACATGTAACATAGTTGATTATCTAATAAGGTTTGACAGTTAAACCATACCTTAGGATAATCCGGAGTTGTAATGATGGAAGGTAATTATACATTATCCTTAACCAGGTTCTATCTTAGTAAAGTTGTTATTTCACACTATCCGGTCGTTGAGGAGTGTTGCTAGACGCCAACCTTGATTAATAATTAATTAGAATAATTACTATCGGCTTAGTGATGAACCTATGTGGTCACACACTTACGAATGTAATATTTCCCATTTATGATTATTTAATTTATTATGCGATAATTTATTAAATAATTTATATGGCATATTATTATATTTTTGCTAGCACAGAAAATATAATTAATATTGGAAATTCTCTTGTACAAAATAAATGAATAAAATAAAATAGTTTTATTTTATTCCATTTTAGAAATAATAATAAAATAAAATATTTTATTTTATTTCATTTTATAAATAATAGTAATTAATTATTATTTTTAAAAAGAAAGCAAAAGGTGTCAGACTAAGTGTTGGTGGTTATTTGTTTTGGTTTTGGGTTTGGTTTTATATATAACCAAATGAAATAATGAAACGTTGTGTGGAAAGGTTATTTAACATTTTAAAACCAAGACTTAAGAAGTAAGTTATGTGTATGAAGGATGTGATATGAGACGTTGTTTTCGTTTTTAGTGATAGACAATAGATAAAAACAATGTAACTTCTCCTTCTTGTTATGTGTGCGGTAAGTGACATAAAAAGATAGCTTTCTGCAAGTTTGTGGATATATACGTGGAAACAGTGAAGAACAATAGGTTTGTTCTTTTGGTTTAGTATAAGCAAACAGAGATGGGAAAGGTGATGCTTTCGGTTTATGCGTGTTGAGAGTAAAACAAAGAGAAGAGTTTAAATATAGTGATATCCATTGGTTTTGTTTTGTACGAAAAAGTAAACAAGAGAAATAGAAACAAAATTGTTTTGTTCTATTATTGAAGAAGAAAGGTTTCTTCAAATTTATCCAAAGCCATATCAAGTATTGAAAGCGGGACATATTTTTCGGTGTGGAGTACATAGAGACTTCATATTTTCGAAGTTCTGTATTTGAGTAATCGTCACTTTCCAGGTATTTATCGTATACTTATTTTTATTATTAGTATGTTGTTAAACGCAATAGATAATACATGATTGCAATTTTAATTTCGCTGCATATTGCGATCCTTCATGCAGATGCTCAACTCGCACATGGATCCTCTTCTTGATAATCCTGTTACCAACCTGTTTGTTGATCTCGACACCAACAGCTAGCTTAGTGACGTTCCAGACGCGACCAGTGCGGCCATGGTAGAACTTGTGAGGCATGCCCTTGTGAACGACGCCATTAACCTTGATGTCGACGTAGTCGCCTATCTTATAGGTTCCTGAGATACGTAGTCAAAGGGATATAACCCTTCTTCCTGAAGGGTCTAGCGAAGAGATCACTTGTTCTTAAACGAAGCCCATGACCAGCCGACATTTTCACTCACCTCTCTTTTTGCTTCTTTGGATGTGTTACTTTGGAAATCTTCTTATTGAAGCTAATGCCTAACGACAACTTTTGATTTTTCTTTTCTTTAATGAAATTCCTCAACATTTGTTTTGTTTTTCTACATGTAAGAAACGTTAAAACTATATTTAAAAAATAAAAATTCACTATAGATTTAATTTATTATTTTCAATGTGCAAAAATTATAATTATTAAATAAAATTATAATTTGTATTTGCTCTTTATATTTTAATTTCAAAATAATGTGTTCTTTCTTATAAAATTTTACCTATTTTAAATAATATATCTTAAACAAAAAAATATTTTTATTAAAGTTTTAAAATAACTTAGTTAATAATGTCGGGTTAAAGTATTTAATTGTTACTTTTTTAGTTTGATCTATAATTACAAAATTGAGTACATAATTTGAAATTTTTACAATTAGCCTCATGTATGCGATTCTTGATTTTGTTTGGTCGAAAACTATTTCTTACTTTTTATTTATTTATTTGTAATGACAATAGAACTAGTTATCTCTTATTTTTAAATATACTAAATAAATTATTAAGTCCTTATAAAATTTATGAAATTTTATAATTAAGTTAATTATTTATTCAATAAAAATATTTAATATATAAATATTTTAGATTTAAATATCAAATTTGAATTAACTGATAATAATATTAATCACACCTGAAAATCTTTTAGATGAGTCGTAATTGTAATAATCAACTTTATTTATAAGGTTGGTAATATGTCAAATTATATTTAATTTATTTTTAAAATTTAAAAATAATATAATTTATTTAAAATAAAATTTTATATTGACAGTGATAACATGGGTTGATGTGCGTGGAGAGAGAGGAGGGAAACTCGCTGTTTGAAGTGGGTCCTACATGTAAGTATGGTGAAACTTGCATGTTGTTAAAGTGCTGAGTGAGTTATTAACTGGTTTGTATTTATTCTAATACAATCGATTGATCCAGTCCAGTTTTCTAATCATTGACTAATAATAATGATTATTAGAAATTACTCTTGTTATTTTAAGTGCACAAGAATTAAATATAATTATTAAAGAAAAAGGAACAATATTTAATTTTACAATTTTTAATTCAAAATGAATTAATTTCTTTTAATATTTAAAGACGTAAGATATAATCATCTTTTAAATTTTACTTACTCTTAATCACTATTATTTTAAACTATTTAAAATATATCTTATAGTATCTTTATTCCGTATCCAATTTATTATATGACAACAATTAATTATATAGTAATTTTCATGTTTAAATAACTTGATTAATAATTAATAAAGGTCTTTATTAAAATTTATAATATCACAATATATTAAGAAATATGAAATAATAAAAACTTAAAAACTTAAAATTAAAATTGACAAAAAAACTTGAATTTAAGTTAATAAAATCACAAATTCATACTTCAACAAACCTTAGTAAAAGAACATTACCATCTACTCCAAAATTTTCTACATAAGATAAAGAGCATAGAATCTTCCGTTGCAATTCCCGAAAACATTATGGGTGATTTAAACTCTATCCTCAAAATAGCAGCTTAAGGCAGAAGTTCCTTCCATTGGGAAGGCGTTTCTCTGCCAAACAAATCACTCATCATTCGTCTCAAGTGTAGTTTATAACCTTCTATGTTATTGCTTTATACATCGTTCTAGGTTTCTGGTACTAGCAAGTTGATGAGTAATTTCAGCAATTTTGAATCATATGTAAAGAGTATTATAAATCATTGAAGAATCGGGGGGTTATAAACTATTCTTGTTCAATTCTAAATAGAAGTGAAAAATAGAAAATTCGGGGTATGACTTAAATTTTGTGTTAATGAATGGTAAATGCTGCTATTATCAATAGATTGTTTTATTTATTTTATTTTAAATATGATCCTAGACTTTGAGATTTTTTGTCTTCTCTTTTAGTTTACTTCTTGGTATAACTTCAGTTGTGTATAGATAACTAGCTTTTGGTATTTAAAAAAAACTTTGTAAGTCTGATGTACTATCATCAATCCCTTTACTACTAATTGCCTTTGTCACTTTTAGATTAGTGTTATTGTTGAGCCCTTGGAGGTGAAGTTATTCCTTGCACCCCTAACTGATGACTTCTTTAGTTTCCTCGATAAGCTAACACACAATGTTGAAACACCATCTCCTGTTTCTTGGTTACTTCATTCGTCTATTGGAGTCTTGGATCGATCAACTTTAAAGGGTACTCTCCAAAAGTTTGTTACAAGTTTGTATCAATGGCTAATATAACCGTTAGCCTTTTCCTATCTACTCCTACACGTCTCACTACAACTCTCATATTCACTCCCAGAAAACATTATTTTACTTATTATTGACAATTATACAATCTGAAATTGTTTAACTCTGTCATTCCCAGCTCATTGACGTCATCTCCATCTATCTTCTTCAGCTCAATATCGAGCTAACCTAAATTCATAAGGACAAAATAGATTATAAATATTTTTCTTGTCTAATAAGAAAAACTAAACTAAAAACTTTTTTTTTGTTTTGCTTCACATATTTGATAACCTTGTATCTTACTTAATAATCTAAAACCATGTGAATGTCAGATCAAAGTCAAATAAGATGAATTGATTCAAGCTGTAGTTGAGCCTGTGAGCATAAGGGGCAAACAATTGAGAAATTCATCTTTTGTTGTCTTTTCTTTATACTATGTGCATATAGAAGAAAATGAATTAAAACCTGTATAATTCCATCAGAAATTTGTAGGATTGTTAACAGCCTCCTAAAAATCGCTCTTGGTCCCACTCCTAGTTCAACCACAACTTTGTCTTCAGCTCAGGATGTAACTTTTTGGCATGAATCTGTGAAGTGCTTGGTTCACATCATAAAGTCAATGGGTTCCTGGATAGGCCAACAACTGAGAGTTGTAGAAGCCTATATGCCAAAGGACTCAGAGTTAACAGAGAATCACTCCACACCCACTGGAGAAAATGGAAGTGTTCCTGACTATGATTTGAATGCAAAAGTGATTTCTGAAATGTCAAATGTTGCTACTCTTGAATAACTTCGGGCTTTCAAAATTGAAGTCCAGGTTAAGTGTTACTTCATTTGTCTAATAAGGCCTCAATTGTTATATGCATTTAGTGATTAATATGTAGAAAGTTTCGCTCTAGAGTGCATGATGATAGATATTGTATTTTAGTCAGAGATGATTTATCTTTTCCGCTACTAGATATCTTATTGCCTCAAAATTTTTTCCGGTGTCTTCTATCCTCCCATGTTTCTCAGTTTTTAGTTGCTTCCCATAACAAGTTTACTGGGTTTTATGCAGAAGGTATCTCCTTATTCAACAGGAAACCTTCCAAGGGTATTGAATTTATGATAAGCACGAAAAAGGTTGGCTATTCACCGAAAGAAGTGGCTATCTTCCTTAAAAAACACAATTGGCTTAAAAGAGACCATAATTAGGGATTATTTAGGTGAAAGGGATGAGTTTTGTTTGAAGGTTATGCATGCTTATGTTGACTCATACAATTACAAAGGTTTCAGATTAACTGGAGAAGCACAGAAGATTGACTAATTATGGAAAAGTTTGCTAAGCGCTATTGTAAATGCAATCCAAATTCATTTAGCAGAGCAGACACTGCTTACGTTCTTGCTTACTCTGATAATGCTCAATACAGACACTCACAACGACATGATGAAAGATAAGGTTTATGTGTGAACCTCTTTACCCCTGACAAAAGAAAGGAAGAAAAGGAAATATAGAATAAAAGACACCACATAAACAAAAAGAACTAATATGAGTCACTTGTCTTAGCTCTGTTCTTAATAATTTCAGTGATGAAATACAAAATTTTGTGTGAATCAAGAATCTGTTATTGCCTCGTACACTTGCCATTTGTAACCCTTCCTAATAGTAAATCATATTCATAATCCAAGCTTTCTTGTCATTATAGGAGTCACAGGCATGACTAAAGTTTCACGCCTGTGAAAAATTCTATTTTTTAACTCCTTAATTAAATAAAATTAATTAAATTATAATTCATAATTATCAATATATAATTAAATAATTGATTTATTGAAATCTTATTAACTAACTAATTAATTAATGATTATTAATACGTAATTATTACTTATGTTATTTTTAATGCGTCTGAAATATTTTCCCTTTTGTTAATTACTTATTCTTAAAATATCTTTAATTAATTTAATTATCACTATTTAGTACATTAAAATATAATTTCATGTAAATAAAATGTTATCAATAAGTTAAAATATAATTAATTAATTGATTTACAAAATGTGATACTTGATTAATAATGGTAAATTGGAAGATAATAAATTAAATAATTTATTAAATTGTACTTTGTTTATAAATTAATTATCGGTCATTATCTGTTAATCTTATTCTATAATTATCAGTCATTATCGCTATGAAGTGCATGTTCTTTTCTTTTTACTAGCAATTAACCCTTATATAATTTTGTAACCTTTTTAATAAATAAATAATTAATTAAGTGTTGATTTATCACAATATAATTGATCTTCGTATTAATTAATTAAACAGAATCAGTGCTTATATTTTCATTTTTATTAAATATAATATATTAAAAATTAGTTGACTAGTTATAATATATTATTTATTAATAACAAAATAATTAACTAATTAATTACTTAAAATAAAGTAAAATGTTATTATTATAGGAGTCACAGGAGTGACTTAAGTTTATTATTGATTAATAACAAAATAATTAACCGATTATTTCATTAAAATAAAATGAAATTATATTATTACAGAGTCACACGCGTGACTTAAATGTCACACCTATGAAAATATCTATTTTAATTCCTTAATTCAATTAAATTTGTTAAAATATATTTCATAATATTCTATATATAATTAAATAATTGATTTATAGAAATCTTATTAATTAATTATTAATTATTAATTATTAACTCCTAATTATTACTTATGTTTTTATTAGTGCGCCTGAAATATTTTTTCCTTTTTAATTACATATTCTTAAAATATCTTCTATTAATTTTATTATAACTATTTATTATATTAAAATATAATTTCATGTAATTATAATATTATCAATTAGTTAAAATATAATTAATTCATTGATTTACAAAATATGATACTTGATTAATAATGGTAATTGGAATATAATAAATCAAATGATTTATTAAATTATACTTTATTTATAAATTAATTATTAATCATTAACTATTCATCTAATTCAGTTATAATTAATAATAATTAATATATTACAATGAATGTATATATATGTTGGCAAGTATTTACGGTTGTGGCTTAATAATCAAAGGCATGACTACCATGCACGGTTATGACTTGCATGTTTATTTACGAGCAATTAACACCTGTATAATTTTACAACATTTTTATTAAATAATTATTGATTTATTAAAATATAATTAATCTATTCATTCATTAATGAAATAGAATTAGTGCTTATATATTCATTTTATAAAATATAATCTATATACAATTAATTGACTAAAACTATCATATTATTGTCAAAAAATAATTAGTGAATTAGTTACTTAAAATAAAAATTATTATTATAGGGTCACAAGCATGACTAAATTGTCACGCCTATGAAAAGATCTATTTTAACTCCTTAATTAAATAAAATTAATTAAAATATAATTCATAATTATCAATATATAATTAAAAATTGATTTATTCAAATCTTATTAATTTATTTATTAATTAATGATTAATAACACGAAATTATTACTTATGTTATTTTAATGCGTTTTAAATATTTTTCCTTTTCTAATTACATATTCTTAAAATATCTTTAATTAATTTAATTACAACTATTTAGTAAATTAAAATATAATGTCATGCAATCAAAATATAATAAATTAATTGATTTATGAGAATGTGATACTTGATTGACAATGGTAATTAGAAAATAACAAATTAAATGATTTATTAAATTGTACTTTATTATAAAATAATAAAATAATTTTAGTCATTAACGTTAACCTTATTAGTTGTAATTAATAATCATTATTATATTATTAATTAATTGATGTATATATGTAGGTAATTAACCATGGCTATGACTTAATATTCACAAAGCGTGACTGTAATATACGATTCTTGACGTGCATGTTCTTTTCTTTTACAGCAATTAACTCTTATATAATTTTGTAACCTTTTATTAAATAAATAATTAAGTAAGTATTGATTTATTAAAATATAATTGATCTATTCATTAATTAATTAAATAGAATTAATGTTTATATTTTCATTGTTATTAAATATAATATATAAAATTAATTAACTAATTATAATATATTATTGATTAATAACAAAATAATTAACTGATTAATTTCTTAAAATAAAATAAAATATTATTATTATAAGAGTCACAGGAGTGACTTAAGTGTATTATTGATTAATAACAAAATAATTAATTGATGATTTTAATTAAAATGAAATTATATTGTTATAGGAGTCACTATGTGACTTAAGTGTCATGCTTGTGAAAAAGCTATTTTTGATTCCTTAATTCAATTAAATGTATTAAATATATTTCATAATGATCTATATAATTAAATAATTGATTTATAGAAATGTTATTAATTAATTAATTAATTTTAAATTTTAACTCCTAATTATTACTTATGTTTTAATTAGTGGTTCTAAAATATCTTTTCCTTTTTTCATTACATATTCTTAAAATATCTTTAATTAATTTAACTATAACTATATAGCATATTAAAATATAATTTCATGCAGTTAAAATATTATTAATTAGTTAAAATATTATTAATTAATTGATTTACAAAAATGTGAGACTTGATTGATAATAGTAATTAGAATATAATAAATTAAATGATTTATTAAAATGTACTTTATTTATAAATTAATTATTAGTTGTTAACTGTTAATCTTATTAAGTTGTAATTAATAATTATTAATATATTACGAAATAATTGATGTATATATGTAGGTAATTAGTCAAGGTTGTGACTTAATATTCACAGGCACGACTGCAATGCACGGTTGCGACGTGCATGTTCTTTTGTTTTTAAGAGCAATTAATTCTTTTATAATTTTGCAACCTTTTTAATAAATAAATAAGTATTGATTTAGTAAACTATAATCGATTTATTCATTAATTAATCGAATAGAATTAGTGCTTATATTTTCATTTTATTAAATATAATATATAAAAATTAATTGCCTAATATAATATATTATTGATTATAATTAACCGATTAATTACTTAAAATAAATAAAATATTATTATTATAAGAGCCACGAGAGTGACTTAAGTGTATTATTAGTTAATAACAAAATAATTAATTGATTGTTTCATTAAAATGAAATGAAATTATATTATTATAGGAGTCACATGCGTGACTTAAGTGTCGTGCTCGTGAAAAGATCTATTTTAATTCCTTAATTTAATTAAATTTATTAAAATATATTTCATAATGATCTATATATAATTAAATAATTGATTTATAGAAATTGTATTAATTAATTATTAATTATTAACACTTAATTCTTACTCATGTTATTAATAGTGCGTCTGAAATATTTTTTTATTTTTCAATTACATATTCTTAAAATATCTTTAATTAATTTAATTATAACAATTTAGTATGTTAATGACACGACCCACCTTTTTTTGGGCCGCGTTGGCACTAGGGAATGGGTAGGCTTAATGCCACCAAAACCCGTAGTAAGCCCAACTTCTACTAAAAATTTGGCGTGACCCATTTATTTTTCTGATAATCCTTATCGTGTTTAATTGGTTGTAAGAAGTAAGGATGCAATCATGAAATTCTCACATACATCATCAACAACCAACATTGTTCGCAAAAACACAACAAGACCATAAATGTTTTATGTATATATGATTATGACAAACCCATGGAGCATTATAAGTATCGCAAATTACATCATGTCGAATACAAAACCAAAACATTACTTGTTTGCTTATCCAAGCTAGTCTAAAAAGGCTTGGATTTCTCTCTTGTCCGATCTGCTAATCTCCTGAAATAATGATAGTGAGGTGTGAGTCTACCACGTGACTCAGTGAGATATAAACATACTACCATGCTTGTGAGGCTAAGTACACAAGGCTAGCTTCACAAGAATGGTCTATAGCATTCTGAACAATAACATATATGGCATCAATGAATATACAGGTAGTAAATCTCAAATGCGACAATAACATGAGTATCAACAAGTAAGCTCAATATGAATTGTTCAAAGAAAACATGAATTTGGTTTTGAATTCTTTTCTAGGTTCGGGTTCTTTTCGAGTTTAGGTTTCTTTCTCATTCGGGTTCTTCTCATTTCTGAATTCTTTCTCATTCTTTCTGAAATTCTTAGGAAGAGACAGAGGCATGCTAGTACGGCATATCTCCCCTTTTTTTATTCTTGACAAGGTTAGCCTAACCTTGTCCCTAGAGGCCTGCCCTCTCTAGGTAAGACCCGGATCTAACCCATCACCGGCGGGTTATCTATGTGCACATAGTCTGATAATAAACCCTATCAGCTGGGTATTCTGAGAACTCATCAATCTTGGTTAACATGGAAAACATGCTTCATCAAAGAATCGCAATCAATAGGTTCAACACAATAAGGGAACCAGAAGATGCAAAGAATCTGAAATTATATGGTCAATCTGGCATACAACATGTGAGACTCAACTACATGGAGTCATATGTCAAAGAAGTCATAAGGATTCAAGAACAATTCGACAAGCCGCAAGATAACAGAAGAGGCTTACTACACAAGGATAGTAGTATGATTATACTCACCTCGACTATCTTAGAAATTCTGATTTCTTTCTACCTTTCTTGAACTTGTGAAGAACTAGGTACAATGTCTAGTTCTATTCCTTGTCCACTTCCACAAGCTATTGGGTAACATGCATGAAAATACATATACCCTCATTAGTCATTCTCACACAAAACCTCACTTCTTAACACATATCATAAAAATACTGCATAAGTCTCATTCATGACAGCATAACTCTTAACACGAAAGTCCAATGTTTTTTAAACTTTGCAGAACTCTAGTTTATACATAAACTCACAATTCTTCTTTTATGACCATATTCTAATTCAGTCATTAAGAAGATCCAAATCTCCCATTTACAATCAGCCTGAACATGCAGTCATGAGTTGGACCCTTTTCTACTCAAAACCTTATAACTCATTCATCTCTCATCCAATTAAAGCGATTAAAAGCTTCATTTTCAATAGAATCATGTGGCTATCACATATCCAAAGACGACTCAAAAAATGACTTAAATTGATTTATTGTGATTTTTACAAGCCCGACTTGATTATGTTCTCTTCTGTGTCACTAGGATTAGTAACAACCTTCACTTATTCGGCCATATATAACAGAATACGCATCCAATTAATAAGCCCTTTCTACAGAAGTTAGAGGACACAGTTTGAAACATTTCGTAAGAAGAACTCGTCATCCAATTCTAACCCTAAGGTCTTCAAACAATTCACCTACAGTTCTCGTTTTAATCTTGCTGGTATTCTGAACCAGTACCAATTCGGGGCCTATTACTCTTATTCTTCTAATCTTAAAGTCGTGAAAAAAATCATAGAGACATTAGATGTCTGGATCTACAACTTCTATGTTTTAAGTTTCTCCAGATTCGAACGTTAAACAGCTCAAAAAAAATGAACAAAGGGAGTTACGAATCTGTCTCCATGACAGCTCAACCTTCAAAACCCTAGGTTTTGGTTTAACCCCACAAATCACCAAATACACGAAATCTCTTCAAGAATAAGTGTCATTGGACATCAAAGAACACAAATCTATCATCCAATCATCAAACCTATACATCCCCTCAAATGGGTTTCACAAAAGAAGAGAAACTCAAGTTGAAATCCATAGATCTAAGCATTGGGATGAAGACTTACCTCTTTAGGTTGATGAATTAGCTTGAATCACCTTCCCTTTCATGAAATAAGACTTGAAAAAGCTTGAGAGGAGCTCTAATGGAGGTTAGGGTCGTGCATGAGGAGAGAGAAGAAGAAGACAAGGCACTAATTCCCTTATATACTCCCCCATGTCCACTTATTTACAAAAACGCCACTCTTGTACTGTTTTTTTGTTTTACATCTGTTCCGAATACCCTCCTGTGATCACCGAAAGATATCATACATCATTAATTTGATGTTACTAACATTATTGTTCACTGCTCAGATTTTAATGACATTAGTCTCAATATTAATTTATTTCGGTGTAACGTTAATAGTGGGTGTTACATTCTCCCCCCCTTATTAAAATTCGTCCACGAATTTTGAAAATTTACCTTATTGGGGAAACAACTGTGGATATCTGCTTCTCATTGATTCTTCTATCTCCCATGTACATTCCTCAATTCTTTGATTCTGCCATTGAACTTTGATCATCGGAATATCTTTATTCCGCAACTTTCTAATCTGCCTGTCTATAATGGCAACTGGGGTTTCTTCATAAGAGAGATCTTCTGCTATTTTCACTTCTGGGGTTTGCAAGATATGAGAAGGATCTGGAATGTACTTTCTTAGCATAGATATGTGGAAGACTGGATGCACAGAGCTAAGATGAGGAGGCAAAGCTAACCGATATGACACATTTCCGACCCTTTCAAGGATCTCGAATGGTCCAATGTATCTAGGTTCAGCTTCCTCTCTTTCCAAATCACGCCTTTCATAGGAGAGACTTTACGAAAACTTGATCACCGGTTCATCGCACATCTCTTCTCTTAGAATCAGATAACTCTTCATCTCATGAAAGCTATTCTCAATCTTTCCGTATCGAGGAACTTTGCAGACGTTTCTCAATTAGGTCCGGTCCTTCTAACTGCTTTTCTCCCACTTCATCCAAAGATAGTGGAGATCTGCATTTTCTACCATTCAATGCTTCAAAAGGTGCCATTCCAATGGTGGAATGGTAGCTATTGTTGTAAGCAAATTCTATTAAGGGCAAATGACATTCCCAATCTCCACCAAAATCTAAGACACACATTCTTAACATGTCTTCGAGTGTCTGGATGGTTCTCTTTGATTGCCCATCAGTTTGTGGGTAGAATGCTGTACTAAAATTCAGCTGTGTACCCATAGTTTCTTGTAATTTCTGCCAGAATCTAGAAGTGAACTGCGTCCCTCTGTCAGAAACAATAGACACTGGCACTCCATGATACTTCACAATTATGTCCACATACAATCTGGGCTAACGAATGCACTATAAGTAGTCTTAATGACTATAAAGTGAGATGACTTAGTTAGTCCGTCGACTATAACCCAAATCGAATCATGCCCTTAAGCGTTCTTGGCAATCCAATCACAAAGTCCATGGTAATCCGCTCCCACTTCCACTCGGGTGGCGGTAGCTCTGTAGTAGTCCATGGGCTTCGATGTTCAAACTTGACCGTTGACAAGTTAAACAGTGGATACAAATTGGCTACATCTTTCTTCATACCGCCACCAATATATGCCTTTAACATCATGATACATCTTGGTGGTACGAGGTGAACACTATAAGGTGCATAATGTGCTTCATGCATAATCTTTTTCTTAGCCCATTTATATCGTACACATAACTTTGTCACCACATCTCAATACTCCATCCACCATATTGAACTCTGTCACCTTACCATCTTGGACAGCTATTCTCAATTTGGCTAGCTCCAGATCACTACCTTGGACAGTTTTAATCTCATCCATCAAATTGGACTTCACCTGGAATTGAGCAAGTAATGCTTGGGAATCAGATACTTCCAAGTGCAATTTCGCATTAAATAACCCATTTAAATCTTGAACTAACTCTTTCTTTTGAATGGAGATATGATGCAAACTCCCCATCGATTTTCTGCTCAAAGCATCAGCCACTACATTGGCTTTGCCTAGGTGGTACAAGATCTGACAATCATAATCCTTCAATAACTCAATCCATCGTCTTTGTCTCAAATTCAATTCTTTCTGTTTCTGAATGTACTGAAGACTCTTATGATCTGTATATATTTCACTCTTTTCACCATATAAATAGTGTCTCCATATTTTCAATGCAAATATCACAGCTGCCATTTCTAGATCATGTGTAGGATAGTTCACCTCATGTTTTCTCAATTGTCTAAAAGCATAGGCAATTACCTTCCCATTCTGCATCAATACACAGCCTAAACCAACTTTGGAGGCATCACAGTATATCACATAATCACCTTGCCCTGAAGGCAATGCTAACACTGGAGTTGATGTGAGACATTCCTTAAGCTTTTGGAAACTTTGCTCACAGGAATCATCCCACTCAAATCTCACTTGTTTCCGAGTTAACTTTGTCAGAGGAGCAGCTATCTTGGAAAAATCCTTTACAAATCGTCTGTAATAACCGGCCATACCCAGGAAACTTCGTATTTCGGTAACCTTCGTAGGTCTAGGCCAATTAGACACTGCTTCCACCTTCTGAGAATCTACCTGAATCCCTTCTTTACTAATTATATGACCCAAGAAATTCACTCTGTCAAGCCAGAACTCACACTTTGCCAACTTGGCATATAACTGATTATCTCTAAGGATTTGCAACACCATTGCCAAGTGTCTTTCATGTTCCTCTTGGCTCCTGGAATAAACCAATATGTCATCAATGAAAACTACAACGAATTTATCCAAATATGGCCTGAAGATTCTATTCATCAAATCCATAAAGGCCGCTGGTGCATTTGTTAACCCAAAAGGAAGTACCAGGAACTCATAGTGCCCATATCTAGTTCTAAAGGTAGTTTTCGACACATCTTCTTTTCTGATTCTCAACTGATGATTCCCAAATTTGAGATCAATCTTAGAGAAATGACTTGCTCCCTGTAATTGATCAAACAAATCGTCAATCCGAGGAAGAGGGTATTTATTCTTAATAGTTACTTTATTCAACTGCCTATAATCTATGCATAACCGCAAAGATCCATCTTTCTTCTTGACAAATAACACTGGCGCACCCACCCCATGGTGAACTACTGGGTCTAATAAACCCCTTATCAAGCAAATCCTGCAATTGCACCTTCAACTCTTTTAGTTCTATTGGTGCCATTCTGTATGGAGTAATGGAGATGGGGTTTGTACCAGGGAGGAGTTCTATACTAAACTCTATTTCCCTATCTGGTGGTAATCCAGGTAAATCTTTTGGAAACACATCCGAAAAATCCCTTACTGTAGGAATCTGTTGTATCTCGCTGATCTCCTTCTTGGTATCCCTTACCTGTGCTATATACCCCTGACATCCCTTTCTTAAGAATCTTTGGGCCTGCATAGCTGAAATTCTGTTAATAAGAAATCCAATTCGATCTCCTTGATATAACACTTCTGTTTCTGGATCTGGCCTAAGTATGATTCTTTTGGCATAACAATCCATTGTAGCATGGTGATTTGACAACCAATCCATACCCAAGATGACATCAAATTCTAATACTGCCAACTCGATCAAATTTGCCATAGATTTTATGCCTTCTATTTCTACTACACATGAGGAGTAAACATATGTCACTTCAACAGTTTCCCCTAAGGGTGTAACTATGAACAGTGGGTCTTTCATTACTTCTCTCCCTTTATCTAACTTTCTGGCAAAACTCGGCGCTATAAAAGAATGTGTGGCACCCGAGTCAAATAGCACTTTAGCATTCTCATTCTGGATAAGGACTATGCCTATATCAACATTCATCAATAAAAAGAAAGATCATATCTTTTATCATAACAAAGCATAAATATTCTATTCATAACAACAATTTAACTCAATGTCAACGGGTTTGTATAGGGTTACCTGTGACAGCTGTATTAGAGGCCTGTGCTTCTTGGGGATTCACAGCAAACACTCTCCCCTGACCTCTATTTGCTGGGGCTGGTGCTGACATCTGTCCCATATTCTGAGTGAGCGCCTGGCCTTGAGGTCTACCTCTACCAGCTGGGCCTCTATTAACAGATCTGTCTATCTGAACAGTAGTCTGTGAAGCTGGGGGTGGAACTGCTTGGTTTTCTGGCATTGGGCAGTCTTTCATGAAATGTCCTTGTTGTCCACACCTATAACAACCTCTGGACCCGAGTTTACAAGGTCCTGGATGATTCTTTCCACAAACATTACAAACAGTTCTAACCTGTGGCTATGTTGGAGGTTGCTGTGATCTAGACTGAGCTAGGTGTTGTGTACCACTAGGTGCTGAAAAGACAGATGCACCTGGATTTCTAACTCTACCTTGACCCCCTCTCTGAGGTTCTGAAAGAGCAGACTGTGTTGTTTGTTCTGTTTGTCTCATCTGAGAGCTATCTCTCTCTCTACGGCCTCTACTGCTCTAGCCTTTACCTTTTCTTCTTGATTCTCTTTTTGCTCTCCCCTCCTTAAACTTTGCTTCTAATTGTCGAGTCTTATCAATCAGCCTAGACAAATTTGGGAAGTCAATAGCTGCAACAGCACTATACAAGGAAGGTATAAGTCCCAACTTGTATCTTTCCATTTTTGCAGCCTCAGTAGGCACAATTGCTGTAGCAAATTTGCATAAGCGTAGAAATTCACTTTCATAATCATCTACACTCACACCAAAGTTTTGTCTGAGCCTTTCAAATTGTAGGGCTCGATTCTGTCTCTCATATGGAGAAACAAACTCATCGATTAATGCCTGTTTAAAGAACTCCCTGTGTTGGAGGGTTCCACCATATAATTGATCTTCAATATTCCTGGAACCATTCCCGGGCATTCTTTGTCAATTTAATCCCACTAATTCTATGATCCGTGCATCGAGCAAGTCAATCTCGAACCATTTTCTCAAGATGTCTCATAAACTCTTGGGGATCCTCATATCTCTCACCACCAAACTCGGGGTTTGCAATTTCAAGAAATCATTGATGCTTACTCCTTCATCATCTAACGCCGCCTAGGTAATCCTCTCAGGCATTTGCATTGGCTGTGATGGTACAGAGCAACTTCAGTACAACTGAGTCCTTTCTCTCTCTTCTCTAAGTATTCGTACTTCTTCTCTCAATTCTAGAACCTCCCCTCTCTCTTAAAGCTCGGTTCTCTCGCTTCTAAGGCCTCAATCCTTTGTTGTAAGATTCTAACATCTTCCCTCGAGCATTTGGGGCTCAGTTCATTTTCTATCTCGATCTCCTCCTAACTCGGGTGGAGACCTTTCTTCTTGTTGTTCTGCTGCACCGATTCGACATCGTGCAGTGAGTCGGGATTTTTCTAGGACGACCTCGTCCTCGTCCTCGTTGAGGAGGTGTTCTTCTTTTAGGAGCTCTAGTATTAAAAAAAATAGAAATCGTTTAGACACAAAAATAACATGCTATTGACATGATGCAGATCCTATGCTCCATGGTGTCATGCTCATGCAAAATATCATATGCATATCTCTTATCCGAAATGTCTTTGTTTTTTTTAATATATATATAATTTTTTTTCCATCATCTAGTTCACAAGATCCTTACTCTTATGCAACCTTTGGCTCTGATACCATCTGACACGACCCACCTTTTTTTGGGTCGTGTTGGCATTAAGGAATGGGTAGGCTTAATGCCACCAAAACTCGTAGTAAGCCCAACTTCTACTAAAAATTCGGCATAACCCATTTATTTTTCTGATAATCCTTATCGTGTTTAATTGGTTGTAAGAAGTAAGGATGCAATCATGAAATTCTCACATACATCATCAACAACCAACATTGTTCGCAACAACACAACAAGACCATAAATGTTTTATGTATATATGATTATGACAAACCCATGGAGCAGCTATAAGTATCTGCAAATTACATCATGTCGAATACAAAACCAAAACATTACTTGTCTGCTTATCCAAGCTAGTCTAAAAAAGGCTTGGATTTCTCTCTTGTCCGATTCGCTAATCTCTGAAATAATGATAGTGAGGTGTGAGTTTACCACGTGACTCGATGAGATATAAACATACTACCATGCTTGTGAGGCTAAGTACACAAGGCTAGCTTCACAAGAATGGTCTATAGCATTCTGAACAATAACATATATGGCATCAATGAATATACAGGTAGTAAATCTCAAATGCGGCAATAACATGAGTATCAACAAGTAAGCTCAATATGAATTGTTCAAAGAAAACATGAATTTGGTTTTTGAATTCTTTTCTAGGTTCTGGGTTCTTTTCTGAGTTTAGGTTTCTTTCTCATTCTGGGTTCTTTCTCATTTCTGAATTCTTTCTCATTCTTTCTGAAATTCTTAGGAAGAGACAGAGGCATGCTAGTACGGCATATCTCCCCTTTTCTGATTCTTGACAAGGTCGGCCTAACCTTGTCCCTAAAGGCCTGCCCTCTCTAAGTAGGACCCAGATCTAACCCATCACCGGCGGGTTATCTATGTGCACGTAGTCTGATAATAAACCCTATCAGCTGGGTATTCTGAGAACTCATCAATCTTGGTTAACATGGAAAACATGCTTCATCAAAGAATCGCAATCAATAGGTTCAACACAATAAGGGAACCAGAAGATGCAAAGAATCTGAAATCATATGGTCAATCTGGCATACAACATGTGAGACTCAACTACATGGAGTCATATGTCAAAGAAGTCATAAGGATTCAAGAACAATTTGACAAGTCAGAAGATAATGTAAGAGGCTTACTACACAAGGATAGTAGTATGATTATACTCACCTCGACTATCTTAGAAATTCTGATTTCTTTCTACCTTTCTTGAACTTGTGAAGAACTAGGTACAATGTCTAGTTCTATTCCTTGTCCACTTCCACAAGCTATTGGGTAACATGCATAAAAATACATATACCCTCATTAGTCATTCTCACACAAAACCTCATTTCTTAACACATATCATAAAAATACTGCATAAGTCTCATTCATGACAGCATAACTCTTAACATGAAAGTCCAATGTTTTTCAAACTTTGCAGAACTCTAGTTTATACATAAACTCACAATTCTTCTTTTATGACCATATTCTAATTCAGTCATTAAGGAGATCCAAATCTTCCATTTACAATCAGCCTGAACATGCAGTCATGAGTTGGACCCTTTTCTACTCAAAACCTATAACTCATTCATCTCTCATCCAATTAAAGCAATTAAAAGATTCATTTTCAATAGACTCATGTGGCTATCACATATCCAAAGACAACTCAAAAAATGACTTAAATTGATTTATTATGATTTTTACAAGCCCGACTTGATTCTGTTCTCTTCTGTGTCACTAGGGTTAGTAACAACCGTCACTTATTCGGCCATATATAACAGAATACGCATCCAATTAATAAGCCCTTTCTACAGAACGTAGAGGACACATTTTGAAACATTTCGTAAGAAGAACTCGTCATCCAATTCTAACCCTAAGGTCTTCAAACAATTCACCTACAGTTCTTGTTTTAATCTTACTGGTATTCTGAACTAGTACCAATTCGGGGCCTATTACTCTTATTCTTCTAACCCTAAAATCGTGAAAAAAATCATAGAGACAGTAGACATCTGGATCTACAACTTCTATGTTTTAAGTTTCTCCAGATTCGAACGTTAAACAGCTCAAAACAAATGAACAAAGGGAGTTACGAATCTGTCTCCATGACAGCTCAACCTTCAAAACCCTAGGTTTTGGTTTAACCCCACAAATCACCAAATACACGAAATCTCTTCAAGAATAAGTGTCATTGGACATCAAAGAACACAAATCTATCATCCAATCATCAAACCTATACATCCCCTCAAATGGGTTTCACAAAAGAAGAGAAACTCAAGTTGAAATCCATAGATCTAAGCATTGGGATGAAGACTTACCTCTTTAGGTTGATGAATTAGCTTGAATCACCTTCCCTTTCATGAAATAAGACTTGAAAAAGCTT
Source organism: Erythroxylum novogranatense (assembly GCA_029891385.1). Lineage (NCBI taxonomy): Eukaryota > Viridiplantae > Streptophyta > Magnoliopsida > Malpighiales > Erythroxylaceae > Erythroxylum > Erythroxylum novogranatense. Next base: position 63,772,504 of record CM057233.1, read on the forward strand.
GAGAGGAGCTCTAATGGAGGTTAGGGTCGTGCATGAGGAGAGAGAAGAAGAAGACAAGGCACTAATTTCCTTATATACTCCCCATGTCCACTTATTTACAAAACGCCACTCTTGTCTTGTTTTTTGTTTTACATCATTAGAATACCCTCCTGTGACCACCGAAAGATATCATACATCATTAATTTGATGTCACTAACATTATTGTTCACTGCTCTGATTTTAATGACATTAGTCTCAATATTAATTTATTTCGGTGTAACGTTAATAGCGGGTGTTACAGTTAAAATATAAATTCATGTAATTAAAATATTATCAATTAGTTAAAATATAATTAATTAATTGATTTACGAAAATGTGATACTTGAATGATAATGATTCCTTAATTTAATTAAATTTATTAAAATATATTTCATAATGATCCATATATAATTAAATAATTGATTTATAGAAATCTTATTAATTAGTTAATTAATTATTAATTATTAACACGTAATTATTACTTATGTTATTATTAGTGAGTCTAAAATATTTTTTCCTTATTTAATTACATATTCTTAAAATATATTTTATTAATTTAATATAACAATTTAGTATATTAAAATATAATTTTATGTAATTAAAATATTATCAAGTAGTTAAAATATAATTAATTAATTGACTGACGAAAATGTGATACTTGATTAATAATGGTAATTGGAATATAATAATTTAAATAATTTATTATATTGTACTTTATTTATAAATTAATTATTAGTCATTAACTGTTAATCTTATTAAGTTGTAATCAATAATTATTAATATATTATTAACTAATTGATGTATATATTTGAGGTAATTAGTCACGGTTGTGACTTAATATTCATAAGTGCGATTGCAATGCAGTTGCGATGTGCATATTCTTTTCTTTTTACGGTTAATTAACTCTTGTATAATTTTGTAATCTTTTTAATAAATAAATAAATAAATAAGTATTGATTTAGTAAATTATAATTGATCTATTCATTAATTAATTACATACAATTAATGCTTATATTTTCATTTTATTAAATATAATATATAAAAATTAATTGCCTTATTATAGTATATTATTGATTAATAACAAAATAATTAACTGATTAATCACTTAAAATAAAATAAAATATTATTATTATAGGAGTCACACGAGTGACTTAAGTATATTAGTGATTAATAACAAAATAACTAATTGATTATTTCATTAGAATAAAATGAAATTATATTATTATAGAGTCACATGCGTGACTTAAGTGTCACACCTTTGAAAAGATCTATTTTAATTCATTAATTCAATTACATTTATTAAAATATATTTCATAATGATCTATATATAATTAAATAATTGATTTATAGAAATCTTATTAATTAATTATTAATTATTAACACTAATTATTACTTATGTTATTATTAGTGCATCTGAAATATTTTTCTTTTAAATTAAATATTCTTAAAATATCTTTAATTAATTTAATATAACTATTTAGTACATTAAAATGTAATTTCAGGTAATTACAATGTTATCAATTAGTTAAAATATAATTAATTAATTGATTTACGAAAATGTGATACTTGATTAATAATGGTAATTGGAATATAATAAATTAATTGATTTATTAAATTGTATTTTATTTATAAATTAATTATCAGTCATTAACTGTTAATCTTATTAAGTTGTAATTAATAATTATTATTATATTGATGTATTTATGGAGGTAATAAGTCACAGTTGTGACTTAATATTCACAGGCGCGATTGAAATGCATGGTTGCGATGTGCAAGTGCTTTTCTTTTACGGGCAATTAACTCCTATGTAATTTTGTAACCTTTTAATAAATAAAAATTAATTAAGTATTGATTTATTAAAATATAATTGATCTTTTCATTAATTAATTAAATAGAACTAGTGCTTATATTTTCATTTTTATTAAATATAATAGGTAAAATTTTAATTGATTAATTATAATATATAATTGATTAATAACAAAACAATTAACTGATTAATTCCTTAAAATAAAATAAAATTTTATTATTATAGGAGTTACAGAATGCCTTAATTATATTATTGATTAATAACAAAACAATTAATTGATTATTTCATTAAAATAAAAGAAATGATATTATCCTATGAAAGATCTATTTTAAATTTATTAATTCAATTAAATTTATTAAAATATTTCATAATAATCTATATATAATTAAATAATTGATTTGTAGAAATCTTATTAATTAATTAATTAATTAATTATTATTAACACTTAATTATTACTTATGTTATTATTAATGCGTCTGAAATATTTTTCCTTTTTCATTACATATTCCTAAAATATCTTTAATTAATTTAATTATAACTATTTAGTACATTAAAATATAATTTCATGTAATTAAAATATTATCAATTGGTTTAAAATAATTAATTAATTGATTTACGAAAGTGTGATACTAGATTGATAATGGCAATTGGAATATAATAAATTAAATGATTTATTAAATTATACTTTATTTATAAATTAATTATTAATCATTAACTATTCATCTAATTTAGATACAATTAATAATATATTAGATTAACATATTATTAATCAATGGATATATAGATGTAGGCAAGTAGTCACGCCTGTGACTTAATATTCAAAGGTTTGACTGCTATGCACGGTTGTGACCTGCATGTTTTTTCTTTTTAGGAGCAATTAATGCTTGTATAATTTGACAACATTTTATTAAATAAATAATTAATTAAGGATTGATTTAATAAAATATAATAATCTATTCATTCATTAATTAAATATAATTAGTGCTTATATTTTCATTTTATTAAATATAATATATAATTAATTGGCTAAATATAACATATTATTGTCAACAAAAATAATTAATTAATTAGTTATTTAAAATAAAAGAAATTTTATTATTATAGGAGTCACAGGCATGACTAAAGTTTCACTTTGTGAAAAGAACTATTTTAACTCCTTAATTAAATAAAATATAATTCAAAATTATCAATATATAATTAAATAATTGATTTATCCAAATCTTATTAACAAATTAATTAATTAACGATTTTAATGCGTCTGAAATATTTTTCCTTTTTAATTACATATTCTTAAAATATCTCTAATTAATTTAATTATAACTATTAGTAAATTAAAATATATTTTCATGTAATCAAAATATAATATATTAATTGATTTATCAAAATGTGATACTTGATTAATAAAGGTAATTAGAAAACATTAAATTAAAAGATTTATTAAATTGTACTTTATTTATAAATTAATTATGAGTCATTATTGTTAATCTTGTTCAGTTGTAATTAATAATGGTTAATATATTATTAATTGATTGATGTATATATGTAGGTAAGTCATGGCTGTGACTTAATATTCACATGCATGGCTGCAATGCACGGTTACGACGTGCATGTTCTTTTCTTTTTACGAGCAATTAACTCTTATTTAATTTTATAACCGTTTTTAATAAATAAATAAATAAATATTGATTTATTAAAATATAATTGATCTATTTATTAATGAATTAAATAAAATTAGTGTTTATATTTTTATTTTTGTTAAATATAATATATAAAAATTAATTGTCTAATTATAATATATTATTGATTAATAAAAATTAATTAATTGATTAATTACTTAAAATAAAATAACATATTATTATTATACGAACCACAGGAGTGACTTAAGTACGTTATTGATTAATAACAAAATAATTGATTGATCATTTCATTAAAATAAAAAGAAATGATATTATTATAGAAGTCACAGCGTGACTTAAGTGTTATGCCGTTGAAAAGATCTATTTTAATTCCTTAATTCAATTAAATTTATTAAAACATATTTCACAATAATCTATATATAATTAAATAATTGATTATTAATATATTAATTAATTATTAATTATTAGCATGTTGTTATTACTTATGTTTTATTAATGTGTCGAAATATTTTTCCTTTCCTAATTGCATATTTTCAAATATCTTTAATTAATTTAATTATAACTATTTAGTATATTAAAATATAATTTCATGTAATTAAAATATTGTCAATTAGTTAAAATATAATTAATTAATTTATTTACAAAAATGTTACGTGATTAATAATGGTAATTGGAATATAATAAATTAAATGATTTAATAAATTATACTTTATTTACTAATTAATTGTTAATCATTAACTATTCATCTAATTGAGTGTTAATTAATAATGATTAATACATTATTAATCAATGGATGTATATATATATAGGCAAGTAGTCACGCTTGTGACTTAATATTAAAAGGTATAATCGCCAAGCACATCGTGACGTGCATGTTTTTTCTTTTACAAGCAATTGATACCTATATAATTTTGTAACATTTTATTAAATAAATAAATAGTTACGTATTGAATTATTAAAATATAGTTAATCTATTCATTCATTAATTAAATAGAATTAGTGATTATATTTATCATTTTATTGAATATAATATATAAAAATTAATTTACTAATTATAATATACTATTGATTAGTAACAAAATAATTAACTGATTAATTACTTAAAATAAAATAAAATATTATTATTATAGGAGTCACAAGAGTGACTTAAGTATATTATCAATTAATAGAAAATAATTAATTGTTTGTTCATTAAAATGAAATGAAATTATAATATTATAGGAGTCACATGCATGTGTGACTTAAGTATCACGCCTATAAAAAGATCTATTTTAATTTTTAATTCAGTTAAATTTATTAAAATATATTTATAATATTCTATATATAATGAAATAATTGATTTATAGAAATCTTATTAATTATTAACATGTAATTATTACTTATGTTATTGTTAATGCGTCGAAATATTTTTCTTGTTTTAATTACATATTCTGAAAATCTCTTTAATTAATTTAATTATAACTATTTAGTATATTAAAATATAATTTCATGAATTAACATATTATCAATTAGTTAAAATATAATTAATTTATTTATTTATGAAAATGTGATACTTGATTAATAATGGTAATTGGAATATAATAAATTAAATTATTTATTAAATTATACATTACTTATAAATTAATTATTAATCATTAAATATTTATCTAATTCAGTTATAATTAATAATGATTAATATGTTATTAATCAATTGATGTACATATGTAGGCAAGTAGTCATGTCTATGACTTAATATTCAAAGGCGTGACTGCCATGCACGTTGGTAGCATGCATTTTTTTTACAACCAATTAATGCTCGTATAATTTTACAAAATTTTGTTAAATAAATAAATAATTAAGTACTAATTTATTAAAATATAATTAATCTATTCATTCATTAATTACGTAGAATTAGTGCTTATATTTTCATTTTATTAAATATAAAATATATAATTAATTGACTAAAACTAACATATTATTGTCAATAAAAATAATTAATTAGTTAGTTACTTAACTTGAAAAGAAATTTTATAATTATAGGAGTCACAAGCATGACTAATTGCCACTTTGTGAAAAGATCTATTTTTAACAACTTAATTAAATAAAATTAAATAAAATATAATTCATAATTATAAATAATTAATTTATTCAAATCTTATTAACTAATTAAATTTATTAAAATATATTTCATAATAATCTATATATAGTTAAATAATTGATTATTAATTAATTAATTATTAATTATTAGCACGTAATTATTACTTATGTTATTTTAATGCGTCTGAAATATTTTTCCTTTTTATTCATAAAATATATTTAATTAATTTAATTACAACTTTTAGTAAATTAAAATCTAATTTCATGCAATTAAGATTTAATTGATTTATGAGAATGTGATACATGATTAACAATGGCAATTAGAAAATAATAAATTAAATGATTTATTAAATTGTGCTTTATTTATAAAAAAGTATTAATCACTAACTGGTAACCTTATACAGTTGTAATTAATAAAGATTAATATATTATTAATTAATTGATGTATATATGTAGCTAATTAGCCATGACTGTGACTTAATATTCGCAGGTGGGATTGTAATGCATGATTGCGACGTGCATGTTATTTTCTTTTTACTGGCAATTAACTCTTATATAATTCTATAACCTTTTAGTAAATAAATAAATTAATAAGTATTGATTTATTAAAATATAATTGATCTATTAATTAATTAATTAAATAGAGCTAGTGCTTATATTTTCATTGTTTATTAAATATAATATATAAAAATTAATTGACTAATTATAATATATTATTGATTAATAAAAATAATTAACTAATTAATTACTTAAAATAAAATAAATTATTATTATTATTATAGGAGCCACAAGAGTGAGTTAAGCATATTATTGATTAATAACAAAATAATTAAATGATTATCTTATTAAAATATAATAACATAATATTATTGTAGGAGTCACGGGCATGACTTAAGTGTGATGCCTATCAAAAGATCTATTTTAATTCCTTAATTAAATTAAATTTATTAAAATATATTTCATAATAATCTATATATAATTAAATAATTAATTATTAATTATTAGCACATAATTATTACTTATGTTATTATTAATGCATCTGAAATATTTTTCCTTTTAAATTATATATTCTTAAAATATCTTGAATTGATTTAATTATAACTATTAAATATAATTAGTTTATTTATTTACATAAATGTGTTACTTGATTAATAATGGTAATTGGAATATAATAAATTAAATGATTTAATAAATTATACTTTATTTACTAATTAATTGTTAATAATTAACTATTCATCTGATTGAGTGTTAATTAATAATGATTAATATATTATTAATTAAATAGAATTAGTGATCATATTTCTCATTTTTGTTAAATATAATATATAAAAAGTAATTGACTAGTTATAATATACTATTGATTAGTAACAAAACAATTAATTGATTAATGACTTAAAATAAAATAAAATACCATTATATAATTAAATAATTGATTCATTCAAATCTTATTAACTAATTAATTAATTAATGATTATTAACATGTAATTATTACTTATGTTATTTTTAATGCTTAATGATTATTAACATGTAATTATTTCTTATGTTATTTTAATGCGTTTGAAATATTTTTCCTTTTTAATTTCATATCCTTAAAATATCTTTAATTAATTTAATTATAACTATTTAGTAAATTAAAATATGATTTCATGTAATTAAAATATAATAAATTAATTGATTTATAAAATGTGATACTTGATCAATAATGGTAATTATAAAATAATAAATTAAATGATTTATCAAATTGCACTTCACTTATAAATTAATGACCGCAATGCACGATTTGACGTGCATGCTCTTTTCTTTTACGGACAATTAACTCTCATATAATTTGTCACCTTTTTAACGAACAAATAAATAATTAAGTATTGATTTATTAAAATGTAATTGATCTATTTGTTAATTAATTAAATAGAATTAGTGATTATATTTAAAATTTTGTTAAATATAATATATAAAAATTAATTGACTAATTACAATACATTATTGATTAATAACAAAATAATTAACTGATTAATTAATTAAAATAAAATAAAATAAAATGTTATTATTATAGGGTCACAGGAGTGACTTAAGTATATTATTGTAATTAAAAATAAATAATTAATTAGTTACTTAAAATGAAAATAAAATTTATTATTATAGGAGTCATAGGCATGACTAAAGTGTCACACCAGTGAAATGATCAATTTTTAACTCCTTAATTAAATAAACTTTATTAATACGTAATTCATAATTATCAATATATAATTAAATTTATTCAAATATTATTATCTAATTAATTAATTAATGATTATTAATATGTAATTATTACTTATGTTATTTTTAATGTGTTTGAAATATAACTAATTTATCTTTAATGCTAATATTAATATGTTATTTTTAATACATAAACATTGTTAAAATATCTTTAATTAATTTAATTATAACTATTTCATGTAATTAAAATATTCTCAATTAGTTAAAATATAATTAATTAATTAATTTATGAAAATATGATAATTGATTAATAATGGTAATTGGAATATAATTGGAATATAATAAATTAAATGATTTATTAAATTATACTTTATTTATAAACTAAATATTAGCATTAACTATTCATCTAATTCAGTTATAACTAATAATGATTAATATATTATTAATCAAAGGATGTGTATATATATAAGCAAGTAGTCATGCCTGTGACTTCATATTCAAAGGCATAACTGCCATGCACGGTTGTCGCGTGCATGTTTTTCCTTTATGACAATTAACACTTGTATAATTTTACAAAATTTTATTAAATAAATAAATAATTAAGTATTGATTTACTAAAATATAATTAATCTATTCATTCATTAATTAAATAGAATTAGTGCTTATATTTTCATTTTATTAAATGTAATGTATGTAATTAATTGACTAACTATAACATATTATTGTCAACAAAATAATTAATTAATTAGTTATTTTAAATAAAAGAAATGTTATTATTATAGGAGTCATAGGCATGACTAAAGTGTCATGCCTGTGAAAAGAGTTTTCTTTTACTAGCAATTAACACCTATATGATTTTACAATATTTTATTAAATAAATAAATAATTAAGTATTGATTTACTAAAATATAATTAATCTATTCATTCATTAATTAAATAGAATTAGTGCTTATATTTTCATTTTATTAAATGTAACATATATAATTAATTGACTAAATATATTGTCAACAAAAATAATTAATTAATTAGATACTTAAATTAATTTTTTATTATTATTATAGAGTCATAGGCATGACTAAAGTGTCATGCCTATGAAAAGATCTATTTTAACTCCTTAATTGAATAAAATTAATTAAAATATAATTCATAATTATCAATATATAATTAAATAATCAATTTATTCAAATCTTAATAACTAATTAATTAATTAATGATTTTTAATGCATCTGAAATATTGTTCCTTTTTTAGTTACATATTCTTAAAATATCTTTATTTAATTTAATTATAACTATTTAGTAAACTAAAATATAATTTAATGTAATCAAAATATAATATATTAAATTATTTATCAAAATGTGATACTCGATTAATAATGGTAATTGGAATATAATAAATTAAATGATTTATTAAATTATATTTTATCTATAAATTAATTATTAATGATTAACTATTCATTTAATGCAGTTATCCTTAATAATGATTAATATATTATTAATCAATGGGTGTATATATAGACAAGTAGTCACGATTGTGACTTAATATTTAAAGATGTGACTATCATGTATGTTTTTCTTTTATGAGCAATTACCACTGTATAATTTTACAACATTTTTATTAAGTAAACAAGTAACTAAGCATTGATTTATTAAAATATAATTAATGTATTCATTCAGTGCTTATGCTCTTCATTTTTATTAAATATAACATATATAATTAATTAACTAATATAACATATTATTGTCAATAAAATAATTAATTAATTAGTTACTCAAAATAAAAACAAATTTTATTATTATAGGAGTCACAGGAAAAGATTTATTTTAATTTCTTAAAATGTAATTCATAATTATCAGTATACAATTAAATAATAGATTTATTCAAATCTTAATTAATGATTTTAAGGCATCTGAAATATTTTTCCTTTTTTAATTACATATTTTAAAATATCTTTAATTAATTTAATTATAACTATTTAGTAAACTAAAATATAATTTCATGTAATCAAAATATAATATATTAAATTATTTATCAAAATGTGATACTTTATTAATAATGGTAATTGGAATATAATAAATTAAGTGATTTATTAAATTATACTTTATTTATAAATTAATTATTAATCATTAACTATTCATCTAATTAAGTTATTCTTAATAATGATTAATATATTATTAATCATGTAGACAAGTAGTGTGACTTAATATTTAAAGATGTGACTATTGTGACATGTATGTTTTTTCTTTTATGAGCAATTAATACATGTATAATTTTACAACATGTTTTATTAAGTAAATAAGTAACTAAGTATTGATTTATTAAATATAACTATACTCTTCATTTTATTAAATATATAACATATATAATTAATTAACTAATATAACATATTATTGTCAATAAAAATAAATAAATAATTAGTTACTCAAAATAAAATAAATTTTATTATTAAGTGTCACGCTTTGTGAAAAGATCTATTTTAATTTGTAAATAAAATTAATTAAAATATAATTCTAGCTAATTGCATTAATTTGGGTTGATCTCAAAGAGTGTATAATCTTCTCGTGATAGCTTCCTGCTACTTCATTTGCCATAAGTTTCTCTTATATTCATTGTTTTATACTAGCATTTAACTCCTTTTTGTTTTCCAAGCCTTTAAAACACCTTGATTTCCTCTCCGATGATATCCTACATATACATGATCCTGGGATTGTGATATAAACAAAATATCTCCTTTGGAAATTCTTTTATGTTCATGCAACCATTAGATAAATTCAATAAAGTTAACCTTGAGTTTTATAGAAGGCATAAAGTCTAACATTACTCCAAGCCATATGAGAATGTGTAATTAAATAATAGATGCTTCGAATTTTACGGGGTTAGTTTGCGTAAACAGAATATAGGTATATCCATTGTTAGCATTCTCCCCTTAAATTCTAACCACACTTTAAAAGAAACCTTACGTACCTATTCCAAGTGACTCTATGCTAGGCCATACCTTAGGTATATTTTTTTTATTATTACTTCAGGGCTTATATAATTGAATTAGGAAGGTAGTTCTGATGGTAGAGGATGTGGGTATATTAGTTCTATATCTCATTAAAGAAACCAAAAATATGAGTTTATGATCACCAATCCTAAGCTACTAAAACATAATTATGCCTTACCATGTGTTCTTTATACCATTGACGTTTTTATCATAAAATATTATTCATAACTTAAGGCAATTACACCTATCATTTAATAGTAATATAGTGGTGAATAAAGTATCAATTCAATGAGGAAGTGGCAAATTTTCATTTAAATCTCCTACTATCTCTGGTTAATTAAATAAAAGCGAAAGATTTCATGATTGACAGCAAATCTAAATCTAAACCTAAACCTAGGAAAAGTAAATAGGAAAACCAATAAAGATCTGAATAAAGCATGCAATCAAATGGAAAAAGTAGACATGAATATAATCTTGATAAGAACCTCTCTATTATCATCTTAAATGTTATAGTTTAATAAACTTAAAATGGATATATTAATTTGAAAATAGGATCTCATGGATAAAACTATACTCTTTTGAGTTATAAGTTTAAAGTATTAATATAGTTACACTTAGGAAGAAATAAGCCAAAAGAAAAATAAAAATGATTCAAAATAAAGTTAGAAATTATTTGACACACAAGAAGTCAAAACTTTGTAGTCACAAAAGTAAAGACTTGAATTAAACATCTAAGTTTGCTAATAAATAAAATGCTAATTTTGTAAAACAATATATTATTATATGGACCCAACAATTCTTACAAGACCAATATAATCTACACTAAATAAATATCATATAAAAAGATAAAAGTAAAATATCATAAGAACAATTTTGAGACAAATAAGAAAGAAGACCAAAAATGTAATTTACTTTAAAATGGATAAGTTTAAATGGATTTTTCATATTAGACAATGGTATTTGGAATTTATTTTAAAGTTTAAAATTTTTTAACAAACTATATTATCTCTATTTTGCTTTTCTCGCTCATTCTCATGTTTTGGAAGAAAGTTAGCAATATAGGTATATAAATTATGAACAAAACGCAAAGTGTCATATACGACAAGTATGAAAAAATTGACATGAGATACAAATCTTTTAACTATCGTTAAGAATCAACAATTAAAAAAAACCACTTGAGTTTTGGCAAAATGTCAAAACTCTTTTTACTACCTCCAGTAACCACAAAATGAAAAGCAATTGTTAACTACTTCCAATTAACAAATAATGACAAAGAATACCTATTGTCAACAACATAAAAAACCTTGAATCATATCAAGAATAATATGTAGAAAATATTACTTTCGATCTCATCATGTCAAATTTTGGCTTAGCAAAGAGGCAAGGATCAATACAGGCAAATATATCTTCATTCAAGAGAAAATTATATTTTCACAAATGAAAAGCATTTTTTTTGTCTTATTTTAACATTCAAAATATATTTTCATTTTTTTTCCTAAAACCTAGGGTCTATTTTGTATGTTTAAAAAATAATATGATAAATTAGCCAAAGATCACTTTTAAGTTTTCTATCAAAACAAGTGATTTAGAAGTTTGCCATTTATCTTTACAAAATAGCTATCAAAGTTTTATCTTAATAGAATAGAATACTTACACAAAAAAGGGTATCAAGTATTTCCCGACACAAATATACAATCGAGATCATATTACAAAATTTGTTTTTTTTAAATTTTAAAAATGCCACTAAGGATCCATGCTCAAAGCAAAATAAATGCAACGGTGTCACAAGAATTAAAAATAATTTCCTTTATAATATTAAGTAAACTATTTAACCCATTTTGTATCAAAATTAAACATACATTAGTAAATTAAAAACTATTCCTATATTAAGGATCATGTATAATATAAACCATTTCCTTCTAGAATAAAAATAGAAGGAAAAAAGACAGTTTGAATTTGATAGAGCTAGGAGGCCATTAGTTTACAGTAGGCGTAAGAAGAAGTTGGCGAATCCTAGCACGTGAGTTAGTTACATATTAGTGACAGGTGTCATCTATTAATTGGGGTAGGATGGGATATAAAAGGAGGAGAATGTTCTGTACGAGGGCATGCATGTATTCTGCAGTGAGAATAGTGTTTGGGAGGTGCAACCCCTCATATAGGCTGATCTGTGTTTAGGTTGTAATAACCAATTTCTACAGGATATCAATATACAATACGGAATCGATGAGATTGCTTTGATCTATCTGATTCTTTTATATTATACTGACATACTTGGGTGAGTTCTATCAATTGGTATCAGAGCACGCTCTTGGTGCCATTAGATTGAATTCTTTTCGGTAGTGGATGGTAGTGACGAGAAGCATGGAGAAGATTGACTTGCTAGAGAGGAGTGTAGCAAACCTAGCTGAGATGTTGGAGAGAAATGATGAAAAGACACATCAACTGGAAGAAGCATTGTTGGAAATGATGCAATATGTCAAAGGAAAAGGAGCAGAGTCCTCCAAGGGAAAATCTGTGGTGGAAACTACTGAGGCAACCGAAGGAAATGGAGTGGGTGAGTCGGCAGAAACTAGGCAGGGCAGTAATATGAAGTATGAGGAGAGAGGAAGGAGGTTAGAGATTCTGATTTTCTGTGGCGAGGACGCTTATGGCTGGTTGAATAGAATAGAAAGATATTTTCAGTTTAATGGGGTTGTCGATCGTGATAAAAGGGATGCAGTGGTAGTGGCGATGGATGGTAAGGCACTGGTGTGGTTCAACTGGTGGGAGGCGTGAAACGCAACAGCTGATTGGAAGGAGTTTAAATCAATGGTGCTTAAGCGTTTTTAGCCAACATTAGCGAAGAATCCATATGAGCTTCTGTTTGGACTGCAACAATCTTCGATGGTGATGGAGTACCGAGAACACTTTGAGTTGTTAACTGGGCCATTGCAATGCACATTGATGAAGAAATTCTCGCGGGGTTGTTCTTGAATGAATTAAAGATGGAAATCAAGGCTGAAATTAAACTACACCATGCTAGGTCTTTGAGTGAGGTGATGGACATGGCGCTACTGGTGGAGGAGAGGAATGCAATTGTGAAGCAAGGCAGCGGGAGTCACATACCGCGACAAATCCTCCACAAGCCAGCCCAGTTTCACCAATCCACCACAGTGGACTTCCGACCCAGTCCCCCAACAACGATGGAGACGAAAGGGAGTGCGGCAGCTCTGTACTACCCGATATCTAGTTTAACCGGTACACCGAAATAAAATTGATATTTAGACTTATGTCATTAAAACCAGAGTAGTGAATAATAATTTTTAATGACATCAAATTAATGATGTATGATATTTTTCGGTGATCACAGGAAGTGGTTCAGACAGACGTTTAAAAAAAACAGATCAAGAATGGCTTTTTTTGTAATTAAGTGGACTTGAGAGGCATATAAAAGGACCCAAGTTGGAGAATAAGACAAAACTTGTCTTCTTCCTCCTCCCTCTTTCACGACAGCCACCATGGAATCTCTCTCCAAGCTTTTTCAAGCTTTGTAACACGAAGAAGAAGGTGATTCAAGCCATTTGAGTGATATAAAGAGGTAAGCCTCCACTCCTATGCTTAGATCTATGGGTTTAAAGCTTGATTTTCTCTTCTTTGTGAAACCCCTTTGAGGGAATGCATGAGTTGAATGATTTGGATGATGGATCGATGTTCTTTGATGTCCAATGACACTTATTCTTGAAGAAATTTGGTGTGTATGGTGATTTAGGGGGTTAAACCAAAACCTAGGGTTTTGAAGGTTGAGCTGTCATGGAGACAGATTCGTGACTCTCCTTGTCTATTTTTGTTGAGCTGCTTAACGTGTGAATCTGGAGAAACTTAAAACATAGAAGTTGTAGATCTGGATGTCTACTATCTCCATGAACTTTTCCAGGATTTTAGGGTGAGCCGAATAAGAGTAATAGGCTCCGAATTGGTACTGGTTCAGAATACCAGCGAGATTAAAACGAGAACTATAAGTTAATTGTTTGAAGACCTTAGGGTTAGAATTGGATGACGAGTTCTTCTTAAAAAATGTTTAAAAATGTGTCCTATAAGTTCTGTAGAAATGGATTATTAATTGGATGAGTATTTTGTTAGATATGGCCGATTAAGGGAAGCATGTTACTAACCTTAGAGTGACAGAAGAGAGCAGAAACAGGTCAGGCTTGTAAAAAGCACAATAAATCCAATTTGTGTCATTTTTGAGTCGTCCTTGGATATGTGATAGCCATATGAGTCTATTGAAAATTAAACTTGGAATCACCTTAATTGGATGAGAAATGAATGAGTTATAAGGTTGTGAGTCGAGAAAGGTCCAACTAATGACTGCATGTTAAGCTGATTGTAAATGGGAGACTTGGATCTCCTTAATGACCGAATTAGAGCATGGTCATAAAAGAAGAAATGTGAATTTATGTGTTAACTAGAGGAATGGAAAGTTTGAAAAACATTGGACCTAGGTATAAGGAGTTATGCCATCGCGAATGGGACTTATGCAGTTTTGAAATGTTATGTGTTAAGCAATGAGGTTTGTATGAGAATGACTAATGAGGGTATATGTATTTTCATGCATGTTATCCAGTAGCTTGTGAAAACAGAAAAGGAATAGAACTAGATGTCGTGCCTAGTACATCTCAAGTTCAAGAAAGGTAGAAAGAAATCAGAAATTCTGAGATAGTTGAGGTGAGTATAAGCATACTACTATACTTGTGTAGTAATCCTTTCTTTAATATCATGCTTGTTGAATTGTTCTTGAATCCTTATGACTTATTTGACATATAACTCCATTTAGTTGAGTCTAGCATGTTGTATGCCAGATTGACCAGATGATTTCATATTCTTTGCATCTTCTGGTTCCCTTATTGTGTTGAACTTATTGATTGCGATTCTTTGATGAAGCATGTTTTCCATGTTAACCAAGATTGATGAGTTCTCAGAATACCCAGCTGATAGGGTTTATTATCAGACTATGTGCACATAGATGACCCGCCGGTGATGGGTTAGATCCGGGTCCTACCTGGAGAGGGTAGGCCTTCAGGGGCAAGGTTAGGCCGACCTTGTCTAGAATCAGAAAAAGGGAGACACGCCGTACTAGCATGCTTCTATCTCTTCCTAAGAATTTCAGAAAGAATCAGAACTCAGAATCTAGAAAAGAAACTAGAAAAGAAAAGAACTTAGAAAGAAAAGAACCCAGAACCCAGAACCCAGAACCCATAAGAGAATTCAGAAACTAGATTCTTGTTTTCTTTGAACAATTCACTTTGAGCTTTATTATTGATACTCATGTTATTGCCGCATTTGAGATTACTACCTGTGTATCCTTTGATGCTGTATATTGTTGCTTTGAATGCCACAGGCCATTCTTGTGAAGCTAGCCTTGTATTACCTAGCCTCACAAGCATGGTAGTATGTTTATATCTCACTGAGTCACGTTGTAGACTCACACCTCACTATCACCATTTCAGGAGATTAGCAGATCGGACAAGAGAGAAATCCAAGCCTTTTGAGACTCGCTTGGATAATCAATCAAGTAATGTTTTTGGCATGATGTAAAATTTGCAGATACTTCTAGACGCTCCATGGTTTGTCATAATCATATGTACAAATAACCTGTATGGATTTGTTATGGTATTGAGAATGATGTTGGTTGATGATAAGTAGATGTTGTATGTGAGAATTGTAGATTTGAATCCTTGCTTCTTACAACCTATTAAGCAGGTAAAGGATTATCAGATAAACGAATGGGTCATGCCGGATTTTTAGTAGAAGACAGAACAGTTGGGCTTACTACGGGTTTTGGTGGCATTAAGCCTACCCATTCCCTAGTGCCAACACGGCCCAAAAAGGCGGGTCATGTCAAGCTCCAAACCCGACCCCACTCTAGAGAGACGAGACTGGAGGAGCTAGAAGATGCAATTTTTGACAACTCCTACCCGAAATGCTTAAGGAGAGGTATGAGAAGGGGTTGTGTTTTTATTGCGATGAAAGATTCAACCCCAATCACGTTTGTAAAAACAAACACTGTCGGGTATATATTGTGGAGGATGAAGGAGAGAATGAGCCACCGGAGGACGTGTTTATAGATGCAAAAGGTGATGACAGTGAATATTTTACCATTGCAGTTGAATATGATGAGTGTGATGGGGTTAACTACAAAGAGATCATTTAAAGTATGGGGGAACTTGAATGGAAGAAAGGTGGTAATATTAGTGGATTGTGGGGCCTCCAATAACTTTATCTCAAAGACTTTAGTGGAGGAGACGTCCCTAGACCTGTTGGACACTCCAGCCTTCTTAATACAAGTGGGTGATGGCCATAAAATTAGAGAAAAAGGGGTCTGTGAAAAGCTACAAGTGGAGACGCAAGGGGTAAAAATAAAAGGGGATTTCTTTTTGTTTGCTTTGGGTGGAGTGGACGTTGTGCTAGGGTTGGATTGGCTTGAAGGTTTGGGTGATATATAAGCTAATTTTAAGGAGTTAACGCTGAAATGGAGGGTAGGAGATAAGCGGTTCAGTTTGAAGGGAGAACCAACATTGATGAAGTCAGTGGCTACATTAAAATTGCTCTACAAATCAGTGGGAGAAGGAGGAGAGGGCTATCTAGTCAGCGTGACAATAGTGGAACCGCAAGAGACAACCATGAAGGGGACAGTACAACTCCAGCAATTGTTAGCCGAATTTACTGATGTGTTATCCCCACCCACAGGATTGCCTCCTCAAAGGAGTCACGACCATGCAATCATCCTGAAACCAGGAGCTGAAATACCCACGGTAAGACCCTATAGATATCCCCATTATCAGAAAAATGAGATAGAAAAGATAGTGGGAGAATTACTTGCTGCTGGAGTTATACGCCCAAGTGTGAGCCCCTTTTCCAGCCCAGTGATTTTAGTAAGGAAAAAGGATGGAGGATGGAGATTTTGTGTAGATTTTAGGGCATTGAATAAGGTGACTGTAGCGGATAAATTTCCAATCCCTACAATTGATGAGTTATTGGATGAATTGGGAGGAGCCAAGGTGTTCTCGAAGCTGGACCTCAAGAGTGGCTACCACCAAATTAGAGTCCGAATGGCTGGTGATGCCTTTCAGATTGTCCAACGCACCCTCCACCTTTCAATCATTGATGAATGAGGTATTCCGTTCCCACCTACGCATCTACGTTCTAGTTTGTTTTGATGATATTCTTATATACAGTCCAGATTTTGAGCAACATTTGGAAGATTTAAGGGCTGTCTTGTTGATTCTCCGGAGTTATAAGCTGTATGTCAATGAGAAGAAATGTGATTTTGGCAAGGAGCAATTAAAATACTTAGGGAATTTGATCTTGGGTCAGGGGGTAGAAGCTGATCCCTCTAAAATTAAAGAGATTGCGAACTGGCCAATACCTAAGGATGTGAAGGCTGTCCAAAGGTTTTTGGAGTTCACGGGATACTACCGATGATTTGTTCGAGATTATGGCAAGATCGCCAAACCTCTCACTCAACTACTTAAGGCAGAAGGGTATCGGTGGAATGTGGAGACTCAACAAGCCTTTGAATCACTTAAGGTGGCCATGGTAAACCTCCCTACTGTAGCTGTTCCTAATTTTCCTAAACCATATGTTATAGAGACTGACGCATCCAGGAAGGGGCTAGGAGCAGTACTCATGCAAGAAGGAAGGCCCTTAGCTTTTCTTAGCTGGGCATTACCTCCACAAGTGTTCTCCAAGTCAGTTTATGAAAAGGAGTTAATGGCAGTAGTGAGGGCGGTTCAGAAATGGAGACACTACCTTTTGGGGAGGCGTTTCATTATCCGAACCGACCAAAGAAGCTTAAAATATTTGACAGATCAGAGGTTGTTGGGAGAGCAGCAACAAAAGTGGACAACAAAACTATTGGGGTATGATTTTGAAGTGCAGTACAAACCGGGAAGGGAGAACCAAGCGGCTGATGCTTTATCGCGTAAAATGGAGTGTGATGCTATATCAACAGTAAAAATGATGGATTCGAATGACTTAGAGGCGGAAATTCGGGCTGATCCGAAACTTAACACCATCATGCAAGATTTGTTAAGTGGGAGCAAGGAACACATGGGATATTCGGTTAAAGGAGGCAGATTATATTATAAAACGAGGCTGGTTTTATCAAAGGCATCTAGTTAGATACCGACTATTTTGAAAGAGTTACATGATTCACCTATGGGAGGTCATTCGAGGTTCCTACACACTTACAAATGTGTGCTAGGACTGGTTTTTTGGGAAGGAATGAAGAATGACATTAAAAAGTATGTGGAGGCTTGTGAAGTGTGTCAACGCAACAAGTATCAAGCATTATCCCCGACTGGTCTATTACAACCATTACCAGTCCCTTCGCAAGTGTGGGAGGATATATCTATGGATTTCATTGGAGGTCTACCGAAGAGTAAGGGCATGGACACCATCATGGTAGTAATCGATAGGCTAACAAAATATGCTCATTTCTTGCCTTTTGCCCACCCATATTCTGCTTCAGATGTTGCTACACTCTTTGTTCGAGAAATAGTGAAGCTATATGGGTTCTTAGCCTCAATAGTATCTGACCGGGATAGGGTATTCATGAGCAGATTCTGGTCTGAACTCTTTAAGCAGGTGGGTACTCAGCTGAAGTTTAGCTCCGCCTATTACCCCTAAACCGATGGACAAACGGAGGTCACCAATAGATGTTTGGAAACATATCTCCGTTGTTGCACCGGAAGCAAGCCGAAGCAGTGGACTCAATGGTTGTGTTGGGCTCTGGTTCAACACCAACTACAACAACTCTACAAAAACTTCTCCATTTTATGCTCTATATGGCAGACCCCCACCCACCTTATTGGGTTATGCAGGGGAGTTATCAGCAGTGGAAGAAGTGGACAGACTTATTAAAGAACGGAAAGGAGTCATTACCGAATTGAGGGACAACCTACTGCGATCTCATAATCGGATTAAAACCCAGGCGAATAAGAAACGCAGGGAAGTGGAGTACACGGTTGGAGAAAGGGTGTACTTGAAGATCCAACCATACAAACTTCGTTCCTTAGCACGGAAGATGAATGAGAAACTCAGCCCCCGTTACTATGGACCTTTTTTGATCGTTGAAAAGATTAGAGCAGTGGCTTGTAGACTGGAATTACCTGCATATAGTCGAGGTCACTCGATTTTTCATGTGTCATTGCTTAAGAGGGCAGCTCCTAATCTTGTGCAGATACAACCATTACCTAAGCAATTAACTGATGAGTGGGAGGTAGATTTCCAACCTGAAAGGGTATTGGGGACCCGAAAGGATGCTAATGGGAATGAGGAGGTATTAATTCAGTGGCAAGATCTTCCTACATTTGAAAATTCATGGGTATCCTATGCTGCAATTGCTGAACACTTTCCGACATTCCACCTTGAGGACAAGGTGCAAGCTTTGGAGGGGAGTATTGATAGAGCTAGGAGGCCATTAGTTTACAGTAGGCATAAGAAGAAGTTGGTGAATCCTAACACGTGAGTTAGTTACATATTAGTGACAGGTGTCATCTATTAATTGGGGTAGGATGGGATATAAAAGGAGGAGAATGTTCTGTACGAGGGCATGCATGTATTCTGCAGTGTGAATAGTGTTTGGGAGGTGCAGCCCCTCATATAGGCTGATCTGTGTTTAGGTTGTAATAACCAATTTCTACAGGATATCAATATACAATACGGAATCGATGAGATTGCTTTGATCCATCTGATTCTTTTATACTCATTATACTGACATCCTTGGGTGAGTTCTATCATAATTAAATTTACAAATTATTAAACTTATAAAAAATCAAACTTATAATTCACGAAAAGTGACTGGTTTTTAATAAGATTATTTTTTTGTTATCAAATATAGCTACCCCCAAAGATTAGCAAGTATCAAACTTAACCTGCAAACAAAGTAACAAGAGCTCCAAGGTGGAATTAAAAACATAAAAAATCAACAGCATTAGAATGTAAATTTTCATGATCAAAGAATATCAAACAACATTTACATAGTGTACAATACCCTAGAACTAAGAAATCCAAAAATTAATGTGGACGCTTCCACCAGCTTGCAACAAAAGGGTAAAACCAAAACAGCGACATGAAAATAGAATGGTTACCATCATCCCATCTCTATCAAAATTAACACTTAAAGCATAGCTTGTCAGATCAACACAGTATTCAGTGATCAAAGTTCAATTATGCACATAAAGCATGATTTTTTAAACATTAAATTCTTTAAATAATGCACTAATGACTAAGAGATCATACTCTTTGATTTCTATGACAATATAGAGTTGGTGTGCTCAGCAAATTTAATTTTATAGAAAATGAATTGAAGGTATGATGTAATAACTATCCCCCGATTAACAATAGGTTAAGGATATCAGGCAAGATCCTCCCATCTTTTGGATAGATTTTTGGTATTCGTGCTTGAAACACCTATAACTATACTTACAACACCTCCAGTTGTGCTCGATATTGACAAATCAAAAAAGTAATCAAACTTTATGAACTTCAAAAATTAGAGAACATACTAGGTGCACAAAAAAGGTAAAAGATATTAATTAGTCAAGAAAACAAATAGTCATACTAAAATATTATTTGGAACATGCCTTATAAAAGGTGAACTTAACAAATACAACCAAATCCTAAACCTTAAACTTAAACTTAAATACTAAACATTAAATCCTAAATCCTAAAGCTTAAAATCTAAAACCTAAACTTTAAACCCTAAAACCTGAACCATGGTCCTAAATCTTAATACCTAAGACCTATAACTTATAACTCTAACCCGTTAACCATAAACTTAAAGAAAAAGAATGAAGCAGAGAGAGAGAGATCATATAATACCTGATTAGCCAGACCATGAAGGGGACCAACCAAACCATTCAAAGCAACCGCAAATGAAAGGTAAGGATCTGAAAGTGCGCTAGCTACCTGAAAAGTTGCATAAGAATAATATAAAGCAACATGTTGGAATAATCTCTTCCGTTCCCACACCAACCCCTTCTTTACTTTAGGGCTTTCAATGAAATTGAATTTTTGGAATTTGGGTAACTTACCAGGTGGCCAGTATGAGCACTGACATTTCCACCTTCATGGTCACTACAAAATATTTTGAGAATAAGAAAGTATTTCAATGGAAGAACACATATATTTCTAAATTAGTATAAACAAACAGTCCTTACTGAACCCATCCTTCAGTATCTATTACCCATTTTTGAGAAGATAGGATATTGTACTAGTGGATGGTCACGTAAAATCTCATAAGCTCCTACATCTGAGGACTATCAAATCCCAACATATGCCAGAAATTTGCGCCATAATCCAGAGAGTTATCAATTGGAATAATGCTCCCATTTTTGTGTATCCTTTAAGCAACAGAGGTGCATGTCAAAAGCCACAAATAAATTCATTTGGGATAATACAAGTACAGTCATATATCAACCTTAATGACTATTAAAAGGCTAGCAATGACATATATGACAGAGAAAGGCACGAGGAGTATGAAAACAGAAGTGATGGACATGCCAAAGCAAGAGTGTAGGTATCCAAGTGGCTAAAAACAGAAAAATTACTCCAGAAATTTGGCAAAAATAACAACAGCTTCAAGTTTCATATATTACAACAAGATTCTCACAAAATGAAATCGATCATCATATCATGTGTCTTGGTTCCAAAGAACAATTTTTTTCAGCTGTCTAAGGCCACGGGGCCACATTGTGGATAGTTGAGCTGATATAATTCTGCTTTATACAATATACTGTAGAGAAAGAACTAACTAATGCTATTTCTTTATCAATCTAATAGGATCATGAGAATGTTATTAAATGAGCAATACTAAAAAAATAGTTGGCCACCATAACAGTAAGATTGCTTTGGCTGGGACGTGTTTTTAGTAAGATTTGTTCTCTCACTCATGCCGCCATAATCAAACCAGCAAATGGAGGATGATATGCCTTAATCAGTCAAAAAGAACTGCATTAGGATTGGGTGTCCTATAAGAAGCTAGGGAATTCAAACAAGTTTTAAAGTTCATGAATCATTACTACAAGTAAATTCTTTTGAGTTTCATAGATTTCATTATCTTTTTTCTTTCTAATATCCACTCCTCTAAGTTCATTACTATTATAGTAATACAAGATCCATTCTTAAGTCTCACCCAACAACTTAAACATTTATTTTGAAAGGTTTCTTGACTTGATATCAAAGCTTTGTATGTCAGAGACTTCAAATTA
The DNA here is from genome assembly GCA_029891385.1 of Erythroxylum novogranatense. Lineage (NCBI taxonomy): Eukaryota > Viridiplantae > Streptophyta > Magnoliopsida > Malpighiales > Erythroxylaceae > Erythroxylum > Erythroxylum novogranatense. The sequence goes on from CM057233.1 coordinate 63,795,476, forward strand.
AAGTTGTGCCACCCTCGCATCTGTTGGACTTGTGATTTGTTGTATTTGTCCATATATCGTGTCAGTGGCCATGTTGGAATAATTTATAATCCATTCTTGAATCTCAATCAATAGCTAAATGGTTTCTTAACAATTACTTTTACGTATGTTTTATGTCTAAAAATAAGTTTTTTAATTAAAAATTTAAATTGTAGCAATTAATCCAACTTGTATTTTGTGATAATAATACATCCCTAATTGGAATAAAATCACACCTCAAACTACTATAATCACCACCATAAACAAAAGTACATGATCGAACAAGGCATAAAATTGTCAACTAACCTTCTATACACATATAAAGCAATCAACAGGAGACGAGCAATAAGAATCAAAGAGTCTTCATATGTAGGCTCCCAGTACCTAAAAGTGTTACCACATTTTAGTGTCGTAAGAAATGACTGAAAGTTAAATTATTAGCAAAAACATTATAAAAAGGAAGACTTACTTTGATTTTTGAATCCCGTTGTCATATGTCTTTCGAAATTCACTTTCAACCTGAAGGATAAGAATGAAGAGATAAAAAGTTGTTAAGTTTGCACCAACAAACAACAGTTTTAGGTATTGGAAAGTTGTCAACTAAGCCCTCTCATAATTTTTCAAGGATGGCTATTGTTAGGCACCGGTAGAAACTAATTCCTCTTTCAGAGACAAGACGACTAAGTCCAAGGCATACTTTAAACATCTTAAGTCAATAAATAGACAATTAAAATAAACATGTTGATTACCACCTTGCTCTGTAATGCCACGGACAACATCTTTTATGACGGTTCAGCCATAACAAGAGGAAAAAATAGTAGCACAGAAATAAAAACAGTAACCTTCATCCCTCCAATGTCCAAAACCCAGTGGGAGAGGCAAGGGCTTGAAACGATCTTTCAAGCGGTTTTGTTGGTAGAGGCGGGGAAGACCTTTTCTAGAAGGTAAGCTTTGGCTTTCTCAGCGCAAGGTTTTTCTTCCTTTAGTGAGAGAGGCAAGCAACAATGGATCCCTTTTAACCGCTCCTCCTTTGGAAATCTCCTTATTGAAGCTAACGGTAACTTTTGACTTTTCTTTTCTTTAATGAAATCCCTCAGCATTTGCTTTGTTTTTCTACATATAAGAAACACTTGAACTATATATATATATAAATCACTAAAGATTTAATTTATTATTTTCAATGTATGCGAAAAATTATAATTATTAAATAAAATTATAATTTATATTTGCTCTTTATATTTTAATTTCAAAATAATGTGTTCTTTCTTATAAAATTTTACCTATTTTAAATAATATATCTTAAACAAAAATTTGCTATTTTTATTAAAGTTTTAAAATAACTTAGTTAATAACGTCAAGTTAAAATAAAAAATAAAATTTAAGTATTTAATTGTTACTTTTTTAAGTTTGAGCTATAATTACAAAATTGAGTAAAATTTGAATTTTTTTAAAATCACCTCATGTATGCGATTCTTGATTTTGTTTGGTCAAAACTATTTCTTGCTTTTTATTTATTTATTTATAATGACAAAAGAACTAGTTATCTTTTATTTTAAATATACTAAATAAATTATTAAGTCCGTATAAAATTTATGAAATTTTATAATTAAGTTAATTATTTATTCAATAAAAATATTTAATATATAAATATTTTACATTTATATATTAAATCTAAAATTGAAATTGAGCTTGAGCTTGAAAAATTGGGTAAAGATTAACTTTAGAGAATTCATCAAGTCCTTCAAATTTTCCAAAAAGCTTTTGCGATCCACATACGTCCTATCACTCTATGCTTGAAGTGTTCTAAATTGTGCCAACCCAAAATCAGCTCTTAAAATAGGAATCTTTTCTATGTCTTGCCCCAATGCCTGTCATCTTTGAGTCATCATCAATTAAGGTTCTCAATCCCTGCTTCAACTAGGTTACATTTTTACCTCAAGGCTAGAAGTAGGTGATTTAGAACATAGTAAAAATTCACGTTATTGTTTCTGATGTTCTTCCATTGTTAACACCAACAAACTTCCTACTACACAATAGCAAGTATAAAGAATGGCAAAATATTCCAAGCATAAAACAAACATGCTGATTACCACCTTGTTCTGTAATGCCACCAGCAACATCTTTTATGATGGTTCAACCATAATAAGTGGAAAAGACAATAGCACAAAAATAGATGTAGTTGCCTTCATCCACCACTGTCAAAAGTAACATTAGGCAGTCTATACTGTCAAGAAGAATCAAAGTAAAAGAAATTAAAGCAAAGAACAAGCCTCGACAGAGAGGTCAAAAGTCATCATCATAACAGTCAAATACTACAGTTCCAAACTTTAGAGTGTAGTAATCAGCAATACCACAGTTGAAGCCTAGAAAGACACCATATCCAAGCTTTTATAATTGAATTGAATATATGGTAGTTTTCAAACATTTTCAGGATACGTACATCACATCGTACAAACCAAACAAATATCGTAATACCAACATAAGCTGAATCAAAAGGATATCACATTACCTTCATGAAATTTGTTATCATCAATGAGAGGGCCAAATTTTGAATAGCTTTGCAACTGCATTCTAGATCCCATTGCCATTCCTACATTAGCTATGTTAAATAAATGTGAGGATGTTCTTGTTATCAAAGGAGATACTTTACTGACCCACATGCATAAAGGCTCACGCAAGGAATCTGAGGCACCTTTTGAGAACATGATCTCCATCTGCTTTCAACTGTATAAAACACTCATAATTTTGAGGTCATGAGAGAGTTCCAAAACATAAATCTGCAATGCATTAAAACTTAACACCCTTCACTTAATCATAAAAAAAACATGTGTTATATGATAAAGTTACTAATCTTTAAATACAATTTACATGGCCACTTCATAGTACCAGACTTTCATATAGAGAGTAGATTTTATAATGCTAACCTACATATATCAACCTTTCTACTAGAGCATGCAAAACTACCTACATCGATGTGCTCAACATATTGCCATGAGGAAAACTTGGAAATTCAAGGGGAACGAAGAACAAAATGCTACATTGATATATAGCTAACACGAGATATTCCAAGCATCAAACAAACATGTTGATTACCACCTTGTTCTGTAATGCCACCAACAAAAAAAAAATAAAGGGCACAGATTCTCAGGAAGAATGTTTTCATTGAATAAAAGTTGCTTCTGTATAATATAAAGTGAAGATGAAGCATCAAGAAACTTGAAAGTAGAAGCCAAAACACCGCTCAAAAGTAAATTATGACACCAAATACAAAATGTTATGCATATAAAACAACTCTTCTAACACATTAAATTTTCATAAGTTGATAACTTGAGATCATCTCCATATCAATAAGAACCAAATCATAACACAGATAGAGAAAAATATAAACATAATAAAAGATAAAGAACCAAAATAATAAGATATTGAACAAGGTATCAAATTTGCAGACTCACATTGACATTAACAAAAATATCATCTTTAGGGATATGACTAATGTCATACTTTTGGCTAAGGTCCTAATAACAAAAAAAAATTAACCAAGGAAAACACATTCTCATGTAGTAAGTGAAATATAAAAAGAACAATAAAAAGGACTTTGGCACATCTATTAAACATTTATTTATCTTCAAGCAAATCAATCTTATTATTCTTAACTTAAATAGGAGACAATTTCAAGAAAAAGTTTAACATATCGATCACATCAATTGAGATTCCCCACCATTCATTCAGTTGCAAAGTTTATCAAATTGTTTAAGCATTTAGCTGCTTGTATCAAATTATAAATCAATTCAATTTATTATACAAAAAGTATCATAGTGTAAATTAAGTGGCCATTTTCGAAATTAATGAAGCAAATTGAAATTAACTTAATCATTGATGCTTATGACTATATGCCTAAACAAATCAAATCACAATAACAACCAAACTTATAATGAATCATCTCGATCAATATTCTTTCCAAGTTAAAAAATTTCTTAGAATGATTCCCTATTAAGCTAATTATAACAAAATTTATAAACATAAATAATAATAAATTCCCTTCTCTACAATTTGAGTTGTACGTTGTCCCCAATCTACATGAAATAAAAGAACAAAAATTCTAAAATAAGTGGAAAGAGGAAAAGCAAACGAACAATTAAGGTAGAACTACATAAATGAAAAAAAAACCATCAAAATTCGCATAGGATGTTAACAAACTTACCATTTGATAGCTATTGACAAAGAATCGAAACCAAAATACTTGTCTGAACCAAATGATGTTTTCTTATAAAGCTTGACAATTATAAGAGTTAAATGGCTACAAAAGAATAGCTTGATCAAAACAAAAACTAAAAAAAAGTTGGTTGAGGTGGAATTACGTACAAGTTCCACTTAAGACTCCTGAATTCTCTCTTTCAAACTTTAAATGCATATAAAAGTTCAACAATCTATATTAAAAAATTGACCACAAGTATTAAATGAAAGTGAGAGGAGGTTACCTCAAGTGAAGAGCAATAAAGTGCTCGCTTTTTGTTCTCATTCTCGCAACCAACTTTTTGCCCAGTTCCATAATAGGATCAGTCAATTTTAAAGCATGATAATTTACTCTACATCTCAGCTTCTGTAAATCTGAATCAAACCTATTTGAGAGTCTGTAATCAAACATCCCAAGCTGAACGACCTACAATATAAGAGAAAACTCATTCATCGTTCTTTAAATATACAAGAATGCATAACATAACGAAACATCCAGGAAAACCCGAACAAAAGAGATGTGTTAATTATGTAATTATCAAAATATAATTCAAAAGAAAAAGAATAATTCCCAACAAAATTCATAGGACAATTTACGCTATATATATATATATATATATATATATATATTCACTAGACTTTTTCTTTCATAGAGAAGGTTTGGCCACATCCACTAGGAATTCAACCAGAAGCGCTCAGTAACTGAACTTCTAAACTTTCTCTCTGGCATCTGTAGATCCTAAATCTATGGAGGATCGAGTTGGCGTAAGCTAAATTCATGGTAGCTAGTTTCTATAAGACTATAACAAGCAGATAGCACTAACATCTAAATGTAATGTAATACTGTAAGATTAGGTTAACCTTCTAAGAATAGAAGGGATTAGGAGAAGTGATATATGAAACCGACACTTCATTTCTTTGCAACAAAATCAAACAGGGAGAAAATTCTAAGGGCATAAGATTTTGTAAAGCTTTTCTTAAGTAGGATAAAATTATCCGTTGGCAAAAATTTCCGGACTCACATGCTTCTTGTTAAAGACAGGCAAGACTCTATTCTCATAACATCTGGGTGTACACTTCCTTGGAACACGCATGCTCTATGAAGTCAAGACTTTCCCATGTTTACTTGGGAGCTGTTTGATGATTTGAACATCTCTTAAAAGGAACGATATGAACCAGTCAACATCAAAGATTTCAGAAAACTTGCTGCACCCAAGACCTAGATCACATATCAGTGCTGTGTAGTTTTTTTAAAAGCCATAAAATAACCAAGAAAAAAGCCATACCTAGCATCTTTCTAGAAAGATTTTTGATCCAGAACAGCAAGAGTAGAATTCAAAACATAAACGGCAACAACAACATCTATTATCTGCGCGTCAACATTTATATGATGATTAAAATCCAATTAAATCTCAACTTAATTAGTGACACAAGCGTAAAATTGTGTTTTCAACAATTAAGAGCAGCTTTAATGCAAAAATGGGTTTAGAATAGAACAAAAAGTTAGGCTGATAAGATTGTCCAGGTTAAGAAATTCACCCCTGTTCTTTGTTGATTCAGTCCACTTGTAGTAATCAACAAGTACCTATTAGGATCTGCTTTTACATCAGCAGCTGTAACACAACCAAATCCACCTCTCAGAACATTTTAACGGAGCAATAATAGTAACAGAATATTAAAACGATTCTATGAAGTTAAGTACAAGCTTTTCCTTTTCGGTAAAGGCCTAAATCACCTGAACAAAATTCAATTGTTGAGTTTGTTACACCCAAGATCCATAATCTAAATTCTAAAGCCGTGAATAGTATTGTACGCTGTGGTCAAACATCACCTAAAGTCAGTAATGGCAAAATTGTCTGACTAAGTATAGCTGCTATGGTTGACATAATTATAGGAGAAAATTGAGGCATAATTTTAGGAGTAGACTAAGGCATAATTTTAGGGACAATATTACCTTATTTTGCCCTCTCTTCTTTGTATAAATATGTATGCACAGCTAGTGTATTAAAAATATAACACAGAATCAATAAAACGCAACTCATTTCAAATCTCCACATGGTATCAGAGCTTTAGGCTTTATTCTGGGTATTTTTTTCTTTTGGCCTTCATTGCCAAATACCCTGCAACGTTTTGTGGCCTTTATTACCAATACATTAGTCCTTTCCTATAGGATTAAGTTTGTTTTCATTTCTGTATTCTTTTGAGTATTGTTCAATATGTCGGGGGACGAGAAGAATGCTGCAACAATTCAATCTGGAGAGACAATCCGACGACAACAATCAGGAGAATTGCCAAATATTCAGACTTGTTACAGGTTAGATGGAAAGAATGACCTTAAATGGTCTCAACTCATTCGTGCAACGTTGAAAGGGAAAGGAAAAGTTAGCCATCTCATAGGCGTTGGTCCAAAACCAGAAGATCCTAAGTTTGAAGCATGGGATGAAGAAGACTCTATGATTATGGCATGGTTATGGAATTCTATGATTCCAGAAATTCGTGACACATGCATGTTTTTGGACACTGCAAAAAATATATGGGATGCAATTCAGTAGACCTATTCTAAAGCTAATGATGTTGCTCAAGTGTATGATGTCAAGGTAAAAACAATGGCTGCAAAACAAGGGAACAGAAGTGTCACTGAATATTCAAATCAATTAAAATCCTTGTGGCAAGAGTTGGATCACTATTGGGTGATAAGAACAAACTGCCCTGAAGATGCAGCAATTTTGAAGAATTTTATTGAACAAGATAGGATCTATGATTTTCTGGTAGGCCTAAATCCGGATCTTGATCAAGTAAGGGTACAAATCCTTGGAATGCCAGAGATTCCAAATTTTAATGAAGTGGTGGCTCTTGTTCGAGGTGAAGAAAGTAGAAGAGGGTTGATGCTTGAACCACAAACCACTGTTGAAAGTTCAAGTATGGTGGCTGATAGCAACAACAAAACAACTGCCAACATGGAGCATGGAACAACAGTTGAAGGCCAGCAAAAAAATCAAAATCGTGACAACTTATGGTGCTCTTACTGCAAAAAGTCACGTCACACTTGTGAGACATGCTAGAAACTACATGGAAAGCCTCCGAGCAGGGAATGGAGCAAGAGAGTTGGACCACCAAGGAACCATGCGCAAGTCCATATTTCTATAACACCACCAACTGACCCATTACCAGAACAAAACAGTCTCAGCCAAGGTGAAATTGAGAGGTTGAGATCACTTATCAATAGTCTTCACAAATCTGAAAAATCTTCAGGTATTTGTTCTTTGGCACATTCAGGTGAGTTTTCATTTTTTATTGGATTAAATGTCTCAGAAACAACCTTTACCAACTATTGGGTCATGGATTCCGGAGCAACAGATCATATGACACACTCATCCAATATTTTCTCAACCTATACCCCATGTCCAAGCAATCGAAAAATTATCATAGCTGATGGTTCTCTAACCACTGTAGCAGGTTTAGGAAATATCAAAATAAGTCCTTCATTGACTTTGAAAAATGTTCTTCATGTTCCTAAATTATCCACAAACTTGGTCTCTATTCAAAAACTCACCCAAGATTTATGTTGTAATGTGATTTTTCATAGCAGTTACTGTCTATTTCAGGACAAGGATTCGGGGAAGACGATTGGGCATGCTAGAGAAATGAATGGCCTTTACTATCTTGAAGCACCAAATCAATTGAATGTGATCTGGGACTGGTCACCTACTTCATTCATCACAGAGTCAGTTTTCTCTAACAAGCAAAAAGTTCTTCTTCATCATTATCGCCTTGGACACCCATCTTTTAGAATTATTCAGATTATGTTTCCGTCAATGTTTAAGGGTTTAGATGTGGGAAATTTCCAATGTGAGGTATGTGAACTTGCTAAACACAAGCATGTACCTTTTCCAATCACTTATAAAAGAAGTTCTATTCCTTTCTACCTTGTTCACAGTGACATTTGGGGTCCATCTTCTGTTTCTAACGTTTCTGGAGCAAGGTGGTTTGTTTCTTTTATAGATGATTGCACCCGTGTTAATTGGATTTTTCTACTCAAGAATAAATTTGATGTAAGTACAGTTGTCCCAAACTTTTGCTCTATGATAAAAAATCAGTTTGGCATCAATATCAAGAGGTTTAGGTCAGATAATGCAAGAGATTTTTTTAACCAAACTCTTACTTCATTTTTCCAACAAGAAGGGATAGTACATGAGTCATCTTGTGTTTATACTCCACAACAAAATGAAGTGGTAGAGAGGAAAAATGATCAACTTCTTGAAAAAACCAGAGCCTTGTTGTTTCACAATAATGTGCCTAAGAATTATTGGGGAGAAGCAATCCTTACTGCAACTCACCTAATCAATTGACTGCCTTCAAGAGTTTTGGATTTCAAGAGTCCTTTAGACATCCTTTCAACTTTCTATCCTAACCTAAACACTACAAATAATCTTTCATCAAGGATCTTTGGGTGTGTGTCATTTGTCCATGTTCATAGCCAAAATAGGGGAAAGCTAGATCCTAGAGCTGTAAAATGTGTCTTTGTGGGTTATTCTTCAACTCAGAAAGGATATAAATGTTATCATCCTCCATCCAAGAAATTTTATGTCTCAAGGGATGTAACATTTCATGAAGAAGAGTCTTATTTTCCTATTCCTTATCTTCAGGGGGAGAATTCAACTATTGAAGATAAGGAAGATTTTTTACTTGATTTTGCATCAGGGTCTGTTCCTTCCTTTAAAATTTCAGAATCTAAACCTTGTTCATCTCTACCAAAATCTATCCATGAAATACAACTAAATGAACCTGAAGCCGAAACAGAAAAAAATCTTTCCGTTGATGACAATGAAGAACAGGTTGATACTATCCCTGAGATTGTGCAATTTGACAAGGTGTTCACAAGGAGGAAGAAGGTTACTTCTAATTCTACAGCAGACCAAATGTCCGACCCAAATCCTTTGAATGAGATAACAATTTCTAACCCTTCATTACAAGATAAATCTGAATCTCAAGTTCATAATGACCAAGATCTTCCAATTGCCGTCCGTAAAGGAAGTGGAGAATGCACAAAAAAACCATTATACCCTCTTGCACATTTTTGGTCCTTTGAAAACTTTTCACCATCCCATAGGGCATTTCTTGTAAGCCTAAATACCATCAGTATTCCTACCACCTTATCTGAGGCTTTGTCTAATGAAAAATGGAAACAAGCTATGAATGTGGAAATAAAGGCATTAGAGAAGAACAAAACTTGGGAGTTGGTGAAGTTACCACCAGGAAAGAAACCAGTGGGTTGTAAGTGGGTGTATACAGTGAAATATAGGGCAGATGGATCCATTGAGAGGTATAAGGCACGGTTAGTGGCCAAGGGATATACCCAAACTTATGGCATTGATTACTTAGAGACTTTTGCTCCTGTTGCAAAAATGAACACGGTTAGAATTTTGTTATCTTTGGCAGCTAATTATGGTTGGGATTTGCAGCAATTTGATGTCAAGAATGCTTTCTTACACGGTGAACTAGAGGAAGAAATTTATATGCAAATTCCACCAGGTTATGAAAAGAACTTGGGTGCTGAATTTGTGTGTAAATTAGAAAAGGCATTGTATGGCCTTAAGCAATCACCAAGAGCATGGTTTCGGAGATTTGCTAGAGTTATGATGACTTTAGGATACAAACAGAGCCAAGGAGATCATACCCTGTTTATCAAACAATCTTCTTTTGGAAAAATTACAGTTCTTCTAGTGTATGTTGATGATATAATAATGACAGGAGATGATGTTATGGAGAAAGAAGTTTTGAGCCAACATTTGGCTAAGGAGTTTGAGATTAAAACACTAGGGAGACTGAAATATTTTCTAGGAACTGAGGTAGTTCATTCTAAACAAGGAATTTTTATCTCTCAACAGAAGTATGTAACAGACCTTCTGAGGGATACTGGTAAGCTTGCATGTGCACCAGCAAGTACACCCATAGATCCTAATCTTAAACTTGGAAAAGCAGAAGAGGACGTCCCAATAAACAGAGAAATGTATCAGCACCTTGTGGTAAGACTCATTTATCTGTCTCACACACGACCAGATATCGCATATGCTGTAAGTGTGATTAGTCAGTTCATGCATAGCCCGAAGGAAGTTCATTTGCAAGCAGTCCACAAGGTATTACATTATCTTAAAGGAGCACCAGGAAAAGGTATTTTGTTTAGAAGAAGTGGAGGTATGATGATTGAGGCATATACTAATGCTGATTATACTGGATCAATCGTTGATAGAAGATCAACATCAGGATACTGCACATTTCTTGGTGGGAATTTGGTAACTTAGAGAAGTAAAAAGCAAAATGTGGTAGCTCGATCTAGTGCAGAGGCAGAATTCAGAGCAATGGCTCAAGGTGTTTGTGAGTTACTTTGGTTGAAGATTATTCTTGAAGATTTGAAGATAAAGTGGGATGGCCCAATGAGACTCTATTGTGACAACAAATCTGCAATCAACATCGCCCACAACCCAGTACAACATGATAGGACAAAACATATTGAGGTTGATAGGCACTTCATCAAAGAAAAGTTAGAAAGTGGGCTGATTTGTACACCTTATGTTCCTACACAAGATCAACGTGTTGATGTTCTAACTAAAGGGTTGAATAGTTCTACATTTCAGACCATTGTATCCAAGCTGGGAATGGAGAATACCTATTCACCAGCTTGAGGGGGAGTGTGGTCAAACATCACCTAAAGTCAGTAATAGCAGAATTGTCTGACTAAGTATAGCTGCTATGGTTTGTTAGTGTAGTGCCCTAAAGGCAATCCCCTTTAGCGCTTTTTGTTCATAGTCATGTGCAGACTTTATGAATAAATAAAGAAAGGCATGTTTCATTTATTTGATATTCTTTATGGATTGATAGTGATCTTTAATCAAATGAATGAAGTCCATGATATATGACATAGCATGAAGGAAATTATGATGTGATCATAATCCTGAGATTCCTATCATGCGCAATTATGTCAGTATCTAAATTCTCCCTAGTCATAGGATTAATGAGACTGGACATCATTAATCGGACGGACTAACATATGTCATACTCCTTGATTGGATCAGCGGTGGATCTCGTAAACCGTAAATATGAGATATTTAGAGTTGACATATGGATGCTTACTAGTGGTAGTAAGTTCATTGGATGACCTTCCATGAGATCATCACATGGATTTAATGTCAGTGATAATCTCATCATAGCAATGGTGCAAGTATCCTTAGACTTGAGGTACTCAAGGATATTTTGAATCTTGATCCCGTACTGACTCCATTCCTTGTGGCCTTCCGGAGGTTACTCATAGGGTGGTGCTTGGGTACAGTTTGAGGTATTCAAGGTAATTGAGTAGCCAATAAAGGATTCATCATACGTGAAAATGAAGAGATACCACAACCTCTTGTCGGGATCATTACTTTAAGTCTCTGGCGAGCATGACTATGTCATGAAGAGTGTCTTCATGGACATATAAAGTAATGAGTCCTCGACAGAACCGATTTCACTTGGGCTAGACTTAGTCTAGTAAGAGTTGACACATTGCCCATACTCATAACCAAGTGGGGTATAGGATGATGAAAGGACGAATTGCACAAGAATTGTTCATGGAAGGGTTCGTGATCCGGTTCGTGATGAATTCATCAAACCGATTACTTCCGGTCAATTGGGGTCATGATGTGTTGCTAGATACCGCTCATGACTTGCTCAGATTAATTGTTAATCTAAGTGGCCAACATAACCGGAAACCTAAAGGGTCACACGCATAAGAGTGACTCAAAGAATCTGTAAAATAGTTATTGGACCGAGTTCCAATTATGGAGAGCATTAAGATTAAATGGATCCCAATGGGATTGGGATATGTCCCGATGAGATCGCGACATCAATATTGCTAAGAAAGGTTTCCATGCGGGGCCGGTGAGGACCGACCCAGTGTGGTGAACCACTTGACAATATATATATATATATATATATATCATTAATTAATTAAATAATTAATTAATATATATATATATGTGTACGTAAAGGGAGGAGAAGAAGCAAAGGAAGCTTCTTTAATGCTTAGTCACCAAAGTTGCATTAAATTGCAAAAGGACAAAAGATGAGTGGTGATATGAAGATGATGTTCGTATGGTTTGGGAGAGGCATGAGAAAAAGGAGTTTTCTTTAACCTTTTGATAAGAGAGATCATCGTGAATGATAGAAGAAGAAAGAAGGTTTTGAGAAAACCTAAGGCTTTCATCTTCTCCATTGATTTCTTCATCTTCTCCTCCAAGCTTTTGTCATCTTCTTCAACGTTGATCCAAGCTCTCCAGGACAGAGGTAGGCTCTAGCAGGCTTTATTCTGTTCTAGCTATTCCCGGGTCAAAAGTGTTTGATCCGGTTAGGTTTTCTGATCTCTGCGTGGATACCTTTAGAGATAGTCTCTATTGGCTATTCAGGTTTGAGTTTTTCATACCGACACTGGGATCCTGGGTTTCGGAAGGTCCTGGAATAAAATTTTTGTTTCGCTGCTGGAACATGTGATGTTCCTCCCGGATTTTCAACAGTGGTATCGAGCGTGCGGTGTCGTGTATGAAGCTTTAACTGAAGCTAGATCATAAACCCTAATTGCTTGTGATGTTGTAGCATGCTTTCTGTTCAGATTTCGAATTGCTATAGAGATAGGGTTTTCAAAATTTTTCTGCCCAGGAATGTTCATAACATGTTAGAGAATATGTCTATGAATTTTCAGAATTTATCGATTTGATTAGATAAAGTTTTGCTAATTATTTCCCTATGCTTACAGATGCTGTTTTTGAAACGATTCTGTGAACAGGCAGTAGTATAAAATCAAGAATAAATTCTATAAAAATCGTTTTCTGGATTTTCCTTCACCTACATGTCTCTAAGATGTTGGTGAATGTCTGTGAGCATGGAAATTGGATTTAAAGGTGATTGGATATTTATTTTCGATTTTATTCTATGCTGTTGGGAATTGCTGTGCTGATGAACACAGTTTTGGAATCGGTTTTGTTATTTTGGTTGACTGAGTTTTTGATGGCCTAAAATCCTAAAACATTCAGGTAGCATGTTTAGAACATTTAGTAACCTATATAATTTTCTCATGATTTATTGAAATTGTTTCATTGTTCATTTCAAGCAATGTACAGAACTGGACAGTTTTGGTGAAAATTGTTGGGACTGTTTTGCTTGGCTTGATTGAGTTTGCTTTTTCAATTCCAATGCCTTGCAGCATTTTTAATGTGATTAAAAATGTGTTATCTTGATGTAGTATGATTGCCAAATTGAATTGCTTGAAGTTGCTTTTCCAAGAATTTTTGAATGCCGAATTGGTCACATTTGTATCTCGTTGGTATATTTCATTTTCTTGCTTGTTTTGGCCGTCACAATTTTTGTGACAAGTGCCGGAGTAGTTTTGAGAGTGTATACACTAGCTTGAGATGCTTAGGGTGAGAATTTGGGTGTTCCTAAATTATTTGGATATTTATGAGTTTTGACTCATTTCAAGCTTTTAATATAGTTTGACTATTTAAGGCATTCATAGATCAATGAAGTGTTCATTGATACATCAACTAACAGATATTACCCTAGGTAGGATGGTATTGTGAATTGGAATTGCATTGATTGAGGAATTAGACGATTAGAAATAATAGCAATCTTGCAGAATAAGTCGACTTGTTTGCTACATAAGTCGACTTGTTTTCAGTATAAGTCGACTTGTTTGCTACATAAGTCGACTTGTTTGCAGGATAAGTCGACTTGTTTTCTGGATAAGTCGACTTGTTCAAGATTTTTTCCATAAGTCGACTTGTATCAGGATATAAGTCGACTTGTAAGGTAAAAGCATAAGGTGACTTGCATTTGATGAAAGTCGACTTGTGGCATGCTTAGGTTGGATGATGGATGATTATAAGGATTGATTCAATTGGATTGATGAAACCTAAATCATGCCATATAGTCTAGCGACTATGATCCTTGACTTGAGTCTAGAGTTTCTAAATCCTCCTCGGTATATGAAAACTAACGCCTTCCATTAATATGGTAAGAACCGAGTTCTTATAGGGATGGGTTGTTGGGTAAACCCAAGCTCACTCTATACGGATATGTTGAACCATGAAAATATGATTTTCGATTAATGGGTTGGTTTTCACCGAAGCGTTAGTTTGTTGAGTAAACTCAAGGTCAACGTGGATGAGGCGAAATTGGGTAGCATACATCGATGTATGCGCATCAAAGAGTTGATACTCAATGTAAGTGCATACATCAACAAGTTGATAGCAGCGATCGATAGTTGTGTCTAAGATGTAATTGGTATATCCGATACCTCCGAGACATAAGGTGGCTTGTTGGGTAAACCCAAGGTCATTCTCAATGTCGGTTATCGATGATGCAATTGGTATGTTCGATACCTACCGATTGACCTAAGTTATGGCTTGTTGGGTAAACCCAAGGTCATTCTTAGCAATATCGGATATCGACCCACTAGGACATTATGTCACTTTGTTTCTTTGGATTAAGTAATGAGGGTTATGGATTCTATGAAACTAGTGGGAGCTTTTTGCATATCATTCAAGTCCTTATGATTATGCAGCTATTCCTATTCTAACATTCTTCCTCTCTATCCGTGTAGGTTGTTTGAAAATGTCGTCAAGTGTGAATCTTCGCTCACTTATGGATTCCAACAAGTTAACTGGACCGAATTTTCGATTGGTTAAGGAATCGAGAATAGTTCTCGATATGAAAGTCAGGATATATCCTAGATTTTTCGCTTCAGATGCACTGCTTGTCGATGCTTCGATGATGATCGAAGGCATATAGTAAGCATCTAAAGCGATGACATGGCTACTTGCATCATGCTTGCCTCGATGTCACCTGAGCTGCAGAAGCAGCACGAGTCCATGGATGCTCACACTATAGTTTTTCATCTTAGGGAGCTATTTGACGAGCAAGCCCGGTCCGAAAGGTTCGAGACCTCAAGGCTTCTCTTCACTACCAAGATGGCTCCAGGACATCTAACATGCAAGACGCTCAAGATGAATGACTATATTGAGAGATTGGTCGTCTTAGGTTTTGCAATGGATCATGAATTAAGTATAGACTTAATTTGGTTGATTGTCCGACGTTATGCGCGATTCGTGCTAAACTATCGGATGAACCAAATATCCACTACAATACCGAAATGATCAATCTACTCAAGACAGTGAAAGCACTATCAAGAGTGATAGTAAGCAAGTGCTGGTAGTAGCTTCTTCTTCTTCAGGTTCCAAGAAGAAAAAGAACCCAAAGAAGAAGAAGGCAAAGAAACCAAAGGGAGGCGCCATCAAGAAGAAGACCAAAGAAGTTGCCCCAAAAGGAACTTGCTTCCATTGTGGTAAAGATGGCCATTGGAGCGCAATTGCAAAGTCTATCGAGTCATTGAAGCGAAGAAGGCATCGATGCCTCGACTACTTCAGTTTGTATGTCATTGAAGTTAATAATGTTCTCGATCACAACATCTGGGTATTTGATCTTGGTTGTGGCTCACACATATGCAATGATATGCGGGGCCTTCGAGACGAGGGCAACTCATGAAGGGAGAAGTAGACCCACGTGTTGGAAATGGAGCAAGAGTTGCTGCATTAGCCGTAGGAACCTATGTTTTGTCTCTCCCTCTTGGGCTTGTCTTTGGAATTGGATGATTGTTATTTTGTACCCGTTTGACAAAGAATATATTATCATTTCTTGTTCGAATAAATTTGGATTCCATATGAATTTTAGTAGCAATGGTTGTTCTATTAATTCTAATGGAATGCTTTATGGAACTGGTACATTGTGCAATGGTATATACATATTAGATATGTCTAATCCAATTTTAAATGTCAATGACACCAAAAGGCATAAAAGAGATAATCTAAAGTCAACTTACTTATGGCATTGTCGACTTGGCCATATAAATGAGACACGCATCGCTAAGCTCCACAAGAGTGGCAGTTTAGGGTCATTTGATTATGAATCATATGACACATGCGAATCTTGTTTATTAGGCAAGATGACTAAGTTGCCCTTCAAGGGAAAGGGTGAACGAGCGATTGGAGTATTAGACCTAATACATTCAGATGTATGCGGTCTGATGTCCATCCATGCCAGAAGTGGTTGTCGTTACTTCATTACCTTTATCGATGATTATTCACGATATGGGTACTTGTATCTGATGAGATACAAATCTGAAGTGTTTTAAAAGTTCAAACAATTCAGAAATGAAGTAGAAAACCAGCTTGGTAAAAGTATCAAGGCATTACGATCCGATCGTGGTGGAGAATACTTAGACCAACAGTTTCTGGATTATCTCAGATATAATGGGATATTATCTCAGTGGACTCCTCCTTACACCCCACAGCATAGTGGTGTGGCTAAAAGGAGAAATCGAACCTTGTTGGACATGGTACGATCAATGATGGGTTTCGCAAAGTTACCAAAATCGTTTTGGGGGTATGCGCTAGAGACAAATTGTTTACTTGCTAAACAGAGTTCCTCTAAGACAGCTTGATGTTACTCCATATCGATGTGGACTAACGAAAACCTTATCTTTCTCATTTGAAAGTATGGGGTTGTCACCTTCGTGACGTGAAGCGGATTCGAGATAAGCTTGAAGCAAAGTCGACAAGTGTTTGTTTGTAGGATATCCTAAAGAGACCATGGGATATCAATTCTACCCTCACGAGGAACAAAAGTGTTTGTTTCAAGCATGCTGTCTTTTTAGAGAAAGAGTTTCTTCGCAAGAAGACATTGGGAGCAAAGTCGAACTTGAAGAAGTTCAAGATGCTCAAACAAGCATGATCAATCGCTCAACTCGAGGGCATCACTCATTCGGATGAAGTGATTCAACCTTCATTGCACACGAAGTTCGTAGGTCCAGTAGGATGCGCACTATTCCCGAGAGATACGGATTTCTCGTAAGTGAGCAGAATGACATATTGCTCATAGAAGATGATGAGCTTGCTACCTATGAAGAGGTTCTGAAAAGTTCAGAGTCTGAAAAATGGCTTTGTGCCATGAAAGCCGAAATGGATTCCATGTACATAAACCAAGTATGGACTTTGGTTGATGCACCTGAAGGGATAAAACCTATAGGGTGCAAATGGGTTTTCAAGAAGAAAACCGACATGGATGGTAATGTGATTACCTACAAAGCAAGGCTTGTGGCTAAAGGATTTCATCAAAGACAAGGAGTTGACTATGACGAGACCTTTAGCCCCGTAGCAATGCTTAAATCCATTCGGATACTCCTAGCTATTGCTGCTCATTATGATTATGAGATATGGCAAATGGATGTGAAGACAACTTTCCTTAACGAAAATCTGGCCGAGGATGTGTACATGACACAACCAGAGGGCTTCACTTCCATTGATGGCGAAAAGGTATGCAAGCTTCAGAAATCCATTTATGGATTGAAGCAAGAATCCAGGAGTTGGAACATCCGTTTTGATGAGTCAATCAAAGAGTTTGATTTCTTACAAAATCCGGATGAGCATTGTGTGTACAAAAAGTTTAATGGGAATGCAATCGTTTTCCTTGTGCTATATGTGGATGACATATTATTACTAGGAAACGATGTCTCATTGATGCAATCAGTTAAAATTTGGTTGTCCAAGCAATTTGCGATGAAGGACCTGGGTGAAGCAACTTATATCCTTGGGATAAAGATCTATAGAGATAGATCAAAGAGGTTGCTTGGTCTTTCATAATCATCGTACATAGACAAGATGCTAAAGAGGTTTAGCATGGAGCAATCCAAGAGAGGGTTTCTTCCCATCACTCATGGGATAACACTCTCGAAATCTGTGTCCTAAGACACAAGATGAGAGGATTCGCATGGATCAGATCCCGTATGCATCTGCAGTAGGATCGATCATGTATGCTATGTTATGTACGAGGCCCGATGTATCGTATGCTCTGAGTGTTACGAGCGGATACCAATCGGATCCTGGTGAGGGTCACTGGGTGGCTGTCAAGAATATCCTCAAGTACTTGCGAAGGACTAAGGATGTTTTCTTGATATATGGAGATGGAAATCTCCAAGTGAGCGGGCATACGGATGGCAGTTTCCAATCTGACAAGGATGACTCCAGATCCCAGTCAGGTTATGTTTTCAAGCTGAACGGCGGAGCGGTCAGTTGGAAGAGTTCCAAACAAGAGACGATCACGATTCAACGATCGAGGCGAGTAAATTCTTTGCATCGAGGCGGCAAAGGAAGTCGTTGGATCAAGAAGTTCATTTCTGAACTTGGTGTGGTTCCTAGCTGTGATGGACCCATACAGTTGTATTGTGACAACAATGGGGCTATTGCTCAGGCAAAAGAATCGAGGTCTCACCAACGAGCTAAACACGTACTCCGCAGATATCATCTGATTCGAGAGATCATTGCTAGAGGTGATGTCGCGATCGAGAGGATTCCCACAGAGCAGAACATTGCTGATCCGTTGACGAAGTCATTGTCGCAGAAGAATTTTGATTCTCATGTACTCGCTTATGGTATTAGATACCAAGGCGATTGGCTTTAGGTCAAGTGGGAGATTGTTAGTGTAGTGCCCTAAAGGCAATCCCCTTTAGCGCTTTTTGTTCATAGTCATGTGCAGACTTTATGAATAAATAAAGAAAGACATGTTTCATTTATTTGATATTCTTTATGGATTGATAGTGATCTTTAATCAAATGAATGAAGTCCATGATATATGACATAGCATGAAGGAAATTATGATGTGATCATAATCCTGAGATTCCTATCATGTGCAATTATGTCAGTATCTAAATTCTCCTAGTCATAGGATTAATGAGACTGGACATCATTAATCCGGATGACTAAGATATGTCATACTCCTTGATTGGATCAAGCGGTGGATCTCGAAACTGTAAATATGAGATATTTAGAGTTGACATATGGATGCTTACTAGTGGTAGTAAGTTCATTGGATGATTCGCCATGAGATCATCACATGGATTTAATGTCGTTGATAATCTCATCATAGCAATGGTGCAAGTATCCTTAGACTTGAGGTACTCAAGGATATCTTGATCTCGATCCTGCATTTTGACTCCATTCCTTGTGGCCTTCCAGAGGTTACTCATAGGGTGGTGCTTGGAGTACAGTTTGAGGTATTCAAGGTAATTGAGTAGCCAATAAAGGATTCATCACTACGTGAAAATGTAAGAGATACCTGCCTCTTCGTCGGGATCATTACTTTAAGTCTCGGCGAGCATGACTATGTCATGAAGAGTGTCTTCATGGACATATAAAGTAATGAGTCCTCAGACAGGAACTAATTTCACTTGGGCTAGACTTAGTCTAGTAAGAGTTGACACATTGCCCATACTCATAACCAAGTGGGGTATAGGATGATGAAAGGACGAATTGCACAAGAATTGTATACATGGAAGGGTTCGTGATCTGGTTCGTGATGAATTCATCAAACCGATTACTTTTCGGTCAATTGGGGGTCATGATGTGTTGCTAGATACCGCTCATGACTTGCTCAGATTAATTGTTAATCTAAGTGGCCAACATAACCGGAAACCTAAAGGGTCACACGCATAAGAGTGACTCAGAGAATCTGTAAAATAGTTATTGGACCGAGTTCCAATTATGGAGAGCATTAAGATTAAATGGATCCCAATGGGATTGGGATATGTCCCGATGAGATCGCGACATCAATATTGCTAAGAAAGGTTTCCATGCCGGGGCCCGGTAGGACCGACCCCAGTGTGACTGGACCACTTCAGCAATATATATATACATATATATATATCATTAATTAATTAAATAATTAATTAATATATATATATATATGTGTGTACGTGTAAAGGGAGGAGAAGAAGCAAAGGAAGCTTCTTTAATGCTTAGTCACCAAAGTTGCATTAAATTGCAAAAGGACAAAAGATGAGTGGTGATATGAAGATGATGTTCGTATGGTTTGGGAGAGGCATGAGAAAAAGGAGTTTTCTTTAACCTTTTGATAAGAGAGATCATCGTGAATGATAGAAGAAGAAAGAAGGTTTTGAGAAAACCTAAGGCTTTCATCTTCTCCATTGATTTCTTCATCTTCTCCTCCAAGCTTTTGTCATCTTCTTCAACGTTGATCCAAGCTCTCCAGATGTAGGTAGGCTCTAGCAGGCTTTATTCTCGTTTAGCTATTCCGGGTCAAAAGTGTTTGATCCGGTTAGGTTTTCGATCTCTGCGTGGATACCTTTAGAGATAGTCTCTATTGGCTATTCAGTTTGAGTTTTCATACCGACACAGGGATCCTGGGTTTCGGGAAGGTCCCGGGAATAAAAAATTTTTGTTTCCGCTGCTGGAACATGTGATGTTCCTCCCGGGATTTTCCAACATGGTTGACATAATTATAGGAGAAAATTGAGGCATAATTTTAGGAGTAGACTAAGGCATAATTTTAGGGACAGTATTACCTTATTTTGCCCTCTCTTCTTTGTATAAATATGTATGCACAGCTAGTGTATTAAAAATATAACACAGAATCAATAAAACACAACTCATTTCAAATCTCCACATATGCAATTCAGAACTCAAAAGCAATTAAATCAGTAAACAAACAATTAAAATAAACATGTTGATTACCACCTTGCTCTGTAATGCCACCGACAACATCTTTTATAACAGTTCAGCCATAATAAGAGGAAAAAAAACAGCAGCACAGAAATAAAAACAGTAACCTTCATCCCGCCAATGTCCAAGGTAACAACTTCTAGAGCTTATCCAAAACCTAGTGGGAGAGGCAAAGGCTTGAAACGGTCCTTCAAGTGGTTCTGTCGGTAAAGGCGGGGAAGACCTTTTCCAGAAGGTAAGCTTTGGCTTTCTTATCGCAAGGCTTTTCTTTCTTTGGTGAGAGGCAATCAAAAATGGATCCCTTTTAACCGCTCTTCCTTTGGAAATCTTCTTATTGAAGCTAACTGTAACTTTGACTTTTCTTTTCTTTAATGAAATTCAAATTCCTCAACATTTGCTTTGTTTTTCTACATATAAGAAACACTAAAACTATACTTAAAAATAAAAATTCACTAAAGATTTAATTTATTATTTGCAATGTGCAAAATAAAATAAAATTATTAAATAAAATTATAATTTATATTTGCTCTTTATATTTTAATTTCAAAATAATGTGATCTTTCTTATAAAATTTTACCTACTTTAAATAATATATCTTAAACAAAAATTTGTTATTTTTATTAAAGTTTTAAATAACTTATTTAATAATGTCGGGTTAAAATTAATAAATAAAAATTTAAGTATTTAATTGTTATTTTTTAGTTTGAGTTATAATTACAAAATTGAGCAAAATTTGATTTTTTTATAATCGACCTCATGTATGCGATTCTTGATTTTGTTTGGTCGAAAACTATTTCTTACTATTTATTTATTTATTTATAATGACAATAGAACTAGTTATCTCTTATTTTAAATATACTAAATAAATTATTAAGTCATAAAATTTATGAAATTTTATAATTAAGTTAATTATTTATTCAATAAAATATTTAATATATAAATATTTTAGATTTATATATTAAATCTAAAATTGAAATTGAGCTTGAGCTTGAAAATTGGGTAAAGATTACCTTTAGAGAAATTCTTCAAGTCCTCCTCCAAATTTTCCAAAAGCTTTTATGTTCCACATACCTCTTGTCACTCTATGCTTGACGTGATCTAAATTGTGCCAACCCAAAATCAGCTCTTAAAATAGGAATCTTTTCTATGGCTTGCCCCAATGCTTGTCATCTTTGAGTCATCATCCTGTAAAGGTTCTCAATCCATGCTTCAACTAGGTTACATTTTTACCTCAAGGCTAGAAGTAGGTGATTTAGAACATAGTTAGTAAAAATTCACGTTATTGTTTCTTATGTTCTTCCGTTGTTAACACCAACAGACTTCCTACTACACAATAGCAAGTATAAAGAATGACAAAATATTCCAAGAATATGTTGATTACCACCTTGTTCCATAATGTCACCAACATCTTTTATGATGGTTCAACCATAATCAGTGGAAAAAATCGTAGCATAAAAACAGAAACAGTTGCCTTCATCCACCACTGTCAAAAGTAACATTATGCAGTCTATATTGTCAAGAAGAATCAAAGTAAAAGAAATTAAAGCAAAGAACAAGCCTTGACAGAGAGGTCAAAAGTCGTCATCATAACAGTCAAATACTATAGTTCCAAGCTTTAGAGTGTAGTAATCAGCAATGCCACAGTTCAAGCCTGGAAAGACACCATATATGGTTACATGGGAAAGATTCAAGCTTTTATAATTGAATTCAATATATGGTAGTTTTCAAACATTTTCAGGATACGTATATCACATCGTACAAACCCAACAAATATCGTAATACCAACATAAGCTGAATCAAAAGGATATCACATTACCTTCATGAAATTCGTTGTCATCAACGAGAGGGCCAAATTTTGAATAGCTTTGCAACTGCATTCTAGATCCCACTGCCATTCCTACATTAGCTATGTTAAATAAATGTGAGGACATTCTTGTTATCAAAGGAGATACTTTACTGACCCACAAGCATAAAGGCTCATGCAAGGAATCTCAATGTTTCTTTCCTACAAAAGATTCTTCAAGATTTAATAAATAAATCGAGAAAATAATGTAGCTAAGTGATAAATATACACCATAAAATAAGACTTAGAAAAAATAAACATGAAATATAAGGATGAGCTGCAAAAAAGAGGATTGCATTCCCTTAAAGGTCCAACAAAACAAAAGAATGTTTGCAGTCCAAGAGACACATAACCACCCAACATAAGATTGAGTGGGGGAAAGAAAAATAGAAAAAAATTGGCTCAACAATAGAGTGGAGGATCGTCGTTGATCAGAGCAACTCTAACCTGTGTAACCTCCACTCTGGCTCGTCATGAATAGTTGTAGATAATGGGACATCGAAAGATACTATTTTCTGAAGCACCTTTTGAGAACATGAGCCTCCATCTGCTTTCAATTGTATAAAGCACTCATCATTTTGCGGTCACGAGAGAGTTCCAAAACATGAATCTGCAATGCATCAAAACTTAACACCCTTCACTTAATCATAAGAAAAAACATATGTTATATGATAAAGTTACTACTCTTTAAATACAATTTACATGTCCACTTCATAGTACCAGACTTTCATAAAAATACTAGCAGAGTAAAAGCTAGCGATCTTGCGATAATAATGCCGAGTTAATTTAGTGGGTTATAATGTAAGGAAAGAATAGTTATCGAATAATAGAAATTTTAAATATGCTAGGCAAATTTTATAAAGAAGATTTAAATATATTATATTGAAAATATAAAAGGTAGACTATAAAATGTAAAATGTTTTGTTATTGATTAAGTTTGTTATTAATTAAGGGTTAAAATAATATAAGGTAATAATAATTAATATGAAGGTGAATAAAATTAATTGATTAGATAGTTAAAAACATTAATAGTTTATTATGAATTGAAAATATTAATTAATTGTTATTTAAGGATAACAAAAAAGCATTAATTGTAGGAAGTATATATGAATTTCAGATTAGTTAAGATTTGTTACATAAATATATAAAATATATAATAAAGTTCAAGTCAATCTATTAATTATAATGTAATTAGTAAATTAATTATATATAAATTAAAATTAGCCAAAATGACAAAATATATTTGAGTTAATTAGTCAATAATACTAAATATTAATTAATCTATTAATTATATTAATTTTTACGTACATTATAATTTATTATATTATAATTATCAACTGTTAAATCAAAATTAGCTAATTAGTTAATTAACTAGGGCAATATTTTTTGATTGGTGTTAAATAAATTATATATATATATATATATAATAAAAATAATATTTACATAAATATATAAATTTGTTATTATATCTATTATTATTATTATTATTATTATTATTATTATTCAATTATATATATATGTATATATATATATATATATATATATATAACATTGTTAAAAACATATTTATATTATAAGAAAAAAAAGTCACCCTTGTGCAAAAGCACAAGGGTTGGGGACTTCTCAATTTGCCATTATATATATATATAATAACAAAATAATAGTTATATAAATATATAAATATATATAATAAAATTAAAGTCATGGTGTCAAAAAGAATAGTTACATAAATATATAAATATATATAATAAAGTTCAAATCAATCTATCAATTATAATGTAATTAGTGAATTAATTATATATAAAATAAAAATCTCCAAAGCAGGCAAAATTTTAGATAAACTCCAAGTGCCACCATCTTTATTAAAGTTTCTTCTTTAGGAAAGACAACATATAATCATGATATGGATGCAAATACACAAGGTGTACACGCAAAAATCTTACAAATAATTGTTGTGTAGTCAATATATCTAGAAAAATTCAAAACCTGATGACTTTATGATTATATGGAGGATAAATAGTACATCTAGATAGCATATTTAGATGGAAGCAAAAACCTTTCAAAAGTCACAAACTACAAGCATATAATATGCATGAAGTGAATACTTAAGCATTAAGGTTTCATATGCCACGTTAAATTTCACCTGTATGCATCTATCTCAGCAAGAACCTGTTGATACTTAAACATGAACTCTAGAAGCTCCTTTTCTGATTTCAATGCTTTTTTAATGCTCTTTCGCTTTGCATCACAAGATTCTTGTCGCAATAAATAGGGTATCATGAATCAGGAAAGCTCCCCAAATATGATAACTATCCAGATAAGAACTGACACCATGACATTTCTAAGAATGCTGTAATCCTGGGTCAGTAATGAGCCATAAGATGTTACCAAATATTATGCACACATCAGAACATGAGAATACCTTCGGGAAAGTCATGGTCAAAGGAACTGAAACAACAGCCAAGGCCCTTGATACATTCTTCAAGGTTCTAGCTACAGGATTTCCTTCCAATCCTTCATTCATGTTGCAATGGTTAAGGGAAAGATTATTGGTCCATCCGCAAAATTAGACAGTTTGAAATCAAAAGCCATATACAAGCTATATCTAATTCCACCTCAGTAAAAAAACCAAGGACTTATCATTTCTGGTTTAAATGATACAAAGAAGCGTACCTCCACCGTGATCAATAAAGTCAATGGTGTCAACACTGGGAATAGGTATAAATTATCAGTGGTTGTAAGATCAATGAACTAGGATGCTCCACAGGTTTTAAAGGACAACACCTTTTCTGCCATATTTGAAATCTTTAAGACAAAAAAGTCATGACGTTAGCAAAATGTCAAATCAATTTTCAAGATATTTAAGATATAGGGACGAAGCACAACTTCATCGCAAGAAAAAGCTAACAAAGACGGGACCTTGAATAAATAGCCCCTTCGTAAAAGGACTCACATTAATGTTAAAAAACTTTATAATAACCTAAAGAATGAAAAAGACAACTAGAGAACTGTAGTATAAAGGCATAACTTCATTCCACCGAAAAGCTTGAGAGGAAACAACTATGGATTTAGGATGTGGAAAATAATCTCAGAAAGAGAGAGACAATAGCAAAGAAGAAATGAAAAAGAGTCGGCTTCACCTCAAGCCAACGACAGTGACATTGTCTACCCATACCTTAAATATTCAAAAGAATTCTACATAAATAACTCACAAGTGAACTTCTACAACATAGCAAATCAAAAGAGTGCTACATTTATAAATCACAGAGTTACGGTAAAAGTTCTCTTTCCATATCAAGCAGTCAACCATCATAAGAATAAGAAAGCTGCATCATAGCAAAAAAATTACATATACCATGGAAATTTCTTAAAAGAATGAAATAGTTGATAACCCTTACGCCTTTATGCATTCACAGCACTGTAAGGCCCAAGCATGGACAACTCCCTCATCAATCCACATCAAAGTAGCAAAAATTCATAATATTTCTATATTTGCCTCAGTCATGAATGACAGAAGTTCTTAGGTCTATTAAAAGTCTTTTACATAATTTAGCAGCCACTATTTTCCTTTAAGCAAAAGAAATAATTTACTTACTCATTAAAAAACTTCGCATTTCTTTTCGACCATCAAGAATGAGATTAGGATCTATACCATGTAAGAATAACAATTGAGTCTAAATGCTAATAAAAATAGGATGGTGTTAATATTAAGTGAAACTCGAATATTCACCATTTTACAATCTTACTCTTCTCTCAATAAAGATATATATTGCTCCTATACTAGAAAGCAAAAACAAAATTGCAATCTCAAAATAATATTGGAGGCAAATATTTTAGTTCAAATGAAAATTGACATTTAGTCAACAAAATAGGAACCAGTTTCTAGCTATCAGTGAAGTAAATAACTTCGTTGCTATAGTATATAATATGGAAGAAAATATTCTTGTTTTTGAACTTTACCACATTGCGATATTTCAGGCCTAAGATGCAAAAAAGAAAAAGACATGCATATGCAAAGAGACATCATTTATCTATAGGAAAAAGTATCGATGATATCATTCATGTAACGAAAGAACCAAGAATCATACCCTATCTTGCACTCTTTGCTTAATTTCCTCCAACTGTGGCCTTATTATCTGTAGAAACAGCACAATAATCAGAAGAGAGACAGCAACTAAAGCATTCTCTGGGTAATGACGTTCTTTGCATAAAAGGTATATGACAAACTTAAAATTGTAATATATAAAAAAGCTTTCCAGAAGTTTGACAACAAAACTTTTGAAAAAAATATACGTTTTCCACAATGTGGGCAGCCTTATGATCGTGAAGTGATGGAGAATGCTCTTCTTCAGAAAGTAAGGTAGAATCACGGCAAAGGTCCAAATCTCTACTGTCATTGCAGTAGCAGTATAGATATTACAAAGAAACAATAAATTAAGAAGTGGACTTTAAGGAAAAGATAAAAGCAGTACAAGGAAATGAAATATCGCAGTTAGAAGAAACTTAAACAATTAATTCAAACCGACATCCAAATTGAAAAGAATTAAAAAAAAACCCACTGCTGGGATAATTGCAGCCATCTAGTCATTATTAGAGGGCTAACATATATATGCAATATTTAAACTAATTACGTTTCAAAATCGTTTAAATTATTCTGTCCAAGGACTAAATTGTTTATCAATGCCACTAAGGCCTAAAAAAAGAAGTTTTAAGAAAACTAAAATAGTTAAGTACAACAAGTAGGAATCAGAATTATCTTAATGTCATTCCTCATACAGAAGGGTTTCAACAGGTAGTTTAGATCTTTGGCCAAAATAGGAAAACACACTTAACAACAAATGATATAGATGAAAGGGTCGATCCAGAGGTTCCAAATCAATAAAATTGTGCGAATCGCATAAAATGGTGAGATACACGATATTACATTAGGTAAGACAAAAGATGGAAAAGGGTCATGAAACTCAGCCTCTGGAGCAAATTCCCTCACACGTAAATACTTTAACAAGTTCCTCCGCATTATCTGTAAAATAGTACATATATGGTGATTCACAAGTGATTCAAATATATAAAGTTGTAATCTTTTTCCAATTGTAGCTTCTCTAGCCTAGGAGTAATATAAACCATCTCACAAAAAATGACGCATGGTTTGGTATGTGCCAGTAAGAAGAAAGCATATTGATGATCCTAGAGTTCAAAATATTGGCTTGCAAATCTAGACAGATGATTGCATGACTGTGCTTGAAGACACACCATGTAAACTATATTTGAACAACTTTGCAGACAAAATTTACAAAATGCACCTCACAAATGAAACATGTTATGTCTAAGTTTTAAAACAAGGTGTTGTAAGCCATGCATTCCTTTAGTCTGAGCATTTTTTTCATCGGTCAAGAAATTGAGATTGAAATACAAGAAGAAAAAGCCGTCAATCATATATGTGACATTTGCTCTTTATTTTAAAATTTGTTTGCCCCCTTCAAACGAAGAACAGTGTCATGAACAATTCCTAAAAGTTTCTGTAAAATGTGTCCTGATCTATAGACACAGGAAAAAAGTAGAATCAATGGAGGTGTTTATGATCAAGATGGATTAAGGAATAGAGGCTTTGACAATTAGCATTCTCTAAGCACCTGCTCTTTAACATATTCTACTATTTGTGATTCAAAACTCTCAGCAGCAACAATGGTGATTGATGGTGTGCATGAATTTCCATCTTGTAAAGATGCTCTGGTTGCAGCTTATTTTTCGACATAATCCCATGAAATAAACATGAATTCGGATACAACTAAAACAAAATGATCCTACAAAATTCCTAGAACATAACAAATCAAATCTTCAAGTATGTAAGATAGAGATCGAAAGCAGTTTGGAAAATGTGGAGTAGATGTCATAACCACCAACGATAGCCATAAAGCCTAGTTTATTAGTATGACCATATTTTTGTTCTTGAAGCATACATGTATGTTAGAGGAAAATACCTGGATTTTCTTGGGTAAGCATTCAGCAATATTCCAGCTTGACACAATATTCACTTGTGATTCTTTTCTTTGAGAATGATCCCCTTGAGATATGTCACGTGAATTGTCAGCAACGGTAGCTAGAATTCCTCCATAGTTATACTGCTTGACAGAAAGTAATATGATAAATTAATAGGAAGATGTCAGGTGAAAATTTTCAATAGATTATTATGTATCAATAAAGTCTCTTCTTGTGTCAGTATCTCCAAAAAGCACGCAAACTTTTCAATGGCCATATTCCGTCTCAATGGCATAAATTTTGAGGATATAATAATAAAATCAAAGAATGAGGCAGCATATTCTATAAGATCAGCGACGGAAAGATTAAAGAATTAGAAAATTTTGTAGTTGAAATAGACAGGACAATTTGAACAGTTACAATTTAATTTGTGGGTCATCATTTAAAAGAAGTGCTATCAACAGTAAGGTTCTAGGCTATATTATCCTGCAACAGAGTGCTATCTATCAAGAGGAAAAGGGACCTTGATACTCAAAACAAGCCACTGAGCCTTGTCTAAATACAAATTTAAAAGTTGAAGCTTGAAATTAAAGTAAATTCAATTCCTGTATCATTATTCCCAGACATTTTTCCAGTCAAAGGAATAATTTATCTTGTCGAGAAGCCATTCAGCTCAAAAGCTTAAAAACTGCTGGATTTGGAGAACAAAACTCAAAGTGCACAGAGCTGGTAATGAATGTAAGTTTTATTTCAATGTGAAAGTACCTAACATAAAATATGTCAAAACTGAAATTTTATGTTAATACAAGATCTGGCATGCCTCTAATGAAGTCTACCTACAAAAGAAGGTCAACAGGCAAATGCTGTGGAATAGTATACATACAGATTACACTTAAAGCCATATTAGGCCAATCAAAGAGAAAAAAAATCCATTTGAGTTCAATGTAAAGAAATGAAAAATTG
The DNA here is from genome assembly GCA_029891385.1 of Erythroxylum novogranatense. Lineage (NCBI taxonomy): Eukaryota > Viridiplantae > Streptophyta > Magnoliopsida > Malpighiales > Erythroxylaceae > Erythroxylum > Erythroxylum novogranatense. The sequence goes on from CM057233.1 coordinate 63,825,107, forward strand.
AACTGCAAAAACAAAAGTAGGCAAAAGAGAAAGACACTCACAATATGCAACTGAGCAATTTTCATGACTTGAGAAAGGGGAAATAGGATTGCCAGAAGTAGAGTAACCAAACCTGATTCATAAAAAGCAACGAATGCCAATATTGCACCGACGCAGTTCAATCCACTCAAAGAGTTCTCTATAAATCAAAAAAAAATTTGAAAAATGGAAATGAAAATGTATTTGCCTAAAAAATCAATAAAAGTTGGATATTTTTATCAATCTGATGTGAAGATGTACCTGTTTTGCAAAGTCTTGAGCAAGCTATCACAAGAATCTCCGGCGGTTAGCACACTAAATTTTCTGTATCTATAATAACCTTTGAAAAATTTGCAAAAATGATTGCGGCACCTAGTTTTCGGAACTCAGCCAAGAGCAAAGCAAAAACCTTTTACATCACCTATGATCAAAAATTTTGGAAAATCATACACCGAATGAGCCAACAAATTAAGAAAGAAGATTGTTAAAGATATTTGAGGTTCTGTACTCAGTATTATAATTGTTATATTTCTCACATAAAGTATAGTTAAATGTATTCTATAACAGAACAATATGTACCCTATTTAGAAACAAAATATATTATCCTATTAAGAAATCTTTACTGCTTAGTTATTATAAATAACCCAAGTTAATAAGCATTCAAGTTCCTTTGTGGTTTTTGTATCCGTGGAGATCGGTCGTACAGAAAACCATGTTACATCTTGTATGCATCCTTCTACCTACTCTTTCTTTATTATTTGTTTTACTTTCACATGGAATCAAACATATATAAATCAAAACTTAAACTAGGAAAGAATGCAGTTGGTCATTTTTCAATTCTTCTTTTCTTTTTCAATTTTTTGGTTAATGCATGCAAACATTAGTACCAGAGAAGACTGTTGAAGCAAGCAAGGGAAAGAAAAATGTCAAAACATAACTACCTAGCCCTACAGATAAAATTTTAAAGAATACATGTGCAGCGCAAAACTACCTTGTGAAGTGCAAAGTGAAGAGCCGGATCATGGAGTTTCGATTGAGGGCTACAAAAATGAAGGAAAGTGATTTATTTAAGTGAACCAAAAGAGGAAAATTTAATGAATTATATCTCCATAACTTGCAAAGCCATCGGTATAGATGTTGCAACATTGCATCACCATACACATTTCACAAGTCACTGCTATTCGAAAGACACCATTTGGATAAGTTGTTTCAGCACATGCAGAGCTGGTGCAGATGAGGTAGCCTCATCAAAGCCATACTATTCATCAATAACATTTGAACCAGAGCCAATGTCCTCAAATCCTAACATGGAATCCCCTTCCATTTCATTTACTTGGTTGCTTTTCAGGAGAGCATTTACAGCCAGGTGATGAATCTGCACAGAAGCAATAACTTACCTATAATCAGCAGAATATCAGCCATCCTGTAAGATCCACTTACATCCCCAAAAATCACCCCTTCCCCCAGAATAAGGAAAAGAAAGGATATTCCAATTTTTCAAAGGAGACATTATTTAGATTACCTTTAACTCCACATAAACTTTTCTATATGCTCCAGGATATGTTAGAACAGGTTGATGGACCTAACAGGAAAGTTAGCATTGTAAGCTCACAGAAAAATGCATTTGTGCATGTATAAGATAGACCAATAGAATAACACAAGCTGTGTAGAATGTCATTCACCACAAACTTGAATCTTTTCTCCTAATTTATTCCATATCATATGGGGTGTAGTTTTCTTCACGGTAGGAGACATAATAAGAAAAAAGAAACAAATTTATGGGGAACTTGATCCATTTGACATTAACCTCATCAGCAAAGCATGCAGATTCTTCATTTATGCCTCCTAAATCAGGAACACCATCATCAGATATCCATAAAACATGGTAGAAAAAAGATTAAAGTCCAGATCTATAACTGAAAAACAATGTAATATATACAAAACATACGGTCGTTTAGAAATAGGATCTGAACTGTATTGCCCTAAGAAATACAATGATAAGACTTTTGAAGAAAATGGACAAGTTATCATCTCATTAGCTTGCCTGCTGTTGATCACGCAGTGCCTTTGAGAAGAAGACATCTGCTACATATATAAGCCAATCAAAATCCAAATTTCCCACAGGAACCTGCAGCTGATGATTTGAAAATTTGTTTTCACGCAGGAACAGCTTGTAACTAGAATATCAGTGTAGCAACAAATGAAAGAAAAGATTACATGGGCATATCTTGCCAAAGAAATTCTCTCACTCAACCACTGAAATGATGAAGCAGAACGTTTCATTCCAATTCTTGCAGCCGCTTGTTGCCATACAAGTACCTACATTATTTGAATTATAAAAGCTCTAAACTTTTTCATGAGTGAGGGAGTGTTTAACTAAGTGAGGGAGTGTTTAACGGTCGAAAACTTGAATAGTTTCCCAAATAAATGCTAAATTGTTATAATTTTTTTTCTAATAAGTGAATCTTTTACAAGCTCATGTTTGAATTCTATTTAATCGACGAAAATAAATAAAAAGAGAAGAGTTTTGCTTTGAGAAGTAAGCGAAGGATTATTGTTGGACCCCGCTTTCAGAGCCCAGCAGTCAAGAATGGTGAAGCAAAAGGACCCAATGTCACGTTAAAGACTTATTAGGCATTGTTTAAAATCATGTACTTAAAAACTTTTATGCATGGCAGCACCTATTTCTATACAATCAGCAACAATCAGTAAGAAATAACATCACATAAGTAGTAATGATATCTTCAAGGATTCAACAAAAGGAAGCTCATATGTACCACAATGTCAAAAACTCAGAAACTCTAACATGTAATATGAAGACTAACCCATCTACCAGGTTCACCCTTTAGCTTTATGGTTTGAAGCTTGCATTAAAATGAGACCTTGTCACTGTTAGTTTTCTTCCTTATATTGCTATCTTTTTCATTTATTTTCATTAAGGAAAAGAAAGAACATACCAACAAAAAAGAAGTCAAGTACATGATTTCATAGAGCTATTAAGAACCACATAATGCTAACATGACACTAAACGATTTTATATCCCAACTACAAACAACAATTTATGAATTAATTTTCCTCACAATATCTGGCGATCCTCTATATTCATAACTGAAATTAAAAAGTAAAAATACCTTGGAAAGCGATGAGGATTCATGATAAAATCAGGGCAAATACCACGTTCTGAAAATGGGAGACCTTCCTGTTGGATGATCGTCCCACAAACACCTTTTTGTCCATGTCTACTACTGAATATGTCACCAACCCGAGTATATGTAAAAATGAAAACCTAATATAAAGTTTCAAATGCTTGTAACTTATGATAAAAGAAAATTTCTTACCTCTGGCCTTCGTGTATGGCGAATTATGAATTCAATACATAGATTTTTGTTCTTATCAAAATAAAGAGCAACTTTATCTACAACGCATGACTCCCCTTCAGGACCTTTGAATGTCTGTATGCTAGGTCTATATTTGCTGGATATTGAAAAAATGAGTGAGTAAAAATAAAATAAGAGTTTAAAACACTGAGAGAAATTTTACTAACATATCGGCTAATCTTTGCGAGAGATTTTAAGCGCCCCTTGTCTCAATGGGGGACTCCTTGTTAATATAGATATCACCAGGTCTAATAATCTCACCAGGAGCAGCCAGTCCATCATCATCCAGCACCTAAAAAAGAGACTACATTAAAGAAACCATAAATCACACAAACACATAGTAAAACATGTTGAAAGCAAAGTAATCTAATACTGAAACAAATTAGCTTATTGTGATACTAGCAGATCAAATATGCCTAAGGGTCATATGACAAACTGAAGGACAACAACAGAGAGACCAAAATAATGTTGGGAATAGATCTCAAAATAGAATTCAAAATGCTCATTCAGGATTTTAACCACAGAAGGACAATTAGCAATTCAGACCAAAATGTTGCATCATTAATAAATTTTTTAGTCCAAGCAGTTGGCTCATTCCAAGCTGGAGGCAATGAATATATGTTTTCTACTTATGAAAGTTCTTCCCATTTTTTGTTTGGAACGTCTGAAAATCGATTCCATAAATGCAAAATATAGCTATGAAAGATGCTATAAATGCAGGAATCAATAGAATAAAACTGCAAAATGTGAGCAATATGCATTACTCTTTCCCTTTCTTCAGTTCTCCCTGGCCTTAATATTCTATCTGACGCACCATTGTCGTACTTTTGATTGACAATAGAATACTGTCAATAAAATTATCGATCACATTTTTACCGCCTTATGCAACGATGGCGAAAATACAATGACCATTGTTGGTCACAGGGAAATATGGAATAACTAAAAATCAAAGCTCGTGTACTTCTTCAGAACAATGCAACGACCAAAACAACTTTGTTTATGACTATTGCATCCTCTATGTCGTAGCCACTAAAACTTATCAACGCAATGCTTGCATTCGACCAACTCAAGTTTATCATACCCCACCGACAATAAAATGATTAACGACAATCCATGGGCATACCCCACCAGTAGGATAAAATATATATTACTAGTTCAATTGACTTTGTTGTTAACAAAGGTCGCTGGGGATACACCAACAGGTAAAGTAACGTGTCCATCCGACATAACTACAAGATCAAGATGAAAGATCATGACTAGTGCACAGAGTAGTTTAAAAAGAGTAGAAGGTAATAAGATTCCAAGGTGTTGAATGATTTATCATTGTAAACGCACCTAATCACAGGAAAAAAGATATGCAGGATCCAGTGGAGAAGACATAACACTTCAGATTGGAAGCAGGAGCATTTGCTGATAAATGAACTCACATTTTACCTGGGTATTGCAAACTTACCTCTTACCTTGGTATTGCAAATTACCCATCTGTTGAAGATGTATACCCAAGTGAAAAGAAATTGAACCCATCAACAAAAATCAAACGAATTGCAAATCCAAAGCTGAATTTGCGGCGAAATCTCGTCAGAATCAAAACAAGTGAAAAATAAATAAAAACTAAAATTAGGAGAGTGGATAAGAAGATCAGTCGGGAAAAAAAGAAATAAAATTTATTGACGTGGCCGAGCGGAAGATTGAGCTTGGACATAATGTGGAGAGTGTGGCTATGGCTTAGATAGGGAAGAACGGTATAAGACTTAGAAAAAATAAACTTGAAATATAAGGATGAGCTGCAAAAAAGAGAATTGCATTCCCTTGTAGGTCCAACAAAAACAAAAGAATGTTTGCAGTCCAAGAGACACATAACCACCTAACATAAGATAAGAGTGGGGGAAAAAAGAAAAAAAGAAAAAAATTGGCTCAACAATAGAGTCAAGGACTGTGACGTTGATCAGAGCAACTCTAACCTATAGAACCTCAACTCTGGCTCGTCATGAATAGTTGTAGATAATGGGACATCGAAAGATGCTATTTTCTGAAGCACCTTTTGAGGACATGACCTCCATCTGCTTTCAACTGTATAAAGCACTCACCATTTTGTGGTCACGAGAGAGTTCCAAAACATAAATCTGCAATACATCAAAACTTAACACCCTTCACTTAATCATCAGAAAAACATGTGTTATATGATAAAGTTAATAATCTTTAAATACAATTTACCTGGCCACTTCATAGTACCAGACCTTCATAAAAATAAAAAATTGTCGTAACTATATAGAGAAGTAGATTTTATAATGCTAACCTATATATATCAACCTTTCTACTAGAGCATGCAAAACTACCTACATCGATGTGCTCAACATATTGCCATGAGGGAAACATGGAAATTCAAGGGGAATGAAGAACAAAATGCTGCATTGATATATAGCTAACACGAGATATTCCAAGCATAAAACAGACATGTCGATTACCACCTTGTTCTATAATGCCACCAACAACATTTTATGATGGTTCAATCATAATGAAGGAAAAAACAGTCGCACAAAAATAAAAATAAAGGGCACAGATTCTCAGGAAGAATGTTTTCATTGAATAAAAGTTGCATCTGTATGATATAAAGTGAAGATGAAGCATCAAGAAACTTGAAGTAGAAGCCAAAACACCGCTCAAAAGTAAACTATGATACCAAATATAGAATGCTAAACATATAAAACGACTCTTCTAACACATTAAATTGTCTTAAATTGATAACTTGAGACATCATCTCCATATCAATAAGAACCAAATCATATTAAGGACAGAGAGAAATATAAACATAATAAAAGATAAAAAACCAAAATAATAAGATAGTCAACAAGGTATCAAATTTGCAGGCTCACATTGACATAAAAAAATATCATCTGTAGGGATAGGACTAATGTCATACTTTTGACTAAGGTCCTAATAACCAAGCAAAATTAACTAAGGAAAACACATTCTCATGTAGTAAGTGAAATATAAAAAGAACAAAATAAAGGACTTTGACACATCTATTAAACATTTATTTATCTTCAAGCAAATCAATCTTGTTATTCTTAATTTAAATAGGAGACAATTTCAAGAAAAAGTTAAACATATCGATCACATCAATCGAGATTCCCCACCATTCATTCAGTTGCAAAGTGTATCAAATTGTTTAAGCATTTAACTGCTTGTATCAAATCATAAATCAATTCAATTTAACTCCAAAATCCTTCAAACTTTAACCTAGTTAGTCCAAATATGATAACTATCTAGAGAAAAACTAACACCATGGCATTTCTAAGAATGCTGTAATCCTGGGTCAGTAACGAGCCATAAGATTAACACCAAATATTATGCACACATCAGAACATGATAATACCTTCGGGAAAGTCATAGTAAAAGGGACTGAAACAACAGCCAAGGCCCTTGATACATTCTTCATGGTTCCAGCTACAGGATTTCCTTCCAATCCTTCTTGCATGTTGCACTGGTTAAGGGACAGATTATTGGTCCATCCGCAAAATTAGACAGTTTGAACTCAAAAGTCATATACAAGCTATAGCTAATTCCACCCCAGCAAAAAAAACCAAGCACTTATCATTTCTGGTTTAAATGATACAAAGAAGCGTACCTCCACTGTGATCAATAAAGTCAATGGTGTCAACACTGGGAATAGGTATAAATTATCAGGGGTTGTAAGATCAATGAACTAGGATGCTCCACAGGTTTTAAAGGAAAACACCTTTTCTGCCATATTTGAAATCTTTAAGAAAAAAAACTTATGACGCCAGCAAAACGCCAAATCAATTCTGAAGATATTTAAGCAGTATAGGGACAGAAGCACAACTTACTGCAAGAAAAAAACAAATAAAGACGGGACCTTGAATAAATAACCCCTTCGTAAAAGGACTCACATTAATGTTAAAAAACTTCATAACAACCTAAAGAATCAAAAAGACAACTAGAGAACTGTAGTATACAGGCATGACTTCATTCCACCGAAAAGTTTGAGAGGAAACAACTATGGATTTAGGATGTGGAAAATAATCTCAGAAGTCAGAGACGATAGCAACGAAGAAATGAAAAAGAGACGACTTCACCTCAAGCCAACGACAGTGACATTGTCTACCCATACCTTAAATATTCAAAAGAATTCTACATACATAACTCACAAGTGAACTTCTACAACATAGCAAATCAAAAGAGTGCTACATTTATAAATCACAGAGTTATGGTAAAAGTTCTCTTTCCCTATCAAGCAGTCAACCATCATAAGAATAAGAAAACTGCATCATAGCAAAAAAATTACATATACCATGGAAATTTCCTAAAAGAATGAAATAGTTGATAACCCTTACGCCTTTATGCATTCACAGCACTGTAAGCCCCAAGCATGGACAACATACTCCCTCATCAATCCACATCAAAGTAGCAGAAATTCATAATATTTCTATATTTGCCTCAGTCATGAATGACAGAAGATCTTAGGTCTATTAAAAGTCTTTTACATAATTTAGCAGCCACTATTTTCCTTTAAGCAAAATAAATAATTTACTTACTCATTAAAAAGCTTCACGCATTTCTTTCGACCATCGAGAATGACATTAGGATCCATACCCGTAAGAATAGCAATTGAGTCTAAATGCTAATAAAAAATAGGACGGTGTTAATATTAAGTGAAACTTGAATATTCACCATTTTACAATCTTACTCTTCTCTCAATAAAGATATATATTGCTCCTATACTAGAAATCAAAAATAAAATTGCAATCTCAAAATAATATTGGAGGCAAATATTTTAGTTCAAATGAAAATTGACATTTAGTCAACAAAATAGGAACCAGTTTCTAGCTGTCAGTGAAGTAAATAACTTCACTTGCTATAGTATAGAAGAAAATATTCTTGTTTTCGAACTTTACCACATTGCGATATTTCAGGCCTAAGATGCAAAAAAGAAAAAGACATGCATATACAAAGAGACATCATTTATCTATAGGAAAAAGTACCGATGATATCATTCATGTAACGAAAGAACCAAGAATCATACCCTATCTTGCACTCTTTGCTTAATTTCCTCCAACTGTGGCCTTATTATCTGCAGAAATAGCACAAAAATCAGAAGAGAGACAACAACTAAAGCATTCTCTAGCTAATGACGTTCTTTGCATAAAAGGTATATAACAAACTTAAAATTGTAATATATAAAAAATCTTCCAAAAGTTTGTCAACAAAAATTTTGAAAAAAATATATGTTGTGCTGTTCCACAATGTGGGCAGCCTTATGATCGTGAAGTGATGGAGAATGCTCTTCTTCAGATAGTAAGGTAGAATCACGGCAAAGGTCCAAATCTCTGTTGTCATTGCAGTAGCTGTATAGATATTACAAAGAAACAATAAATTAAGAAGTGGACTTTAAGGAAAAGATAAAAGCCGTACAAGGAAATGAAATATCACAGTTAGAAGAAACTTAAACAATTAATTCAAACCAACATCCAAATTGAAAAGAATAAAACAAAGCCACTGCTGGGATAATTGCAGTCGCCTAGTCATTGTTAGAGAGCGAACATATATATGCAATATTTAAACTAATTACGTTTCAAAATCGTTTAGATTATTCTGTCCAAGGACTAAATTGTTTATCAATGCCACTAAGGCCTAAAAAAAGAAGTTTTAAGAAAACTAAAATATTTACGTACAGCAAGTAGGAATCAGAATTATCTTAATGTCATTCCTCATACAGAAGGGTTTCAACAGGTAGTTTAGATCTTTGGCCAAAATAGGAAAACACACTTAACAACAAATGATATAGTTGAAAGGGCTGATCCGTAGGTTCCAAATCAATAAAATTGTCTGAACTGCATAAAATGGTAAGATACCTGCATATTACATTAGGTAAGACAAAAGATGGAAAAGGGTCATGAAACTCAGCCTCTAAAGCAAATTCCCTCACACGTAAATACTTTAACAAGTTCCTCTGCATTTTCTGTAAAATAGTACATATATGGTGATTCACAAGTGATTCAAATATATAAAGTTGTAATCTTTTTCCAATTGTAGCTTCTCTAGCCTAGGAGTAATATAAACAATCTCACAAAAAATGACGCATGGTTTGGTATGTGCCAGTAAGAAGAAAGCATATTGATGATCCTAGAGTTCAAAATATTGGCTTGCAAATCTAGACAGATGATTGCATGACTGTTCTTGAAGACACACCATGTAAACTATATTTGAACAACTTTGCAGAAAAAATTTACAAAATGCACCTCACAAATGAAACATGTTATGTCTAAGTTCTAAAACAAGGTGCTGTAAGCCATGCATTCCTTCAGTCTGAGCATTTTTTTCATTGGGCAAGAAATTGAGATTGAAATACAAGAAGAAAAAGCCGTCAATCATGTATGTGACATTTGCTCTTTATTTTCAAATTTGTTTGCCCCCTTCAGATGAAGAACAGTGTTATGAACAATTCCTAAAAGTTTATCTGTAAAATGTGTCCTGATCTGTAGACACAGGAAAAAAGTAGAATCATTGGAGGTGTTTATGATCAAGATCGATTAAGGAATAAAGGCTTTGACAATTAGCATTCTCTAAGCACTCTTTAACATATTCTACTATTTGTGATTCAAAACTCTCAGCAGCAACAATGGTGATTGATGGTGTGCATGAATTTCCATCCTGTAAAGATGCTCTGATTGCGGCTTGTTTTTTGACATAATCCCACGAAATAAACATGAATTCGGATACAACTAAAACAAAATGGTCCTACAAAATGCCCAGAACATAACAAATCAAATCGTCAAGTAGGTAAGATAGAGATCGAAAGCAATTTGGAAAATGTGGAGTAGATGTCATAACCACCAACGATAGCCATAAAGCCTAGTTTATTAGTATGACCATATTTTTGTTCTTGAAGCATACATGTATGTTAGAGGAAAATACCTGGATTTTCTTGGGTAAGCATTCAGCAATATTCCATCTTGACACAATATTCACTTGTGATTCTTTTCTTTGAGAATGATCCCCTTGAGATTCGTCATGTGAACTGTCAGCAACGGTAGCTAGAATTCCTTCATAATTATACTGCTTGACAGAAAGTAATGTGATAAATTAATAGGAAGATGTCAGGCGAAAATTTTCAATAGATTATTATGTATCAATAAAGTCTCTTCTTGTGTCAGTATCTCCAAAAAGCACGCAAACTTTTCAATGGCCAGATTCCATCTCAATGGCATAAATTTTGAGGATATAATAATAAAATCAAAGAATGAGGCAGCATAATCTATAAGATCAACGACAGAAAGATTTGAATTAGAAAATTTTGCAGTTGAAATAGACAGGACAATTTGAACACTTACAATTTAATTTGTGGGATCATTTAAAAGAAGTGCTATCAACAGTAAGGTTCTAGGCTATATTATCCTACAACGGAGTGCTATCTATCCAGAGGAAAAGGGACCTTGATACTCAAAACAAGCCACTGAGCCTTGTCTAAATACAAATTTAAAAGTTGAAGCTTGAAATTAAAGTAAATTCAATTCTTGTATCATTATTCCCAGACATTTTTCCAGTCAAAGGAATAATTTATCTTGTCGAGAAGCCATTCAGCTCAAAAGCTTAAAAAACTGCTAGATTTGGAGAACAAAACACAAAGTGCACAGAGCTGGTAATGAATGTCAAGTTTTATTTCAATGTGAAAGTACCTAACATAACCTATGTCAAAACTAAAATTTTATCTTAATACAAGAATCTGGCATGCCTCTAATGAAGTCTACCTACAAAAGAAGGTCAACAGGCAAATGTTGTGGAATAGTATACATACAGATTACACTTAAAGCCAGATTAGGCCAATCAAAGAGAAAAAAATCCATTTGAGTTCAATGTAAAGAAATGAAAAATTGAACTACAAAAACAAAAGTAGGCAAAAGAGAAAGACAATCACAATATGCAACTGAGCAATTTTCATGACTTAAGTGTGATGCCCATCAAAAGATGTATTTTTAATTCCTTAATTAAATTAAATTTATTAAAATATATTTTATAATAATCTATATATAATTAAATAATTAATTATTAATTATTAGCACATAATTATTACTTATGATATTATTAATGCGTATGAAATATTTTTCCTTTTAAATTATATATTCTTAAAATATCTTGAATTAATTTAATTATAACTATTAAATACAATTATTTTATTTATTTACGTAAATGTGTTACTTGATTAATAATGGTAATTGGAATATAATAAATTAAATGATTTAATAAATTATACTTTATTTACTAATTAATTGTTAATAATTAACTATTCATCGATTGAGTGTTAATTAATAATGATTAATATATTATTAATTAAATAGAATTAGTGATCATATTTCTCATTTTTGTTAAATATAATATATAAAAAAGTAATTGACTAGTTATAATATACTATTGATTGGTAACAAAACAATTAATTGATTAATGACTTAAAATAAAATAAAATATCATTATATAATTAAATAATTGATTCATTCAACTCTTATTAACTAATTAAATAATTAATGATTATTAACATGTAATTATTACTTATGTTATTTTAATGCGTTTGAAATATTTTTCCTTTCTTAATTTTATATTCTTAAAATATCTTTAATTAATTTAATTATTACTATTTAGTAAATTAAAATATGATTTCATGTAATTAAAATATAATAAATTAATTGATTTATAAAATGTGATACTTGATCAATAATGGTAATTATAAAATAATATATTAAATGATTTATCAAATTGTACTTCACTTATAAATTAATGACGCAATGCACGATTTATGGCGTGCATGCTCTTTTCTTTTACAGGCAATTAACTCTCATATAATTTTGTCACCTTTTTAACAAATAAATAATTAATTAAGTATTGATTTATTAAAATGTAATTGATCTATTTGTTAATTAATTAAATAGAATTAGTGATTATATTTAAAATTTTGTTAAATATAATATATAAAAATTAATTGACTAATTACAATATATTATTGATTAATAACAAAATAATTAACTGATTAATTACTTAAAATAAAATAAAATATTATTATTATAGGGTCACAGGAGTGACTTAAGTATATTATTGTAATTAAAATAATTAATTAATTAGTTACTTAAAATAAAATAAAATTTATTATTATAGGAGTCACAGGCATGACTAAAGTGTCACGCTAGTGAAATGATCAATTTTTAACTCCTTAATTAAATAAAATTTATTAATATGTAATTCATAATTATCAATATATAATTAAATAATTGATTTATTCAAATATTATTATCTAATTAATTAATTAATGATTGTTATTACGTAAGTATTACTTATGTTATTTTAATGTGTCCGAAATATAACTAATTTATCTTTAATGCTAATATTAATATGTTATTTTAATACGTAAATATTGTTAAAATATCTTTAATTAATTTAATTATAACTATTTCATGTAATTAAAATATTCTCAATTAGTTAAAATATAATTAATTAATTAATTTATGAAAATGTGATAATTGATTAATAATGGTAATTGGAATATAATAAATTAAATATTATATTCCAATTAACATTATTAATCAAGTGTCACATTTTGTAAATCAATTAATTATTTTAACTAATTGATAATATTTTAATTACATGAAAATATATTTTAATGTATTAAATATTTATATTTAAATTAATTAAAGATATTTTAACAATATGCAATTAAAATGGAAAAATATTTCAGACGCATTAAAATAACATAAGTAATAACTGCATGTTAATAATCATTAATTAATTAGTTAGTTAATAAGATTTGAATAAATCAATCATTTAATTATATATATAATTATGAATTATACTTTAATTAATTTTATTTAATTAAGGAGTTAAAATATATCTTTTCACAGGCATGACACTTTAGTCATGCCTATGACTCTATAATAATAAAATTTCTTTTATTTAAAATAACCAATTAATTATTTATTTTGTTGACAATAATATGTTATAACTGAATTAGATGAATAGTTAATGCTAATATTTAATTTATAAATAAAGTATAAATGATTTATTAAGTTACACTTTATTTATAAATTAATTATTAATCATTAACTATTTATCTAATTCAGTTACAATTAATAATGATTAATATATTATTAATAAGTGGATGTATATATATAGGCAAGTAGTCACGCCTATGACTTAATATTCAAAGGCATGACTGCCATGTACAGTTATGGCGTGCATGGTTTTTCTTTTTACTAGTAATTAACACCTATATAACTTTACAATATTTTTATTAAATAAATAAATAAATAAGTATTGATATACTAAATTATAATTAATCTATTCATTCATTACTTAAATAGAATTAGTGCTTATATTTTTCATTTTGATTAAATGTAACATATATAATTAATTGACTAAATATATTGTCAACAAAAATAATTAATTAATTAGTTAGTTAAATTAATTTTATTATTATTATAGGAGTCACAGCATGACACTTTAGTAACTAAGTATTGATTTTACAACATTTTTATTAAGTAAACAAGTAACTAAGTATTGATTTATTAAAATATAATTAATGTATTCATTCAAAGTGCTTATACTCTTCATTTTTATTAAATATAACATTTATAATTAATTAACTAATATAACATATTATTGTCAATAATAGTTACTCAAAATGAAAACAAATTTTATTATTATAGGAGTCACAGGAAAAGATTTATTTTAATTTCTTAATTAAAATGTAATTCATAATTACCAAGTATACAATTAAATAATTGATTTATTCAAATCTTAATAACTGATTAATTAATTAATGATTTTTAAGGCATCTGAAATATTTTTCCCTTTTTTAATTACATATTTTAAAATATCTTTAATTAATTTAATTATAACTATTTAGTAAACTAAAATATAATTTCATGTAATCAAAATATAATAGATTAAATTATTTATCAAAATGTGATACTTGATTAATAATGGTAATTGGAATATAATAAATTAAGTGATTTATTAAATTATACTTTATTTATAAATTAATTATTAATCATTAACTATTCATCTAATTAAGTTATTCTTCATAATGATTAATATATTATTAATCATGTAGACAAGTAGTGTGACTTAATATTTAAAGATGTGACTATTGTGACATGTATGTTTTTCTTTTATGAGCAATCAATACATGTATAATTTTACAACATGTTTTATTAAGTAAATAAGTAACTAAGTATTGATTTATTAAATATAACTATACTCTTCATTTTTATTAAATATATAACATATATAATTAATTAACTAATATAACATATTATTGTCAATAAAATAAATAAATAATTAGTTACTCAAAATAAAAATAAATTTTATTATTATAAGAGTCACAGGCATGAATATAAGTGTCACGCTTTGTGAAAAGATCTATTTTAATTTCTAAATAAAATTAATTAAAATATAATTCATAATTATCAATATGTAATTAAATAATTGATTTATTCAAATATTATTAACTAATTAATTAATTAATGATTTTAACACGTAATTATTACTTAGGTTATTTTTAATGCGTCGAAATACTTTTCCTTTTTAATAATTACCATGGCTACTTAGTTATCAACTAAAGGTTCACTATAGAATTAGGTAATAATTACCATGACCGCTTAGTTATCAACTAAAGTTTCCCAAAGGGAAGAAGTAAATAGAGGTTTAGATATCAAATTCTAGCTAATTGCATTAATTTGGGTTGATCTCAAAGAGTGTATAATCTTCTCGTGATAGCTTCCTGCTACTTCATTTGCCATAAGTTTCTCTTATATTCATTGTTTTATACTAGCATTTAACTCCTTTTTGTTTTCCAAGCCTTTAAAACACCTTGATTTCCTCTCCGATGATATCCTACATATACATGATCCTGGGATTATGATATAAACAAAATATCTCCTTTGGAAATTCTTTTATGTTGATGCAACCATTAGATAAATTCAATAAAGTTACTCCAAGCCATATGAGAATGTGTAATTAAATAATAGATGCTTCGAATTTTACAGGGTTAGTTTGCGTAAACAGAATATAGGTATATCCATTGTTAGCAAATTCTAACCACACTTTAAAAGAAACCTTAAGTACCTATTCCAAGTGACTCTATGCTAGGCCATACCTTAGGTATATTTTTTTTATTATTACTTCAGGGCTTATATAATTGAATTAGGAAGGTAGTTCTTGGAGCAACTCTACCCTCCGGAACCAATCGAGCTATGCCTCAGGGCTAGGAAGGTAGTTCGATGGTAGAGGACGTGGTATATTAGTTCTATATCTCATTAAAGAAACCAAAATATGAGTTTATGATCACCAATCCTAAGCTACTAAAACATAATTATGCCTTACCATGTGTTCTTTATACCATTGACGTTTTATCATAAAATATTATTCATAACTTAAGACAATTACACCTATCATTTAATAGTAATATAGTGGTGAATAAAGTATCAATTCAACGAGGAAGTGACAAATTTTCATTTAAATCTCCTACTATCTCCTAGTTAATTAAATAAAAAGATTTCATGATTGACAGGCAAATCTAAAATCTAAACATAAACCTAGGAAAAGTAAATAGGAAAAACCAATAAAGATCTAAATAAAGCATGCAATCAAATGGAAAAAGTAGACATGAATATAATCTTGATAAGAACCTCTCTATTATCATCTTAAATGTTATAGTTTAATAAACTTAAAACGGATATATTAATTTGAAAATAGGATCTCATGGATAAAACTATACTCTTTTGAGTTATAAGTTTAAAGTATTAATATAGTTACATTTAGGAAGAAATAAGCCAAAAAGAAAAATAAAAATGATTCAAAATAAAGTTAGAAATTATTTGACACATAAGAAGTCAAAACTTTGTAATCATAAAAGTAAAGACTTGAATTAAACATCTAAGTTTGCTAACAAATAAAAATGCTAATTTCGTAAAACAAGATATTATTATATGGACCCAACAATTCTTACAAGACCAATATAATCTACACTAAATAAATTCATATAAAAAGATAAAAGTAAAATATCATAAGAACAATTTTGAGACAAATAAGAAACAAGACCAAAAAATGTAATTTACTTTAAAATGGACAAGTTTAAATGAATTTTTTCATATCAGACAATGGTATTTGGAATTTATTTTAAAGTTCAAAATTTTTTAACAAACTATATTATCTCTATTTTGCTTTTCTCGCTCATCCTCATGTTTTGGCAGAAAGTTAGCAATATAGGTATATAAATTATGAACAAAACACAAAGTGTCATGTACGACAAGTATGAAAAAATTGACATGAGGTACAAATCTTTTAACTATCGTTAAGAATCAACAATTAAAAAAAAACCACTTGAGTGTTGGCAAAATGTCAAAACTCTTTTTACTACCTCCAGTAACCACAAAATGAAAAGCAATTGTTAACTACTTCCAATTAACAAATAATGACAAAGAATACCTATTGTCAATAACTTCAAAAACCTTGAATCATATCAAGAATAATATGTAGAAAATATTACTTTCGATCTCATCCTGTCAAATTTTGGCTTAGCAAAGAGGCAAGGATCAATACAGGCAAATATATCTTCATTCAAGAGAAAATTATATTTTCACAAATGAAAAACATTTTTTTTGTCTTATTTTAACATTCAAAATATATTTTCTTTTTTCCTAAAATCTAGGGTCTATTTTGTATGCTTAAAAAATAAAATGATAAATTAGCCAAAGATCACTTTTAAGTTTTCTATCAAAACAAGTGATTTAGAAGTTTCCATTTATCTTTACAAAATAGCTATCAAAGTTTTATCTTAATAGAATTGAAAACTTACACAAAAAGGGTATCAAGTATTTCCATTTAAATATACAATCGAGATCATATTACAAAATTTGTTTTTTAATTTTAAAATGCCACTAAGGATCCATGCTCAAAGCAAAATAAATGCAACGGTGTCACAAGAATTAAAAATAATTTCCTTTATAATATTAAGTAAACTATTTAACCCATTTTGTATCAAAATTAAAGATACATTAGTAAATTAAAAACTATTCCTATATTAAGGATCATGTATAATATAAACCATTTCCTTCTAGAATAAAAATAGAAGGAAAAAAGACAGTTTGAATTTGATAGAGCTAGGAGGCCATTAGTGTAACATCCCATCCCCAAATAAAGGGTGAGGACCCGAAATATTGTACCAGTGTGCTCAAGGAGAGACAGAGGAAATGTATTGGTTTTGTTCATGCATCTTATTAGCATACATGCATTCATTGACAATTGCCAGGTATAAAAGATAGGAAATGTGAATTGCTAAAATTTATGGGTAGAAGGTGTTGAAAGAGTGAAAGTAATATGTTTGTGCTGCAAAATTGGGATTTATTACTCAAGTAAATATTTTGATAAATTTGTGGTTAAATTCTCGGTTAAATGGGATGGTTATTGATGTGGTATGCTTGCATGAAAGGAGTAGAGTTATGGTTGAAATCTGGAAAAATGGAACTTGTGTATGTTTCAGGTATTTGTTTATAATTTTTGTTGTGGTTGTGCTATTGAGTTAAGGTTTGCTTTAAATTAAACTTGAGAAGTATGGCTAGAATTTGTGAAATTCGTATTACTGAAAGTTGAATATTTATGTGTTAGCTTTCCAATGCCACTGAGTATGGTATTTTTTGATGTGTAGGTTGTAAGTTATGGTCTGATAATGCTCATGTGGTAATTCGGTTCAAAATGTGTTTTGGTGTGCAACTGCTCTAAGGGCACAGATTTTGTGCTCTTTGTGTTCTGACATTTATTTGGGACTGTAAAGGGGTGAAATTGGCTTGATTGACATTCTGGAAAGTTGTAAAGGATTGTTATTGCTTTATGGTATGGAAATTTTTGCCAAGGGGATGTGGAGTTATGAATTTTGAAAGATTGGATTTCTATTGAGGATAAATGGGGTAGGCTGAACCTTTGTTTGCGAATTTGATTTGGTTAGAGATGGAATTGATTTCTAAGTTATTCCTGAAAGATATAGTATTTGTTTTGCTCTTTTTTTGACATAAAATTTGGAATTTTTTTGGTTAAGGGGATGAAAAGTTATGGTTTTTAGAAGTTCTTGTGCTGTTTAATGTGAAGCTGATCGACCAGTCACTTTTGAGGGACTTTTTGACCCCTTTATAGACTGATATTGCTTTTGATTCCTTCATGAAAATTGTATATCTTTCTTTTATCTTTCCAGCAGTACCAAGTTTGTAAAATTCGGAGCTTGGAGTCAAAAGTTATGAGTGTTAGAAGTTTGAAGGTCGAATTGGGTGCTGGCCGACCTCTGTTGGCCGACCTCTGTTGGCCGACCTCTGTTGACCGACCTCTGATGGCCGACCGACCTCTGTTAGCCTACTGACCTCTGTTGGCTGACCTTTGTTGGCTGATCGACCCCTGATGGCCGACCGACCTTTGTTGGCCGACCGATCTTCATTCTGGCCGAGCTCTAACCTCCCTCCGCTCTTTTGGCCATAACTTCTTCGTCCGACATCCGATCGACCCGATTCTTAAAGCGTTGGATTCCTAAGACATTTTTCTATCTTTCCATACTAGATAGATCGGTTTTGGCATTAAATGGAGAAAGATAGCTTTAATTAAAGAGAGCTGATCGGTTGTAAAAGTTTGAATAGTGTTCAGTATTTTAGATATATCTCGATTGGTAGAGCTCCGATCGATCTGATTCTTTTTGAAAATTAAAATAGAACATGGGGCTACAAATGTTATGAAGGAGCCGATCGACAATGTAGCCTCTAAGACTTTCAATTTTGGGTCGGAATTTAGATGTAGTGTTTAGTCTCGGTCCTATAATGGTTTGAATAGTGTTTGGTATTTTGGAGATATTTTGAGCTATAGAGCTCCAATAGATCGGATTCTTATTGTAAATTAAACTAGAGACATGTATCTACATTTTATATGAAGGAGCTGATCCACAATTTAGCCTCTAAGACTTTCAATTACGGATCGAAATTAGGTGTAGTGTTCAGTATTTTGGAGATATCTCGATCGGTATAGCTCCGATCGATCTGATTCTTTTTGAAAATTAAAATAGAGACATGAGGCTAAAAATGTTATGAAGAAGCCAATCTACAATTTAGCCTCTAAGACTTTCAATTTCGGATCAGAATTAGGTGTAGTGTTCAATTTCGATTTTGTAAAAGTCTGAACATCGTTCGGTATTTTGGATATATCTCGATCGGTAGAGCTCCGATCGATCTAATTCTTTTTTAAAATTAAAATATGGACATGAGGCTACAAATATTATGAAGAATCAGATCTACAATTTAGCCTCTAAGACTTTCAATTTTGGATCGGAATTTAGATGTAGTGTTCAGCCTCGGGTCTGAAGAACAGACTTCAGTATTTTGGAGATATCTTGAGCTATAGAGCTCCGATTGATCCGATTCTTGAAGCGATGGATTCGTAAGATATAAAGGGACATTACTATAAGATAAGGTTTGTCAAATGGCTTTATTTACTTGATCAAAATAATCAGACAAGATGTCAGTTTTAAGGCAAAAAGGAAGGGCATTTTTGGAGCATCACTTTAAGGGTTAAGTTTATAAGATTAAATGGAGGGGCATATGGGTCATTCCTCATTCATTAAATGACATGGCACTATAAAAACAAGTGGGCTGTGCAAAACAGAAAAGAAAGAATAGAAGAAAAGAGTAGAGTCGAGAGCCTTCGGATGGGAGAAGAAGAAAGAAGAAAGAGTAAACTAGGTATTGATTTTCTAAGCCCTTCAAGAGGGATTTTCATGGTGCTCAAGAAGAGAAAAATGTGGAGGATGATGAGAGCTTCCATCCAAGCCAAGAAATTCATTGATGGGTGAAAGATCAAGGTAAAATTGAGATTTTTGATTTGTTAAATTTTGAAAGTGAAACTGTGATGGTGTTTCCTTTTCAAATGACAAATTGTGAATCATTTGTCCGTTTGTGGTAATTTGGAAATAATTGTGGTCATTGAATACATAAATAAAGTGATAAATAGTGGTATATGAAATTCACATAGGAATGCATGAACCGAAAATTGATAGTTGTGACCAGAGCAACCACAGTTTAGAGCTTTTTAGCTCAATGATTAATGAGCCCCAAAAGGGGACCGTTCTAGAGCTTTTTAGCTCAACGATTAATGAGCCCCAAAAGGGGACAGTTTCTGAGCTTTTTTAGCTCAATGATTAATGAGCCCTAAAAGGGGACAATTTCAGAGCTTTTTAGCTCAATGATTAATGAGCCCCAAAAGGGGACAGTTTCAGAGCCTATAGCTCAACGATAAATGTGCCCTTATAGGGACAGTACAGGCACTCGGTGTAACATCCCACCCCCTACTAGAAGGGTAAAATAGTAAAATTGGCATAAGATGAGATTAATTGGGATGTATGAGTAGTGTCCATGCATACTGGTACTGGTGATCAGTGAATTTGCGCACATGAAATTACTGGTCATGCATTCATGACATTCCCGGTAATTGGGCCTAAACGACATTTTATTGTGATTAACGTGGTTACTGTGTGTAACTTAAATTAAATTATTTTGACTGATCCAGAGTGCGTTTTCCATTTTAAGGGAGTTTTAGGAATTTTTCTGGAATTGTCCGGAGAAAATTCCCGGACTGTCAAAATCGCCGGTAAATGGCCTAAATGTGTTTTTGTTATGGAAAATGTGGTTTTCGTGTTTGAAAAATTATTGGGAGTGGACTGTTATATGTTTTACAATTTTGGGCAATTTCGGTAATTTTCAAAAAGCTGATTCGGGGAAATTCCTAGAAATTCCCAGACCGAGAAAAATCGCCAAGTGACGAACCGGTTGATTTTCGGTAGCGAAAATTTCTATCCAATGGCACTACAATATTAGGTACATTATTTTGGGATTGAAATTAGGGCCATTGGAATTGAATGGGTCAAATTTATGTCATTAGGGTTTAAATTCCTTTAATTGCCCAGTGTCATTAGTTGGGCTTATCCTTATTTTGGCTTTTTCCTCCAATTGCCAAGTGTCCTACCATTTTGTCTTGTTCCTAGCTATTAAGTCGGCAACTTAATGGATAAAGGATTGAAAAAAAAGATTGATTTAATGCTTGGCTTGCTTCTTTCACCCGAAACCCATAAACTTCTTCTTCTCCATCGAAATTTCTTTCTTTTTCCCTAGCTCTCTTGCTCTTCTTTTTCTTCCTCCTTAAGTGTTCAAGTGATGATGTCGTGCATGTGTATGAGAAGTGAAGAAGTAAAGTAATTGGAGAAGAGTTAGAGTATTCCTTTGGAAAAGCTTGAATTAGGTAAATTGTGTTGTTAAGCTTTAATTATGATTTGATTTATGAGTTAAATAACATGGTAGTTAGAAGCATTTAATGGGAGTTATGGTGTGTTTATTATGATTATTGATGCATGAAATTGATGAAAATTATAGTTTGACTTGGTGGGTATAAGGTTAAGGTTAATAAAGTAGTATGAATGATTATGGTTTTAGTTTGATTTTGATTGAATATTGAAGGTTAATCTTGCATAGAAATGAAGAGTTTAATGCTGCAAAATTTTGCCTATTGGTCTAAGTGAATGTATGAATGATGTAGGGATTGATTTTGTGTCCAATTGAGATGCTTATGGTAGTAGAATTTGACTTGGCATGATAGGGAGTATAAGTTGAAGATGAAAGCTGGAAATTGGTTTTTGACCTACTGTATTGTTTTGAGCATAACTGATTGTGTAGGTGAGCAAATGAGGTGAGCATAACTGATTGGCTTCAACTTTGTGTGAAATAGGTGATGTTAAATTGTATTGTTAGAAGGGTGAATCTTGGCATGGAAAGTTTCATTTGTAGGGTGCGTGAACAAGTACGCATATATGACTTGATTACTTTGTTGATTTTTCTAAATTAATTGAGATGGAATTAGGGAAAATGGTCTTCATGAGAGTTGAAGCCTACATTATTAGCTTTCCATTGCCACTGATCTTGCTTATTTTCGAGTTGTATATTGGGAGATATGAACTGATTTCTATTGATTGGTTTTATGCTTCTTGGAGAAACCTAGTCAAAGTGTTGATTTTGTGAGCTTGCTGTTTGGGAGCAATTTTAACAATTTATGTGAACTGAATTTGTGTGAGTGATCTTCTACAAAGTTGTAGAGGAAGAAATTATCTTGAAAATGATATATGGTGTGTAATTTTTAGAGGTCAGAGTTGGGAGTTGTGATTTTGCAAAAACTGAACCTAAACTAGGTTGTGAATGGCTGATCATGACAGTAGCTTCCATAACAGTTTTGAAATTGTTAGAAATCGAATTGGAGTTTGAGTTCTTCATGAAAATTGAAGTTTGAGATCTTATCTTTTCAGGGATATAAGGTAGTGAATTTTGTGACTTTTGTGCTAAGAGAATCACTGTTTGGAAAATTAATGTCCAGATTGGTTGATTTCAGTAGGCAGATTCTTTGTGGAATTATTTGACCTTGTTAGCAAGTGAATTTGATTTTGGGTTGTTCATGAAAGTTGTAGATAACATTGTGATCTTACTGCCTTAATTATTGTGTAATTGTTGACTGAAGAATCAGAGAGTTATTGAATTTGCAATGTACTGCCCTGTGTTGATAGGTTTTGAATAGGCAGTAGGTTTGATAGGATTTTTGACACCCTTAGGGGTGAAATTGATTTTTATGGTCTTCTTGAGAATTGTAGAGGGTTTCATGATCTTTCCATTGAGATATAGTTGGTAATTTTCTGAATTGTGTGCAATGAGTTATTGGTGTTGAAAGTTGGCTTGAAATCAGGAAAATAAAGAAGGGAATAAGGGTTATGTATATATAGATATTAATTGTTTAATTTGAATTTTAGTTTCTTTTGTCAATTTCTTTTCCGTCCGATGTCCGATTGACCTGATTCTTGAGGCATCGGATTTGTGACATATTGAATTTCATTTTGTGAGAAATTGGGAATTTTTAGACGGAAAATTGACGTGGGTCCGGGTAAAGGTTTGTTTAGTCACTGTTTTGTTTAATTGGGGACCTATAGAGGTTCAAATTGCGCACCGTCAGCGCCAATAGGTTTCTAATTTTTAGACGGATTTTTATGATGGGAAAAAAAATGGGATTAGGACCGGGAATTCATGAACATGCATATTTTTACCTACATGTGCATCAGTAAGTCATTCGGATTGAATCGTTAGTGATAGTTACCTTCTCTGATGCTTAGGCACAACTGAAGCGTCGATCGACTGACGTGACAAAGACTTTCCGACAATAGCTCGGAAGTAAAAGGTGAGTAACCTAGTTGGTTTCTCAGCCTTTATGTGTTTAATTTTATGCATAGATGCCATGCGGAGATAACGGATGGATATGTGATTGATTTGGATTTTGATTGATTTCGGACCATGGGTGTCCGAAATATTGGAAATGTGATATTGAAGTGCTATTATGTGTAAATGATTATGATGCATCAATGCAATAAATTGAAAATGATATGATTGACATACCGGACCAAAGGTCCGAAGGAATAGAAATGGCATGAAATGTAAATGGAAATTGGAACATATGCATTCATGCATATTGGTATGATCGATAAAGGCGATTGGACCGGAGCGACCACCGTATCAGGGCATATCACGCTCAACGTATATGAGAGCTTTAAGCTCAACGCACAGGACCTCAGGTCCAATGTATTCAGAGCCTCAGGCTCAATGTATTAGGGCTTTAAGCCCAATGTTTCAGAGCCACTGGCTCAACGTAATGTGCCCATCACTGGGACAGTTTCAGGCGCACGGTCACAACAACGAAATGAAAATGAAAAGTGTCACATATGCATTGTATATGCAAACAATTGAACATGAATTGTGTTAAAGGCGAAACGCCTTATAAATGTGAAATTGAATGCATGTGATTATATGAATGTGTTAATATATATGATATGATGTGTATTGTGTATATGCATGTGTTGGGTGAACCATCGATGATGGTTTCTCACTGAGTTCGCAAAACTCACCCAAAATTTGCAATTATTTTTCAGGACTCAGAAGCATACCCTGTTAGGCAACGGGCGTATGACATCTGTTGGTTATTGAAGTAGAGAAGAGGTCGAGATCAGTTCGCGTCTGCATTATTGTATTTTTATTTTCTGAATTTTTGTATTACTGATGAGGTCAGTTTGTAAAGTTAACCGACTAAATTAAATTGTGTTTATGAAAAGGGCCTCGAGGCCAGTGAATTGTTTATATAAATTGTTTTCCGCATAACATGTGATGTGTATGTATGTGTGTAAAAAAAAGAAATTTATACTGAGTTTTGACTGAGGGATGTAGCACACCACCCTCGCGGGGCACGGACCCAGATATCACCATCGATGTCAGGTTCGGGTCTTGTGGGAGTGGGGTGTTACACTCGGTCACAACACTGTTATAAAAATTAGAAAAGGGTTACATGCTGCTTTTGTTTGATATAGTTTATAGTTGATTGAATGCACTGCAAATTGCCATCTGTTGATGTGATAACAGTCATGGGGTATTTTTATAACTGTGAGATTATGAGAATAGTGATATGCCTTGTGTTGTATGAATTATAATGGCTATTGACCAGGGTTGCCACCGATCAGAGCTTCTAGCTCAACGTGTGAAGATGAGCTTGGAGCTCATGGGTGATTTGGAGCCTCAAGCTCAATGTATTAATGTACCCCGTATCCACTATCGGATAAGGGACAGATACTAATGAGTCCTTAAATGGGACAGTTAGGCACTCAGTCACAGTAAAATGCTAATAGATGGAAAGTGTGTGAATGTACAGTCTTGTGATAGTGCTTATGGAAG
This sequence comes from Erythroxylum novogranatense, assembly GCA_029891385.1. Classification (NCBI taxonomy): domain Eukaryota; kingdom Viridiplantae; phylum Streptophyta; class Magnoliopsida; order Malpighiales; family Erythroxylaceae; genus Erythroxylum; species Erythroxylum novogranatense. The sequence continues at coordinate 63,850,338 of CM057233.1, forward strand.
TAAAATTTAATTGTATGTGAAATTTTGAACTGTGGTCAAATAGGCAACAGTGGGAAAATATGTTATATATATTGATATTATTGTTGCAATAACTGAGCGGACCATCAATGATGGTCACTCACTGAGTTCGCAAAACTCACCCAAAATTTGTATTTATTTTTCAGGATTAGAAGAATACCCCGTTAGGCCAACGAGAGTATATTTGTAGGATTCAAGTGAAGGATAGAAGTCGGGGATCAGTTCGCGTCTGCACTGCATGTCTTTATTTATGTATTGAAGTGTATATTTGTATTTGGGAAATAGGATACAAATAGGCCCGAGTGGCTATTGGAAATTGTGTATAATGAATTTGTATATGATTGAATGAGGACCCAACTTGGGCATTGAATTCTGCATATATGTTGTTATGTGAAAAAAAATGTTCCGACTACTGAATAAGTGTTTAGCACGCCACCCTAGCGGGGCACGAACTCGGATATCACCGTCGATGTCGGGTTTGGGTTACGTGGGAGTGGGGTGCTACATTAGGTGGTATCAGAGCCCAGTAGTATAATCTTACATGGGCATTCTGAAATAGAGGTCAAGTGATATGCATATACATAGTAATTATGTCATAGCAGACAACTGCGACTGATTCCCTAGTATGAGTCATATACATGAGCATTTCCTTAAGAGTTGGAGCGGGAAATTGGTGATTATGAGAAAATAGAGGTTTATGGATAATTGGGAAATAAGAAATGTATCTGGTCTCGTATGATGGAAAAAGGTTCACCTCAATTGGGATATGTATCCTTTGAGGTGATATCGGTGTGAATAGGGATGTTATTGAGAATTGATTGAGGAAGATGAGCATATGAGTAAAAAGGGAAACTAAAGTGTATAGATGGAAAGAAATGAAATCGTGAAGTGGTTATGATCATGAAAGCATGAGCTTTGAACCAAAATAATTATGCAAATATTGTGCTAAGAGTTTGAAAATCAGTATAAGGGGATATTAGAGGAAAATTAAGACTGAAAATTCCTAATGATTGCACATCGGAAATTCTGGATTGGTTGAACACACTGTATCAATGAATGTAATATTTTGTTGTGCTTTGATGATATATCCTCGATTGTGATATAAATGTGAATACCCTATCATGGATTGTTTGAGGAAAAAAACTAATAATAATGAGATAAGTAGAAATGATGAGCTTAAAGTGTATAAGCCAAGTTGATATGACCTTGAAGGGTCTAGCTTGGACTTAGAAGGGATGTGTGAATTATCGATATAAGAATTATGTTTTGAGATGGGAATAAAACTGTGTGAAATGAAATTCAATGTCAAGTGGAAAATGAAATAATGATAGTACTATATGAAAAGAATTGGCGAGTTTAGGTGATTCACCTTTATGAGTATACATTGGATATTGAGTTCATCATGCTTACTGAAACAATTGAGTGTATGTGAAAATATACGTGGAAATAACCGAGGAAGCGATCGGTAACTTATTGAATAAGTGCCAATTATAGTTCCTATAGTTCAAGGTTTATAATGGGATAAAGTAAGACACAAGCATACTTATAGTGCTCGTTGGGAGGATATTAAGATTTCAAATGATGCATCATATGTGATGAAATGATTTTTGGTGATATATATATACCAATGTCTAGGTGTAAAAGAATTTCTTTAGTGCCTCACAAAGCCTGAGTGCAAAAGATGTTCCGATCATACAGTTATGGCATAAAATTGCTTTTATTGGGATATTGAGTATAGTTAAAATTGATCTTCTTGAGATACTCAGAATGGGTAAAACGCTATTATGGAAAATAGTTGGTTGATGGGAATTTCGTGAACAGTATCGATGATTGTAGCAAGAAATCTTCTTTTAAAGAAGAATTTCCCACATTGAGTTAAGATGAACCGATGATTCTAGTTAATAATGGTCATGACAAGAACAAATCGAAAATAAGTAAGTACTAAATTAAAAGTGAATAATGGAGTTATATCCCAAGAGGAGACTCAAGCATAGCAAGTGAAATGTACTACTGAGATTCTATGCATTATGTTTAAGGTAATGTAAAGTATCCAACTACGTGAGTGGATTTCCAATTTAAGGTGATCCTATTTCAACGTGAAGAGAATAGGTCTCTATAAGATTTGATACAAAAATGTTAGGAGATCTTAAATGGATTCTAAGAAAAATAATACCAACCCACAAAGTGAAATAATTAAATGAAGTAGAATGTATGGAGGTACAAGTACGAATGAATAGGCATGTAAATATGTCGATGTGAATAAAAGGGGAATTAAAAAAAATGTCGACTTAATGAAAAGATTTGAGTGATGTCTGTTGAAATCTACAGTACCCCAATAGAGATTTATGTAATGTAAGCAAATGGTATCAATTGGTGACTATGTTCATAGACGATATTTTGAAAGTGTTGAAAAGTAAAAAAGAGGTATATGAATAATTGAGGAGTCTGACACTGATAATAAGCATATCATTTGGAGATTGTGTAGTGTATGATGCAGTTTCACATCAGAAAGTAAGATACAATATGTTGTAACAGTCTAATATGAGTTGATTTTGATAAGTGGTATTGGTATTATTGTTTGAAGTCTTGGAGACATTAGATATGCTAAGGCATTCCTATAATGTACAAATTGTATAGTTTCGAGAAAATTATTGAGCTTGAAAGGCATGCACAAATGATTTCTATACTAGTAAAGATAGAGTGTAGTCTAAAACATTGAACAGACAATTCTAAAATGAATAGAGCAGATTCAGATATTGGAGTTTTTAAATTTAGGGCAATATTAAGTCGAATATGGGGTAAAATGAAGTGTTACTAGTGTATTGAAGTTTTAGATTCAGTTACTGGAAAGAGGTAAGAAAGTTTATGAGTTAAGGATTCAAAATGGTTAGTCCCATAATGAATCTGAACTTTCGAGTGAAATCGGAAGAACGATATTTGGTGATGGAAATAAGAAGTATGTGTACCCGACAAAAGTCATTGAGCAAAGAAATTGTTAGAGAAGTACGTGGTTACATGTTTGAATTTCCAACAGTGAGAAGTGTTTAACGCTTATATTTTGGAGTTCATGGGAATATGAGTTTGTTGTATAGTTCTGATTGACTATAGGTATAACAATGGTGCGATAAGTGAGACAAAGGAAAGTGACTTGTGAAAGATGAATGGGTTAGATGAGGTGGATCAAAATCGGACAGACGAAATATAGTTAAGTGAATATACGAATAGAGTGCTTGAACACTAAAGAACAGTGAATTGTCAAAGGAGAGATGAATCTGAAATAAGAGTCAATGATATATAAAAGATAAATGAGTTAGGTGAATTAACACTTGTTATAATGAAATGGACATAAGTGTCAATGTATTAGCACCAAAGTATAATGAAGTGTCGAAAAAGAGATGAAGTTTTTTTGTAAGTAACACCTTGGTAAGGTGTACTCAAAATTGGAAAAAGGTATCAATGAAACTATACGAATTGATCATTATGAAAATTTTTATTATAAGTTAGTAAAAATTGGTGAAAGAAGTATTGGACTTATAAAATGTGATAAATGAATAGATTGAAATAATGATCTGATCCTCAACATACGAAATAAAAGTTGGAGTGTAAAATGAAATATTCTAGTGAGATAGTTAAAATTGTGAGATAGATAAATAATGGACTGAAAGATTTATTGAGTCTGTCTACTGTGATCTTTTGGAAAATAAGAAATTGAGGGATGAAGTGTATGGGAAATGGAGAGACATATGGCAAATAGAGTAACAGTAATGATCAATCAAATGAAAATTTTGAGGACGAAATTTATTAACGGGGCGAGAATTGTAACATCCCGTCCCCAAATGAAGGGTGAGGACCCGAAATATTATACCAGTGTGCTCAAGGAGAGACAAAGGAAATGTATTGGTTTTGTTCATGCATCTTATTAGCATACATGCATTCATTAACAATTGCCAGGTATAAAAGATAGGAAATGTGAATTGTTAAAATTTATGGGTAGAAGGTGTTGAAAGAGTGAAAGTAATATGTTTGTGCTACAAATTGGGATTTATTACTCAAGTAAATGTTTTGATAAATTTGTGGTTAAATTCTCGGTTAAATGGGATGGTTATTGATGTGGTATGCTTGCATGAAAGGAGTAGAGTTGTGGTTGAAATCTGGAAAAATGGAACTTGTGTATGTTTCAGGTATTTGTTTATAACTTTTGTTGTGGTTATGCTATTGAGTTAAGGTTTGTTTTAAATTAAACTTGAGAAGTATGGCTAGAATTCCTATGAAGGAAGTTCTGCTCAATTTTGGCTTGAAGAGCTGTGAATTTAGCTCGGAAGTTGAGATTTGTGTGCTGGATGAACAGTATCCGGATCTTGGTTCTATTATTGATGACCTGAAACTTTGAGAATTTTTCTAGAATAAAGAAGACAGATTTTGTGAAATTTGTATTACTGGAAGTTGAAGATTTATGTGTTAGCTTTCCAACGCCACTGAGTATGGTATTTTTTGATGTGTAGGTTGTAAGTTATGGTCTGATAATGCTCAGGTGGTAATTCAGTTCAAAATGTGTTTTGGTGTGCAACTGCTCTAAGGGCACAGATTTTGTGCTCTTTGTGTTCTGACATTTATTTGGGACTGTAAAGGGGTGAAATTGGCTTGAGTGACATTCTGGAAAGTTGTAAAGGATTGTTATTGCTTTATGGTATGGAAATTTTTGCCAAGGGGATGTGGAGTTATGAATTTTGAAAGATTGGATTTCTGTTGAGGATAAATGGGGTAGGCTGAACCTTTGTTTGCTAATTTGATTTGGTTAGAGATGGAATTGATTTCTAAGTTATTCCTGAAAGATATAACATTTGTTTTGCTCTTTTTATTGACATAAAATTTGGAATTTTTTTGGTTAAGGGGATGAAAAGTTATGGTTTTTAGAAGTTCTGGTGCTGTTTAGTGTGAAGCTGATCGACCAGTCACTTTTGAGGGACTTTGTGACCCCTTTAGAGACTGAGATTGCTTTTGAGTTATTCATGAAAATTGTATATCTTTCTTTTATCTTTCCAACGGTACTGAGTTTGTAAAATTCGGAGCTTGGAGTCAAAAGTTATGAGTGTTAGAAGTTTGAAGGTCGGATTGGGTGCTTGCCGACCTCTGTGGTTGGCCGCCCGACCTCTGATGGCCGACCGAACTCTGTTGGCCGACCGACCTCTGTTGGCTGACCTTTGTTGGCCGACCGACCCCTGATGGCCGACCGATCTTCGTTCTGGCCAAGCTTTGATTTTCTGGCCGAGCTCTGACCTCCCTCTGCTCTTTTGGCCATAACTTCTTCGTCCAACCTTCGATTGAGCCGATTCTCAAAGCGTTGGATTCCTAAGAAATTTTCTATCTTTCCATATTAGATAGATCTGTTTTGGCATTAAATGGAGAAAGATATCTCGGATTAAAGTGAGCTGATCGGTTGTATAAGTTTGAATAGTGTTCAGTATTTTGGAGATATCTCAATAGGTAGAGCTCCGATCGATCTGATTCTTTTTGAAAATTAAAATAGAGACATGGGGCTACAAATTTTATGAAGGAGCTTATCGACAATGTAGCCTCTAAGACTTTCAATTTCGGGTCGGAATTTAGATGTAGTGTTCAATCTCAGTCCTGTAATGGTTTGAACAATGTTTGGTATTTTAGAGATATTTTGATCTATAGAGCTCCAATAGATCGGATTCTTATTGCAAATTAAACTAGAGACATGTATCTACATTTTATCTGAAGGAGCCTATCTACAATTTAGCCTCTAAGATTTTCAATTTCGGATCGGAATTAGGTGTAGTGTTCAGTTTTGGTTTTGTAAAAGTCTGAACATCGTTTGGTATTTTGGAGATATCTCGATCGGTAGAGCTCTGATCGATCTGATTCTTTTTGAAAATTAAAATAGATACATGAGTATAAAAGTGTCATGAAGAAGGCGATCTACAATTTAGCCTCTAATACTTTCAATTTCGGATCGGAATTAGGTGTAGTGTTCAGTTTCGGTTTTGTAATAGTCTAAACATCGTTCGGTATTTTGGATATATCTCGATCGGTAGAGCTCCGATCGATCTGATTCTTTTTGAAAATTAAAATATAGACATGAGGATACAAATGTTATGAAGAAGCCAATCTACAATTTAGCCTCTAAGACTTTCAATTTCGGATCGGAATTTAGATGTAGTGTTCAGCCTCGGGTCTGAAGAACAGACTTCAGTATTTTGGAGATATCTTGAGCTATAGAAATCCGATCGATTCGATTCTTGAAGCGATGGATTCGTAAGACATAGAGGGACATTCCTATAAAAGAAGGTTTGCCAAATGGCTTCATTTACATGATCGAAATAATCAGACAAGATGTCAGTTTTAAGGCAAAAAGGAAGGGCATTTTTGGAGCATCACTTTAAGGGTTAAGTTTATAGGCTTAAATGGAGGGGCATGTTGGATCGCATATGGTCCGAGTATTCACAATACGCTGCGGAAGAGACCATACAAAATTATCAAGTATAATCGAAAACACGAGGATTAATGAAAATACCTTATTTTCGTGGATGGATTGCTTCTTTTCGGATTCCAAGACACTGCAAATCGCTAATGTCCTCTACCGGTATCCACACGAGCATGCACGATCCGGGCTGCGGCTGTAGTGTGCTAGCACGTCCTGAAAACCTTTCAGAACGCCGCACGATCTTTCTCTTGGCGGCTAGGGTTTCTTGACAGTTGTGTCGTTAACCTAATGAGACCTAAGCTTCTCTATTTATAGAGAAACCCTAATCTCATTCAGGCCCTATTAAGTTTCAGCCCATTATATCATATATAATAAGAGCCCGACAACTTAATTAAATCTAGCCCAATAAATATATCTAAATATATTTATTCAACACCTAATAAATTAGGCCCAAGAGAATAAGCCCAGATCACATTGCTCTTTGTGTGCGACCCTGTAGGCTCATTTGATGTTGGCAATGGGCTTGATTACACTTCAAGGCTCATAAATCATAAGCGGCCTCTAGCAAGACATTATGACTACCCAAATCAAATGAGGATCGATAATCCGATTTAACCTGTAACTATGGTTATAGGCTCGATCCTTTGTAACACGATATCAAGATTAATCACAAGGCATGGTACATGTCAACCTTTGATTAATCATAGTTTCTTGATCTCCAAGTTGACTGATTATAACAAATGACATTGATGACTCTTCATTAATTCATTTGAGCACGGCCATGCATTTCTTCAGTCACACTTGTCAAGAGGCCCAAATGATATCTCTCTCATTTAAGAGAGGTACAAATCCCATCTATGTCATTCACATCCCTCTGCATGATTCATTTAGTGTCCAACATAAGACTATATGTTATTCGGTTAAAAATAACTTAGTCTAATATCAAAACACTAAATTCCTCATGTAGGGAACCATGATGACTTCAGGTCAAAGGACTAAAGTCAAACCATATAAAGAATCACTAATGACATGAAACCATGTAGTATTCTTTATGTGGGTCGATCCAATATATGTTCTCTAACATATATCTATGTTTCTGATTTGATATCTCATATCCATGATCAGTAAAACGTGATCATCAATTAGAACACATACTAGTCTTAATTCATTATTGTTCCACCAATAATGATCGACCAGGGACAGTCTAGAATAGTATTATAACGCTTATGGTTTTACTATCAAGTCACATACTTGATGACATAAGTTTAATACCATTCATGGAATGTAAATCACATTACATGAAATACATGCATATATGAAGGAATACCTCTTAATATATTATTAACAAGTCATAATGTTAATACATGAATCACAAATATCCATTGGCCTAGGGCACACTACTAACAATCTCCCACTTGCACTAGGCCTAATCGGTCAGATATCTAATACCCATAGACCTCGTATGACTCTCATGTTTACGCTGTGGAAGAGGCTTAGTAAGTGGATCGACAATGTTGTCATCTGTGCCCACTCTGCATATCTTCACGTCTCCTCTCGCAATGATCTCTCTGATCAGATGGAAACGTCTGAGTATGTGTTTGGATCTTTGATGCGAATTTGGTTCCTTAGCCTGTGCTATAGCCCCATTATTATCACAATAAAGGTCTATAGGATTTGCAATGCTAGGAACAACCCCAAGCTCGTGATGAACTTCGATCCAAACAGACTTCCTTAGCTGCATCCGAGGCAAGAATGTACTCGACCAGTTGTAGAATCAAGAGCAATGTATTGCTTTGAACTTTTCCACTCATCGCACCTCCATTCAAGCAGAACACAAAACCGATTGCGATTCGAAATCATCTATGTCGATCGAAAACCAGCATCGGTGTAACCATTTACAACTAGCTCTCCTTCAAGTCCTCCATAGACTAGGAACATATCCTTAGTTCTTCTCAAGTACTTAAGGATGTTCTTAATCGCTATCCAAAGGACTCTCACCATAATTAGATTGGTATCTACTTGTTATGCTCAAAGCATATGAGACATCCGGTCGAGTACATAACATGGCATACATGATAGATCCAATTGCAGATGCATATGGAATCTTACTCATGCGCCAAGCTCTTTATCCGAAGTAGGACAATCCTTCTTAGAAAGCTTGATTCCATGTGACATAGGCAAGAATCCTCTCTTGGAATCTTGCATCTTGAACCTTTCAAGATCTTATCTATGTATGTACTCGACTTAGGCCTATAAGCTTTCTTGATCTATCTCTATAGATCTTAATGCCTAAAATATAGGCAGCCTCACCTAAGTCTTTCATTGAGAAGCGTTTCCTTAACCAAATCTTGACACTGTAAGGTCGGAATATCGTTTCCAATGAGCAATATGTCATCAACATATAAAGCTAAAAGACAACAGCACTCCCACTAACCTTTTTGTAAACACAAGGTTCATCTTCATTCTTGATGAATCCAAACTCTTTAACAACTTCATCAAAACGAAGATTCCGACTTCTTGATGCTTGCTTCAATCCATAAATGGATCTCTGAAGCTTGCACACCTTTCTCGAATTCTTAGGATGGACAAAACCCTCAGGCTGTATCATATATACATCCTCAAGTAAGTTTCCATTAAGGAAAGCCGTTTTGACATCCATTTGCCATATCTCATAATCATAGTATGCAGCTATGGCAATAAGAATTCTAATGGATTTGATCATGACCACTGGAGAAAATGTCTCATCATAATCAATTCTATGAACTTGTCGGTAACCTTTAGCAACAAGTCTTGCTTTATAAGTGTGCACATTTCCATCCATGTCGAGTTTCTTTTTGAAAACCCATTTGCATCCAATGGTCTTCAAGCCATCAGACGGATCAATCAAAGTCCAAACTTGATTGTCATACATGGATTGCATCTCTGCTTTCATGGCCTCTAACCATTTAGCGATTCGGACTTTCCATAGCTTCTTGATAGGTTGTGGGCTCATTATGATCGATGAGCATCACATTATCATCATCAGTAACGAGAAATCCATATCTCTCGGGTTCATGACGAATCCTATCAGATCTACGTAGGCCTTGTGTTGTTGGCGCTCATCAACAAACTTGTGAGCTCGCTTCAATCTCCTTGCGCAGCTCAATGTCATTTTGTGAAACTTGAATTTCTTCAAGTTGTACTTTACTCCACTGTTTCCTTTGGAAACAAATTCCTTCTCTAAGAAGACACCATTTCGAGCAACAAACACTTTGTTCTCTGATGGGATGTAAAAGTAATATCCTTTAGTTTCTTTAGGATATCCCACAAAATAACATTTTTCAGATTTGGGTGCCAACTTGTCAAGAATTGACGCCTTCACATAAGCCTCACAACCCCAAATCTTTAGAAAAGATAAATTGGGACGCTCCCATCCATATCTCATAAGGTGTCTTTTTACGACCTTTGAAGGAATACGGTTCAATATGAATCTGCGGTTTCTAAAGCATAGCCCCAGAAGTATTTTGGAAGATTAGTTTGACTCATCATTGATCGAACCATATCTAATAGAGTTCGATTTCTCCTTTCAGAAACACCATTCCATTGAGGAGTTCCTGGAGGAGTCAATTGTGAAACGATTTCACAATCCTTAAGATAATCATCAAACTCTTGGCTTAAATATTCACCTCCTCGATCAGATCGAAGGATTTTAATATTCTTGCAAGTCGACTTTATACTTCATTCTTATACTCTTTGAACTTTTCAAAGATTCAGATTTATACTTCATTAAATAGACATACCCATATCTATTAAATAGACATACCCATATCTACTGAAGTCATCTGAAAAAGTAATGAAATACAAATAACCTCTCTTTCAGCTCTTCCAAACGGAGTTTGCAGTTCTTTTTCCAATGACCAGGTTCATTGCAGTGAAAGCAAACTCCCTCCTTGGGTGCCTTTAGTCTTAGCTTTAGGCTTGGGCTTGGACTTGGACTTGGGTACTTTACCTTGTTCTTTTCTATGCCCTTCCTTTTGAAAACCTTTCCCTTTTGAACCACAAGAACTTCATTGGTGGTCTTAACCTTTCCCTTTAAGTTCTCTTCAGCAGTTTTCAGCATCCCATGCAATTCTTCAATGGACTTCTCCATATTATGCATGTTGTAGTTAAGAATGAACTAATCATATTCATCAGTCAAAATTGATATAATAAGATCAGTTGTCAATTCTTGACTAACAAGTGCACCTAATTTCTCAAGATGATGAATGTAACTCTTCATCTTGAAAACATGAGCACTCACGGATGTGCCAGGAATCATCTTGCATGAATTCAATGCTTTAGTGGTTCTAAACCTCTCTTGGCGTGCTTGCTCTTGAAACATAGTTTTCAATTGAGCAAGCATGTCATAGGCCTCCATTCCTCTAAATCCTTCGAAGGTCGAGATCATGGCGCTAACATAAGGCATGACACATCCGTAGAGTCTTTGATATGCTTCGTAAGCATCCTTTTGAGCCTTAGGTGCAATTCTTGGGGTTCCTCGTGGATGGGCTCTTCTAAGACATAAAGCTTTCTTTCTTGCTTGAGAACAATTCTCAAGTTCCTATACCAATCTAGGAAATTTGTTCCATTAAACTTTTCTTTCTAAGATGGACCCGATAGAAGGTTTGTGGATGGAGTAGCCATAATCTACAAAAATATGCAATGAGGTCAACATTCATATATTATGAGATATTAGCTCCCACTCAAATAAATAACCCTCAATTGAAAATGGGAGAAACAAAATCCATATTTCACTAAGTCCTAAGAAAGCTTTGGCTTAACACTCAAAACTTAGTTATTTAGGTAGAAAACTCTTTTCAATTACATCACATGTAACTCTTGATGGGCTTATGTTAAAATACATCTTATGTACTGCATGTATGTATAAACCCAATCTTATGCCCTAAGCCCAAAACCGTTTTGATAGCTTAGTCAAGTTTAACCATACTTTACCTATGAATAGCACCATTATTCAAATGTCTTCCCTAGATGATCCCTACATGCCTTGCTTTGGCAAAAACCCATATAAGGATAAGCTAGAGATAAACATTGGTAAAGATTTATGGAAGGCATATAAACTTGAAATTATCATGAGGGTAATTCGGTTACTAATCCTATTAGTAAGGTTGTTTGTACTATGCTAGTTCTAATCTTATACTACAACATACTTGAGTATATATATATTAGAAGCATAGAATAGTAATTTACACATGAATATAAATATTCAAAAATATAAATAAACATATGTAAAACCACCAAGAATAAATGACACGCAACGAACTAACACACGTAACGAACACGGCGGTCCCGCTTAGCCTAGGTTAAGGCGGAGGTCAAGGGAAGCCGCCCTTGCGAAGTGTGAAATACCAACCAAAAAATTAATCCTTATTAAGAATTATGGAAGATTACAAAACACTTGTTACAACCTTAGCTTGATTCTAATTGTTGATTTGAAAAAATTTAACTTAATAATTCAACTATTGAAAAATTAAATTAAATTCAAAAACCCTTTCCTAATAAGTAATCCTTTGAAAACAATTTTCAAATTTAATAAAACACTTTTTTTTATTAGAATATTTATTAATTTAATCTCTATTAAATTAATAAAAATTAAATTAGGGTTTTAAAACAATTTTAAAAATAAAATTTAAAAAAAATGGAGGGGTTAAGCTTTTGGCGCGTGCACTGCACGCGCCAGCGCTGGCACGCGTGGAGCGTGTCCACGCTCCTGGAAGACGCAGGCGCGTGTGGGACACGCGCCTGTCGTCTTCCCCAAGCTTCCTCCTCTCCACGATTTCTTCTGGTTTTCTTTCCTTTTTCTTTCGGTTTCTTCCACTTTTCCATACCAATCCTTCCACGTTCCCACACGATCCCACGCATGTCGGGTCTCCAAGGAAAAACGAAAAGCTTCACCATCGGGTCTCCAACCGACGGTTTTTAGCAGCCTATGGCGTCACCGGAGATGCCATCGCCGCCGGTGACACCATCATCTAACGATGGTGTCGCGTCGTTAGTCGATGGTTACTCACCCATCGATTTTCCAGATCTTATAAAGAAGAGAAAACGCAGATCCATGGGAAAATTTCAAACAAACCCATCGTTTTTCAGATCTATGGAAGAGGGGAGAAAACGCAGACCATTGCAAAACCAACCCAGAAAAAACGCAGATAGAGAATTCCAGAAACAATCCCATATGCAATTTCAAAAACAATCGCAAGTATAAAATCAACACAGGCAGTACTCATAATCCACAAATCAGAAACCATAAAGCCAGAAATCCGAGTATATGATTTAACCGTAAACACAAGAAATCACATAAGCCAAACAGGGTTAGGAATAAACCCTAAACATTTGATTTCCAGATCTAAAGGCTTAAAACTCAAAACATATACACAGAGGCAAAACATGGCTTCGGATAAACGCATAAAACCCTTCATGCTTTTGTAGATTTCGGGATTCAAAATAAGGAACATGCGTCAAAACATGGGTGCGTAGGAAACAATTTCCAGAAGGAACAAAGTATATACAAATAGGTAGGAAACAATTTCCAGCATTAACGAAACATCACAAATAGACTGGAAACAATTTCCAGAACACTACATACATAAAGCAGAAAAATTTTAATCCTTCGGGAAACAATTTCCAAACTCGACAAACATAAAACAAAAACGATTTCTGCATATTTTGTCGTGTTCCGAAACATCAGACACAAATCAACAATCATAATCAAGCCTTTAATCCAAGATTAACGATTAAACCTGGCTTTGATACCACTGTTGGATCGCATATGGTCCGAGTATTCACAATACGCTGCGGAAGAGACCATACAAAATTATCAAGTATAATCGAAAACACGAGGATTAATGAAAATACCTTATTTTCGTGGATGGATTGCTTCTTTTCGGATTCCAAGACACTGCAAATCGCTAATGTCCTCTACCGGTATCCACACGAGCATGCACGATCCGGCCATGGGTCAGAAGGTGCTAAAGACGCCCCGCGTCTGAAAACCTTCGCCGCATGCGATCTTTCTCTTGGCGGTAGGGTTTCTTGACATTTGTAAACGTTAACCTAATGAGACCTAAGCTTCTCTATTTATAGAGAAACCCTAATCTCATTCAGGCCCTATTAAGTTTCAGCCCATTATATCATATATAATAAGAGCCCGACAACTTAATTAAATCTAGCCCAATAAATATATCTAAATATATTTATTCAACACCTAATAAATTAGGCCCAAGAGAATAAGCCCAGATCACATTGCTCTTTGTGTGCGACCCTGTAGGCTCATTTGATGTTGGCAATGGGCTTGATTACACTTCAAGGCCCATAAATCATAAGCGGCCTCTAGCAAGACATTATGACTACCCAAATCAAATGAGGATCGATAATCCGATTTAACCCGGAAACTATGGTTATAGGCTCAGTCCTTTTGTAACACGATATCAAGATTAATCACAAGGCATGGTACATGTCAACCTTTGATTAATCATAGTTTCTTGATCTCCAAGTTGACTGATTATAACAAATGACATTGATGACTCTTCATCAATTCATTTGAGCACGGCCATGCATTTCTTCAGTCACACTTGTCAAGAGGCCCAAATGATATCTCTCTCATTTAAGAGAGGTACAAATCCCATCTACGTCATTCACATCCCTCTGCATGATTCATTTAGTGTCCAACATAAGACTATATGTTATTCGGTTAAAAATAACTTAGTCTAATATCAAAACACTAAATTCCTCATGTAGGGAACCATGATGACTTCAGGTCAAAGGACTAAAGTCAAACCATATAAAGAATCACTAATGACATGAAACCATGTAGTATTCTTTATGTGGGTCGATCCAATATATGTTCTCTAACATATATCTATGTTTCTGATTTGATATCTCATATCCATGATCAAGAAACGTGATCATCAATTAGAACACATACTAGTCTTAATTCATTATTGTTCCACCAATAATGATCGACCAGGGACAGTCTAGAATAGTATTATAACGCTTATGGTTTTACTATCAAGTCACATACTTGATGACATAAGTTTAATACCATTCATGGAATGTAAATCACATTACATGAAATACATGCATATATGAAGGAATACCTCTTAATATATTATTAACAAGTCATAATGTTAATACATGAATCACAAATATCCATTGGCCTAGGGCACACTACTAACAGGGCATATGGGTCATTCCTCATTCATTAAATGACATGGCACTATAAAAACAAGTGGGCTGTGCAAAACAGAAAAGAAAGAATAGAAGAAAAGAGTAGAGTCGAGAGCCTTCGAATGGGAGAAGAAGAAAGAAGAAAGAGTAAACTAGGTATTGATTTTCTAAGCCCTTCAAGAGGGATTTTCATAGTGCTCAAGAAGAGAAAAACGTGGAGGATGATGAGAGCTTCCATCCAAGCCAAGAAATTCATTGATGGGTGAAAGATCAAGGTAAAATTGAGATTTTTGATTTGTTAAATTTTGAAGGGGGTTTGGTTCATATGGCTTAAGATTGGTATAGGGTTGTGTTTCCTAAGCTCAACTTTTGTGTTTATGCAGTATGTGATGTTGAATTCCGGTAATTGTGGCTTAGGGAATTTTAACTTGGATGAAGGAAAGAAATAACAAAGAAAGTGATGCTTTGGATAAGATTCAAGCATGGATATGAGGTGAGTGACGTAGATGGTATCTCAATTATTATGTGCTTAGAATTCTGTCTTTATAAAACTGTGGTGAATAATGGTGGGTCTGTGATCGATTCAGAACTCCAGACCGAAAGTCTGGAGTATTGTTATGATATGATATATAGAAGTGTTATGGGAAAGTGAAACTGTGATGGTGTTTCTTTTTCATATGACAAATTGTGAATCATTTGTCTGATTGTGGTAATTTGGAAATAATTGTGGTCATTGAATACGTAAATAAAGTGATAAATAGTGGTATATGAAATTCATATAGGAATGCATGAACCGAAAATTGATAGTTGTGACCAGAGCAGCCACAGTTTAGAGCTTTTTAGCTCAATGATTAATGAGCCCCAAAAGGGGACATTTCTAGAGCTTTTTAGCTCAATGATTAATGAGCCCCAAAAGGGGACAGTTTCAGAGCTTTTTTAGCTCAACGATTAATGAGCCCCAAAAGGGGACAGTTTCAGAGCCTATAGCTCAACGATAAATGTGTCCTTATAGGGACAGTACAGGCACTCGGTCACAACACTGTTATAAATTAGAAAAGGGTTACATACTGCTTTTGTTTGATATAGTTTATAGTTGATTGAATGCACTGCAAATTGCCATCTGTTGATGTGATAACAGTCATGGGGTATTTTTATAACTGTGAGACTATGAGAATAGTGATATGCCTTGTGTTGTATGAATTATAATGGCTATTGACCAGAGTTGCCATCGATCAGAGCTTCTAGCTCAACGTGTGAAGATGAGCTTGGAGCTCATGGGTGATTCGGAGCCTCAAGCTCAATTTATTAATGTACCACGTATCCACTATCGGATAAGGGACAGATACTAATGAGTCCTTAAATGGGACAGTTAGGTACTCGGTCACAATAAAATGCTAATAGATGGAAAGTGTGTGAATGTGCAGTCTTGTGATAGTGCTTATGGAAGTAAAATTTAATTGTATGTGAAATTTTGAACTGTGGTCAAATAGGCAACAGTGGGAAAATATGTTATATATTGATATTATTATTGCAATGACTAAGCGGACTATCAATGATGGTCACTCACTGAGTTCGCAAAACTCACCCAAAATTTGCATTTATTTTTCAGGATTAGAAGAATACCCCGTTAGGCCAACTGGAGTATATTTGCAGGATTCAAGTGAAGGATAGAAGTTGGGGATCAGTTCGCGTCTGCACTGCATGTCTTTATATATGTATTGAAGTGTATTTTGGTATTTGGGAAATAGGTCCGAGTGGCTATTGGAAATTGTGTATAATGAATTTGTATATGATTGAATGAGGACCCAACTTGGGCATTGAATTCCAAATATATGTTGTTATGTGAAAAAAATGTTTCGACTACTGAATAAGTGTTTAGCACGCCACCCTTGCGGGGCACGAACTCGGATATCACCGTCGATATCGGGTTCGGGTCGCGTGAGAGTGGGGTGTTACAATTAGTTTATTGTAGGCGTAAGAAGAAGTTGACGAATCCTAGCACGTGAGTTAGTTACATATTAGTGACAGGTGTCATCTATTAATTGGGGTAGGATGGGATATAAAAGGAGGAGAATGTTCTGTACGAGGGCATGCATGTATTCTGCAGTGAGAATAGTGTTTGGGAGGTGCAGCCCCTCATATAGGCTGATCAGTGTTTAGGTTGTAATAACCAATTTCTACAGGATATCAATATACAATATGGAATCAATGAGATTGCTTTGATCTATCTTATTCTTTTATACTCATTATACTGACATAATTGGGTGAGTTCTATCAATTGGTATCAGAGCACGTTCTTAGTTCCATTATATTGAATTCTTTTCGTTAGTGGATGGTAGTGACGAGAAGCATGGAGAAGATTGACTTGCTAGAGAGGAGTGTAGCAAACCTAGCTGAGATGTTGGAGAGAAATGATGAAAAGACGCGTCGATTAAAAGAAACATTGTTGGAAATGATGCAATATGTCAAAGGAAAAGGAGCAGAGTCCTCCAAGGGAAAATCGGTGGTGGAAACTACTGAGGAAATCGAAGGAAATGGAGTGGGTGAGTCGGAAGAAACTAGGCAGGGCAGTAATATGAAGTATGAGGAGAGAGGAAGGAGGTTAGAGATTCTGATTTTCTGTGGAGAGGACGCTTATGGCTGGTTGAATAGAATAGAAAGATATTTTCAGTTTAATGGGGTTGTCGACCGTGATAAAAGGGATGTAGTGGTAGTGGCGATGGATGGTAAGGCACTGGTTTGGTTCAACTGGTGGGAGGCGCGAAACGCAGCAGCTGATTGGAAGGAGTTTAAATCAGCGGTGCTTAAGCGTTTTCAGCCAACATTAGCGAAGAATCCATATGAGCTTCTGTTTGGAATGCAACAGTCTTCGACAGTGATGGAGTACCAAGAACACTTTGAGTTGTTAACCGGGCCATTGCGACACATTGATGAAGAAATTCTCACGGGGTTGTTCTTGAATGGATTAGAGATGGAAATCAGGGCTGAACTTAAGCTACACCATGCTGGGTCTTTAAGTGAGGTGATGGACATGGCGCTACTGGTGGAGGAGAGGAATGCAATTGTGAAGCAAGGCAGCGGGAGTCACATACCGCGACAAATCCTCCACAAGCCAGCCTAGTTTCACCGATCCACCACAGTGGACTTCCGACCCAGACCCCCAACAGCGATGGAGACGAAAGGGAGTGCGGTAGCTCCAAACCCGACCCCACTCCAGAGAGACGAGACTGGAGGAGCTAGGAGACGCAATTTCTAACAACTCCCACCCGAAATGCTTATGGAGAGGTATGAGAAGGGGTTGTGTTTTTATTGCGATGAAAGATTCAGCCCCAATCACGTTTGTAAAAACAGACACTTTCGGGTATATATCGTGGAGGATGAAGGAGAGAATGAGCCACCGGAGGACGTGCTTATAGATGCAGAAGGTGATGACAATGAATGTTTTACCATTGCAGTTGAATATGATGAGTGTGATGGGGTTAACTACAAAGAGATCATTTAAAGTATGGGGTAACTACAAGTGTGTGGGGCCTCCAATAACTTTATCTCAAAGACTTTAATGAAGGAGATGTCCCTACACGTGTTGGACACTCCAGCCTTCTTAGTACAAGTGGGAGATGGCCATAAAATTAGAGAAAAAGGGGTCTGTGAAAAGCTACAAGTGGAGACGCAAGGGGTAAAAATAAAAGGGGATTTCTTTTTGTTTGCTTTGGGTGGAGTGGACGTTGTGCTAGGGTTGGATTGGCTTGAATGTTTGGGTGATATACAAACTAATTTTAAGGAGTTAACGTTGAAATGGAGGGTAGGAGATAATCGATTCAGTTTGAAGGGAGAACCAACATTGATGAAGTCGGTGGCTACATTAAAATCGTTCTATAAATCAGTGGGAGAAGGAGGAGAGGGCTATCTAGTCAATGTGACAATAGTGTAACCGCAAGAGACAACCATGAATGGCACAGTACAACTCCAACAATTGTTAGCCGAATTTACTGACGTGTTATCCCCACCCACAGGGTTGCCTCCTCAAAGGAGTCACGACCATGCAATCATCCTGAAACCAGGAGCTGAAATACCCACGGTAAGACCCTATAGATATCCCCATTATCAGAAAAATGAGATAGAAAAGATAGTGGGAGAATTACCTGCTGCTAGAGTTATACGCCCAAGTGTGAGCCCCTTTTCTAGCCCAGTGATTTTAGTAAGGAAAAAGGATGGAGGATGGAGATTTTGTGTAGATTTTAGGGCATTGAATAAGGTGACTGTAGCGGATAAATTTCCAATCCCTACAATTGATGAGTTATTGGATGAATTGGGAGGAGCCAAGGTGTTCTCGAAGCTGGACCTCAAGAGTGGCTACCACCAAATTAGAGTCCGAGAAGAAGACATACACAAAACGGCATTCCGAACTCACAAAGGTCATTACGAATGGCTGGTGATGCCTTTCGGATTGTCCAACACACCCTCCACCTTTCAATCATTGATGAATGAGGTATTCCGTTCCTACCTACGCAAGTCCATTCTAGTTTGTTTTGATGATATTCTTATATACAGTCCAGATTTTGAGCAACATTTGGAAGATTTAAGGGTTTTCTTATTGATTCTCCAGAGTTATAAGTTGTATGTCAATGAGAAGAAATGCGATTTTGGCAAGGAGCAATTAAAATACTTGGGGCATTTGATCTCAGGTCCGAAGGTTTTTGGGGTTCATGGGACACTACCGACGATTTGTCCGAGATTATGGCAAGATCGCCAAACCTCTCACTCAACTACTTAAGGAAGAAGGGTATCGGTGGAATGTGGAGACTCAACAAGCCTTTGAATCACTTAAGACGACCATGGTAAACCTCCCTACTGTAGCTGTTCCTGATTTTCCTAAACCATATGTTATAGAGACTGACGCATCCGGGAAGGGGCTAGGAGCAGTACTCATGTAAGAAGGAAGGCCCTTAGCTTTTCTCAGCTGGGCATTACCTCCACAAGCGTTCTCCAAATCAGTCTAGGGAGGCGTTTCATTATCTGAACCGACCAAAGAAGCTTAAAGTATTTGATAGATCAGAGGTTGTTGGGAGAGCAGCAACAAAAGTGGACAGCAAAACTATTGGGGTATGATTTTGAAGTGCAGTACAAACCGGGAAGGGAGAACCAAGCGGCTGATGCTTTATCGCGTAAAATGGAGTGTGCTGCTATATCAACAGTAAAAATGATGGATTCGAATGACTTGGAGGCAGAAATTCGGGCTGATCCGAAACTTAACACCATCATGCAAGATTTGTTAAGTGGGAGCAAGGAACACATTGGATATTCGGTTAAAGGAGGCAGATTATATTATAAAACGAGGCTGGTTTTATCAAAGGCATCTAGTCGGATACCGACTATTTTGAAAGAGTTACATGATTCACCTATGGGAGGTCATTCGGGGTTCCTACGCACTTACAAACGTGTGTTAGGACTGGTTTTTTGGGAAGGAATGAAGAATGACATTAAAAAGTATGTGGAGGCTTGTGAAGTGTGTCAACGCAACAAGTACCAAGCATTATCCCCGACTGGTCTATTACAACCATTACCAGTCCCTTTGCAAGTGTGGGAGGATATAACTATGGATTTCATTGGAGGTTTACCGAAGAGTAAGGGCATAGACACCATCATGGTAGTAGTCGATAGGCTAACAAAATATGCTCATTTCTTGCCTTTGGCCCACTCATATTCTGCTTCAGATGTTGCTACACTCCCAGCCTCAATAGTATCTGACTGGGATAGGGTATTTATGAGTAGATTCTGGTCTGAACTCTTCAAGCAGGCAAGTACTCAGCTGAAGTTTAGCTCCGCCTATCACCCCCAAACCGATGGACAAACGGAGGTCACCAATAGATGCTTGGAAACATATCTCCGTTGTTGCACCAGAAGCAAGCCGAAGCAGTGGACTCAATGGTTGTGTTAGGCTCTGGTTCAACACCAACTACAACAGCTCTACAAAAACTTCTCCACTTAAAGCTCTATATGGCAGACCCTCACCACCTTTTTGGGTTATGCAGGGTAGTTATTAGCAGTGGAAGAAGTGGACAGACTTCTTAAAGAATGGAATGGAGTCATTACCGAATTGAGGGACAACCTACTGCGATCTCATAATCGGATTAAAACCCAGGAGAATAAGAAACGCAGGGAAGTGGAGTACACAGTTGGAGAAAGGGTTTACATGAAAATCCAACCATACAAACTTTGATCCTTAGCACAGAAGATGAATGAGAAACTCAGCCCCCGTTACTATGGACCATTTTTAATCATTGAAAAGATTGGAGCAGTGGCTTGTAGACTGGAATTACCTGCATATAGTCGAGTTCACTCGGTTTTTCATGTGTCATTGCTTAAGAGGGCAGCTCCTAATCTTGTGCAGATACAGCCATTACCTAAGCAATTAACTGATGAGTGGGAGGTAGATTTCCAACCCGAAAGGGTATTGGGGACCCGAAAGGATGCTAATGGGAATGAGGAGGTATTAATTCAGTGGCAAGATCTTCCTACATTTGAAAATTCATGGGAATCCTATGCTGCAATTGCTGAACACTTTTCGACATTCCACCTTGAGGAAAAGGTGCAAGCTTTGGAGGGGAGTATTGATAGAGCTAGGAGGCCATTAGTTTACAGTAGGCATAAGAAGAAGTTGGCGAATCCTAGCACGTGAGTTAGTTACATATTAGTGACAGGTGTCATCTATTAATTGGGGTAGGATGGGATATAAAAGGAGGAGAATGTTTTATACAAGGGCTTGCATGTATTCTGCAGTGAGAATAGTGTTTGGGAGGTGCAGCCCCTCATATAGGTTGATCAGTGTTTAGGTTGTAATAACCAATTTCTACAGGATATCAATATGCAATACGGAATCGATGAGATTGCTTTGATCCATCTGATTCTTTTATACTCATTATACTGACATACTTGGGTGAGTTCTATCATAATTAAATTTACAAATTATTAAACTTATAAAAATTCAAACTTATAATTCACAAAAAGTGACTTGTTTTTAATGAGATTACTTTTTTGTTATCAAATATAGCTACCCCCAAAGATTAACAAGTATCAAACTTAACCTGCAAACAAAGTAACAAGAGCTCCAAGGTGGAATTAAAAACATAAAAAATCAGTGGCATTAGAATGTAATTTTTCATGATCAAAGAATATAAAACAACATTTACATAGTGTACAATACCCTAGAACTAAGAAATCTGAAAATTAATGTGGACGCTTCCACTAACTTGCAACAAAAGGGTAAAACCAAAACAGCGACATGAAAATAAAATGGTTACCATCATCCCATCTCTATCAAAATTAACACTTAAAGCATAGCTTGTCAGATCAACACAGTATTCAGTGATCAAAGTTCAATTATGCACATAAAGCATGATTTTTTAAAAATTAAATGCTTCAAATAATGCACTAATGACTAAGAGATCATACTCTTTGATTTCTATGACAATATAGAGTTGGTGTGCTCAGCAAATTTAATTTTATAGAAAATGAATTGAAGGTATGATGTAATACCTATCCCCCAATTAACAACAGGTTAAGGATATCAGGCAAGATCCTCCCATCTTTTGGATAGATTTTTGGTATTCGTGCTTGAAACACCTACAACTATACTTACAACACCTCCAGTTGTGCTCGATATTGACAAATCAAAAAAGTAATCAAACTTTATGAACTTCAAAAATTAGAGAACATACTAGGTATAAGCATGCACAAAAAAGGTAAAAGATATTAATTAGTCAAGAAAACACATAATCATACTAAAATATTATTTGGAACATGCCTTATAAAAGGTGAACTTAACAAATACAACCAAATCCTAAACCTTAAACTTAAACTTAAATACTAAACATTATCCTAAATCCTAAAGCTTAAAATCTAAAACCTAAACTTTAAACCCTAAAACTTGAACCATGGTCCTAAATCTTAATACCTAAGACCTATAACTTATAACTCTAACCCGTTAACCATAAACTTAAAGAAAAAGAATGAAGCAGAGAGAGAGAGATCATATAATACCTGATTAGCCAGACCATGAAGGGGACCAACCAAACCATTCAAAGCAACCGCAAATGAAAGGTAAGGATCTGAAAGTGCGCTAGCTACCTGAAAAATTGCATAAGAATAACATAAAGCAACACGTTGGAATAATCTCTTACGTTCCCATACCAACCCCTTCTTTACTTTAGGGCTTTCAATGAAATTGAAGTTTTGGAATTTGGGTAACTTACCAGGTGGCCAGTATGAGCACTGACATTTCCACCTTCATGGTCACTACAAAATATTTTCAGAATAAGAAAGTATTTGAATGGAAGAACACATATATTTCTAAATTAGTATAAACAAACAGTCCTTACTGAACCCATCTTTCAGTATCTATTACCCATTTTTGAGAAGATAGGATATTGTACTTGTGGATGGTCACGTAAAATCTCATAAGCTCCTACATCTGAGGACTATCAAATCCCAACATATGCCAGAAATTTGCGCCATAATCCAGAGAGTTATCAACTGGAATAATGCTCCCATTTTTGTGTATCCTTTAAGCAACAGAGGTGCATGTCAAAAGCCACAAATAAATTCATTTGGGATAATACAAGTACAGTCATATATCAACCTTAATGACTATCAAAAGGCTAGCAATGACATATATAACAGAGAAAGGTACGAGTATGAAAACAAAAGTGATTGACATGCCAAAGTAAGAGTGTAGGTATCCAAGTGGCTAAAAACAGAAAAATTACTCCAGAAATTTGGCAAAAATAACAACAGCTTCAAGTTTCATATATTACAACAAGATTCTCACAAAACGAAATCGATCATCATATCATGTGTCTTGGTTCCAAAGAACAATTTTTATCCACTGTCTAAGGCCATGGGGCCACATTGTGGATAGTTGAGCTGATATAATTCTGCTTTATACAATATGCTATAGAGAAAGAACTACCTAATGCTATTTCTTTATCAGTCTAATAGGATCATGAGAATGTTTTTAAATGAGCAATACTAAAAAAAAGTTGGCCACAATAACAGTAAGATTGCTTTGGCTGGGACGGGTTTTAGTAAGATTTGTTCTCTCACTCCTGCCGCCATAATGAAACCAGCAAATGGAGGATGATATGCCTTATCAGTCAACAAGAACTGTATTAGGATTGGGTGTCCTATAAGAAGCTAGGGAATTCAAACAAGTTTTAAAGTTCATGAATCATTACTACAAGTAAATTCTTTTGAGTTTCATAGATTTCATTATCTTTTTTCTTTCTAATATCCACTCCTCTAAGTTCATTACTATTATAGTAATACAAGATCCATTCTTAAGTCTCACCCAACAACTTAAACATTTATTTTGAAAGGTTTCTTGACTTGATATCAAAGCTTTGTATGTCAGAGACTTCAAATTAAAGTTGTGCCACCCTCGCATCTGTTGGACCTATGATTTGTTGTATTTGTCCATATATCGTGTCAGTGGCCATGTTGGAATAATTTATAATCCATTCTTGAATCTCAATCAATAGCTAAATGGTTTCTTAACAATTACTTTTACATTATGTTTTATGTCTAAAATAAGTTTTAATTAAAATTTTAAATTGTAGCAATTAATCCAACTTGTATTTTGTGATAATTATACATCCCTAATTGGAATAAAATCACACCTCAAACTACTATAATCACCACCATAAACAAAAGTACATGATCGAACAAGGCATAAAATTGTCAACTAACCTTCTATAAAGCAATCAACAGGAGGCGAGCAATCGAAATTAAAGAGTCTTCATATGTAGGCTCAAAGATTACTAAAAGTGTTACCACATTTTAGTGTCATAAGAAATGACTGAAAGTTGAATTATTAGAAAAAACATCATAAAAAGGAAGACTTACTTCGATTTGTGAATCCCGTTGTCATATGTCTTTGAAATTCACTTTCAACTGAAGGATAAGAATGAAGAGATAAAAGTTGTTAAGTTTGCACCAACAAACAGCAGTTTTAGGTCTTGGAAAGTTGTCAACTAAGCCCTCTCATAATTTTTCAAGGATGGCTATTGTTAGCCTTTGGTAGAAACTAATTCCTCTTTCGAGACAAGACGACTAAGTCCAAGGCATACTTTAAACATCTTAAGTCAATAAGCAGACAATTAAAATAAACATGTTGATTACCACCTTGCCTGTAATGCCATCGATAACATCTTTTATGACGGTTCAGCCATAACAAGAGGAAAAATAGCAAGACGAAATAAAAGCAATAACCTTCATCCTCTAATGTCCAAAACCCAATAGAGAGGCGAGGGCTTGAAACGATCTTTCAAGCGGTTTTTGTTGGTAGAGGCGGGAAGACCTTTTCTAGAAGGTAAGCTTTGGCTTTCTCAGCGCAAGGTTTTTCTTCCTTTAGTGAGAGAGGCAAGCAAAAATGGATCCCTTTTAACCGCTCCTCCTTTGGAAATCTCCTTATTGAAGCTAACGGTAACTTTTGACTTTTCTTTTCTTTAATGAAATTCCTCAGCATTTGCTTTATTTTTCTACATATAAGAAACACTAAAACAATATATAAAAATAAAAATTCACTAAAGATTTAATTTATTATTTTCAATGTGCGAAAATATTATAATTATTAAATAAAATTATAATTTATCTTTGCTCTTTATATTTTAATTTCAAAATAATGTGTTCTTTCTTATAAAATTTTACCTATTTTAAATAATATATCTTAAACAAAAATTTGTTATTTTTATTAAAGTTTTAAAATAACTTAGTTAATAACGTCAAGTTAAAATAAAAAATAAAATTTAAGTATTTAATTGTTAATTTTTAAGTTTGAGCTATAATTACAAAATTGAGTAAAATTTGAATTTTTATAATCACCTCATGTATGCGATTCTTGATTTTGTTTGGTCAAAACTATTTCTTACTTTTATTTATTTATTTATAATGACAATAGAACTAGTTATCTTTTATTTTTAAATATACTAAATAAATTATTAAGTCCTTATAATATTTATGAAATTTTATAATCAAGTTAATTATTTATTCAATAAAAATATTTAATATATAAATATTTTAGATTTATATATTAAATCTAAAATTGAAATTGAGCTTAAGCTTGAAAAATTGGGTAAAGATTACCTTTAGAGAATTCACCAAGTCCTCCAAATTTTTTCAAAAAGCTTTTGCGATCCACATACCACTTATCACTCTATGCTTGAAGTGTTCTAAATTGTGCCAACCCAAAATCAGCTCTTAAAATAGGAATCTTTTCTATGTCTTGCCCCAATGCTTGTCATCTTTGAGTCATCATCAATTAAGGTTCTCAATCCATCCTAGGTTACATTTTTACCTAAAGGCTAGAAGTAGGTGATTTAGAACATAGTAAAAATTCACGTTATTGTTTCTGATGGTCTTCCATTGTTAACACCAACAGACTTCCTACTACACAATAGCAAGTATAAACAATGGCAAAATATTCCAAGCATAAAACAAACATGTTGATTACCACTTGTTCTGTAATGCCACCAGCAACATCTTTTATGATGGTTCAACCATAATAAGTGGAAAAGACAGTAGCACAAAAATAGACACAGTTGCCTTCATCCACCACTGTCAAAAGTAACATTAGGCAGTCTATACTGTCAAGAAGAATCAAAGTAAAAGAAATTAAAGCAAAGAACCAGCCTCGACAGAGAGGTCAAAAGTCATCATCATAACAGTCAAATACTACAGTTCCAAGCTTTAGAGTGTAGTAATCAGCAATACCACAGTTGAAGCCTAGAAAGACACCATATCGAAGCTTTTATAATTGAATTCAATATATGGTAGTTTTCAAACATTTTTAGGATACATACATCACATCGTACAAACCCAAAAAATATCGTAATACCAACATAAGCTGAATCAAAAGGATATCACATTACCTTCATGAAATTCGTTGTCATCAATGAGAGGGCCAAATTTTGAATAGCTTTGCAACTGCATTCTAGATCCCACTGCCTTTCCTACATTAGCTATGTTAAATAAATGTGAGGATGTTCTTGTTATCAAAGGAGATACTTTACTGACCCACAGGCATAAAGGCTCACGCAAGGAATCTCAATGTTTCTTTCCTGCAAAAGATTCTTCAAGTTTTAATAAAGAAATCGAGAAAATAATGCAGCTAAGTGATAAATATACACCATAAAATAAGACTTAGAAGAAATAAACATGAAATATAAGGATGAGCTGCAAAAAAGAGGATTGCATTTCCTTAAAGGTCCAACAAAACAAAAGAATGTTTGCAGTCCAAAAGACACATAACCACCTAACATAAGATTGCGTGGGGGGGTGAAGAGAAAATAGAAAAAATTGGCTCAACAATTGAGTGGAGGACTGTGTCATTGATGAGAGCAACTCTAACCTGTAGAACCTCAACTCTGGCTCATCATGAATAGTTGTAGATAATGGGACATTGAAAGATACTATTTTCTGAGGCACATTTTGAGAACATGACCTCCATCTGCTTTCAACTGTATAAAGCACTCATCATTTTGAGGTCATGAGAGAGTTCCAAAACATAAATCTGCAATGCATCAAAACTTAACACCTTCACTTAATCATAAAAAAAACATGTCTTATATGATAAAGTTACTAATCTTTAAATACAATTTACATGGCCACTTCATAGTATCAGACTTTCATATAGAGAGTAGATTTTATAATGCTAACCTACATATATCAACCTTTCTTTTAGAGCATGCAAAACTACCTACATCGATGTGCTCAACATATTGCCATGAGGAAAACTTGGAAATTCAAGGGGAACGAAGAACAAAATGCTACATTGATATATAGCTAACACGAGATATTCCAAGCATCAAACAAACATGTTGATTACCACCTTGTTCTGTAAAGCCACCAATAAAAATAAAAATAAAGGGCACAAATTCTCAGGAAGAATGTTTTCATTGAATAAAAGTTGCATCTGTATGACATAAAGTGAAAATGAAGCATCAAGAAACTTGAAAGTAGAAGCCAAAACACCCCTCAAAAGTAAATTATGACACCAAATACAAATTTTATGCATATAAAACAACTCTTCTAACACATTAAATTTTCATAAGTTGATAACTTGAGATCATCTCCATATCAATAAGAACCAAATCATAACACGGATAGAGAGAAATATAAACATAATAAAAGATAAAGAACCAAAATAATAAGATAGTGAACAAGGTATCAAATTTGCAGACTCACATTGACATTAAAAAAATATCATCTTTAGGGATAGGACTAATGTCATACTTTTGACTAAGGTCCTAATAACCGAGAAAAATTAACCAAGGAAAACACATTCTCATATAGTAAGTGCAATATAAAAAGAACAATAAAAAGGACTTTAGCACATCTATTAAACATTTATTTATCTTCAAGCAAATCAATCTTATTATTCTTAACTTAAATAGGAGACAATTTCAAGAAAAAGGTTAACATATCGATCACATCAATTGAGATTCCCCACAATTCATTCAGTTGCAAAGTTTATCAAATTGTTTAAGCATTTAACTGCTTGTATCAAATTATAAATCAATTCAATTTATTATACAAAAAGTATCATAGTGTAAATTAAGTGGCCATTTTCGAAATTAATGAAGCAAATTGAAATTAACTTAATCATGGATGCTTATGACTATATGCCTAAACAAATCAAATCACAATAACAACCAAACTTATAATGAATCACCTCGATCAATATTCTTTCCAAGTTAAAAATTTTCTTAGAATGATTCCCTATTAAGCTAATTATAACAAAATTTATAAACATAAATAATAATAAATTCCCTTCTCTACAATTTGAGTTGTACGTTGTCCCCAATCTACATGAAATAAAATAACAAAAATCTAAAATAAGTGGAAGAGGAAAAGCAAACGAACAATTAAGGTAGAACTACATAAATGAAAAAAAACCATCAAAATTCGCATAGGATGTTAACAAACTTACCATTTGATAGCTATTGACAAAGAATCGAAACCAAAATACTTGTCTGAACCAAATGATGTTTTCTTATAAAGCTTGACAATTATAAGAGTTAAATAGCTACAAAAGAATAGCTTGATCAAAACAAAAACTAAAAAAAAAATTGGTTGAGGTGGAATTACGTACAAGTTCCACTTAAGACTCCTGAATTCTCTCTTTCAAAGTTTAAATGCATATAAAAGTTCAACAATCTATATTAACAAATTAACCACAAGTACTAAATGAAAGTGAGAGGAGGTTACCTCAAGTGAAGAGCAATAAAGTGCTCGCTTTTTGTTCTCATTCTCGCAACCAACTTTTTGCCCATTTCCATAATAGGATCAGTCAACTTTAAAGCACGATAATTTACTCTACATCTCAGCTTTTGTAAATCTGAATCAAACCTATTTGAGAGTCTGTAATCAAACATCCCAAGCTGAACGGCCTACAACATAAGAGAAAACTCAGCTACTGTTCTTTAAATATACAAGAATGCATAACATAACGAAACATCCAGGGAAAACCCCGAACAAAAAGAGATGTGTTAATTATGTAATTATCATAATATAATTCAAAAAGAAAAAAGAATAATTCCCAACAAAATTCATAGGACAATTTATGCTATATATATATATATTCACTAGAATTTTTCTTTCATAGAGAAGGTTTGGCCACATCCACTAGGAATTCAACCAGAAGTGTTGGACCTCGAACTTTAGGTAGAAATTAGAAATATTAAATGGAATTAAATGAGTGTGTTTGTATAGGTATTGTGTTATAGATGTTATTGTACTTAAAGGAGATTGATGAGAAATGAAGTGATTGGTTTTGATGATTTTGAAATTTGAGTAGAGTTGTATGAGTTATGAAAGTCAAAATGAACTAGTTGATTGAAATGGAAGTTGAAAAGCAAGAAATGATTGGTGAAAGTGTTATATTTTGGAGAATTAAGAAATTTGACCTTTGGAGTAAAGAGTTGACTTTTGATTTAGGTAGATTAATGATCTACATGAAATTTGTAGATTATATTGAGAGCTTTTCGTAGCCATAAAGTATGCTATTTTTCGATATCGGGATTAAAAGTTATAATCTTTGAAAGTTAAGTGTATTTTACTTGATTTGAAAAATGCTATTAAGAGTAAGATTGTGTATGACTTTTGTAAAAGAGAAATGTATATGCGCATATCCTTTGGTGTTGACTTTGATGTGGGGAAATGACTTTGGAATAGTTTATTGGAGAGTTGAATTGTGTTTGAGATGAATTAGTTGAAGAGTTTGTGGTAGTGAGTGAATATGTGAAGTTGATGTGTTGATATGTGAAGTTTATGTGTTGGAAGGGCGTTTAGAGACTTCAATGGCAAATCTGTATTGATTTAGATGGATTTAGCTAAAGTGGTCTTAATGAAAGTGGTAGATTATGTTTTTATCTTTCCATTGATATAAAGCACGAAAATATTGGACAAGGGAGTAGAAAGTTATGATTTTTAGAAGTTCTGATGCTGTTTAGTGTGAAGCCGATCGACCAGTCCCTTTGTGTGGAGTTTTTGACCTATTTAGAGGTTGATCTGATTTTTAAGGCCTTTATAAAAGTTGTACAGGGTTCTTTTACCTTTCTATATACACCGAGTTTGTCAAATTTGGAGTTCTAATTCAAAAGTTATGATGTTTTCAAGTTGAGGTGTTGTGTAAAGTTTTGAGGAGATTATCGATTAGTTATCTTCGAGCTCATTTTTGACCCCTTTAAAGACCGAGTTTGTTTGTGAGTCCTTCTTGAAAATTGTAGATCTCTCTTTCATCTTTCCAACGGTACTAAGTTTGTCCAATTTGGAGTTGGAGTCAAACGTTATGAGAGTTGGAAGTTTGAAGGTCGGATTGGGTGCCGGCCGACCACTGTTGGTCGACTGACCTCTGTTGGCCGACCTCTACTGGCTGACCTCTGTTGTCCGACCTCTGTTGGCCAACCGACCTCTGTTGGCTGACCTCTGTTGGCCGACCGATCTTCGTTCTGGCCGAGCTTTGATTTTCTGGCCGAGCTCTGACCTCCCTTCACTCTTTTAGCCATAACTTATTCGTCCGACATTCGATTGATCTGATTCTTTTTGAAAATTAAACTAGAGAGATGGGGCTACAAATATTATGAAGGAGTCAAGCTATAATGTAGCCTTTAAGACTTTCAATTTCGGGTCGGAAGTTTAGTGTAATGTTCAGTCTTGGTGTTGTAATGGCTGAACATTGTTCAGTATTTTGGAGATATCTCGATTGTTAGAGCTCTGATTGATTTAATTCTTTTTGGAAATTAAAATACAGACATGGGGATACAAATTTTATGAAGGAGCCAACCTATAATGTAGCCTCTAAGACTTTTAATTTCAGGTCGGAAGTTCAGTGTAATGTTCAATCTTGGTGTTGTAATGGCTGAACATTGTTCAGTATTTTAGAGATATCTCGATCGGTAGGGCTCCGATCGATCTGTATATTTTTGTAAATTAAAATAGAGACATGGGGCTACAAATGTTATGAAGGAGCCAAGCTATAATGTAGCCTATAAGACTTTCAATTTCGGGTCGGAAGTTCAGTGTAATGTTCAGTCTCGGTGTTGTAATGGCTGAATAGTGTTCAGTATTTTGGAGATATTTCGATCGGTAGAGCTCCGATCGATCTGATTCTTTTTGGAAATTAAAATAGAGACATGGGGATACAAATTTTATGAAGGAGCCGAGGTATAATGTAGCCTCTAAGACTTTCAATTTCAGGTCGGAAGTTCAGTGTAATGTTCAGTCTCGGTGTTGTAATAGCTGAACAATGTTCAGTATTTTGGAAATATCTCCATCGGTAGGGCTCCGATCGATCTTATTCATTTTGTAAATTAAAATAGAGAAATGGGGCTACAAATGTTATGAAGGAACCGAGCTATAATGTAGCCTCTAAGACTTTCAATTTCGGGTCGAAAGTTCAGTGTAATGTTCAGTCTCGGTGTTGTAATGGCTGAACAGTGTTCAGTATTTTGGAGATATCTCGATCGTTAGTGCTCCAATCGATCTGATTTGTTCTGGAAATTAAAATAGAGACATGGGGCTACAAATGTTATGATGGAGCCTAGCTATAATGTAGCCTCTAAGACTTTCAATTTCAGGTCGGAAGTTCAGTGTAGTGTTCAGTCTTGGTGTTGTAATGAGTGAACAGTGTTCAGTATTTTTTAGATATCTCGATCGGTAGAGTCCGATTGAGTTGATTATTGTTGCTAATTAAAATAGAGACATGGGGCTACAAATGTTATGAAGGAGCTGAGCTACAATTTAGCTTCTAGGACTTCCAAATTTGGGTCGGAAGTTAGGTATAGTGTTCAGCCTCGAGTCTGAAGAACATACTTCAGTATTTTTGAGATATTTTGAGATATAGAGCTCCGATCGACTTGATTCTTGAAGCGATGGATTCATAAGACATAGAGGGACATTTTATGGAAGAAAGTTTTGTTAAAGTACTTCATGTACCTGATCGAAATAATCAGACAAGATGTCAGTTTTAAGGGCAATTTTGGAAGCTTACTTAAAGGGTTAAGTTTATAGGCTTAAATGGAGGGGCATATGGGTCATTTCCCATTCATTAAATGACATGGCACTATAAAAGCAAGAGGGTTGTCATTGTTTGAAGGAGAAGCCCAAAACTTATAATCAAAGGAAAGAAAGAATAAGAGAATAAGAGAGAAGAGAGAAGGGAGAGCAAGCTTCGGTGGAGAAAAGGGGAGAAAGCTAGGGCTCGATTTTTCTACCACTTGAAGAGACATTTTGATGTCATTCCAAGAGAGAAAAAGGTGGAGGATGGAGAGAGCTTCATCTTGAACCAAGAAAATCCGAAAATGGAAGAGAAATGAGGTAAGAGCAATTTTTAAGATTTGAGTTTCTCTTGAAGTTTTGGTTTAGAATTATGAAAAATGGTATGGGTTTGTGGAGTATGAAGTCAATTTTGTTGATTGCTTAATATTTTGGGTTTAGTTTTGGATGAAAATTAATTAGGGTTTATACCCAAATTTGGAATTTGGGAGATTTTGGCAATTTATGATTTAGAAAGCTTGAATATAGGAGGGATTTATGTTTTCTAAGTTCAATTTGAGTAATTAAGTTAATTATGATGTTGAAATTGGGTGGAATTGCTTTAGGTAAAGTTAAATTGAAAGAAAGAAGGAATCAATGGACAAATTGGAGCGAGGAACAAGTTTCTAGCATCGATTCGAGGTGGGTACCTGTTTATAATAAAATTTATAAGCCACTAATTCTTTCTTTAAACAAAGAGATTTTTCGATTTCAATTACATCATAAATGTTGCACCATTGTGTGAATGATTTGAAAAATCATTATTGATTCTATACATGAACTTTTAAT
Organism: Erythroxylum novogranatense; assembly: GCA_029891385.1. Lineage (NCBI taxonomy): Eukaryota > Viridiplantae > Streptophyta > Magnoliopsida > Malpighiales > Erythroxylaceae > Erythroxylum > Erythroxylum novogranatense. The sequence goes on from CM057233.1 coordinate 63,883,384, forward strand.
GAAATGTAAAATACATTTGTGTTATGCCTCGAAAGATTCCATGGCATTTCGTATATTTGGAAAAGAGCATTCGATAAATTGATTGAGCATGAATATGTGCTTTGTTTGGGCAAGAGAGGAACGTTGTGTTAGTCACGTGCACGTCGACGTATAGCCTTCTCCCGACTGCCCTCTTGGGGCCACGAGATCCTGAGAAATCAGACTCGTTGTGTTTACGAAAAACTTCGGTTTATTCGTTGTGTTCCATGGAACTCTCGAGCCATGTGTTGTGCATTGCATATGTGGTTTGTCATTGCATTTATGAATTTTCAAGTTGATGCATTCATGTTTTGCAACCTATGGGTTTATGGCTGAAAGCCTAAAAATCATACGTTTTGTAATTGTGATTTGACTACAGCAAGAGCAGAATTTTTAGAAAATGTGCTTTACGGATTTCAAAGAAATGTTTTCTAAGACCAGAAAAGAAAAAGAATTTTAAGGAGTTTGCTTATATATTTGTTATAAACTGTTACCCACGGTTGTAAGCTCACCCCTTCATTCCCATCCACGGTGATGAGAAGAAGATCGGTGAAAGAAAATGAAGATTCTGTTTGCATGTGTTTATATTGTATTATTGTTAAGTTAGATGGTTGCTGAGAAGTCTAGAATCATTGTGTATTGTGTACTTTGGTTTAGGGTTATGGGTAATGTATAAGGCTTGAAAATGCCACTATGATTTGTATAAAGCTTTGATTTATGAAATGGTGTATAAATCGTAATTGTATTTATGAGGTTTGGATGAGGCTATTGAGTTATGGTATTGCACATGGATATGTTATATAACTTGTGTATGTTCAACTGAGATATAAGCATGATTTGTATATGAAAAAATGTGAATGAACGGGTATTGGACATTGGATAGTGCGATTATATGTGAATGTATTTGGATTGAGGAATGAGAAAAGAGAGAAAAGAAAAGGAAAAAAAATATTATACCGAATTTTGGACAGTTTAAGTCTAAGGTTTCCAACGCGACCATTTTGATGCTTTTCTAAGATATTTGTGCGGATATCGGAATTTGTGTTTCAATTCGATTGGATCGTTTGTTTGGTTGTCTTCGAGCTAATTCGATTTGATTTTGTTGTATGCTTTGCTTCCAAGTTGGCTTTCGATTCGTTAATGATTTGTTTCACTTTGTGATCAATCGTTTTATTCGTTTCGCCTCTTTGTGACTCATATTCGTTTCGTCTTCCGTTTTTGGGTTGGGGCGCCGGTCTCTGGATCGGGTCCCAACAAGAAGCTCTCAGTAACTGAACTTCTAAACTTTCTCTTTGGCATCCGTAGATCCTAAATCTATGGAGGATCGAGTTGGCATAAGCTAAATTCATGGTAGCTGGTTTCTATAAGACTATAACAAGTAGATAGCACTAACATCTAAATGTAATGTAATACTGTAAGATTAGGTTAACCTTCTAAGAATAGAAGGGATTAGGAGAAGTGTTATATGAAACCGACACTTCATTTCTTTGCAACAAAATCAAACAGGGAGAAAATTCTAAATGCATAAGATTTTGTAAAGCTTTTCTTAAGTAGGATAAAATTATCCGTTGGCAAAAATTTTCGGACTCATATGCTTCTTGTTAAAGACAGGCAAGACTCTATTCTCATAACATCTAGGTGTACACTTCCTTGGAACACGCATGCTCTACGAAGTCAAGACTTTCCCATGTTTACTTGGGAGCTGTTTGATGATTTGAACATCTCTTAAAAGGAACGATATGAACTAGTCAACATCAAAGATTTCAGAAAACTTGTTGCACCCAAGACCCAGATCACATATCAGTGCTGTGTAGTTTTCTAAAAAGCCATAAAATAACCAAGAAAAAACTCATACCTAGCATCTTTCTAGAAATAATAAGAGGAAAAAAAACAGTAGCATAGAAATAAAAACAGTAACCTTCATCCCGCCAATGTCCAAGGTAACAGCTTCTAGAGCTTATCCAAACCCGATGGAGAGGCAAAGGCTTCAAACGGTCTTTCAAGCGGTTACATCGGTAAAAGCGGGAAGACCTTTTCGAAGGTAAGCTTTGGCTTTTCAAGTATGGCTTTTTTCCTTTGGTGAGAGGCAAGCAAAATGGATCCCTTTAACCGCTCTTCCTTGAAATCTTCTTATTGAAGCTAACGGTAACTTTGACTTTTCTTTTCTTTAATGAAATTCAAATTCCTCAACATTTGCTTTGTTTTCTACATATAAGAAACACTAAAACTATATTTAAAAATAAAATTCACTAAAGATTTAATTTATTATTTGCAATGTTCAAAAAATTATAATTATTAAATAAAATTATAATTTGTATTTGCTCTTTATATTTTAATTTCAAAATAATGTGACCTTTCTTATAAAATTTTACCTACTTTAAATAATATATTTTTTAAAAATTTGTTATTTTTATTAAAGTTTTAAAATAACTTATTTAATAATGTCGGGTTAAAATTAATAAATAAAAATTTAAATATTTAATTGTTATTTTTTAGTTTGAGTTATAATTACAAAATTGAGCAAAATTCGATTTTTTTATAATCACCTCATGTATGTGATTCTTGATTTTGTTTGGTGAAAACTATTTCTTACTTTTTATTTATTTAATTATAATGACAATAGAACTAGTTATCTCTTATTTTAAATATACTAAATAAATTATTAAGTCAAAAATTTATGAAATTTTATAATTAAGTTAATTATTTATTCAATAAAATATTTAATATATAAATATTTTAGATTTATATATTAAATCTAAAATTGAAATTAAGCTTGAGCTTGAAAAATAGGGTGAAGATTACCTTTAGAGAAATTCTTCAAGTCCTCCTCCAAATTTTCCAAAAAACTTTTGCTATCCGCATACCTCTTGTCACTCTATGCTTGACGTGATCTAAATTGTGCCAACCCAAAATCAGCTCTTAAAATAGGAATCTTTTCTATGGCTTGCCCCAATGCTTGTCATCTTTGAGTCATCATCCTATAAAGGTTCTCAATCCATGCTTCAACTAGGTTACATTTTTACCTCAAGGCTAGAAGTAGGTGATTTAGAGCATAGTAAAAATTCACGTTATTGTTTCTTATGTTCTTTCGTTGTTAACACCAACAGACTTCCTACTACACAATAGCAAGTATAAAGAATGGCAAAATATTCCAAGAACATGTTGATTACCACCTTGTTCTGTAATGTCACCAACATCTTTTATGATGGCTCAACCATAATCAGTGGAAAAAATAGTAGCACAAAAATAGAAATAGTTGCCTTCATCCACCACTGTCAAAAGTAACATTATGCAGTCTATATTGTCAAGAAGAATCAAAGTAAAAGAAATTAAAGCAAAGAACAAGCCTCGATAGAGAGGTCAAAAGTCGTCATCATAACAGTCAAATACTACAGTTCCAAGCTTTAGAGTGTAGTAATCAGCAATACCACAGTTCAAGCCTGGAAAGACACCATATATGGTAACATGGGAAAGATTCAAGCTTTTATAATTGAATTCAATATATGGTAGTTTCCAAACATTTTCAGGATACGTATATCACATCATACAAACCCAACAAATATCGTAATACCAACATAAGCTGAATCAAAAGGATATCACATTAACTTTATGAAAGTCGTTGTCATCAACGAGAGGGCCAAATTTCGAATAGCTTTGCAACTGCATTCTAGATCCCACTGCCATTCCTACATTAGCTATGTTAAATAAATGTGAGGACATTCTTGTCATCAAAGGAGATACTTTACTGACCCACAAGCATAAAGGCTCATGCAAGGAATCTCAATGTTTCTTTCCTACAAAAAATTCTTCAAGCTTTAATAAATAAATCGAGAAAATAATGCAGCTAAGTGAAAATATACACCGTAAAATAAGACTTAGAAAAAATAAACATGAAATATAAGGATGAGCTGCAAAAAAGAGGATTGCATTCCCTTAAAGGTCCAACAAAACAAAAAAATGTTTGCAGTCCAAGAGACACATAACCACCTAACATAAGATTGAGTGGGGGAAAAGAGAAAAATAGAAAAAAAAAATGGCTCAACAATAGAGTGGAGGATTGTGTCGTTGATCAGAGCAACTCATTTGTTTGCAGTCCAAGAGACACATAACCACCTAATATAAGATTGAGTGGGGGAAAAGAGAAAAATAGAAAAAAAAATTGGCTCAACAATAGAGTGGAGGATTGTGTCGTTCATCAGAGCAACTCTAACCTGTGCAACCTCCACTTTGGCTCGTCATGAATAGTTGTAGATAATGGGACATCGAAAGATACTATTTTCTGAAGCACCTTTTAAGAACATGACCTCCATCTGCTTTCAACTGTATAAAGCACTCATCATTTTGCGGTCACGAGAGAGTTCCAAAACATGAATCTGCAATGCATCAAAACTTAACACCCTTCACTTAATCATAAGAAAAAACATATGTTATATGATAAAGTTACTACTCGTTAAATAAAATTTACATGGCCACTTCACAGTACCAGACTTTCATAAAAATACTAGCAGAGTAAAACTACGCGATGCGCAGTAATAATGCCTAGTTAATTTAGTGGGTTATAATGTAAGGAAAGAATAGTTATCGAATAATAGAAATTTTCAATATGCTAGGAAAATTTTATAAAGAAGATTTAAATATATTATATTGAAAATATAAAAGGTAGAATATAAAAATATAAAATGTTTTGTTATTGATTAAGTTTGTTATTAATTAAGGGTTAAAATAATATAAGGTAATAATAATTAATATGAAGGGTGAATAAAATTAATTGATTATATAGTTAAAAACATTAATAGTTTATTATGAATTGAAAATATTAATTAATTGTTATTTAAGCATAACTAAAAAGCATTAATTGTAGGAAGTATATATGAACTTGATTAGTTAAGATTTGTTACATAAATATATAAAATATATAATAAAGTTCAAGTCAATCTATTGATATGTGTTTAATTGTTGATATTTTTAATCATTGACACAAAAATGCTTAAGTTACTCACTTTAATTCATATATTATTTTAGGTACAATTTGGGAGCAAAGAAATTAAAGTGGGTTAAAAGCACCACATGGGTCATTTTCTGGAAAATTTATTTCTACTTGTTTTTATGGAGGAAGAAGAAAACAAAAATAATTTAAAAAAAGGAACAAAGAGGAAGCCACAAGTGGAAACAACAGCAGACCATGTGTTTTATAAAACGCAAATGGTGTCTATGTTTATACAAACAATGTTTGCATAAACGCAACGTCTATGTTTCATACAAACATTGTGCATGAAACACAGACGTTTGGTGAAGGGAACGCAGGAGGAAGCATGGAAATAAGGAGGCAGCGTTATGAAGGCAGCAAAACGCAGCGTGGAGCACAAGTAATGAGCGCATACGACGTCGCACGAGGCTGGAGGCACGCAAGGAACGACGTAGCAGGAGAGCAGGTTTTAAAGAGGGGATCAAAGTTTATTTGTCTTGTCAAGCAATAGTAGAAACAAGAATAAAATAGGCAACAGTGCGAGGTATGTGGAGTGCGACGCTGGAGGAATAAAAGCGCAGAGAGACGCTGAGGGGACGGCGCTAAATAAGACGACATGAGAGGAAGGCTCCTGCGCTGGCCCTCCCTTGTGCTATGTTTTGATTGATTTTTTTAATTCCTCCAGTGTGTATCGTTTTTGCTGTGCGTGCTAGTGCTTAATTTGATTCAAGGAGAAAAATAAATCACTCAACAGTAGACGATATAGCACAGCTGAAGCGCCACCACTGAGGGATTTTTCGGTTGGTATTTGGAATGGAGGTTAAAGCAATTTTTTAGAAAATACTTATGAAGGATTAAACGTCCTGACACTGGTTCGGAGGTAATATCGACGCCGACGATCCGGGTTAAGTATTATTTTAATTATTTTGTTGTTTCTTTCTCTCATTAGGAATTGATTGTATTATCCTATTTTAATCGATTTGGGTTTTGTGTATGGATAATCGGATTTTTGTTATTATTTGATTATTTATGTATGAACCCTTGGGTATTGTGATTTGATAATTTTAATGCATTCATTGAATTACTAATTGCAAACCCATTGCTAGAATTTCGATATAATCTGTAATTGTTATGTTGAAATTCATGTGTAGCGACTAATGATTCGTAATCATTAGGGATAACATGACCTAGGCTAAATGACCCGAGCATGTGTGGTTGTTGTCTTGATTAATCGGTTTTCCTAATTCGTAATGCTACTGCCTAATTAAATCTAGAGATCGTATCCTAGGTTGTTAGGTGGTTAGGTTTAATCAACGATCGTATCTTGATTAAACAAAACCTAAGGGAAAACTCGGATTAATTTTTAATCCACGTTTAATAGTTTCTAGGAGAGATTAAAGAACAACAAATTAACAAAATATGCTTAATAGATTGAACCGAACAACCGGGTCCCTACCGAATTCCCCACATTTTTCATTTTATTGCATGTTTTCTTTAATTTGTTTTTATTAGTTAGTTTTATTTTATTTTCATCTTTAAAAATCCAAAACCCCCCTTTTTCATAAACACTGATTAATTTTATTTCTTAAACTTTACACACACTCTCTGTGGGATCGACCTAGACTCGCCACTGCTACAGTAGTAGTCTAGTTAATTAATTTTGACTAGCGTTATGACGTGCGGTCAAATTTTGGCGCCGTTGCCAGTGAGTGTGATGTTTTAGTTTTTGTTTGTGTTTTAATTGGTGTTTTGTATATTTTTTTGTGATTGATTTCTTTTTTGTTATTTTGTGATCTTTTCATTTTTGTTTCGAAAAAAAAATCGTTATAGACGGAAGTAATTTCTTTTATAATTCATATTCTCATTCCTATAACAATGTTTGGACTGATCAACCTAACTTTTGTTATGGATGGAATAATCATCAGAATTACTTCCATGATAGTTTGCAGGAAGCACAACAATTCTCGTACAGACCAGAAGCTTCCTATCACAATTCCGGGCCATCTCTGGAAGAGTAGATGTTACAATTGCAAGAGAATACTTTACAATTCCAGAAGCATGGAAAGCAATTTCCGAAAGACACATATTCTAGCACCCAAGATCCGGAGAGCCAACATAATTCACTTGCATCTTTAGAAAAACTTGTTAATACTATGGCTGCTAACAATTTGCAATTTCAACAGGATATGCAGCAGGAGATGCAAGAATTCCGACAAGAGACAAAAGCCAACCCACTTGGTTCAGGTGCATCTTTAGAAGAATTGGTTAACAAACTTTGTGATAACACTTTGCAATTTCATCAAGAGACAAAGGCACACCAACAGAGGATGAAAAACCTACTGGGTCAGATGGCAATAAGCCTTGATCACCTAGAGTTGCAACGAGAAGAGGTGCAATCATATCAACCCGAGGTGTATCCAATTGAAGTCTGTGCGGAAAATTTGCAAAGTGATGAGGAGCTTGAGAATTTTGAGGTCAACCCTCAACGAATTGTTTGTGTCGAAGAAGTGGAGAAGGAGCTCGAAGCCACAAAGGACATATCTTTTAGCTCGGAGGTAAGTATCGAGTCCATAATTATTTTTGAAACTAACTCTTTACCTTTACATTACAGATTGGAGGAGTTAAATGATAAAGAAAAAGGTGAAGAGACGTTCGCAATATTTCCAGATTGTATGGACTCAGTCAGGATTGAGCATCTGAGGATAGGGAAGGCGCCGAGTAAGGATAATGACCAACTAAGATCCTATCCGAAATTAGGGGTGAGCATTCGGGTAATTCGGGCCGAATTTTCACTATTCGGGCCTGACCCGAATTACCTGAAATTTTTTTTCTCTTACTCGACCCGAACCCGAACTTACTCAGCCCAATTTACCCGAATTACCTATTTACTCGGCCCGATTTACCGGATTTACTCGAATTATCCCGGCCTAATTTACCCAAATTATCCAAATTATCCTATTTCATAATTCTTTTAAACCTAATTCGGGTAATCGGGCCGACCCGAATTTTATCGGAGTAACCCGTCCCAGCCTGAAAATAATTCGGGTAATACTTAGGCCGGCCCGAATTACCCAAAATTTAACATTTGTTTACCCGAATTAATTTGGGTCGGGTCGGGTAATCAGGTCGGCCCGAATAATGCTCACCCCTATCCAGAATTACCTCACGTGGAGGAACCGCATGTGACACCTGAAGATCATAATTTTGTGACGTGAGGAGAAGAAGGAGTCGAGCCAGCGACCCAAACAAAGGCCGAAGCAAAAAGAAGCAAAGCGGAATCGATACTTAACAAACGGAGCGAATTCAAACTTACAATCAAAGTATACAAATGAGGAAAAATCGAATAGCAAATCAAATGCCCGACATCCGTGCATAAATTATCTTAAAGAAGCGTCGCGTTGGAAACCTAAAACTAATCCAATACGGAAATCCGGTATAAATTTTTTTTTCTTTTTCTTATATTCATTTATCAAACTCATACAAAGCAATCTTATATCCTTTTTCTTGGAAATTCTTTCTCATGCCAAATCTCAACTCTTAACCATATTCTTATACATTAGTATCAATCCCAAAATTCATATTCATACTAATTTTTATCAAAAATTTGGCAACATAACGGCTACAATTAACCTAACCCAAAACCTGCAAAGTGTTCAAAAATCACTTCTAAAACAAATCCCAATCAATCATACAATCAGCAAATCTACCGGACCCTCCGTCCGGGATCTCAGCAGAATAGACACACTCCTATATCTAAATACAATTCAATATATCTCAATCCACATCAAACAGAAATTATGCTTCAATACAATATACAAATCCGTAACGTAATTCGAATACAACTCAATCGTAATCATAACCAATTCCCTAACTCATACCCAATTATATACGAACTTCATAAATCATATACATATATGACAATTCAAGCCATATCAATCTTAATTTACACAAAAGCCAAATGATACCAAATCAAACCAAGCGTCTTCACATTCTTTCATCCGATCTCCTCGAAACACGGAGATGGGGATGAAAGGGGTCGACTTCGAAGCTCGTGGATAATATATTTATAAATTGAACAATAAGCGGAAAACTCATTTTCAAGAAGTTTGATATTTTCAAACATTTCACAGTAGAAACCTTTCAAAGCTTATCTTTCAAATCTTTCACTTTTCAAACCGTTCATAAAACATTTCCAAAATCTTACATTTGCAAATCTTATCTTCTCATTTCTCAAAATTCTCAATTCCTTCTTATTTCATAATCAAATTTAAAAGCATGAATGCATCACACTTAGAAATGAAACAAAAGCACATAACACCTCAAATGGTGCAGTTCGGTCCAAAATAGAGCGTCTTGCACATTCTCAAGATAGCGGTCTGTCTTGAAAGTGAGCGAAACGTACTACACTTTCCGCATAGCGGTCCAAAGGTAGCCGTGAAGGAGTCCCAATCGAGCTTCATGCCACTAGCGGGCAGCCAGAGAAGGCTATAAAAGCAGAACAAGCGCTTTTCGTCCCACAGATGGGACCTGACCAAACCCACATAACACATAATTCGAAATCGAACAATTCGGATTGCCTGAAGGCACTTTTCGAAATCTTACTTTTAAACTTTTTATATCATAACATCAAATAGTGTCAATACTTGACACATTCTCATAACACATGAAAATCATATAACAATTCTAATGCAATTCAAATCATCAATTTAATCACATATCACAATCAATCAAAATTCATAACCATGAATGCAATAATTCCTTTGAATCATTATTCAAACTTATTCAAAATTTACAAAGCACATTTCTCAAATTATTCAAATAATTCGAAAACCCTGAATTTCATAAACCTTGCATTTTCTAAAAATCATTTCCACAATAAGGAATTTAATCCTTCGAAATCATAATTTTTCAAACATTTATATAAACATTAATTTATCAAAAATTTACTTCTTAAATTTTCAATTTTACATGATTAGCTTAAAATTCAACAAATAAATATACTACCCACCTCGAAATGATGCTAGGAACTCGTCCCGATCATCAATTTGATCCTTGCTTCTTTCCTTCTTTCAATTAAAATTGACCTAAGCCATAATCATTCAAATTCCACATCATAATTTGCAAAATTCTCAAAATTAACTATAGGGAAACCAAATTTATCATTTTTTCAAGCTTTCTAAAACAAGAATTTCTAAAATCCCCAAATTCAAAACTTTACCTAAACCCTTTTCATCCAAATTCAATCTCATAAATAACTTAATTTTCAAAATTGATGTCATAATTCATCAATTCATACTCATTTCAAGATATCTAAACCACCAATTTCAAAAATCCCCAAATCTCAAAATTGGCCTAAACCAATTTATCTAAATTAAATATCATAATTCACAATTTCTTCAAAATTGATTTCATATATCACCAATCCATAATATTTCCATGATTCTACACTAACAATTTTCAAAAACCCCAAATTATGAAATTTGGGCATAATCCCAATTAAATTTTCATCCAAAATTAAACACAACCTAAGGCATAAATATCAAAATCAACTTCATAAATCACATACCCATATCATTTTCCATGTTTCTCAACCAAAAATTCATCAAAAACTCAAAGCTCAAATTTTTCTCTTACCTCTTTTCTTCTTCATTTTCGAAATTTCTTGTTTCCCAAAGCAAACTTCCTTCATTTTCCATCTTTTTCCTTTGAAACTAACTTAAAACTCATGCTAAAAGCTTCAAAAATTCGAAAAAATAGCATGCTCTCTCTTCTTTCTCCATATACGAAGCTCTCCACTCTTTTCTCTCTTATTTCTTCTTCTTTTCTCTAGAATAATCGTAATTCTCTCTTCTCCAACGACATCATCTGATTTTTAAGGTGTCAAGTCATTAAAAATGAGGGGTAAATGACCCTTTTACCCTTACTCTTTAGCAAAATTCCAAAATTGCCCCTCACTTTACTTTATGCCATTCTCACTTGCGGGTTTGATTCGCACTATTGAGTTGAAGGAATTTATTAAAACTTTCTTCTAGAGAAATGTTCCTCTCAATCATACGAATCCAACGCTACCGACCGCGCTCAATTCGGATCACTACACCAAAAGTTATGCGCAAAACAGTTTGGGTATACCCATATTCTAACACATTTTCCATGTATGATTATTTCCATCCAGAAATTAACATTCTTAATCCCAGAATTGAAACTCAATGTCTTCATAACAATTGTAGCCTTATGTCTCTAGTTTAATTCAAAACAAGAATGGCCTCATTTCGATTCCCAGATCAAAATTTATGCTCAAAATACTCTCAGATGTTCCCAATCCAAAAACTACACACAAATCCGAACTTCCATTCTTAATTTGAAGGTCTTAGGGGAAAAATTGACATTTCATTTCTTCATATGATTTGTAGCCCCTTGTCTTATCTTTATTTCTCCTTAAGAATCGCTTCAATCGGATCTCTATAGATCCCGAATTTCTCAAAATACTGAACTATGTTCAGAAAATTTTCTGACTCATTTTGATTAAATTAATCACTATTAATTTAATCTCATAAAATTACAAATTTCCCATGAGGATGCAGGGAACTGTCTTAGGAATCCAACGCCGTAAGAATCAACTCAATCGGATGTCGGACGGAAAAGATATGAGCAAAATAGTGAACAAAGGTCGGATTGGAGGAGGAAACAACAAGGGAAATCAAAACGGCGTCGCATGGAGGAGTGCCAAAACGGCGCCGTGCGGAGTCAAAACGCACGCGCGCTGGGCGAGGCGAGGGCTAGGGCGCCCTGGAGACGCATCGCCCTAGCGACGCGAGCTGGACGCCCGCCATCGCTATGGCGATGCGTCGCCCTAGCAACGGGGATAAATCATTTTTTATTTTTTTTTTCACATGAAAATCTGAAACTTCCAAAATTCATAACTCTTAATTTCGAACTCCAATTTTGACAAACTTAATCTCTATAAAAAGTTTGAGGGAAGCTCTACATCTTCCACGAAGGACATAAAACTCAATTCGACTCCTAAGGGAGTCCATTTTCCGGTCAAAGGTTCTGTCCTCTAATATTCATGCTAAAATCACAAAATAAACTTGTATAAATCATAACTTATTATTCCGAGATCGAAAAATTCCATACTTTATATCGAAATAAAGATCAAAGCAAATCCTTCAATTTTCATGAAGAACATCAAAGCTCAATTAACCTCTAACTAGGTTAATTTCTCAGTCAAAGTTTCAGTCATAATTAAAGTCAAAAGTCAACCTTATCACACATAAACTTTGATTGATCATAACTTCCACTCCCGATATCGAAAAATTGCAAACTTTATGGCTACAGAAAGCTCTTAACATAATCTACAAGTTTCCAGAAGACCATTTTATCCAATTTTGCCTAAATCAAAAGTCAACCCTCAAAGGCCAAAAAGTCAAATTTGTTACAATTTTTCATATTTTCACACTTTCTCTTTTTAGTTCTTGCCATTTAGCTTCATTTCAATCAACTCATCCACTTTTGAATATTTCTTATTTTTACTTCAAAATCAGGGTCCAACAGAATTTCTATTCAAGACCACATTTTTATCACATGCATTAACATGGATATGATTAGGCATTCTTTGTTTTTCATAAGCTACATTGGCCAAATGACCTACCCTATTGACATGATTTATCCCTTGATAAACCCCTTTGAGCTTTAACCTTTCTTTTTGTATAAACCACATTTTATGCTTTTAAACTTAACCAAATGTCTTACCTATGTCATAAAGCTAGTGGAATATTTGTGATTGTTGAGGTTGTGGATGTACAAAATTCTAAGTGTGGGGGTGTATATATGTAAGGGTTGGTTATAATCTTGGGATGTTATTTTATGTCTTATCATTGAGATTCTCATGTTGATGTAGTTTCTTTTAATTTTTACAAGGAAAAGAAAAGAAAAGAAAATGAAAAAAAAGAAAAAAAGGGAAAAGAAAAAGAAAAAGAAAAGAAAAAGGAATTATTGAAAATAATTATCAAGGAAGAATTGCATATGTGTTTAAAAGTTGTTTATGATTTATGCATCTTCCTAGAGTTGTAATGATTGAGTTATTTGAGAATGTTGAATATGAGGTTGAGGTTTGCTTGAAAGGTTCACTCTTGTGATTTCATTGAGATAAATTGTATGAGTGATTCATTTGGATTAATATATGCTTCATGTGGTTTGTGTGTGAGAGTTGAATGGGGTTGTGAAATGTAAATGTTGCATTCGTCATAACTGACCGTACCCAGTTTTTGATTAAGTGTTACTTTTGTTTCACTAGCTTTGATGACTTTCATACTACTTGACCTAAATTTACCTCACCTTACCCTTGCCCACATTACAACCTTGAAAAGTCCTTTGATTCATGATTTTGCGTGTGAACATTAGTGGTGGAGAAATGAAAGGATATGCAAAGTTATGGATTGTCATGTTCATGAATGGTGTTGAGAGTACCCTTTGATATATTTTAGTTAAACACATTTTCCTAGTCTACCATTAGATTGCTCAGTTTTTGAAGATATTAAATGTTGATTGATCATGAGTAAAAGCTTAGAATGTTGATTTCTTGCTATGATTTTTAAAAGTTATTCGTCTTTGTTTATGATTATATTGTCTTAGAAAATGTGGGAAATGAGTAAATGTTTTGGGTCATGAGCTTAATTTTGATGTTTTGCCCAAGGATGGTCAAAAGCTAAGTGTGGGGGTATTTGATATATGTTTAATTGTTGATATTTTTAATCATTGACACATAGTGATTATTGACACAAAAATGCTTAAGTTACTCACTTTAATTCATATATTATTTTATGTACAATTTGGGAGCAAAGAAATTAAAGTGGGTTAAAAGCACCATATGGATCATTTTCTGGAAAATTTATTTCTACTTGCTTTTATGGAGGAAGAAGAAAACAAAAATAATTAAAAAAAAGGAACAAAGAGGAAGCCACAAGTGGAAACGACAGCAGACCATGCTTTTTATAAAACACAAATGGCGTCTTCGTTTATACAAACAATGTTTGCATAAATGCAGACCACGTCTGTGTTTCATGCAACCATTGCGCATGAAACGTAGACGTTTGGTGAAGGGAACGCAGGAGGAAGCATGGAAATAAGGAGGCAGCGTTATGAAGGCAGCAAAACGCAGCGTGGAGCACAAGCAATGAGCGCATACGACGTCGCACGAGACTAGAGACACGCAAGGAACGACGTAGCAGGAGAGTAGGTTTTAAAGAGGGGATTAAAGTTTATTTGTCTTGTCAAGCAATAGTAGAAACAAGAATAAAATAGGCAACAGTGCGAGGTATGTGGAGTGCGGCGCTGGAGGAATAAAACGCAGGAGAGACGCTACAGGGACGACGCTAGCGCAGGCGACAGTGAGAGGAAGGCTCCAGCGTTGGCCCTCCCTTGTGCTATGTTTTGATTGATTTTTTTAATTCCTCCAGTGTGTATCATTTTTGTTGTGCGTGCTGGCGCTTAATTTGCGTCAAGGAGAAAAATAAATCACTCAACAGTGGACGATATAGCACAGTTGAAGCGCCACCACTGAGGGATTTTTCGGTTGGTATTTGGAATGGAGGTTAAAGCAAATTTTCAGAAAATACTTATGAAGGATTAAACGTCCCGACACCGGTTCGGAGGTAATATCGACGCCGATGACCTAGGTTAAGTATTATTTTAATTATTTTGTTGTTTCTTTCTCTCATTAGGAATTGATTGTGTTATCCTATTTTAATTGATTTGGGTTTTGTGTATGGATAATCGGATTTTCGTTATTATTCGGTTATTTGTGTATGAACCCTTGGGTATTGTGATTTGATAATTTTAATGCGTTCATTGAATTACTAATTGCAAACCCATTGCTACAATTTTGATATAATCCGTAATTGTTATGTTGAAATTCATGTGTAGTGACTAATGATTCGTAATCATTAGGGATAACATGACCTAGGCTAAATGACCCGAGCGTGTGTGGTTGTTGTCTTGATTAATCGGTTTTTCTAATTCGTAATGCTACTGCCTAATTAAATCTAGAGATCGTATCCTAGGTTGTTAGGTGGTTAGGTTTAATCAACGATCGTATCTTGATTAAACAAAACCTAAGGGAAAACTCAGATTAATTTTTAATCCACGTTTAATAGTTTCTAGGAGAGGTTAAAGAACAACAAATTAATAAAATATGCTTAATCGAGGTGTAGGCGAGATTGAACCAAGAACCGGGTCCTACCGAATTCCCACATTTTCATTTTATTGCATGTTTTCTTTAATTTGTTTTATTAGTTAGTTTTATTTTATTTTCATCTTTAAAATCCAAAACCCCTTTTCATAAACACTGATTAATTTCATTTCTTAAACTTTACACACACTCTCGTGGGATCGACCTAGACTCGCCACTACTACGGTAGTAGTCTAGTTAATTAATTTTGACTAGCGTTACGATGCACGATCATCTATTAATTATAATGTAATTAGTAAATTAATTATATATAAATTAAAATTAGCCAAAATGACAAAATATATTTGAGTTAATTAGTCAATAATACTAAATATTAATTAATCTATTAATTATATTAATTTTAAGTACATTATAATTTATTATATTATAATTATCAACAGTTAAATCAAAATTAGCTAATTAGTTAATTAACTAGGGCAAAAAAATTTGATTGGTGTTAAATAAATTATATATATATAATAAAAAATATTTACATAAATATATAAATTTGTTATTATATCTATCATTATTATTATTATTATTATTATTATTATTATTATACAATATATATATATATATATATATATATAACATTATTAAAAACATATTTATATTTTAAGAAAAACAAAGTCACCCTCGTGCAAATGCACAAGGGTTGGGGGACTTCTCAACTTGCCATTATATATATATAATAACAAAAATAATAGTTATATAAATATATAAATATATATAATAAAATTTAAAGTCATGGTATCAAAAAAGAATAGTTACATAAATATATAAATATATATAATAAAGTTCAAATCAATCTATCAATTATAATGTAATTGGTGAATTAATTATATATAAAATAAAAATTTCCAAAGCAGGCAAAATTTTAGATAAACTGCAAGTGCCACCATCTTTATTAAAGTTTCTTCTTTAGGAAAGAGAACATATAATCCTGATATGGATGCAAATACACAAGGTGTACACGCAAAAATCTTACAAATAATTGTTGTGTAGTCAATATATCTGAGAAAAATTCAAAACCTGATGACTTCATGATTATATTGTAATACCCGGTATCTAGTTTAACCGGTACACCGAAATAAAATTGATATTTAGACTTATGTCATTAAAACCAGAGCAGTGAATAATAATTTTTAGTGACATCAAATTAATGATGTATGATATTTTTCGGTGGCCACAGGAAGTGGTTCAGACAGACGTTTAAAAAAAAAACAGAGCAAGAATGGCGTTTTTGTAATTAAGTGGACTTGAGAGGCATATAAAAGGACCTAAGTTGGAGAATAAGACAAAACTTGTCTTCTTCCTCTTCCCTCTTTCACGACAGCCACCATGGAAGCTCTCTCCAAGCTTTTTCAAGCTTTGTAACAAGAAGAAGAAGGTGATTCAAGCCATTTGAGTGACATAAAGAAGTAAGCCTCCACTCCTATGCTTAGATCCATGGGTTTAAAGCTTGATTTTCTCTTCTTTGTGAAACCCATTTGAGGTAATGCATGAGTTGAATGATTTGGAGGATGGATCGATGTTCTTTGATGTCCAATGACACTTATTCTTGAAGAAATTTCGTGTGTATGGTGATTTGGGGGGTTAAACCAAAACCTAGGGTTTTGAAGGTTGAGCTGTCATGGAGACAGAATCGTGACTCTCCTTGTCTATTTTTTTTTGAGCTTCTTAACGTGTGAATCTGGAGAAACTTAAAACATAGAAGTTGTAGATCTAGATGTCTACTATCTCCATGAAGTTTTCCAGGATTTTAGGGTGAGCCGAATAAGAGTAATAGGCCCCGAATTGGTACTGGTTCAGAATACCAACGAGATTAAAACGAGAACTGTAAGTTAATTGTTTGAAGACCTTAGGGTTAGAATTGGATGACGAGTTCTTCTTACGAAATGTTTCATAATGTGTCCTCTAAGTGTTTTAGAAAGGTATTATTTATTGGATGAGTATTTTGTTAGATATGGCCGATTAAGGGAAGCATGTTACTAACCTTAGAGTGACAGAAGAGAGCAGAAACAGGTCAAGCTTGTAAAAATCACAATAAATCCAATTTGCGTCATTTTTGAGTCGTCCTCAGATATGTGATAGCCATATGAGTCTATTGAAAATGAAACTTGGAATCACCTTAATTGGATGAGAAATGAATGAGTTATAAGGTTGTGAGTCGAGAAAGGTCCAACTAATGACTGCATGTTAAAGCTGATTGTAAATGGGAGATTTGGATCTCCTTAATGACCGAATTAGAGCATGGTCATAAAAGAATAAATGTGAATTTATGTGTTAACTAGAGGACTGGAAAGTTTGAAAAACATTGGACCTAGGTATAAGGAGTTATACTATCACGAATGGGACTTATGCAGTTTTGTAATGTTATGTGTTAAGCAATGAGGTTTGTATGAGAATGACTAATGAGGGTATATGTATTTTCATGCATGTTATCCAGTAGCTTGTGAAAGCAGAAAAGGAATAGAACTAGACGTCGTGCCTAGTACATCTCAAGTTCAAGAAAGGTAGAAAGAAATCAGAAATTCTGAGATAGTTGAGGTGAGTATAAGCATACTACTATACTTGTGTAGTAATCATTTCTTTAATATTGCGGCTTGTTGAATTGTTCTTGAATCCATATGACTTATTTGATATATAACTCCATTTAGTTGAGTCTAGCATGTTGTATGCCAGATTGACCATATGATTTCATATTCTTTGCATCTTCTGGTTCCCTTATTGTGTTGAACCTATTGATCGCGATTCTTTGATGAAGCATGTTTTCCATGTTAACCAAGATTGATGAGTTCTCAGAATACCCAGCTGATAGGGTTATTATCAGACTATGTGCACATAGATGGCCCACCGGTGATGGGTTAGATCCGGGTCCTACCTGGAGAGGGCAGGCCTCTAGGGGCAAAGTTAGGCCGACCTTGTCTAGAATCAGAAAAGGGGAGATACGTCGTACTAGCATGCCTCTGTCTCTTCCTAAGAATTTCAGAAAGAATCAGAACTCAGAATCTAGGAAAGAAACCAGAAAAGAAAAGAACTTAGAAAGAAAAGAACCCGAACCCAGAACCCAGAAGAGAATTCAGAAACCAGATTCTTGTTTTCTTTGAACAATTCACTTTGAGCTTTATTATTGATACTCATGTTATTGCCGCATTTGAGATTACTACCTGTGTATCCTTTAATGCTATATATTGCTGCTTTGAATGCCACAGGTCATTCTTGTGAAGCTAGCCTTGTATTACCTAGCCTCACAAGCATGGTAGTATGTTTATATCTCATTGAGTCGCGTTGTAGACTCACACCTCACTATCACCATTTCAGGAGATTAGCAGATCGGACAAGAGAGAAATCCAAGCCTTCTGAGACTCGCTTGGATAATCAATCAAGTAATGTTTTTGGCATGATGTAAAATTTGCAGATACTTCTAGACGCTCCATGGTTTGTCATAATCATATGTACATATAACCTGTATGGATTTGTTATGGTATTGAGAATGATGTTGGTTGATGATAAGTAGATGTTGTATGTGAGAATTGTAGATTTGAATCCTTGCTTCTTACAACCTGTTAAGCAGGTAAAGGATTATCAGATAAACGAATGGGTCATGCCGGATTTTTAGTAGAAGACAGAACAGTTGGGTTTACTACGGGTTTTGGTGGCATTAAGCCTACCCATTCCCTAGTGCCAACACAGCTCAAAAAGGCGAGTCGTGTCAGATGGTATCAGAGACAGGTTGTATAAAAGTACAGATCTTGTGATCTACATGGTGGACAAAAAGTATTAAAGAAAGGTTTATGTTATGAAATATGCATATGATATCTTGCATAAGCATGACACCATGGAGCATAGGATCTGCATCATGTCTATAGCATGTTATCATTGTGTCTAAATGATTTTACTTTCTCTCTAGTATGCCTCCTTGAAGAAGAACACCTCCTCAACGAGGACGAGGACGAGGATGAGGTCGTCCTAGAAGGGAAATTTCATTCTTGCACGATGTAGAGTGCATGCAAGAACAACAAGAAGAAAGGTCTCCACCCAGAGTTAGGAGGAGATCAGAGATAGAAAATGAGCCTAAACCCCCAGCTGCTCAAGAGGAAGAGGTGAGAACGTTACAACAAAGGATTGAAGCCTTAGAAGCAGAGAATCGAGCCTTAAGAGAAAGGCAGGAGGTTCTAGAATTAAGAGAAGAAGTAAGAATACAAAAAGAGAGAGAAAGGACTCAGGGAGTACCAGAAGTTGCTCCTGCACCACCACCTCAGCCAGTGCAGATGCCTGGAGGATTGCCTAGGCGAGCTTTAGATGATGAAGGGGTAAGCATCAATGATTTCTTGAAATTACAAACCCCTGAGTTTGGTGGTGAGAGACATGAGGATCCCCAAGAGTTTATGAGTCATACTAAGAAAATGGTCCGAAGATTGACTTGCTCTGATGCACGGATCATAGAATTAGTGGGGTTTAAATTGACAAAGAATGCCTGGGAGTGGTTCCAGAGGAATATTGAAGATCAACTGTATGGTGAAAACCCTCCAACTGGGAGTTCTTAAGCGAGGCATTAATAGATGAGTTCATTTCTCCTATGAGAGATGAATCGAGCCTGCAATTTGAAAGGCTTAGACAAAGCTTTGGTATGGCGTGGATGATTATACAAGTGAATTTCTATGCTTATGCAAATTTGCTACAACAATTGTGCTCTCTGAAGCGCAGAAAATGGAAAGATACAAGTTGGGACTTATACCTTCCTTGTTTAGTCTTTGTTGCGACTATTGACTTCCCAAATTTTTGAGATTGATTGATAAGACTCGACAATTAGAAGCAAAGTTTAAGGAGGGGAGAGCAGAAAGAGAATCAAGAAGAAAAGGTAAAGGCCAGAGCAGTAGAGGTCGCAGAGAAAGAGATAGCTCTCAGATGAGACAATCAGAACAACCAATACAGTCTGCTCGTCCAGAACTACAGAGAGGGGGTCAAGGTAGGGGCAGAAATCTAGATGCATCAATCTTTTCAATACCTGGTGGTGTATAGAACCCAGCTAGGGCTAGATCACAGCAACCTACAGCACAGTCACAGGCTAGAACTGCTTGCAATGTCTGTGGAAAGAATCATCCAGGACCTTGTAGACTCGGGTCCAGAGGTTGTTATAGGTGCGGACAGCAAGGGCATTTCATGAAAGACTGCCCAATGCCAGAGAACCAAGCAGCTCCACCCCTAGCTTCTCAGACTACTGTATAGATAGATAGACCTGTAAATAGAGGCCCAACTGGTAGAGGTAGACCTCAAGGCCAAGCTCTCACTCAGAATATGGGGCAGATGTCAGCCCCAGCTCCAGCAAATAGAGGTCAGGGGAGAGTGTTTGCGGTTAATCCCCAAGAAGCACAGGCCTCTAATACGACAGTAACAGGCTTAGTCCTTATCCAGAATCAGAATGCTAAAGTGCTATTTGACTCGGGTGCCACTCATTCATTCATAGTGCCGAGTTTTGCCAGAAAGCTAGATAAAGGATGAGAAGTAATGAAAGACCCACTGTTCATAGTTACACTCTTAGGTGAAACCGTTGAAGTACAATATGTTTACCCCTCTTGTGTAGTGGAGTTAGAAGGCAAAAAATTTATGGCAAATTTGATCGAGTTGGCAGTATTAGAATTTGATGTTATCTTGGGTATGGATTGGTTGTCAAATCACCATGCTACAATGGATTGTTATGCCAAAAGAATTGTACTTAGGCTAGATCCAGAAACAGAAGTGTTATATTAGGGAGATCGAATTGGGTTTCCTATCAACAGAATTTCATCTATGCATGCTCAAAGACTTCTAAGGAAGGGATGTCAGGGGTTTATAGCTCATGTTAGGGATACCAGAAGGAAGATAAGTGAGATACAACAGATCCCTATAGTAAGGGATTTTCCAGATGTGTTTCCAGAAGATTTACTTGGATTACTACCAGAAAGAGAAATAGAGTTTAATATAGAACTCATTCCTGGTACAAACCCTATCTCCATTTCTCCATACAGAATGGCACCTATAGAACTAAAAGAGTTAAAGGTGCAGTTGCAGGATTTGCTGGATAAAGGGTTTATTAGACCCAGTAGTTCACCGTGGGGTGCGCCAGTGTTATTTGTCAAGAAGAAAGATGGATCCCTACGGTTATGCATAGATTATCGGCAGTTGAATAAAATAACTATTAAGAATAAATACCCTCTTCCTTGGATTGACGATTTGTTCGATCAATTACAAGGAGCCAGTCATTTCTCTAAGATTGATTTCAAATCTGGGTATCATCAGTTAAGGATCCGAAAAGAGGATGTGCCAAAAACTGCCTTTAGAACGAGATATGGGCATTATGAGTTCTTGGTGCTTCCTTTTGGTTTAACGAATGCACCGGCGACCTTTATGGATTTGATGAATAGAATCTTCAAGCCGTATTTGGATAAATTCGTTGTGGTGTTCATTGATGATATATTGGTATATTCCAGGAGTCAAGAGGAACATGAAAAACACTTGACAATAGTGTTACAAAGCCTTAGGGATAATCAGTTGTATGTCAAGTTAGCAAAGTGTGAGTTACGGCAGCGAGTAAATTTCTTAGGTCACATAATTAGTAAAGAAGGAATTCAAGTAGATCCTCAGAAGGTGGAAGCGGTGTCTAACTGGCCTAGACCTACTAATGTTACCGAAGTAAGAAGTTTCTTAGGTATGGCTGGATATTACAGACGATTTGTAAAGGACTTTTCAAGATATTTGCTCCCCGACGAAGTTAACCTGAAACAAGTGAGATTTGAGTGGGATGATTCACGTGAGCAAAGTTTCCAAAAGCAAGGAATGTCTCACATCAACTCCGATGTTAGCATTACCTTGAGGCAAGGTGATTATGTGATATATTGTGATGCCTCCAAAGTTGGTTTAGGCTGTGTATTGATGCGAGAATGGAAGGGTAATTGCTTATGCTTCAGGCAGTTGAGGAAACATGAAGTAAACTATCCTACGATGATCTAGAAATGGCGGTGATATTTGCAATGAAGATTTGGAACACTATTTATATGGTGAAAAGAGTGAAATATATACAAATCATAAGAGTCTTGATACATTCGACAATGAAAGAGTTGAATCTAAGACAAAGCGATGGATTGAGTTACTAAAGGATTATATTGCCGGATCTTGTATCACCCAGTAGAGCCAATGTAGTGGTGATGCTTTGAGCGAAAATCGATGGGAGTTTGCATCATATCTCCATTCAAAAGAAAGAGCTAGTTCAAGATTTAAATGGGTTATTTAATGCGGGTTTGCACTTGAAGTATCGATTCCCAAGTATTACTTGCTCAATTCGGTGAAGTCCGATTTAATTGATGAGATTCAAATTACCGAAGATAGTGATCTGAGATAGCCAAATTAAAATAGTATCCGGGATGGTAAGATGACGAGTTCAATATAGTAGATGGGGTATTGAAATGCGGTGACAGGATATGTGTACCTGACATAAATGGACTAAGACAAAGGATATTGCATGAAGCACATTATGCACCCTATAGTGTTCACCCTTGAACCACCAAGATGTACCATGATGTTAAAGGCATATATTGGTGGCCAGGTATGAAGAAAGAAGTAGCCCAGTTTGTATCCACTTGTTTAACTTGTCAACAGGTCAAGTTTGAACATCAGAAGCCCACTGGACTACTACAGGAGCTACCGCTACCCGAGTGGAAGTGGGAGCGAATTACCATGGATTTTGTGATTGGATTGCCAAGAACGCCTAAGGGGTATGATTCTATTTGGGTTATAGTCGACAGACTGACCAAGTCAGCCCACTTTATAGCTGTTAAAACCACTTATAGTGCGGCTCAGTTAGTCCAGTTGTATGTTGACATAATTATGAAGTATCATGGAGTGCCGTGTCTATTGTTTACGATAGGGAACGCGGTTCACTTCTAGATTCGGCGAAACTACAAGAAGCCATGGGCACACAACTAGATTTTAGTCTGACATTCCACCCACGATGATGGGCAATCGAGTGAACCATCCGGACACTTGAAGACATGTTAAGAATGTGTGTCTTGGACTTTGGTGGAGATTGGGAACGTCATCTACCTTTAATAGAATTTGCGTACAACAATAGCTACCATTCCACGATTGGAATGGCACCTTTTGAAGCATTGTATGGCAGAAAGTGCAGATCTCCACTCTATTGGACAGAAGTAGGAGAAAGGCAGTTAGAAGGACCAGATTTAATTCAAGAAACTTCTGCAAAAGTTCCTCTGATATAGGAAAGATTAAGAATGGCCTTCAGTAGACAAAAGAGTTATGCAGATTCTAAGAGAAGGGACGTGCAATATGAACCAAGTGATCAAGTTTTCTTAAAAGTCTCTCTATGAAAGGCGTGGTCGATTTGGAAAGAGAGGAAGTGAATCCTAGATATATTGGACCATTCGAGATCTGGAAAGGGTTGGAAATGTGTCATATCGGTTAGCTTTGCCTTCTCATCTTAGCTACGTGCAACCAGTTTTCCATATATCAATGTTAAGGAAGTACATTCCAGATCCTTCTCATGTATTGCAAACCCCAGAAGTGAATATAGCAGAAAATCTCTCTTATGAAGAAATTCCAGTTGCCATCATAGATAGACAGATTAGAAAGTTGGAATAAAGAGATTAGATGATCAAAGTCCAATGGCAAAATCAAAGAATTGAGGAATGTACATGGGAAATGGAAGAATCAATGAGGACCAGATATCCCCAGTTGTTCCCCCAATAAGGTAAATTTCCAAAATTCGTGGGCGAATTTTTATTAAGGGGGGAGAGAATGTAATACTCGGTATCTAGTTTAACCGGTACACCAAAATAAAATTGATATTTAGACTTATGTCATTAAAACTAGAGCAGTGAATAATAATTTTTAGTGACATCAAATTAATGATGTATGATATTTTTCGGTGGTCACAGGAAGTGGTTCAGACAGACGTTTTAAAAAAAAAACAGAGCAAGAATGGCGTTTTTGTAATTAAGTGGACTTGAGAGGCATATAAAAGGACCTAAGTTGGAGAATAAGACAAAACTTGTTTTCTTCCTCCTCCCTCTTTCACGACAGCCACCATGGAAGCTCTCTCCAAGCTTTTTCAAGCTTTGTAACAAGAAGAAGAAGGTGATTCAAGCCATTTGAGTGACATAAAGAGGTAAGCCTCCACTCGTATGCTTAGATCCATGGGTTTAAAGCTTGATTTTCTCTTCTTTGTGAAACCCATTTGAGGGAATGCATGAGTTGAATGATTTGGATGATGGATCGATGTTCTTTGATGTCCAATGACACTTATTCTTGAAGAAATTTCGTGTGTATGGTGATTTGGGGGGTTAAACCAAAACCTAGGGTTTTGAAGGTTGAGCTGTCATGGAGACAGATTCGTGACTCTCCTTGTCTATTTTTGTTGAGCAGTTTAACGTGTGAATCTTGAGAAACTTAAAATATATAAGTTGTAGATCTAGATGTCTACTATCTCCATGAATTTTTACAGGATTTTAAGGTGAGCCGAATAAGAGTAATAGGCCCCGAATTGGTACTGGTTCAGAATACCAGCGAGATTAAAACGAGAACTGTAAGTTAATTATTTGAAGACCTTAGGGTTAGAATTGGATGACAAGTTCTTCTTACGAAATGTTTCATAATGTGTCCTCTAGGTTCTGTAGAAAGGGATTATTAATTGGATGAGAATTTTGTTAGATATGGCCGATTAAGGGAAGCATGTTACTAACCTTAGAGTGATAGAAGAGAGAAGAAACAGGTCAGGCTTGTAAAAATCACAATAAATCCAATTTGCTTCATTTTTGAGTCATAATTGGATATTTGATAGCCATATGAGTCTATTGAAAATGAAACTTGGAAT
Source organism: Erythroxylum novogranatense (assembly GCA_029891385.1). NCBI lineage: Eukaryota > Viridiplantae > Streptophyta > Magnoliopsida > Malpighiales > Erythroxylaceae > Erythroxylum > Erythroxylum novogranatense. The sequence goes on from CM057233.1 coordinate 63,908,461, forward strand.
CACCTTAATTGGATGAGCAATGAATGAGTTATAAGGTTGTGAGTCGAGAAAGGTCCAACTAATGACTGCATGTTAAAGCTGATTGTAAATGGGAGATTTGGATCTCCTTAATGACCGAATTAGAGCATGGTCATAAAAGAAAAAATGTGAATTTATGTGTTAACTAGAGGAATGGAAAGTTTGAAAAACATTGGACCTAGTTATAAGGAGTTATGCAATCGCGAATGGGACTTATGCAGTTTTGTAATGTTATGTGTTAAGCAATGAGGTTTGTATGAGAATGACTAATGAGGGTATATGTATTTTCATGCATGTTATCCAGTAGCTTGTGAAAGCAGAAAAGGAATAGAACTAGACGTCGTGCCTAGTACATCTCAAGTTCAAGAAAGGTAGAAAGAAATCAAAAATTCTGAGATAGTTGAGGTGAGTATAAGCATACTATTATACTTGTGTAGTAATCCTTTCTTTAATATTGCGGCTTGTTGAATTGTTCTTGAATCCATATGACTTATTTGACATATAACTCCATTTAGTTGAGTCTAGCATGTTGTATGCCAGATTGACCAGATGATTTCATATTCTTTGCATCTTCTGGTTCCCTTATTGTGTTGAACCTATTGATTGCGATTCTTTGATGAAGCATGTTTTCCATGTTAACCAAGATTGATGAGTTCTCAGAATACCCAGCTGATAGGGTTATTATCAGACTATGTGCACATAGATGACCCGCCGGTGATGGGTTAGATCCGGGTCCTACCTGGAGAGGGCAGGCCTCCAGGGGCAAGGTTAGGCCGACCTTGTCTAGAATCAGAAAAGGGGAGATACGCCGTACTAGCATGCCTCTGTCTCTTCCTAAGAATTTTAGAAAGAATCAGAACTCAGAATCTAGAAAAGAAACCAGAAAAGAAAAGAACTTAGAAAGAAAAGAACCCAGAACCCAGAACCCAGAAGAGAATTCAGAAACCAGATTCTTGTTTTCTTTGAACAATTCACTTTGAGCTTTATTATTGATACTCATGTTATTGCCGCATTTGAGATTACTACCTGTGTATCCTTTGATGTTGTATATTGTTGCTTTGAATGCCACAGGCCATTCTTGTGAAGCTAGCCTTATATTACCTAGCCTCACAAGCATGGTAGTATGTTTATATCTCACTGAGTCGCATTGTAGACTCACACCTCACTATCACCATTTCAGGAGATTAGCAGATCGGACAAGAGAGAAATCCAAGCCTTTTGAGACTCGCTTGGATAATCAATCAAGTAATGTTTTTGGCATGATGTAAAATTTGCAGATACTTCATGGTTTGTCATAATCGTATGTACATATAACCTGTATTGTTGGGACCCGTTTTCGGAACCCAACTCATAACGAACGAATCACAGCTTAACTAAAGTCACTTCATATATTTTTTTTTCAATTACACAACATTCAGGGTAGTTCAAATTTCCAATTTGAAATTCGGCAATTCCTCGATTCATTATATCTTTCATAATCAAAACATATCAATTAATTTATCAAAATCATATTATTCCTTTTCTTTTGCCAAATGACACTTAATACCCTTAAATTATCAAAATTGGGCAGCACCTCCTCTAAAATCTCACTAGCCAAAAGTTTATCCAAAACCAACCATGCACAAGACACTTCAATATCTCCAATCCATCACACAATTCCTTGGACCCCCTGTCCGGAATCCCATCATACACATTCACAAACCTATATCTAAACATTTCCATAATTCTCAATCACATCTCAAGTCATAATCATAATTCACATTCATATATACTAACCATAATTTACTTGCATAATTCAATCCCATAATCATATACAAACTTTAATGGCATTACAAGCCACAATACAACAACAATATAGGAATCCCAATGCAAATACAAGGATACAAAATCCTTCTTTTCGTTCACCGATCTTCTTCTCATTACCTGTGGATGGGAATGAGGGGGGGGTGAGCTTACGCTCAATGGGTAACAAGCTTATAACCGAAAATAAGCAAAAACCATTGAAAAGTTCGAATTGAAATCGATGCCACATATTTCCAAAGTCAATGTTTAGAATCTGTTGAAAAGATCATAATTGCTCGCTTTGGTCAAAATTTTAATTTGGAGCTTTGATAAAACTAAAACTCATCGTGATTAAACACAAAACCATAACTTTTCTTTGTAAACTCACATTTGAAATTCATGTAACATAACTCTTCCAAATTCATCACAAATCAGACAATTCGTAAACATTATAAATCATCATTCATTTCATAGCACATCACATGTCAAAATGCAAATGCACACATAACGGCTCGAGAGTTCCGTACACACACCGGAAACCGAAGTTTACCGTGAACACATCGAGTCCATTTTTGGATCTCGTAAGCCACAAGCGGGCAGCCGGGAGAAGGCTTTCATTTTCTTTTGTCTACGTGCACGAGACTAACACAACGTTCCTCTCTCGCCCAAACAAAGCACATATTCATTTTCACATGTTCACAATGCCATTCTCTAAGGCATATCGAAATCACAATCATATGATCTTATGATCTCATGACATGTCATTCTCAGCATATTCATAAAATTTCAATGCATTTTTTCAAAAATCACCATAATTCACAATAACAATTTCTTTCGAGCGTTTACAAGCAATAATGGAAGTAGTTGAAATCATTTAATCAATTGAGTTCAAACCGACTTTTATTTCTTATATTTGAAAACACAAGAAAGCTTAGTGGCGATGTTATGGCTCATTTCTCAATCATAAACAAGGTACCCACCTCGATTCCATGCTAGGAACTTATCCAATGCTCCAATTTCTCCATTGCTTCCTTCTTTCTTCCAACATACTTTTTCCTAAACCATAAATACCCAAATTCAATATCATAAATATCATAATCCTCAAGATTAACTATAGGGAACCCACTTCCAACATATTTCCAAGCTATCTTAGTCATCAATTTACAAAAGCCCCAATTTCCAAAATTGGGCATAAACCTAATTTATAATAATCCAAAATTAATCACCATCTTAGCATAATCATCACAAATAACTTCAAAATCCACAACCCATAATATTTTCCATGATTCTAAACCAAAAACTCAAGAAAAGCTCAAGACTTAAAAGTCGGCTCTTACCTCCATCTTCTCCATTTTTGGATTTTCTTAGCTCATCTTGGAGCTCTCTTCATCTTCCACCTTTTCCCTCTTGGAGCATGCTCGAAATCCTCCTTGAAAGCTCACAAAAATCGGAACTTAGCTGCTGTCTCTCTTTTCCCTCCATCGATGAAACCACTCTTCTCTTTTCTCTCTTCTTTCTTTCTTTTGTTCTATTCTGTTTCTCTAAGTATCGGGCTTCTCCTTCAAACAACAGACAGCCCCTTATATTTATAATGTCATGTCATTTAATGAATGGCCAATGACTTAATTGCCCTTCCTTATAAGCCTACTAACTTAACCCTTTAAGTAAACTTCCAAATTGCCCTTCGTTGATCTTCAAAACTGACATCTTGTCTGATTATTTCGATCAAGTAAATGAAGCCATTTGATAAAACTTTCTTCTAGATAAATGTCCTCTATGTCTTACGAACCCATCGCTTCAAGAATCAGGTCGTTCGAGCTCTATAACTCAAGATATCTCCAAAATACTGAAGTCTATTCTTCGACCCTTGACTGAACACTACACCTAACTTCCGACCTATTTTTGGAAGTCTTAGAGGCTATATTGTCGATCGGCTCCTTCATAACATTTGTAGCCTCATCTCTCTAGTTTAATTTCCAAAAGGCATCATCTCAATACGAGCTCTAAGGATCAAGATATAGCCAAAATACTGAACACTGTTCAGCCACTACAACACCGAGACTGAACACTACACTGAACTTCCGACCTATATTTGGAAGTGTTAGAGGCTAAATCATAGCTCGGCTCCTTCATAACATTTGTAGATATATGTCTCTAGTTTAATTTCCAAAAAGAATCATCTCAATCCGAGCTCTAGCGACCTATATTACTGAACACTATTCAGTCATTACAAAGCTGAGACTGAACACTACACTGAACTTCCGACCTATTTTTTGAAGTCTTAGAGGCTAAATTATAGCTCGGCTCCTTCATAAAATTTGTAGATATATGTCTCTAGTTTAATTAGAAACAAGAATCAACTCAATCCGAGCTATAGCGAGCTCTAGCGACCTATATTACTGAACACTGTTCGGCCATTGCAACACCAAGACTGAACACCACACTGAACTTCCGACCTATATTTGGAAGTGTTAGAGGCTAAATCATAGCTCGGCTCCTTCATAACATTTGTAGCCAAATCTCTCTAGTTTAATTCTAAAAAAGAATCAGTTCAATCCGAGCTCTATAGCTCAAGATATATCCAAAATACCAAACACTGTTCAAACTTTTACAACTGATCAGCTCATTATAATCCGAGCTATCTTTCTCCATTTAATGCAAAAACTGATCTATCTAGCATGGAAAGATAGAAAAATGTCTTAGGAGTCCAACGCTTCAAGAATCGGGTCGATCGGATGTCGGACGAAGAAGTTATGGCCAAAACAAGGAAGAGAGGTCCGACAGTTGGCCGCACTTTGCAGTCGGTCTCAGACCAGTGTCGGTCGCCCGCACCAGGTCGGTCGCCCGCACCAGGTCGGTCTCCCGCACCAGGTCGGTCGCCCGCACCAGGTCGGTCGCCCGCACCAGGTCGGTCTCCCGCACCAGGTCGGTCGGCCTTGTGCGCCCGCGTAGGTCGCTCGACCACTCTGATCCGACCTCCGAATTTCAAACGTTCATATCTTTTGACTCCGAGCTCCAAATGACACGCGGTTTGTTTCGTTGGAAAGCTAAGAGATAGCTCTACCATTTTCAAGAAGGACTCACAAGCAAGCTCGGACTATAAAGGGATCAAAAGTTTACACAAAGATGACTGATCGATAATTTCTCAACAGTACCAAAACTTGCAAACATCATAACTTTTGATCCAGAGCTCCAAATTTAACAAACTTGGTGTCTATGGAAAGCTTAAAGAAAGATCTACAACTTTCATTAAGATCACCAATCCCAATTCCAACTATATAAAGGTCAAAAGTGGCCTCAAAGATCTGTCTGTGATCTGCCATTTAGACAGCCCCTGCACCCAACTCTAGCAACTCACATTAACACCTCCAAAACTAGCTCATACACATCATGGACAAGCTCTACAACTTGTCTACCTCTCTTCATAAGACTAAATGATTCTATCCTATCTAAATCAGTCCAGAAATCGCAGTACAACACACATTCTCAAAATTGACCACATGAACACATCGGTCGTAATTTCATACTAAACAATATTCAAACTTCACAATTTCACATCTTTCAGCCTCCACATCCACAAATTGCATATTATACATCAACAATAGCTCACATTCAAAATTCATCAACTCATCATCCCTACTTAAGTCCTCCATACACAATTCGTTAAACACATTCTACGTCAAGCATCAAGCCATTTCTCAAATCATCCATAAGCCACAAAATACAACTTTGGGAATAAATTTAAAAGCAACCACATATCACACAAAGTCCATGCACAAGGTTCATATACACAACTTATGGCACATTTTCAAATCAATGCAAGGTCATACTCGAACAAGCATTGGCGAGAACACAATAAAGGTTCTTTACAAAGCTTTAGTGGGCATTTCTAGCCCCAATAAATCAAGTCTCAAAATTTGCAATTTCAAAGAAGTTACATAAATAGTAACTATACAGACTTACTTTTTCAATTATAAAGATGTTACCCATAATACAACATACACAAAAACCCATTTCACGCTTTAACCTCCAAATATCATTTAAAATTTCTCCAATTCACATTACCCAAATAAACATTTAACATCACTAATTCCTCATTTAATAATTCTGACGTCCAATTAAAGTTCGGGGTCCAACATGTATGGATTTGTTATGGTATTGAGAATGATGTTGGTTGATGATAAGTAGATGTTGTATGTGAGAATTCTAGATTTGAATCCTTGCTTCTTACAACCTATTAAGCAGGTAAAGGATTATCAGATAAACGAATGGGTCATGCAAGATTTTTAGTAGAAGACAGAACAGTTGGGCTTACTACGGGTTTTGGTAGCATTAAGCCTACCCATTCCCTAGTGCCAACACGGCCCAAAAAGGCGGGTCGTGTCATATATGGAGGATAAATATTACATCTAGATAGCATATTTAGATGGAAGCAAAAACCTTTCAAAAGTCACAAACTACAAGCATATAATATGCATGAAGTGAATACATAAGCATTAAGGTTTCATATGCCACATTAAATTTCACCTGCATGCATCTGTCTCAGCAAGAACCTATTGATACTTAAACATGAACTCTAGAAGCTCCTTTTCTGATTTCAATGCTTTTTTAATGTTCTTTCGCTTTGCATCACAAGATTCCTGTCGTAATAAATAGGGTATCATGAATCAGGAAGGCTCCCCCAATATGATAACTATCCAGATAAGAACTGACACTATGACATTTCTAAGAATGTTGTAATCCTGGGTCAGTAACGAGCCATAAGATGTTACCAAATATTATGCACAAATCAGAACATGAGAATACCTTCGGGAAAGTCATGGTCAAAGGAACTGAAACAACAGCCAAGGCCCTTGATACATTCTTCATGGTTCTAGCTACAGAATTTCCTTCCAATCTTTCTTGCATGTTGCATTGGTTAAGGGACAGATTATTGGTCCATCCACAAAATTAGACAGTTTGAAATCAAAAGCCATATACAAGCTATAGCTAATTCCGCCCCAGTAAAAAAAACCAAGCACTTATCATTTCTGGTTTAAATGATACAAAGAAGCGTACCTCCACCGTGATCAATAAAGTCAATGGTGTCAACACTGGGAATAGGTATAAATTATCAGGGGTTGTAAGATCAATGAACTAGGATGCTCCACAGTTTTTAAAGGACAACACCTTTTCTGCCATATTTGAAATCTTTAAGACAAAAAAGTCATGACGTTAGCAAAATGTCAAATCAATTCTGAAGATATTTAAGCAGTATAGGGACAAAAGCACAACTTACTGCAAGAAAAAAGCTAACAAAGACGGGACCTTGAATAAATAGCCCCTTCATAAAAGGACTCACATTAATGTTAAAAAACTTCATAACAACCTAAAGAATGAAAATGAAAACTAGAGAACTGTAGTATAAAGGCATAACTTCATTCCACCAAAAAGCTTGAGAGGAAACAACTATGGATTTAGGATGTGGAAAATAATCTCAGAAGTCAGAGACGATAGCAACGAAGAAATGAAAAAGAGACGGCTTCATCTCAAGCCAACGACAGTGACATTGTCTACCCATGCCTTAAATATTCAAAAGAATTCTACATACATAACTCACAAGTGAACTTCTAGAACATAGCAAATCAAAAGAGTGCTACATTTATAAATCACAGAGTTACGATAAAAGTTCTCTTTCCCTATCAAGCAGTCAACCATCATAAGAATAAGAAAGCTACATCATAGCAAAAAATTTACATATACCATGGAAATTTCCTAAAAGAATGAAAGAGTTGATAACCCTTACGCCTTTATGCATTCACAGCACTGTAAGCCCCAAGCATGGACAACATACTCCCTCATCAATCCACATCAAAGTAGAAGAAATTCATAATATTTCTATATTTGCCTCAGTCATGAATGACAGAAGTTCTTAGGTCTATTAAAAGTCTTTTACATAATTTAGCAGCCACTATTTTCCTTTAAGCAAAAGAAATAATTTACTTACTCATTAAAAAACTTCTGCATTTCTTTCTAACCATCAGTAACAGCATTAGGATCCATACCCTGTAAGAATAGCAATTGAGTCTAAATGCTAATAAAAAAATAGGATGGTGTTAATATTAAGTGAAACTCGAATATTCACCATTTTACAATCTTACTCTTCTCTCAATAAAGATATATATTGCTCCTATACTAGAAAGCAAAAACAAAATTGCAATCTCAAAATAATATTGGAGGCAAATATTTTAGTTCAAATGAAAATTGGCATTAGTCAACAAAATAGGAACCAGTTTCTAGCTATCAGTGAAGTAAATAACTTCACTTGCTATAGTATATAATATGGAAGAAAATATTCTTGTTTTTGAACTTTACCATATTGCGATATTCCAGGCCTAAGATGCAAAAAAGAAAAAGACAAGCATATACAAAGAGACATCATTTCATTTATCTATAGGAAAAAGTATCGATGATATCATTCATGTAACGAAAGAACCAAGAATCATACCCTATCTTGCACTCTTTGCTTAATTTCCTCCAACTGTGGCCTTATTATCTGCAAAAATAGCACAAAAATTAGAAGAGAGATAGCAACTAAAGCATTCTCTGGGTAATGACGTTCTTTGCATAAAAGGTATATGATAAACTTAAAATTGTAATATATAAAAAACCTTCCAGAAGTTTGACAAATAAACTTTTGAAAAAAATATACGTTGTGCTGTTCCACAATGTGGGCAGCCTTATGATCGTGAAGTGATGGAGAATGCTCTTCTTCAGATAGTAAGGCAGAATCACGACAAAGGTCCAAATCTCTGCTTGTCATTGCGATGGTGTATAGATATTACAAAGAAACAATAAATTAAGAAGTGGACTTCAAGGAAAAGATAAAAGCAGTACAAGGAAATGAAATATCGCAGTTAGAAGAAACTTAAACAATTAATTCAAACCAACATCCAAATTGAAAAGAATAAAACAAGCCCACTGCTGGGATAATTGCAGCCGTCTAGTCATTGTTAGAGGGCTAACATATATATGCAATATTTAAACTAATTACGTTTCAAAATCGTTTAGATTATTCTGTCCAAGGACTAAATTGTTTATCAATGCCACTAAGGCCTAAAAAAAGAAGTTTTAAGAAAACTAAAATATTTAAGTACAACAAGTAGGAATCAGAATTATCTTAATGTCATTCCTCATACAGAAGGGTTTCAACAAGTAGTTTAGATCTTTGGTCAAAATAGGAAAACACACTTAACAACAAATGATATAGTTGAAAGGGTTGATCCGCAGGTTCCAAATCAATAAAATTGTCAGAACTGCACAAAATGGTGAGATACCTGCATATTACATTAGGTAAGACAAAAGATGGAAAAGGGTCATGAAACTCAGCCTCTAGAGCAAATTCCCTCACACGTAAATACCTTAACAAATTCCTCCGCATTATCTATAAAATAGTACATATATGGTGATTCACAAGTGATTCAAATGTGTAAAGTTGTAATCTTTTTCCAATTGTAGCTTCTCTAGCCTAGGAGTAATATAAACCATCTCACAAAAAATGACGCATGGTTTGGTATGTGCCAGTAAGAAGAAAGCATATTGATGATCCTAGAGTTCAAAATATTGGCTTGCAAATCTAGACAGATGATTGCATGACTGTGCTAGAAGACACACCATGTAAACTATATTTGAACAACTTTGCAGACAAAATTTACAAAATGCACCTCACAAATGAAACATGTTATGTCTAAGTTCTAAAACAAGGTGTTGTAAGCCATACATTCCTTCAGTCTGAGCATTTTGTTCATTGGTCAAGAAATTGAGATTGAAATACAAGAAGAAAAAGCCGTCAATCATGTATGTGACATTTGCTCTTTATTTTCAAATTTGTTTGCCCCCTTCAGACGAAGAACAGTGTCATGAACAATTCCTAAAAGTTTATCTGTAAAATGTGTCCTGATCTGTAGACACAGGAAAAAAGTAGAATCAATGGAGTTGTTTATGATCAAGATGGATTAAGGAATAGAGGCTTTGACAATTAGCATTCTCTAAGCACCTGCTCTTTAACATATTCTACTATTTGTGATTCCAAACTCTCAGCAGCAACAATGGTGATTGATGGTGTGCATGAATTTCCATCCTATAAAGATGCTCTTATTGCAGCTTGTTTTTTGACATAATCCCACGAAATAAACATGAATTCGGATACAACTAAAACAAAATGATCCTACAAAATGCCCAGAAAGTAACAAATCAAATCGTCAAGTAGGTAAGATAGAGATCGAAAGCAATTTGGAAAATGTGGACTAGATGTCATAACCACCAACGATAGTCATGAAGCCTAGTTTATTAGTATGACCATATTTTTGTTCTTGAAGCATACATGTATGTTAGAGGAAAATACCTGGATTTTCTTGGGTAAGCATTCAACAATATTCCAGCTTGACACAACATTCACTTGTGATTCTTTTCTTTGAGAATGATCCCCTTGAGATTCGTCATGTGAACTGTCAGCAATGGTAGCTAGAATTCCTCCATAGTTATACTGCTTGACAGAAAGTAATATGATAAATTAATAGGAAGATGTCAGGTGAAAATTTTTAATAGATTATTATGTATCAATAAAGCCTCTTCATGTGTCAGTATCTCCAAAAAGCACGCAAACTTTTCAATGGCCAGATTCTGTCTCAATGGCATAAATTTTGAGGATATAATAATAAAATCAAAGAATAAGGCAGCATATTCTATAAGATCAACTACAGAAAGATTAAAGAATTAGAAAATTTTGTAGTTGAAATAGACAGGACAATTTGAACACTTACAATTTAATTTGTGGGTCATCATTTAAGACAAGTGCTATCAACAGTAAGGTTCTAGGCTATATTATCCTGCAACGGAGTGCTATCTATCTAGAGGAAAAGGGACCTTGATACTCAAAACAAGCCACTAAGCCTTGTCTAAATACAAATTTAAAAGTTGAAGCTTGAAATTAAAGTAAATTCAATTCCTGTATCATTATTCCCAGACATTTTTCCAGTCAAAGGAATAATTTATCTTGTCGAGAAGCCATTCAGCTCAAAAGCTTAAAAACTGCTGGATTTGGAGAACAAAACACAAAGTGCACAGAGCTGGTAATGAATGTCAAGTTTTATTTCAATGTGAAAGTACCTAACATAACCTATGTCAAAACTGAAATTTTATCTTAATACAAGAATCTGGCATGCCTCTAATGAAGTCTACCTACAAAAGAAGGTCAACAGCAAATCTTTGTGGAATAGTATACATCTGATTACACTTAAAGCCGATTAGGCCAATCAAAGAAAAAAATCCATTTGAGTTCAATGTAAAGAAATGAAAAATTGAGCGCAAAAACAAAAGTAGCAAAAGAGAAAGACAATCACAATATGCAAGCGAGCAATTTTCATGACTTGAGAAAGGGGAAATAGGATTGCCAGAAGTAGAGTAACCAAACCTGATTCATAAAAAGAAACGAATGCCAATATTGCACCGAATCAGTTCAACCCACTCAAAGAGTTCTCTACAAATAAAAAAAATGAAAAATGAAAATGAAAATGTATTTGCCTAAAAAATCAATAAAAGTTGGATATTTTTATCAATCTGATGTGAAGATGTTCCTATTTTGCAAAGTCTTGAGCAAGCTATGACAGTAAGTTCTGGCAGTTGGCACACTAAATTTTCCTATATCTATAATAACCTTTGAAAAATTTGCAAAGATGATTGTGGCACCTAGTTTTCGGAACTCAGCCAAGAGCAAAGCAAAAACCTTTTGCATCACCTATGATCAAAAATTTTGGAAAATCATACACCGAATGAGCCAACAAATTAAGAAAGAAGATTGTTGAAGATATTTGAGGTTCTATACTCAGTATTATAATTGTTATATTTCTCACATAAAGTATAGTTAAATGTATTCTATAACAGAACAATATGTACCCTATTTAGAAACAAAATATATTATCCTATTAAGAAATCTTTACTGCCTAGTTATTATAAATAACCTAAGTTAATAAGCATTCAAGTTCCTTTTTGGTTTTTGTATCCGTGGAGATCGGTCGTACAGAAAACCATGTTACATCTTGTATGCATCCTTCTCCCTACTCTTGCTTTATTATTTGTTTTACTTTCACATGGAATCAAACATAAATAAATCAAAACTTAAACTAGGAAAGAATGCAGTAGGTCATTTTTCAATTCTTCTTTTCTTTTTCAATTTTTTGGTTAATGCATGCAAACATTAGTACCAGAGAAGACTGTTGGAGCAAGCAAGGGAAAGAAAAATGTCAAAACATAACTACCTAGCCCTACAGATAAAATTTTAAAGAATACATGTGCAGCGATTGAAACTACCTTGTGAAGTGCACAGTGAAGAGCCGGATCATGGAGTTTCGATTGAGGGCTACAAAAATGAAGGAAAGTGATTTATTTAGTGAACCATAAGAGGAAAATTTAATGAATTATATCTCCACAACCTGCAAATCCATCGGTATAGATGTTGCAATATTGCATCACCATACACATTTCCTGAAGTCACTGCGTCTGAAAGACACCGCTGGATAAGTTGTTTCAACACATGCAGAGCTAGTGCAGATGAGGTAGCCTCATCAAAGCCGTACTGTTCATCAATAACATTTGAACCACAGCCAATGTCCTCGAATCCTAACACAGAACCCCCTTCCATTTCATTTACTTGGTTGCTTTTCAGGAGAGCATTTACAGCCAGGTGATGAATCTGCACAGAAGCAATAACTTACCTACAATCAACATAATATCAGCCATCCTGTAGGATCCACTTCCATCCCCAAAATCACCCCCTTCCCCCAGAATAAGGAAAAGAAAGGATATTCCAACTTTTCAGAGGAGACATTATTTAGATTACCTTTAACTCCACATAAACTTTTCTATATGCTCCAGGATATGTTAGAACAGGTTAATGGACCTAACAGGAAAGTTAGAATTGTAAGCTCACAGAAAAATGCATTTATGCATGTATAAGATAGACCAATAGAATAACACAAGCTGTGTAGAATGTCATTCACCACAAACTTGAATCTTTTCTCCTAATTTATTCCATATCATATGAGGTGCAGTTTTCTTCACGGTAGGAGACATAATAAGAAAAAAGAAATAGGATCTGAACTGTGTTGCCCTAAGAAATACAATGATAAGACTTTTGAAGAAAATGGACAAGTTATCATCTCATCAGCTTGCCTGCTGTTGATCACGCAATGCCTTTGAAAAGAAGACATCTGCTACATATATAAGCCAATCAAAATCAAAATTTCCCACAGGAACCTGCAGCAGATGATTTGAAAATTTGTTTCCACGTAGGAACAACTTGTAACTAGAATATCAGTGTAGCAACAAATGAAAGACAAGATTACACGGGCATATCTTGCCAAAGAAATTCTCTCACTCAACCACTGAAATGATGAAGCAGAACGTTTCATTCCAATTCTTGCAGCCGCTTGTTGCCATACAAGTACCTACATTATTTGAATTATAAAAGCTCTAAACTTTTTCATGAGTAAGGGAGTGTTTAACTGAGTGAGGGTGTGTTTAACGGTTGAAAACTTAAATAGTTTCCCAAATAAATGCTAAACTATTATAATTTTTTTCTAATAAGTGAATCTTTTACAAGCTCATGTTTGAATTCTATTTAATCGATGAAAATAAATAAAAAGAGAAGAGTTTTGCTTTGAGAAGTAAGCGAAGGATTGTTGTTGGACCCCGCTTTCGGAGCCCAGCAGTCAAGAATGGTGAAGCAAAAGTACCCAATGTCAGGTTAAAGACTTATTAGGCATTGTTTAAAATTATGTACTTAAAAACTTTTATGCATGGCAACACCTATTTCTATACAATCAACAACAATCAAGAAGAAAGAACAAAGACGTAAGTAGTAATGATATCTTCAAGGATTCAACAAAAGGAAGCTCATATGTACCACAATGTCAAAACTCGAAACTCCAACATGTAATATGAAGACTAACCCATCTACCGGGTTCACCCTTTAGCTTTATGGTTGAAGCATGCATTAAAATGAGACCTTGTCATCATTAGTTTTCTTCCTTATATTGCTATCTTGTTCATTTATTTTCATTAGGGAAAAGAAAGAACATAGCAACAAAAAAGAAGTCAATTACATGATTTCATAGAGCTATTAAGAACCACAGAATGTTAACATGACACTAAACGACTTTATATCCCAACTACAAACAACAATTTATGAATTAATTTTCCTCACAATATCTGGCGATCCTCTATATTCATAACTGAAATTAAAAAGTAAAATACCTTGGAAAGCCATGAGGATTCATGATCAAATCAGGGAAAATACCACATTCTGAAAATGGGAGACCTTCATGTTGGATGATTGTCCTACAAACACCTTTTTGTCCATGTCTACTACTAAATATGTCACCAACCCGAGTATATGTAAAAATGAAAACCTAGTATAAAGTTTCAAATGCTTCTAAATTATGATAAAAGAAAATTTCTTACCTCTGGCCTTTGTGTATGGAGAATTATGAATTCAATACATAGATTGTTGTTCTTATCAGAACAAAGAGCAACTTTATCTACAACGCATGACTCCCCTTCAGGACCTTTGAATGTCTGTATGCTAGGTCTATATTTCTGGATATTGAAAAAATGAGTGAGTAAAAATAAAATAAGAGTTTAAAATCTTGAGAGAAATTTTACTAACATATCGGCTAATGCTGCAGCAGATTTTAACCGCCCCTTGTCTCAATGGGGGACTCCTTGTTAATATAGATATCACTAGGTCTAATAATCTCACCAGGAGCAGCCAGTCCATCATCATCCAGCACCTAAAAAATCAAAAGATACCGTTAGGCGTTAGCTTCAATAAGAAGATTTCCAAAGGAACACATCCAAAGAAGCAGAAAGAGAGGTGAGTGAAAATGCTGGCTGGTCATGGGCTTCGTTCAAGAACAAGTGATCTCTTCGCTAGACCCTTTAGGAAGAAGGGTTATATCCCTTTGACTACGTATCTTAAGACCCTACAAGATAGGCGATTACGTCGACATCAAGGTTAATGGTGCCGTTCACAAAGGCATGCCTCACAAGTTCTACCATGGCCGCACTGGTCGCATCTGGAACGTCACTAAGTGAGTTGTTGGTGTCGAGATCAACAAATAGGTTGGTAACAGGATTATCAAGAAGAGGATCCATGTGCGAGTTGAGCATCTGCAACCTTCAAGGTGCACTGAGGAATTCCAGTTAAGGAAAAAAAGAAGAAGATTTCTGAAGGAAGAGTCGTTAAAAGGGATTCATTTTTGCTTGCCTCTCACCAAAGGAAGAAAAGCCTTGCGATGAGAAAGCCAAAGCTTGCCTTCTTGAAAAGGTCTTCCCGCCTACCGGATGTAACCGCTTGAAAGACCGTTTCAAGCCCTGCGTCTCCCATCGGGTTTTGGATAAGCTAGAAGAAGCGTTACCTTAGACATTTGGCGGGATGAAGGTAATCGCTTTTATTTCTGTCTGACGCTTTTTGCTCTTATTATGGGTGAACTGTCATAAAAGACGTTGTCGGTGGCATTACAGAGCAAGGTGGTAATCGACATGTTTGTTTTAATTGTCTGTTTATTGACTTAATTGTTTTTGAGTTCTGAACTACATACAATACTATTCACGGCTTTAGAATTTAGACTATGGATCTTGGGTGTAACAAACTCAACAATTGAATTTTGTTCAGGTGATTTGGGCCTTTACCGAAAAGGAAAAGCTTGTACTTAACTTCATATAATTGCTTTAATATTCTGTTACTATTATTGCCCTGTTAAAATGTACTGAGAGGAGGATTTGGTTGCGTTACAGCTGCTGATGTAAAAGCGCGTCCTAATAGGTACTTGTTGATTGCTACAAGTGGAGGACTGAATCAACAAAGAATAGGGGTGAATTTCTTAACCTGGATAATCTTATCAGCCTAACTTTTTGTTCTATTATAAACCCATTTATTAAAGCTGCTCTTAATTGTTGAAAACACAATTTTACGCTTGTGTCACTGATTAACTTAAGATTTAATTGGATTTTAATCATCATATAAATGTTGACGCGCAGATAATAGATGCTATTGTTGCCGTTTATATTTTGAATTATGTTCTTGTTGTTCTGAAGCTGGATCAAAAATCTTTCTAGAAAGATGCTAGGTATGGCTTTTTTCTTGGTTATGTTATAGGTTTTCAGGAAACTACACAGCACTAATATGTGATCTGGGTCTTGGGTGCAGCAAATTTTCTGAAACCTTTGATGTTGACTGGTTCATATCATTCTTTTTAAGAGATGTTCAAATCATCAAACAACTCCTAAGTAAATTGTGGGAAAGTCTTGACTCCGCAGAGCATGCGTGTTCCAAGGAAGTGTACACCCAGATTTTATGAGAATAGAGTCTTGCCTGTCCTTAACAAGAAGCATGTGAGTCTAGAAATTTTTTCCAATGGATAATTTTATCCTATTTAAGAAAAGCTTTACAAAATCTTATGCCTTTAGATTTTTCTCCCTGTTTGATTTTTTTGTAAAGAAATGAAGTGTCATCTTCATATAGCATTTCTCCTAATAGGTTTGATTCAGATTTACAAAAGCTGAGATGTAGAGCAAATTATCATGCTTTAAAGTTCACTGATCCTATTCTAGAACTGGGAAAAAATTTGGTTGCGAGCATGAGAACAAAAAGTGAGCACTTTATTGCTCTTCACTTGAGGTAACCTCCTCTCACTTTCATTTTGTACTTGTGGTTAATTTGTTAATATAGATTGTTGAACTTGTATATGCATTTAAACTTTGGAAGAGATAATTCAGCAGTCTTAAGTGGAACTTGTACGTAATTCCACCTCAACCATTTTTTTTGTTTTTGTTTTGATCAAGCTATTCTTTTGTAGCCATTTAACTCTTATAATTGTCAGGCTTTATAAGAAAACATCATTTGGTTCGGACAAGTATTTTGGTTTCAATTCTTTGTTAATAGCTATCAAATGGTAAGTTTGTCAACATCCTTTGTTAAATGTTCGTTTGTTTTTCCTCTTTCCACTTATTTTAGAATTTTTGTTCTTCTTTTATGTCATGTACATTGGGGACAACGTACAACTCAAATTGTAGAGAAGGGAATTTATTATTATTTATGTTTATCAATTTTGTTATAATTAGCTTAATAGGGAATCATTCTAAGAAATTTTTTAACGTGGAAAGAATATTGATCGAGATGATTCATTATAAGTTTGGTTGTTATTGTGATTTGATTTGTTTAGGCATATAGCCATAAGCATCAATGATTAAGTTAATTTCAATTTGCTTCATTAATTTTGAAAATGGCCACTTAATTTACACTATGATACTTTTTGTATAATCTAGACATATATTGAGTTAGAAGTTAAAACCTTTTAAACATTTTAGTAAACCATTGAAAAAAGAAAGACAGATAATTTATTTTAAATAAGTGAGCATTAAATAAATTCATCTACCGGCTTCAAACCAAGTAAGAAGTTTGAAGTTAAAGAGTGGTGCTAGTAGCCATTTGAAAAGGTGACCTAATTGAGTAACCGGGGGTATTCATGACAAGATGTTTACTTTCGCGCCAAAAGGTTAGGTGACTGTTCAAACAAGCTTCTAAATGCTCCAATGTTAATTTAATTAAAGTTAGTTGTTTGAAACGATGACCTAATTGAGTAACTGGGAGTATTCATGACAAGGTGTTTACTCTCACGTCAAAAGGTTAGGTGATTGTTCAAACAACCTTCCAAAAGATCCAATGTTAATTTATATGCTTTTGTTTTCAATAAGGGTTACGAAAATGTTTGAAAGTTGAAGCATCTTTCTCATGTATGTTTATTTTATGCATTAGGTTGAATTTTGTAGATTAGGTTAAAGTTTGAAGGATTTTGGAGTTAAATTGAATTGATTTATGATTTGATACAAGCAGCTAAATGCTTAAACAATTTGATAAACTTTGCAACTGAATGAATAGTGGGGAATCTCGATTGATGTGATCGATATGTTAAACTTTTTCTTGAAATTGTCTCCTATTTAAGTTAAGAATAACAAGATTGATTTGCTTGAAGATAAATAAATGTTTAATAGATGTGCCAAAGTCCTTTATATTGTTCTTTTTATATTTCACTTACTACATGAGAATGTGTTTTATATTTCAGAAAATAGCATCTTTCGATGTCCCATTATCTACAACTATTCATGACGAGCCAGAGTTGAGGTTCTACATATTAGAGTTGCTCTGATCAACGGCATAGTCCTCCACTCTATTGTTGAGCCAATTTTTTTTCTATTTTTCTCTTTTTCCCCCACTCTTATCTTATGTTAGGTGGTTATGTGTCTCTTGGAGTGCAAACATTCTTTTGTTTTTGTTGGACCTATAAGGGAATGCAATTCTCTTTTTTGCAGCTCATCCTTATATTTCATGTCTATTTTTTCTAAGTCTTATACCGTTCTTCCCTATCTAAGCCATAGTTACTCTCGTTTTAGTTTTGGATTTGCAATTCGTTTGATTTTTGTTGATGGGTTCAATTTCTTTTCACTTGGGTATACATCTTCAACATATGGGTAATTTGCAATACCCAGGTAAGAGGTAAGTTTGCAATACCCAGGTAAAATGTGAGTTCATTTATCAGCAAATGCTGCTACTTCCAATCTGAAGTGTTTTGTCATCTCCACTGGATCCTGCATATCTTTTTTCTTGTGATTAGGTGCGTTTACAATGATAAATCATTCAACACCTTGGAATCTTATTACCTTCTACTCTTTTTAAACTACTCTGTGCACTAGTCATGATCTTTCACCTTGATCTTGTAGTTATTTCGGATGGACAAGTTACTTTACCTGTTGGTGTATCCCTAGTGGCCTTTGTTAACAACAAAGTCAATTGAACTGGTAATATATATTTTATCCTACTGGTGGGGTATGCCCATGGATTGTGTGTTAATCATTTTATTGTCAGGTGGGTATGATAAAGTTGGAGCTGGTCAGAATGCAACTGTTTCAGTGATAAGTTATAGTGGCTATGACATAGAGGATGCAATAGTCATGAACAAAGCCTCTTTAGACTGTGGTTTTGGTCGTTGCATTGTTCTGAAGAAGTACACGAGCTTTGAATTTTAGTTATTTCATATTTCCCTGTGACCAACAATGGTCATTGTATTTTCTGCTTAGTGTTGCATAAGGCGGTAAAGAATGTGATCAGATAATTTTCATTGACAGTATTCTCATTGTCAATCAAAAGTACGACAATGGTACGTCAGATGGAATATTAAGGCCAGGAAGAACTGAAGAAAGGGAAAGAGTAATGCTTATTGCTCACATTTTGCAGTTTTATTCTATTGATTCCTGCATTTATAACATCTTTCATAGCTATATTTTGCATTTATGTAATCGACTTTCAGAAGTTCCAAACAAAAAATGGGAAGAACTTTCATAAATAGAAAACATATATTCATTGCCTCCAGCTTGGAATGAGCCAACAGCTTGGATTAAAAATTGTATTAATGACGCAATATTTTGGTCTGAATTGCCAATTGTCCTTCTGTGGTTAAAATCCTGAATGAGCATTTTGAATTCTATTTTGAGATCTATTCCCAACATTATTTTGGTCTCTCTGTTGTTGTCCTCACTACAATAGAAGCTTACATTTTGCGTCGTCTAATAGACGTCGTAGATTCAATTAAGACATCGCAGCACACCATCTACGACATCTAACAAGACATCACAATAGACGTCGTAGAAAGTGGGTAGGTAATGGGTTTCACCGACGTCTGAATGAAGACGTCGTAGATAGATTAGTGATTTTGCGACGTTGAAGAGAACGTCAGAAAAGTGGGTTATAATCCTCGACATTTTGTTAAAAAGTCAGGGATTGCAGAGTTTTAACGACGTTGTGTGGACGTCGAAGAAAATGGACATTCTCCGACGTTTATTAGGACGTCGGAGAAGTAGCATATAATTATCGACGTTTGGTTAAACGTCAGGATTGTGTTAGTTTTAACGACGTTGTTTAGACGTCGTGGAAAAAAGACATTCAACGACGT
The DNA here is from genome assembly GCA_029891385.1 of Erythroxylum novogranatense. Taxonomy (NCBI): domain Eukaryota; kingdom Viridiplantae; phylum Streptophyta; class Magnoliopsida; order Malpighiales; family Erythroxylaceae; genus Erythroxylum; species Erythroxylum novogranatense. The sequence goes on from CM057233.1 coordinate 63,928,305, forward strand.
CTAATTCAGTAGACGTCGTGGATTGTCAAGTATTTATTAAATTATAATTAGTTTATAATAATTTATGTTAATTTTGTTAATAATGTTTGAATATAAATTAGAATTTCATGATTTGTTTTAATTGATATGAATTTTGGAATATTTTATAATTTAATCAAATGTAATTATTAAATTTTAAATTTTAAATTTTGGGAAAAAATTGAATTGAATAAATTTGATTTTTTAGGTTTTTATTTAAATATGTTTTAAATTTTGAAAACATTTTTATTTAATTATTTGCTAATTTTAAATTTAACTAAAAATTAAAATATTATTTATTTAATAATTATTAAATATTATTAATGAATTAAATTTGTTTAATAATGCAACAATATTTTGAATATATAATCAATAATTATTCATGTATAACAAGACTTGAATATATGCAAACAATTTATTATTTAAATTGCAATTCCTAATATGTCATAAAACGAAAATTAAAATAAACAAAATTTCATAAGTGTTTAATATATGAAAATGAGCACATGTTTAGTCCGAAGCTAACATTATGTGTAGAGCATAAAAGTTCCAATCGATCCTGCATTTCTTTAAATTGTTTAGTCAATTGATCGACTTAGGACTGCAAATCCTGATTAGCCCTCTTTGACTCTTCTAATTAGCCTCAAGTCTCTTTCTCGGTGAAGTATTCCTCGTGGTCGAGGCCCAATTCCCATGCCAATAATGTAACTGCTCTAGTGCTCGGGACTTTATCGAACACTTCATCTACTGTCATCGGGTGACCTTGTTCTATTGAATGTGTCATTTCATGACACATTAAATCCTGGAAAAGTAAGAATTAATTACATACATATTCTCATTTAACAAATATCTGTAAATGAACTATGTACTCACCCATTTTGCTTTGCTTTCGGCAGTTGTCCATTGATCTTTGCTTTCATTATAATGAGTGTGATACCATAGCTTCATTCGGTCACACTCTTCTCCATCCCTGTCACTCTGTTGTAAAAACAAATATTACAAGAAATGCTTTTCATAAATTTTTAAATGTCAATTGAAGTAAAATATAATTAAAAAGATGGTAACTCACAATCTCATGTCGTATCGCTACAAAGGCCTTGGAGCTAGAGTTTGGTGGACATTTGACCTGACTCCTAGCCAGTTTGGCTTTCCGACTTTTCTCCTAATCATACACGTAGGAAAATTTATTATAACATCTATAAATCAGAAATCATAAATACTAAAATATAATTAGTTATGAAAGAAGTTGTGAAATAAAGTTTTTTTATCTGAATAAGAACTAACCTTTGTAACTGATTGCTCCCAATACTCACATAAATCCATCCACTCCGTCAATGTGACACTATCCAGCTTCACATCCTTTCCGTGCTTAGTAAAATGCCTTTTTAAATTATACCTTTGATCTTTAGACCTTAATGAAAGAAACCTCTTCACAGCAACATGGATTTCGTTGTCAGTCCTCATTCTCTTGATGTCCAACTTTTGCTGCAAAAAATTATAAGTTATTGGTCAAAGCTTTAACCAAATGGAAAACACGTACAAATTGGATTGGTTTAGAATACTTACGTCTAACTTATCCAATGCAATGTTCAATTCGTCATCAGTAATTTTTGAAAATTTTGTTCTTACAGGCAAAGAAGTTCGAGATATCACACCAATCTCACTCGATAATTTGGCAGACTGCACGGAGTTGGTTGGTCGTCCTTCAGCAGGGGAGATCTCTATCTCTAATCTTTTACCTATCGCCTTGTTAATTTTTGCTAATCCGTGTCCTTTCGTGACACCCCTTGTTTTTTTTGGAACATTTGTGGATCCTAAACGAGCAAAAGAATAATTTATAATCAAGGGCATATAACAATGTTGATGAATCTAATTAATGTTAAGATCATACCTGCAGTGCTTGCAGAAGAGGAGCCCACACCGGAAGGAATAATGTGATTAACTGGTGTCTGATAATTAGCAGCTGGAGGATTCTTGGCGCCCGAGTATTCGAAAGTGGAGGCATCTCGTAGAAGTTGAGGAGTGCTAATATTGCGCCGCATATTCAAAATTTGTTCATACTTATCTCTAGGACGAATACTAGGCATAGAATTGACTTCTCTTGGTGTTGCAGTACGATCAACAGGTGCACTAGTGTGAACTTGTGCTTGTGTAGGTATAGATGTAGGTGCAGGTGCAGGTGTCTTATCTTGTGGTTGTGTACGAGGACATTGCTCATTATCTGCACTTCCAATTAGCTGACGATACCGCGACTGCAATTGTGTAGGTACTAAGGTACTTGGTGCAGCCTTATTCTTCTTCTTGGGTAGACCAGGTGCCATTTGAATACAATCTGCAAAAACAATAGTTGAAAACAAGAACACAAGAAAACAAGGAACTAATTTTTAATGAAGAACTTCATGATTGGGGATGTATACAATGTGATGCATATACCCTTGCCACTTATAAAAGAAGCACATGATTGAGGATTTAAGGATGCTAGTATGTTATAGAAGATGATGCTAGTATGTTTTCAATTGTCTAATGGTTTGAATTTGTAGAAGATGATGCTAGTATGTTATATATGGTTAGTGAGATGATGTTTACTGGTGCTATTGATATTTATACTGAACTTGGTGTAGATATCCTTATTGCAATGATTAAGGATGAAAATGATGAACTTAATCAGGATAATGTTAATCAAGGTAATGTAGTTAAAGATGAGGGTCAAAACATAGAGAATGTAGATAATACTGATGAAAACATAGAGAATGTAGATAATACTGATGAAAACATAGAGAATGAAAACATAGAGAATGTAGAAAATTTAGATGAATTAGTGAAATGATGATGATGGAGATGAGGAATATAATACAGACAAGGTGGAATGAACTAAACAAGGTGTAATTTGAACTACACAAGGTGTACTGCACATCTATTATTCATGTTTCTAATGCACATCTGTAATACAGACAAGGTGGAATGAACTACACAAGGTGTAATCATGTTTCTAATGTTCCAGAAGGAGATGGTTCAGGGGCTACAAAAGATTGCATTGAATGTGCTTCTTAAGCATATGATATGTTTTAACTTTCTGAAAATGAGATATGCAACAATCTAGCAAATGTACAATTTCAGTATCTTGATATTCCAATTTCAGTAGAGCATTATTTAGCATTCATTGGCCTCTCATTTAATGTATCCTCTATTTCCATGTACATGCATAATTAATTTTTCTTTAACTTGCAATAGTTATCGTGTTATGCAGTGAGATCATTGAAAAAATGAACAGCAGTAACCTATTTCGAAAGCCTAAAGACAAGCATAACTTGCTTGTCTTTAAAGTTCAGTCAAATGTTGTCAAATACCTAACTTGTTCAAACTTTAAAGTTCAGTCAAATGTTCTGTATCATTACCTATTATTATGTTAACTGTTCTGTATCATTTTAGTAACAGAACTTTTTTTCACCAATACAATGCCTGAAGATACATTTCAGTAACAGATTGAATTCAAATACAATGCAGATTGAAATGAAACTGAAATTCAAATACAAAAAAGTTTTAATATCTGAATAAGAACTTACCTTTGTACCTTAGCATATTCTAAATGTTCAAGCTCATTACCTATTGTTCTGTTAAATGTTCTCTATCATTTCAATAACCCCTTACCTAAGCAGAATATTAACCTTTAAGATATCAACAGATGTTATGCCAGAATCTGTCAGTTGACCCTTAAGAAGATCAAACTTCTCAGGTGTGAGCTTGTTCAGTATCCTGTATGAAAAGCACCAATTAAACTTGTTAAAATGATGTATAAACGATGTCCAAAGGAGTTGGTCCTCCCTGTTACACACAATAAAAACATATATCAAACTAAATGAATCCAGCAACAAATTTAAGAGACATTAATATTAAGCAACAGGTCAACTAATTGAAAACAATGAGAAGTTTGCTTATTCATTCAACACACAAATAACATGCCATATTCAGAACACAAATAACAAAAAACAGTGAAAATAATGAGAAGTGATAAGAGTATGAAAACAAGATGTATATCCTTAAAGTTTGTGACTTTCAGATTTGTCCAAACTTTTTGTTGGGAAACTTAGAAAATATATTTATCATAAAAGATGTTCGTTTGCAGATTTCCCTGAATTTTGGCCAGATTGGCCAGAAAACTACTCTCTTATTCATTCAGCACACAAATAACATGCCATATTCAAGTCTGTTATTTTCAACCTTTCCTATGGAAAATTTCTAATGCAAAAGTCATGTTTAGGATTCCATTTTGTGTACTGAAATGAGGAATGGGTTTAGGGCTCTTGATTGCACAAAACAAGTGTAGGATTCCATAATTGCACAAAACAGTCTTCTATTTTGTGATGAAGCATCAGGATGCAGAAAACAAAAGCTAGAAAGATACATTAAGTCATAATAATTATACAAGTAGTGAGGTTCTTAATTTGATCAACTTTGTTCTCAATCAACTTTGGTCTTCTATTTACAATCAATATGAGCAACCAAAGAATATGCAGTGAGATCATGATTAATATGTATTTCAAGTCAATGTATTTGAAACCATTCCAACAATAGCAGAAGTTAATTGAAAGGTGAAATTCGATTAAAGCAAAAACAGAAGTGTAGAAATGGCAGGTTGTAGAATGTGAAGTTGTAAGCGAAGTTGTGTAAAGCGGTTCTGAAGTTGTAAACAAGAAACTGATTTACTTGTGTATTGCTCTTGCTCAAATCACTTACTTAATTGATCTGTAACTTGAACTACATGCAATTAAGTGTAGAACAGCAAAAACATATTTAATTGGATCTTTTAGCTTTCAACCAAAGTCCAGACACAGTCACATAATGAGCCTGAAGATACCATTCTGGTGAAAAGTAAGAAGAATTAGTGCTCTGAAAAGCTCATTGACATCTATGACAGCAAGAAGGTGTTATTTCACATGCTATGACATCATTGTCCAATTTATGTGCAGAGCATCATTATGGCCATATCTATATATTTACATGGTAACCTTCTATTGCCTTCCCCCTATTCAGTCAGTGAATTCTACCTAATTAGCTAGCCTATGCAAAGTCAATTGTGTAGGATCAAAATCAAGGGCATGAAATAAGGTTTCATTGAATATGTGTAACAGAATAACTTTTGGTAAGAATTGACAAGAGTACGTACTAGGTCTTCTAATTTGATGATGTAAAGGACTGGCACTTTTCCTTCTTCTTCGAAATATATATGGAATCTTCCAACTTTGACAGCGATTCAATACCTGCCAAAATGTTAACGAAACAAATAATTATTCACTCTCCAATTTATAACGTGCAGCTACATGAAGTGAAGAGAGTGTAATAAATATAATTATAAAGTGCAGCTATATCCAATTATATGATGTACGAAAGCATATAAAGAGGCTCAAACACAAATATCACATTCATTCTCACTACCAACATTGATAAACATATCATACAACTATATGAAGTGAAAAGCGTGAAATAATTATTGGTGGCATAAAACACTGCATATAAGTTCATTGATAAGTTGAAGAAGAAGGGTTATGAAGTCCTCTACATGGTTGATGCTAATGATGCGTATTTTGTGTTATTCTTATTAGCCTACATAATCAGCTTGTTATATGATTAGGTTCGTTTAAGTCATCCAACACCACATACAAAGTTAACTGATTTGAAAGTAAGACTCGCAAAATGGTGAACAACATTAAGAATGTGATTAAGCAATGAAGATAAAAAAATAAAGGCTCAAGTGAATATTCAAAATTTATTCATCATTGTCATCGGTGGATTCCTCGAATACAATATCACATTCATTTTCACTACTGCTTGTCTCTAAGTCATCCAACTCACCATTCAAACGTTGCTCGGAAGTCAATACAACATTATTTATTACATCAATAGCAATATCATTGCGATCTAACAACTCTAAGGTACATTCCTAGACTTCCACTGGAGATTCAGAAGACTCCTCATCGTCATTTGCATCTTCTTCATTACCATGCAATGGGATATCATACGCACGTCTAACTTCACATGCTTGCACAATCCGCCAATTTGGAACCAGTAACAAATCTTCCACTAAGAAAACTTGTTTTGCTTGGTTTGCCAAAATAAATGGGTCATCCTTGAACCAAAACTTAGTAACATTGACGCTTTTTAGAACGTCGTTGACCCTCATATTGCTCTTCCCAAGATCGTACCATTTGTATTTGAAAAGCACAACACTTTTACCTCTAACATATTCAAGCCTGATAATATCTGTCAGCATGCCATAAAATGTAATATTATCTTCCCCATAATTTTCTAACATTGCAACACCACTATTTTGTGTTATCCTTCAGATATCACGGGCTTAGCTCGAAATCGCATGCCATTTGTATTGCATACAAGATACTTGTGGACCAAACTACGAGGTCCACATGCTAATGCATACAAAGACTCAAACATGTTTCCTTCACGGGAGCTACTTAATGTCGTCATCTATAACAAGAAATGAAAATTAGTTAATAATATATAATTATTAGTGAAAACCACGTACAAATAATCTTCTTACCCTATGCTTGAACCATGAAGATAATTGTTCTCTATGTCTCTTGTCAACATGCAATGGACTTTGTTGCATCAGCTCATCCATGTGCTCACTATGGGTCATCATAAATTCAATCAAAATTTTATGTGATATTTCTACTTATCACATATATTAATTTCAAAAAAGGTTACAAAAACTTAATCAATAAAGGCCCTAATCTCAGGACAATTCATAAGCACATACCAATGTGCAATCTCTAGTTCATTTGTAGGAAGAGCAATAGTTTTACTAGCACCAATTGGCTTACATTGTTGGAAGAATACCGATATGTCAATACCATCAACCATATCATTGATTCGCTCTGGCATGTTGAAGTTTGTTTCAATTCCTTTTAAATACATTGAACAGAATGTCATGCACTCTTTAACAACATACGTTTCTGCAATTGACCCTTCTGGACGTGCTTTATTTCTAACAAATCCCTTTAGTGTACCTAGGAATCTGAACAAAAGATTAACAATAATTAGATAGGCCACTATTTAGTTAACTTTTAAAAGTTATAGGATCAATTTAAATTATACCTCTCAATTGGATACATCCATCTATACACAACCGGTCCACCAAGTAAGGCTTCATTTGGCAAATGCAAAGCCAAATGTACCATCACATCAAAGAACGCCGGTGGGTGTATCATTTCAAGCTTGCATAAGATTAAAGTAATCTCATGACACATATTCTGTAACTGATCCTTATTCAGACTTCGTCTACAAATTCAGCGAAAGAAGTCCCCCAACTCCATTAAAACACCTGTCACATCTTTGTTCAAGATAGAACGCGTTCCTAATGGTAGAATGCTTTGTAACAATACATGACAATCATGAGACTTAAGTCCAGTAATCTTCCTTTCATCAACATTAACACATCTAGATATATTCGATGCGTAACCATCTGGAAACTTCACCTGCTTTACAAACTCACAAAACTTCTTCTTCTCATCGGTAGTCATTGTATAGCATGCTGGAGGTTTTCCAACAATAGTTCCATCAGCTGCTCTTATCAAGTGTAATTCTTTTCAAATATTCATATCTTCCAAATCAAGCCGAGCCTTGATTGTATCTTTGGTTTTACCTTCAACATTCATCAAAGTTCCAAGGATATTGTCACAAATATTCTTTTCTATATGCATGACATCAAGGTTATGCCTTAATCTTAACTTATGCCAATATGGTAGTTCAAAAAGAATACTTTTTTTATTCCAATTAAACTCTCCTTCCAACCTCCTTCTCCTCTTATTGCTGGGGTGCTTACCATAACACATATTCTGCACATGACTTAATTGTTCAACCATATCATCTCCACTAATGAAGTTAGGTATATGTCGATGATCACTCTTGCCATCAAACTTCTTGCTTTTTCTCCATGGATGATTATAAGGAAGAAAACGACGATGGCCTAAGTATCCAATCTTACTTCTTAACTTACAAGAAGGAGTGTCCTTGTTACAAACAGGACATGCCATGTAGCCTTTTATGCTCCAGCCAGAAACAGTACCATAGGCTGGAAAGTCATGAATAGTCCACATTAAAGCTGCATGCAATCGAAAATTCTCTCCTTTTGAAACATCAAATACATCAAAACCATCCTCCCATAACTTCTTTAACTCATCTATTAGTGGTCTCATATAGACGTCAATGTCTCGACCGATCGCTTCGGACTGGAATAACCAACGATAGCATAAAGAATGACTCATCCATACACATCCAAGGGGGTAAATTGTATGCTAAGAGAACAACAGGCCACACGCTATATGAAACTGACATATTACGATGTGGATTGAATCCATCAGTTGCTAACCCTAGTCTAACATTACGTGGTTCTCTGGCAAACTCAGGATATAGCTCATCAAAGCTCTTCCAAGCTTCTCCATCAGAAGGATGAACCATGTTATTACTATCACCTTTAGGCCGATCATTATGCCACGTCATTTCTTTAGCGGTCTTACTTGACATGAATAATCGTTGTAATCTAGACTGCAATGGAAAGTACCGCAATACTTTATATGGTATCTTTTTACCCCTGCCATCATTAATTCTTCATCTTGATGTTCCACACTGGGGACAACTTTCCAAGTCCTCATACTCTTTCCAATATAGGCAACAATCGTACTTACATGCATGTATCGACACATAACCCAAGCCTAGGCTCCGTAGGAATTGTTGCTTCATAATAGGACTTCGGCAAAGATTTACCATTCGGTAATACATCCTTCAACAGAGCAAGTAACATGTCAAACGACTTATTGCTCCACTTGTTTTACACTTTCAAATGAAGCAACTTCATTAGAAAAAACATCTTTGAATAATTCGTACATCCTGGGTACAACTCTTCAGCAGCTTTACTCAACAATTCATGAAAGCCACCCATAGTAGAATGTTCAATGCCTATAGGATGACTCCTTCCGCCTTCATTAATTGGATGATCATTTACGAAAGTACCCACATCATCAAGCAAAGCTTGCATCCCATCATCCTCCTCATCGCTATCACCTTCATTAATATCAATGTCCGTCCCATCTATGTCAACATTTGCAGTGTCAAGCCTTTCTTCCCTAGGCATAAATCTATATGCTGGTACTTCACCATGTAAAACCCAGCGGGTGTATGATTGGTCAATGCCGAATTGCATTAAATGTTCAAACACATTTGTCTGAGATCTCTTATAACAATTCATACACCGTGCACAAGGGCATGCAATGTCACACTCTTTGCCCTTTTTTCCAGCGACAAAATTCATAAACATCCTTACTCCATCAATGTATTCACGAGAAACCCTAACACTGTTCATCCAACTCTTGTCCATAGAGCAACAAACAGCTATCAATTCAATCTACGAATGAAAACATTATGTTATGTTAGTAAGCAAAGGATGAGGAAAGGTTAAATACGTACCTAAATTAAGTTGTATAAACACTAATCGTTAACGTGGCAAAACTAAGTTTTGCTAACTTATGTATCTAAGAATTAGCCGTTGCTCTATTCATACATATATGTATAATTTGTATTATTATTTCATAAACTATAAGGAGAACTAGGAGAGAGCAATAAAAAAGTCATAAAACAAATTAAGCAAAATATGACATTTCATTTCTATTTATGTATGAATGCAGGATCCTTACTTTAGCATAAATACAAGAAAACACCATGTGGCATCTCATATAGCAAACCTCATAGCTAAAGTATGAATGCAAAATAACAATTATGAGTAGGAATTTTTTAGAAGATAAGAGTTTAGGTGTACTTGATCTTATTGGGCTATGATTATTATTTCATTTTCATGTGAGAAATATGTGGAATGGGTGTGATATCCAAATGAACTTAGGTTTCCTATTGAAAAGCTATTGCTCTCGGCCTCACAATGTTGCCTAGTATGAGACGGTATATGTTCAACTATGGATGAAATAGAACAGGTGCATAGGGCCAATTAATATTGCAAGCCAGTGGGTAGCAGTAGACCTAAACGCAAGTTGAAAATTTTGTGGACTTGAGTGGCAGTCTAGTTGATTGGAAAGAAGTTAAGACAGGGTAAATCAACATTGGCTTAAACAATTTTTACATTCTTATGTTCATTTTGGTGATAATATTTGTTCTGATCACTCTTGGAAAGATATCATGAGGTTTTTCCACTCCAAAACCTCAGGAGCCCCATTCAAATTCTTTAATAGCTTAACTCAAAGAGCAGATTTCCAAGAGATGGTGTTTACCAATTAGAGGAAGGAATTGAAAGGACATAAGGCTTTTCAGCTTATGAAGAAACTTAAAAATGTTAAAGTTGCAGCTAAGGATTTTGCTAGAGAACAGAATGAAGGAGTAACAAAAGCCAAGAATAGACTGAGTCAGGATTAAGAAAATTGTTGTAAGCATCCCCTTAACAATCCTATGAGAGCATTAGAAATTCAAGGAATGAAGGAGTTTTAGGAGGCACTATCCTTGCACAACTTAATATTAAAGAAGAAATTAAGGATCAATTAGTTAAGGGATAGAGATACAAACACAAAATTATTCCATTCTTTCATAGTAGCTAGAAGAAACAGAAACAAGATACTGATCTCTAAGATGAATATGGAATTCCACAACAGGAAATAGCTCTAGATTTTTTTATTAACTTGGGATCTAAAGACAACATCCTTAGGGAATTCAATATTAGTAGATTCTTTGAGAGAGTAATCAATCAACAGATGAGGGAATACTTATTGACACCCTTCACAAAAAAAGAGATTAAAGAAATTATATTCAGATTGCACCCCTCCAAAGCACCTAAACCTGATGGATAGTTTGCTTGTTTCTTCCAGGAGACTTGTTATTAACCTATAGAACAAGAACAAATATAGCTGAACCAACATTGTTAGGTCACGATTTAACTTAATGTACTGATGTGTTAGATAACACTAAATAAAGAGCAATAGCTCAGTTTTATTCAGAAACAAGAAGGAAGAAGCTTCTTCACAAGGGACAACTCCCTTACAATCTCAAGAAAACTTCCTGAGAGATATTTCCAAACTAATGCCTCTGATCTCTTCTCTCATAAACTATACTTTTATATCTCCTTATCCTAACCAACTTCTAACAAGTATCTATCTCCTGCTAACAACCTGATAATGTATTTCTATATTTAACTCTATCATCATCATTATCGATATCTAGTTCAGATATCTCCAAAGATTCAGGTTGTTGTCTACACAATGCCACAAATGTTAACATCGAAAATCTTAAAACATAAAAGAGGAAGAAACTAAAAGATTACTTGAACAATTGAAACGCCAGATAGCATCACCATCATCTCAAACACAAAACCAATTAAAACACATACAAATGAAAACACTCTTTTGATTCTAGAATAAACTGTTGTACTTCATTAATCAACTCAATAAACAAGTTTTTTCCTACATTAATCGCAAGCAAATAACTTCAATTACTTACCTCAACGACGACAGAAGGACGTCAATTATACTCACATCATCACCAACCTGCCAATAGCATTCCAATAAGTAATTTGCAAATTAATGGTAACAAAATAAAGAAAACAAAACAAATAATTAGGCAAATAAGAGATGATTGTGTTGAAAAAAATAGAAAAGAACCAAAGAATATAGCATCAGAAAATGGCAACATGGTTTATTAGTTTCCAGAGAATTCAGACTAGCATCGGGATATTAGTAGCATATAAGGTGTAGGTAAAAACAGTTGTAAGAAGCCAAGCACCATGGTGTTAAAGGAAGTTAAAACTTTTTAGATTAACTTTATAGGCAAGAAAAAAGGTCAAATCATGTCCCGGTCTTGATAAGTTCACCTCAAAATCAAAGAACAGAGTATATTAAAAACTTGGCTCCTATGATTTCATCAAAGCAAGACATGGGGTATGCAATTGTGGAAACATTTTCTAATTCACCTAAAAGGCTCTGAAAAATGATGAGGACAAAGACAAATGAGCCTTGCTGAATGCTCCTTGGCTTAAATCTTAATCATGCAGATCCATATTATTCCAATATATAAGGATCTTGGTGTACAAAGATGAAGGGAAACCTGTCAGCTTAGCATGATAGAGTAGTAGCAAATTCAATTAATTACATTTGCTCTGCATAAGAAACCAGCAACTATTGTTAAGTTTATAATGTAGAAAGCTGATTATATTCTCTTGATTTATCCCTCTTCAGGAATCTTTCCTATGATCACTTTTGAAGAGTTCATATCGATTGCAACCGACGCATTCAAGAGTTGTTGGGATATATCCACGATGAAAATCCAGTTTTATTAACCGAATGTAAGAAGGTTTTGTTACATTATAGAAAAAAGTATGGTTAATGTTCAATCCAGATTCATGTTCTCGCCTTACCATGTTTTGCGAGTTGAGTTATCGGTGACCTTTACTTCAAGGTTCAGCAGAATAAGAAAAATAAGTGAACAAAAGCTCTTCAAATCAATAAAAGGCGTATCTATAATAGCTTGAATAATGATTCTTAGTCAAGAAATTCTGCAATTAAGTTACCAACTCAGAGAGAGTGTTGTTGAACCGATAAGCCTTTTACATTGGTTTTAGACTCCACGGATAGCTTGTACTGATAAAAATAAAAGATAAATTTCACTGATGTCATGCACTCTTCAATTTCCCAAAGCTAAAACTGTGGAATCCATTAAAAGAATTGCTCTCTTAAAGCATATTAAACTTCCGTAAAAGATAAAAATAAGAAATCAGGGATATAAAAAATTAACATCTGATTTAATGGGAATCTATTCACCAACTTCTATTCAAAGCCGTAAACCCTCTCACAACTTTCATCGAACAATTCAAATGCATGCTTCCTTAAAATATTGTCGCACAATGCATAGCCAAATGCCCACATTAATCCCAAGCAAATTACTTACCTCAACCAACGATTCCAAGGGTGACAGAAGATGATGGCTCCAGGGAGAGTGGCTCCAACGATTCCAATGGCGACAGAAGATGATGGCTCCAGGGAGAGGGAATGGACGGTGGCTCGACGGAGATCCTAACTTCCGCAGAATATGATGGCTCCGGGGAGAGGGAAGGGACGGTGGAAGGGACGGTGGCTCCAGGGAGAGGGTAGGGAGAGTGCAATGAATGGCGATTTTGATGGCTCTAAGGAGAAGGAAGGGACGGTGGCTCGCACAGGGTCGGGGAGGGAGAGTGCGCCGATGAATTTTCTTCAATTTATGCAGACGTATTTTATAAAACGTGGATATTTTAATAACGTTGTCCAACTGCTCGCACGGGGTCGGGGAGGAGGGAAAGTTAATTTCCTGGCATTTCTCGACGTCTAACTCTGAAAGACATCGTGGATAGTACTTTGCCACGTCCTACTGCTAAAACGATGCAAAAAACATGGCAATTCAACGACGACTGTATTCAACGTCACCGAATTTTACCACCTTCCCTGACGTTTAAAAAGACGTCGCAAAAGCCTCATACATTTCGCGTCGTCTCGCGACGTCTTATACGAAGACGACGCGAAATGTATATTTTTGTTGTAGTGCCTTCAGTTTGTCATATGACCCTCAGGCATATTTGATCTGCTGGTATCACAATGAGCTAATTTATTTAAGTATTAGATTACTTTGCTTTTAACATTTTTACTATGTGTTTGTGTGATTTATGGTTTCTTTAATGTAGTCTCTATTTTAGGTGCTGGATGATGATGGACCGGTGCTCCGGTCGATTATTAGACTGGTGATATCTATATTAACAAGGAGTCCCCATTGAGACAAGGGCGGTTAAAATCTGCTGCAAAGATTAGCCCATATGTTAGTAAAATTTCTCTCAAGATTTTAAACTCTTATTTTATTTTTACTCACTCATTTTTTCAATATCCAGCAAATATAGACCTAGCATACAGACATTCAAAGGTCCTGAAGGGGAGTCATTCGTTGTAGATAAAGTTGCTCTGTGTTCTGATAAGAACAACAATCTATGTATTAAATTCATAATTCGCCATACCCGAAGGCCATCGGTAAGAAATTTTCTTTTATCATAAGTTACAAGCTTTTGAAACTTTATACTAGGTTTTCATTTTTACATATACTTGGGTTGGTGACATATTCAGTAGTAGACATGGACAAAAAGGTGTTTGTGGGACAATCATCCAACAGGAAGATCTCCCATTTTCAGAACGTGGTATTTGCCTTGATTTAATCATGAATCCTCATGGCTTTCCAAGGTATTTTACTTTTTAATTTCAGTTATGAATATAGAGGATCACCAAATATTGTGAGGAAAATTAATTCATAAATTGTTGTTTGTAGTTGGGATATAAAGTCGTTTAGTGTCATGTTAGCATTCTGTGGTTCTTAATAGCTCTATGAAATCATGTACTTGACTTCTTTTTTGTTGGTATGTTCTTTCTTTTCCCTAATGAAAATAAATGAACAAGATAGCAATATAAGGAAGAAAATTAACAGTGACAAGGTCTCATTTTAATGCATGCTTCGAACCATAAAGCTAAAGGGTGAACCTGGTAGATGGGTTAGTCTTCATATTACATGTTGGAGTTTCTGAGTTTTTGACATTGTGGTACATATGAGCTTCCTTTTATTGAATCCTTGAAGATATCATTACTACTTATGTCGTTCTTTCTTCTTGATTGTTCTTGATTGTATAGAAATAGGTCTTTGCCAGCATAAAAGTTTTAAGTACATGATTTTAAACAATGCCTAATAAGTCTTTAACCTGACATTGGGTCCTTTTGCTTCACCATTCTTGATTGCTGGGCTCTGAAAGAGGGGTCCAACAATGATCCTTCGCTTACTTCTCAAAGCAAAACTCTTCTCTTTTTATTTATTTTCATCGATTAAATAGAATTCAAACATGAGCTTGTAAAAGATTCACTTATTAGAAAAAAATTATAACAGTTTAGCATTTATTTGGGAAACTATTCAAATTTTCCACAGTTAAACACTCCCTCACTCATGAAAAAGTTTAGAGCTTTTATAATTCAAATGATGTAGGTACTTGTATGGCAATAAGCGGCTGCGAGAATTGAAATGAAACGTTCTGCTTCATCATTTCAGTGGTTGAGTGAGAGAATTTCTTTGGCAAGATATGCCCATGTAATCTTTTCTTTCACTTATTGTTACACTGATATTCTAGTTCACTACAAGTTGTTCCTGCGTGAAAACAAATTTTCAAATCATCTGCTGCAGGTTCCTGTGGGAAATTTTGATTTTGATTGGCTTATATATGTAGCAGATGTCTTTTCTCAAGGGCACTGCGTGGTCAACAGCAGGCAAGCTAATGAGATGATAACTTGTCCATTTTTTTCAAAAGTCTTATGATTGTATTTCTTAGGGCAACACAGTTCAGATCCTATTTCTGAACGACTGTATGTTTTGTATATTTTACATTGTTTTTCAATTATAGATATGGACTTTAATCTTTTTCTAACATGTTTTATGGATATCTGATGATGGTAGTTCCTGATTTAGGAGGCATGAATGAAGAACTACATGTTTTGCTGATGAGGTTAATGTTAAATGGATCAAGTTCCCTATAAAAAAAAATTTCTTCTTATTATATCTCCTACCATGAAGAAAACTGCATGTCATATGATATGGAATAAATTAGGAGAAAATATTCAAGTTTGTGGTTATTCTATTGGTCTATCTTATACATGAACAAATGCATTTTTCTGTGAGATTACAATGCTAACTTTGCTGTTAGGTCCATCAACCTGTTCTAACATATCCTGGAACATATAGAAAAGTTTATGTGGACTTAAAGGTAATCTAAATAATGTCTCCTTTGAAAAGTTGGAATATCCTTTCTTTTCCTTATTCTGGGGGAAGGGGGTGATTTTGGGGATGGAAGTGGATCCTACAGGATGGTTGATATTCTGTTGATTGTTGGTAAGTTATTGCTTCTGTGCAGATTCATCACCTGGCTGTAAATGCTCTCCTGAAAAGCAACCAAGTAAATGAAATGGAAGGGGGTTCCCTGTTAGGATTCGAGGACAATGGCTGTGGTTCAAATGTTATTGATGAACAGTAAGGCTTTGATGAGGCTACCTCATCTGCACCAGCTCTGCATGTGCTGAAACAACTTATCCAAATGGTGTCTTTGACGCAGTGACTTGTGAAATGTGTATGGTGATGCAATGTTGCAACATCTATACCGATGGCTTTGCTGGTTATGGAGATATAATTCATTAAATTTTCCACTTGTGGTTCACTTAAATAAATCACTTTCCTTCATTTTTGTAGCCCTCAATCGAAACTTCATGAAGCGGCTCTTCACTGTGCACTTCACAAGGTAGTTTCAATCGTTGCACATGTATTCTTTAAAATTTTATCTGTAGGGCTAGGTAGTTATGTTTTGACATTTTTCTTTCCCTTGCTTGCTCCAACAGTCTTCTCTGGTACTAATGTTTGCACGCATTAACCAAAAAATTGAAAAAGAAAAAAAGAATTAAAAAATGACCTACTGCATTCTTTCCTAGTTTAAGTTTTGATTTATATATGTTTGATTCCATGTGAAAGTAAAACAAATAATAAAGAAAGAGTAAGGAGAAGGATGCATACAAGATGTAACATGGTTTTTCAGACGATCGATCTCCACAGATACAAAACCACAAAGGAACTTGAATGCTTATTAACTTGGATTATTTATAATAACTAGCAAGAAAGATTTCTTAATAGGATAATATATTTTGTTTCTAAATAGGTACATATTGTTCTGTTATAGAATACATTTAACTATACTTTATGTGAGAAATATAACAATTATAATATTGAGTACGTAACCTCAAATATCTTCAACAATCTTCTTTCTTAATTTGTTGGCTCATTCGGTGTATGAATTTCCAAAATTTTTGATCATAGGTGATGCAAAAGGTTTTTGCTTTGCTCTTGGCTGAGTTCCGAAAACTAGGTGCCACAATCATTTTGCAAAATTTTCAAAGGTTATTATAGATACAGAAAATTTAGTGTGCCAACCGCCGAACTTCTTGTGATAGCTTGCTCAAGACTTTGCAAAATAGGTACATCTTCACATCAGATTGATATAAATATCCAACTTTTATTGATTTTTTAGGCAAATACATTTTCATTTCCATTTTTCAATTTTTTTTTATTTGTAGAGAACTCTTTGAGTGGATTGAACTGAGTCGGTGAAATATTGGCATTCGTTGTTTTTATGAATCAGGTTTGGTTACTCTACTTCTGGCAATCCTATTTCCCCTTTCTCAAGCCATGAAAATTGCTCAGTTGCATATTGTGATTGTCTTTCCCTTTTGCCTACTATTGTTTTTGCAGTTCAATTTTTCATTTCTTTGGTACTATGAAGTGACCATGTAAATTGTATTTAAAGATTATTAACTTTATCATATAACACATGTTTTTCTGATGATTAAGTGAAGGGTGTTATGTTTTGATGTATTGCCGATTTATGTTTTGGAACTCTCTCGTGACCGCAAAATGGTGAGTGCTTTATACAGTTGAAAGCAGATGGAGGTCTTGTCCTCAAAAGGTGTTTCAGAAAATAGCATCTTTCGATGTCCCATTATCTACAACTATTCATGACGAGCCAGAGTTGAGGTTTCGTTGACTCTATTGTTGAGCCAATTTTTTTCTTTTTTTCTTCCCCCCCCCCCCTCCCTTATCTTATGTTAGGTGGTTATGTGTCTCTTGGACTGTAAACATTCTTTTGTTTTTGTTGGACCTACAAGGGAATGCAATTCTCTTTTTTGCAACTCATCCTTATATTTCATGTTTATTTTTTCTAAGTGAAATGGAGTCTTATCTCGATAGGAGATTTAGGCATAACAAGTGAAAAATATACTACTGAAGTTATCTTTATTGTGTGTACGGAAATGTAAAGTATCCAATAACATGAGTGGAATTTTAATTTGCGATGATCCTATTGCAATGTGAAGTGAAATACTCAAATGATCTGGAAATTGATGGAAGTCCAAGTACAGATGATATATATCAATGTGGATGGCAAAAAAAAAAATCAATTGGAAAGAGAAAATGAATAGAGATAAGAAGTCCTAAAGGGAAAACTGACAATGACGTGATGTAGTGTTATCTTCATAAAGGGATTGTAAATTCATTAATTGTGGACTTAATGAGAAGGTAGAATGTTGTTTAGTGATGTTTGGAAAAGTCCTCAAGACCCTAATTGGGAAGTATGCGAGGTAAGCAAATGATAGTGATTATGATGATAGACGGAGTGTGTTTGAAAGTGTTGAACAGTAATAAATTGAATTGACTTTGATAAATGGTATTGGTGTTATCATCGAAATTGTTTAAAGCCTTGGAGACCTTGGATTCCTATAAGGTATACATCATGTAACTTGAGAAAAGTTTGGAGTTTGAACGACATATACAACTGAATATTATACTGATAAAGGTCTACTGTAGTCTCAAATAGTGAACAGATAATTCTGAACTGAACAGAATAAATACAGATATTGGGGTTTCCACTCAAGAAGGCAAAATGTCACGTAGAATATGGAGCAAAGGGAAGTGTTACTAGACCATGGAATTTTGTAGATAGTGGAGCTAGATAGAGTTAAGAAAGGCTAAAAGTTCAAGAGTCAAATGATGAATTTCATAACGATCCGGACGTTTGAGTAAAATCGGAAGAACGAAGATTGAGTGATTCAAGGAAGAAGTACATGTACTGACAAAAGTGATTATGAAAGGAATTGGTGAGCAAAGAAATTGAGCAATCAAGCTAGAAATTTTAGGAGAGTTGAATTTGAACTAAGAGTCAATGGATATAAAGAATGACTGCATTAGGTAAAGTATCACTGGTTATAGCGAAATGGAGCTAAATGCCATTGTATTGGTACCAAAGGAATGTGAATCGTCCCTGACGAGATAAAGGAGGTTAGGTATGTATCACCGGAAAGGATGTACTCAATGGAATACTGAATTAGTCTCAGTATGTTATTGGAGAAAAGGTATTGGATGGTAATGAGAATAAGGTAATATTAGTAACCTAGATCGGATGGATAACACGTGATAACCGAGCAGTGTTCGAAAATAATGGGCGAGCCATAGCATTGGAACTAAAGGAAATGACCGCTTTGGAAATGGCAAGTGAGATAGTATGATAGTAAGATCGCCAACCGATAGCCTTGTTAAATGCGCTCATCGTGATGAGTGTTAATGAATTGGCCAAATTAGTAACTAAACAACCGATCGAAAATGGTTCTGTGACCTTTCGTAAAATGAATTATTGAGTGGAAAAGTGTATGGGACGTATAGGAAAGTATGATTACGGTCATCTCGAATCGTTGATTGAGAATTTCGAGGACGAAATTTTTTGTAAGGAGGGGAATTGTAACATCCCACCCCTACCGGAAGGGTAAAATAGGAAATTTGTCATAGGAAGGGATTGAGAGGATTAATTAGTACTGTTCATGCATACTAGACCGATACGATCCACAATTGTGCACATGAAATTACTGTAAATGCATACATGATATTCCCGGTTTGCGTGCCTAAGACAATTTTCTTGGGATTAACGTGGTTAATGGGTTCGAAAAATTATTTGGAGTGCGCCATTGAGTGTTTTACATTTTTAGGAATTTATGAAAATTTTTCTGGAATTGTCCGGAGAAAATTCCCGGACCGGCAAAATCGCCGGTAAATGGCCTAAATGTGTTTTTGTTGTGAAAAATGTGGTTTTCGTGTTCGAAAAATTATTGGGAGTGGACTGTTATATGTTTTACAATTGTGGACAATTTAGGTAATTTTCAAAAAAATGATTCGGAGAAATTCCTGAAAATTCCCGGATCGGGAAAAATCGCCAAGTGACGAACCGGTCAATTTTCGGTAGCAAAAATTGCTACTCAATGGCACTGGACTTTTAGATACATGATTTTATGATTTATTACTTTGAGTCATTAGAATTTGGAGGGAAATTGGACTAGAAATTATTGGAAAGATCCTTTATATTAAGACAAGTGGCAAGTGACACATGTCACTTGCCTACTTAATCTTAAGCTTAGTGATATATATATGTATATACTAAACTACCTTTTGGAAGCCACTCACGATTCTTCCTTTGGAGGTGATTTAGAGTGCTTGTTTTCTTCTCCTACGTAGGTCCTCTTCTCCTCTTCTTTATGGATCATCTTCTTCTTTTGTTCATCTTTCCTACCTTCTTTTACTTGGCTTCCTCTTCCTTTTAGTTCACTTAAAAGGCTAACTTTAAACCTCACCCTCTTGAGAAGATGATGATGGTATATGGTGAGTGAGAGTTAGGAAATTTGGGATAAGTTGGAAGATTGGAATATTTGAAGCTTTAATAGGTAAGCTTTGTGTTTTATGGTAATTAGATGCATTAATTGGGAATTATTGTTCTAGAATTATGACTTATTGTGTATTAATTTCATGAAACTTGTTGTTTGATTGTTTGGGTATAAGTTTATGTTTGTGAGAGGGTGAGTGAAAGAATATGGTTTGCATTGATCTTTGGCTTGGTTTTGGCTTGCTTTTTGCAAGGTGAGATGAATGGAAAATTTAGGAAGATAATTTGTGTTAGTGCTGCCAACTTTTGTATAATCATATAAATATATGTTGTGATGAAATTGTGGTTGAATTAGAGGTATATATGGGTGCTTAGTGATGTGTTATTGATGTTAGAAGTGATAGGAGTTAGGTTGTAGTTGGAAAGCTGGAAAATGCAATTTGACCTATTGCAATGTTTTGATCATAACTAATTGTGTAGGTGAGAAAATGAGGTGAGGTTTGTGCCTAATGAAACTTTGGGATGTTGGCTTCAAATTTGTGTGAAATAGGTGTTGTTAAATTGTAAGGTTAGAAGGGTGAATTTTTGCATGGGAAGTTTCTGTTTGTAGGGTCTGTGAACGGTACCCGCATATATGACCTGATTACTTTGTTGATTTGTCTAAATTAATTGACATGGAATTTGGGAAAATGGTCTTCATGAAAGTTGTATCATATTGAGTTATCTTTCCATTGCCACTGATCTTGCTAATTTTCGAGTTGTATATTGGGAGATATGAACTGATTTCTATTGATTGGTTTTATGCTTTTTGGAGAAACCTAGTCACAGTGTTGATTTTGTGGGCTTTCTGTTTGGGAGCAATTTTAACAATTTATGTGAACTGAATTGGTGTGAGTGATCTTCTGAAACGTTGTAGAGGAAGAAATGATCTTGAAAATGGTATATAGCATGCTATTTTTAGATACCAGAATTGGGACTTATGCTTTTTCAAAGATTGGACTGAAGTTAGGTCATGGGCTGCTGATCAGGGCAGTAACTTTCAAGACTGTTTTAAATTGGTTAATGATGGAATTTGATTCTGAGCCCTTCATGAGAAGTGTAGTACTATGTTTTATCTTTTCATGGGTATAAAGTATGCAATTTTTAGACATTTGTAGAAGTAGTTATACTGTTTGCAAAATCACTGTCCAGATTGGTTGATTTCAGAAGGCTGATGATTTGGTGAATTATTTGACCTAGTTAACAAGTGAATGTGATTTTGGGTTGTTCATGAAAGTTGTAGATAACATTGTGAACTTACTGAGCATATTTATTGTGTTATTTGTTTACTGAGGAAATGAGTAGTTACTGAATTTGCAAGGTGTTGCACTGTTTGAGAGGTTTTGAGTAGGCAGTAGGTTTGATAGGATTTTTGACACCCTTAGGGGTGAAATTGATTTTTATGGTCTTCTTGAGAATTGTAGAGGGTTTCATGGTCTTTCCAATGAGATATAGTTGGTAATTTTCTGAATTGAGTGCAATGAGTTATTGGTGTTGAAAGTTTGCTTGAAATCAGGAAAATAAAGAAGGGAATAAGGGTTATTGTTTAATTTGAATTTTGGTTTCTTTTGTCAATTTCTTTTCCGTCCGACGTCCGATTGACCTGATTATTGAGGCATCGGATTTGTAACATATTGAATTTCATTCTATCAGAAATTGGGAATGGTAGGACGGAAAATTGACGTGGGTCCGGGTAATGGACTGTTAATCACTGTTCTATTTAATTGGGGACCTATAGAGGTCCGAATTGCGCACCGTCAACGCCATTGGATTTCTAATTTTTTTAAAAGAAAAAAAAATGGGATTAGGGTCGGGAATATCATGAACATGCATTGTGCACCTTCTAAGTGTTACATGTGCATTCTGAAATAGTTCTGATTGAACAATTGATAATGTTTATATACTGTCACTGTTATAGAGTCACACTTGGAGCGTCGGTCCACCGACGTCACTGAGACTTCCAGATTTTGGCTCGGAATTACAGGTGAGTAACCTAGGTGGTTACCTCAATCTATGTGTTTATTGTGACTTGACTGCCCTATGGGGATTACTGTGCTTAGGAATTATGGACTGTGTTGTAACATCCCATCACCGATGGGAAGGGTATTTTGGTAAATTGGGATGGGTTCCTAAATGTAACACCCCACTCCCGCAAGACCTGAACCCAACATCGACGGTGATATCCAGGTCCGTGCCCCGCGAGGGTGGCGTGCTACATGTGTAATGTGATTACTTATGCGATATGGACTGTTAATTGATCGCTGATCGCGAAATATTAATCGTTAATTAATCAGATCATCGATCATTGTGAATGATATATCGTTACGTGATCGTTCAATGGGCATGTGCATCCATGCACGGATGCATAAACCGATAAAGAATAATTGTGAACCGAAGTCGCCATCGATCATCGATATCGCGAGCTTTGAGCTCAAATGGAGTCTACTCCTGACGCCAAGCGTCTCATCGATCGACATCGAAAAGAGCTTGAGCTCGAGGGAGTTCTACCTCCTGCACGCTAAGCGTCTCATTTCTTATCGTTATGCACTCGGTCACAACATCGTAATAATCGGAAAGAGTCACATGTGCATTGCATCTCGCATCAATGCTCGAAATGATTGTATGACTCCGTGATTGGTGGATCAGATATCGCAAATTATTGTGACTATAATCGCATAATTATTGTAATCAGTATATTACTATGATCAGACCGTAGTATTCTCAGAATCGCCGATTCTTGTAGATTTTTATATGATGCATGAATTGGGAGAACCATCGATGATGGTTTCTCATTGAGTTCGCAAACTCATCCAAAATTGCAATCTATTTTTCAGACTAGAAGAGTACCCGTTTGACACGGAGTATGTACATTGCAAATTGGGATAGAGGTCGGGATCGTTCAAATCTGCATTAGTGTTTCTAAATATTGTCTTCCGCAATCTTTGTAAACCGATTTGTATTTGTATTTTATGGTTATTGTAAAAGTATTACTAAATGATAGAAATTTTCTCTTTTATCGCTTATTCCACGTGAATGTGTAATGACCAAACTATTTCCTTTTAACGTGAAATGAAAAAAATGTATACCGAAGCCATCGACCGATGTAGTACGCCACCCTCGCGGGGCACGGACTCGGATATTACCAACGGGTTCGGGTCACGTGGGAGTGGGGTGTTACATTTAGGTGGTATCAGAGCCCAGTAGTACGTAATGTATCTGGGCACAGTCTGAAACATAGGTCAAATTGCATGCATTTGAGTCGTGTCGTTGCAGACCGTGGTAACTGATCCCTAGTCTGAGTCGTACGGGTAGAAATCCTATGTGTGTGCATACGTGTCAAGTGACTAAGTGAGAGAAAAGTGAGACTGTGTTAGAGGGTGAACCCCTGAAAGTGTATAAACAATTAGGAAAGGAAAAAGGAAAAAAAAAGAGAGAAGAAAAACAGATAAGGAGATTAATATTGTACTGTGGTTAGAATGACTGTGTTGGCCTAGACAGATTAAGGGAAGAATTGATATCAATGAATTCCCGGATTAAAATGATAATATTGTGGTGATAGAAAAATGAATATGTCTAGAACTAGGAGAGGTCCACTAGAGATATGGGAAGCATACTGGTTATAGTAGGCCTAAGTGAGATTAAAAGTTCGGGATGATTAGGTAATTACAGCTCTGACTGTATATGTCTTGAAATGGGAAATATTGGACCGGAGTAAAGTGTAGATGGTCCAATCAGGCATATATTGATTCACTGCATTCGTGTTAGATATCAGTAGATATTATAGGCAAATGATGATAGCAAGATTGTACTAAGAACAAGGTTATACTGTAACGATCTACTTCGCACTGAAAGAACTGAAAGAGCAAGGTGCCTAGTGCCTAGTGCCTAGTAGAGTGAGAAAAGTAGAAAGGGTGAGATAAAAGTGTACAGATAAACTGAAATGAATTCGTGAAATGGTTATGATCTGGACCGCATAAGCTTGAGACTGAAATGGTTGTGACTATTGTGCTAAGAGTTTGGAAATCAATATGATAAAATCGTAAGGGAAAAAGACAGACTGATACTTTTCTACTGATTGTGTATCGGGAAATTCTAGATTTGGGTTGAGAAGATGTATATAGACACAAAAATGGTAATTGGATGGGTAAATGGATAGAGATATAGTGGAGTTGAATTATCGATTTTGTCGTGTTTAGAGGATTGTGAATACCCTATCGTGGATTATTTCAGAAAAATACAAAGATACGTAGCAATAACACGATGATAGTATATAAGCCAAGTGGATATGACCTTAAAAGGTCAAGCTGACACATTCATGATACAAGAAGAAAACTATGAAAAAAAAGTACAATGACGAGTGGGAAAGGAAACACGGATAAAGATAGCGAAACAATGAAAATGTTAATGAATCAAGAATAGTGATATATAAAGAGAGTTGTCGCATTTAAGTCGATTTACCGTTGGTAGTATCTATTGGACAGTAAAGTTGACCATGATTAATGAAGCGTATGTGAAAGATACATGGAAATCATAGAGGAGATGAGCAGTGAATGATTAAATATGTGCTACTATGAGTGGCTATAAGAGTAAAGTTCATAATGGATTAAAGTAAGACATAGGAGGACTGAATGTACCTTTATGAGAGGAAATGAGTAATGATTATGGCATCAGTTATTTAATTGAGAATTAGCATAAACGGAAAGGAGTCTTATGGAAGTCTGAATTGTATAGGTTACTAATTGGTTTCCGGATAAAATGCTTAGGTATAGATTACTGAATAAGTGTTAAAGAAAGTGTTTAGGTGACTGCCACACGGAACCTTAGTGCAAGGAATGTTCTGATCTTTAAATTATGGCGTAAAATTGTTCTGACTGAGATAGTGCGTAGAGTTAAGAATGATTGACTAGCAATTAGGGACACTAATTGGCTGATGAGAATTTCGTGAACAGTATAATGATGGTAACAAGATTAATGGTCATGACATGTACCAAATCAAAAGTGAAATGGAGTCTTATCTCGAGAGGAGATTTAGGCATAACAAGTGAAAAATATACTACTGAAGTTATCTGTATTGTGTGTACGGAAATGTAAAGTATCCAATAACATGAGTGGAATTTTAATTTGCGATGATCCTATTGCAATGTGAAGTGAAATACTCAAATGACGTGGAAATTGATGGAAGTCCAAGTATAGATGATATATATCAATGTGGATGGCAAAAAAAAATCAATTGGAAAGAGAAAATGAATAGAGATAAGAAGTCCTAAAGGGAAAACTGACAATGACGTGATGTAGTGTTATCTTCATAAAGGGATTGTAAATTCATTAATTGTGGACTTAATGAGAAGGTAGAATGTTGTTTAGTGATGTTTGGAAAAGTCCTCAAGACCCTAATTGGGAAGTATGCGAGGTAAGCAAATGATAGTGATTATGATGATAGACGGAATGTGTTTGAAAGTGTTGAACAGTAATAAATTGAATTGACTTTGATAAATGGTATTGGTGTTATCATCGAAATTGTTTAAAGCCTTGGAGACCTTGGATTCCTATAAGGTATACATCATGTAACTTGAGAAAAGTTTGGAGTGTGAACGACATACACAACTGAATATTATACTGATAAAGGTCTACTGTAGTCTCAAATAGTGAACAGATAATTCTGAACTGAACAGAATAAATACAGATATTGGGGTTTCCACTCAAGAAGGCAAAATGTCACGTAGAATATGGAGCAAAGGGAAGTGTTACTAGACCATGGAAGTTTGTAGATAGTGGAGCTAGATAGAGTTAAGAAAGGCTAAAAGTTCAAGAGTCAAAATGATGAATTTCATACTGCATCTGGACGTTTGAGTAAAATCGGAAGAACAGTATTGAGTGATTCAAGGAAGAAGTATATGTACCTGACAAAAGTGATTGCGCAAAGGAATTGGTGAGCAAAGAAATTGAGCAATCGAAGCTAGAAATTATAGGAGAGTTGAATTTTAACTAAGAGTCAATGGATATAAAGAATGACTGCATTAGGTAAAGTATCACTGGTTATAGCGAAATGGAGCTAAATGCCATTGTATTGGTACCAAAGGAATGTGAATCGCCCGGACGAGATAAGGAAGGTAGGGTATGTATCACCTGGAAAGGATGTACTCAATGGAATACGAATTAGTCTGTATGTTACTGGAGAAAAAGGTATTGGATGGTAGTGAGAATAAGGTAATATTAGTAACCTAGACTGGATGGATAACACGTGATAACTGAACAGGTTCGGAAATAATGAACTGAGTCATAGCATTGGAACTAAAGGAAATGACTGCTCTGGAAATGGCAAGTGAGATAGTATGACAGTAAGATCGCCAACTGATAGCCTTGTTAAATGCGTCTACTGTGATGAGTGTTAATGAATTGGCCAAATTAGTAACTAAACAACTGACTGAAAATGGTTACTGTGACCTTTCGGAAAATGAATTATTGAGTGGAAAAGTGTATGGGACGTATAGGAAAGTATGATTACGGTCATACTGAACTGTTGATTGAGAATTTCGAGGACGAAATTTTTGTAAGGAGGGGGGAATTGTAACATCCCTCCCCCTACTGGAAGGGTAAAATAGGAAATTTGTCATAGGAAGGGATTGAGAGGGATTAATTAGTACTGTTCATGCATACTAGGACTGATATACAGTCACAATTGTGCACATGAAATTACTGTACATGCATACATGATATTCCCGGTTTGCGTGCCTAAGATAATTTTCTTGGAATTAACGTGGTTAATGGGTTCGAAAAATTATTTGGAGTGCGCCATTGAGTGTTTTACATTTTTAGGGATTTATGAAAATTTTTCTGGAATTGTCCGGAGAAAATTCCCGGATCGGCAAAATCGTCGGTAAATGGCCTAAATGTGTTTTTGTTGTGAAAAATGTGGTTTTCGTGTTCGAAAAATTATTGGGAGTGGACTGTTATATGTTTTACAATTGTGGGCAATTTAGGTAATTTTCAAAAAAATGATTTGGGGAAATTCCCGTAAATTCCCAGACCGGAAAAAATCGCCAAGTGACGAACCGGTCGATTTTCGGTAGCAAAAATTGCTACTCAATGGCACTGGACTTTTAGATACATGATTTTATGATTTATTACGTTGAGTCATTAGAATTTGGAGGGAAATTGGACTAGAAATTATTGGAAAGACCTTTTATATTAAGACAAGTGGCAAGTGACACATGTCACTTGCCTACTTAATCTTAAGCTTAATGATATATATATATATGTATATACTAAACTACCTTTTGGAAGCCACTCACGATTCTTCCTTTGGAGGTGATTTAGAGTGCTTGTTTTCTTCTCCTACGTAGGTCCTCTTCTCCTCTTCTTTATGGATCTTCTTCTTCTTTTGTTCATCTTTCCTACCTTCTTTTACTTGGCTTCCTCTTCCTTTTAGTTCACTTAAAAGGCTAACTTTAAACCTCACCCTCTTGAGAAGATGATGATGGTATATGGTGAGTGAGAGTTAGGAAATTTGGGATAAGTTGGAAGATTGGAATATTTGAAGCTTTAATAGGTAAGCTTTGTGTTTTAATGGTAATTAGATGCATTAATTGGGAATTATTGTTCTTGAATTATGACTTATTGTGTATTAATTTCATGAAACTTGTTGTTTGATTGTTTGGGTATGAGTTTATGTTTGTGAGAGGGTGAGTGAAAGAATATGGTTTGCATTGATCTTTGGCTTGGTTTTGGCTTACTTTTTGCAAGGTGAGATGAATGGAAAATTTAGGAAGATAATTTGTGTTAGTGCTGCCAACTTTTGTATAATCATATAAATATATGTTGTGATGAAATTGTGGTTGAATTAGAGGTATATATGGGTGCTTAGTGATGTGTTATTGATGTTAGAAGTGATAGGAGTTAGGTTGTAGTTGAAAAGCTGGAAAATGCAATTTGACCTATTGCAATGTTTTGATCATAACTAATTGTGTAGGTGAGTAAATTAGGTGAGGTTTGTTCCTAATGAAACTTTGGGATGTTGGCTTCAAATTTGTGTGAAATAGGTGTTGTTAAATTGTAAGGTTAGAAGGGTGAATTTTTGCATGGGAAGTTTCTGTTTGTAGGGTCTGTGAACAGTACCCGCATATATGACCTGATTACTTTGTTGATTTTTCTAAATTAATTGAGATGGAATTTGGGAAAATGGTCTTCATGAAAGTTGTAGAATATTGAGTTAGCTTTCCATTTCCACTGATCTTGCTAATTTTCGAGTTGTATATTGTGAGATATGAACTGATTTCTATTGATTGGTTTTATGCTTTTTGGAGAAACCTAGTCACAGTGTTGATTTTGTGGGCTTTCTGTTTGGGAGCAATTTTAACAATTTATGTGAACTGAATTGGTGTGAGTGATCTTCTGAAAAGTTGTATAGGAAGAAATGATCTTGAAAATGGTATATAGCATGCTATTTTTAGATACCAGAATTGGGACTTATGCTTTTTCAAAGATTGGACTGAAGTTAGGTCATGGGCTGCTGATCAGGGCAGTAACTTTCAAGACTGTTTTAAATTGGTTAATGATGGAATTTGATTCTGATCCCTTCATGAGAAGTGTAGTACTATGTTTTATCTTTTCATGGGTATAAAGTATGCAATTTTTAGACATTTGTAGAAGTAGTTATACTGTTTGCAAAATCACTGTCCAGATTGGTTGATTTCAGAGGGCTGATGCTTTGGTGAATTATTTGACCTAGTTAGCAAGTGAATGTGATTTTGGGTTGTTCATGAAAGTTGTAGATAACATTGTGAACTTACTGAGCATATTTATTGTGTTATTTTTTTACTGAGGAAATGAGTAGTTACTGAATTTACAAGGTGTTGCACTGTTTGAGAGGTTTTGAGTAGGCAGTAGGTTTGATAGGATTTTTGACACCCTTAGGGGTGAAATTGATTTTTATGGTCTTCTTGAGAATTGTAGAGGGTTTCATGATCTTTCCAATGAGATATAGTTGGTAATTTTCTAAATTGAGTGCAATGAGTTATTGGTGTTGAAAGTTGGCTTGAAATCAGGAAAATAAAGAAGGGAATAAGGGTTATTGTTTAATTTGAATTTTGGTTTCTTTTGTCAATTTCTTTTCCGTCCGACGTCCGATTGACCTGATTCTTAAGGCATCGGATTTGTAACATATTGAATTTCATTCTATCAGAAATTGGGAATGGTAGGACGGAAAATTGACGTGGGTTCGGGTAATGGACTGTTAATCACTGTTCTATTTAATTGGGGACCTATAGAGGTCCGAATTGCGCACCGTCAGCGCCATTGGATTTCTAATTTTTTTAAAAGAAAAAAAAATGGGATTAGGGCCAGGAATATCATGAAC
The DNA here is from genome assembly GCA_029891385.1 of Erythroxylum novogranatense. Classification (NCBI taxonomy): domain Eukaryota; kingdom Viridiplantae; phylum Streptophyta; class Magnoliopsida; order Malpighiales; family Erythroxylaceae; genus Erythroxylum; species Erythroxylum novogranatense. Next base: position 63,958,013 of record CM057233.1, read on the forward strand.
ATGCATTGTGCACCTTCTAAGTGTTACATGTGCATTCTGAAATAGTTCTGATTGAACAATTGATAATGTTTATATACTGTCACTGTTATAGAGTCACACTTGGAGCGTCGGTCCACCGACGTCACTGAGACTTCCATATTTTGGCTCGGAATTACAGGTGAGTAACCTAGGTGGTTACCTCAATCTATGTGTTTATTGTGACTTGACTGCCCTACGGAGATTACTGTGCTTAGGAATTATGGACTGTGTAATGTGATTACTTATGCGATATGGACTGTTAATTGACCGCTGATCGCGAAATATTAATCGTTAATTAGCGTAGATCACGATCATTGTGAATGATATATCGTTACGTGATCTGTTCAAATGGGCATGTGCATCCATGCACGATGCATAAACCGATAAAGAATAATTGTGAACCGAGTCGCCATCGACATCGTCATCGCGAGCTTTGAGCTCAAATGGAGTCTACTCCTAGACGCCAAGCGCGTCATCGACCGACATCTTGGAAAAGAGCTTGAGCTCGAGGGAGTTCTACCTCCGGACGCTAAGCGCTCATCGTTCTTATCGTTATGCACTCGGTCACAACATCTGTAATAAGCGGAAAGAGTCATATGTGCATTGCATCATCGTATCAATGCCCGAAATGACTGTATGACTATGTGATTGATCGTGGATCAGATATCGCAAATTATTGTGACTATAATCGCATAATTATTGTAATCAGATATTACTATGATGTAGATCGTAGTATTCTCAGAATCGCCGACATCAGATTGTTATATGACGATGAATTGGGAGAACCATCGATGATGGTTTCTCATTGAGTTCGCAAACTCATCCAAAATTGCAATCTATTTTCAGACTAGAAGAGTACCCGCTTGACACGGGAGTATGTCCGTGCAAATTGGGATAGAGGTCGGGATCAATTCGCGTCTGCATTAGTGTTTCTAAATATTGTCTTCCGCAATCTTTGTAAACTGATTTGTATTTGTATTTTATGGTTCTTGTAAAAGTATTACTAAATGATAGAAATTTTCTACTGTTTGTTGCTTATTCCGCGTGAATGTGTAATGACTGAAACTATTTCCTTTTAACTTGAAATGAAAAAAAAATGTATACCGAGTTTACTGACTGATGTAGTACGCCACCCTCGCGGGGCACGGACTCGGATATTACCAACGGGTTCAGGTCACGTGGGAGTGGGGTGTTACTGCCACACTCTCCACATTATGTCCAAGCTCAATCTTCCGCTCGGCCACGTCAATAAATTTTATTTCTTTTTTTCCAGACTGACCTTCTTATCCACTCTCCTAATTTTAGTTTTTATTTATTTTTCACTTGTTTTGATTCTGACGAGATTTTGCCGCAAATTCATTTTTGGATTTACAATTCGTTTGATTTTTGTTGATGGGTTCAATTTCTTTTCACTTGGGTATACATCTTCAACAGATGGGTAATTTGCAATACCCAGGCAAGAGGTAAGTTTGCAATACCCAGGTAAAATGTGAGTTCATTTATCAGCAAATGCTCCTGCTTCCAATCTGAAGTGTTTTGTCATCTCCGCTGGATCCTGCATATCTTTTTTCCTGTGATTAGGTGCGTTTACAATGATAAATCATTCTTCCTGTGATTAGGTGCGTTTACAATGATAAATCATTCAACACCTTGGAATCTTATTACCTTCTACTCTTTTTAAACTACTCTGTGCACTAGTCATGATCTTTCATCTTGATCTTGTAGTTATGTCGGATGGACACGTTACTTTACTGTTGGTGTATCTCAATGACCTTTGTTAACAACAAAGTCAATTGAACTGGTAATATATATTTTATCCCATGGTGGGTATGCCCATGGATTGTGCGTTAATCATTTTATTGTCGTGGGGTATGATAAACTTGGAGTTGGTCGAATGCAAGCATTGCGTTGATAAGTTTTAATGGCTACGACATAGAGGATGCAATAGTCATGAACAAAGCCTCTTTAGACCGTGGTTTTGGTCGTTGCATTGTTCGAAGAAGTACACGAGCTTTGAATTTTAGTTATTTCATATTTCCTGTGACCAACAATGGTCATTGTATTTTTGCTTCTCGTTGCATAAGGCGGTAAAGAATGTGATCAAATAATTTTATTGGCGGTATTCTCGCTATCAATCAAAAGTACGACAATGGTGCGTCGATGGAATATTAAGGCCGGAAGAATCAAGAAAGGGAAAGAGTAATGCATATTGCTCACATTTTGCAGTTTTATTCTATTGATTCTATAGCATCTTTCATAGCTATATTTTGCATTTATGGAATCGACTTTCAGAAGTTCCAAACAAAAAATGGGAAGAACTTTCATAAGTAGAAAACATATATTCATTGCCTCCAGCTTGGAATGAGCCAACTGCTTGGACTAAAAAATTTATTAATGATGCAACATTTTGGTCTGAATTGCCAATTGTCCTTCTGTGGTTAAAATCCTAAATGAGCATTTTGAATTCTATTTTGAGATCTATTCCTAACATTATTTTGGTCTCTCTGTTGTTGTCCTTCAGTTTGTCATATGACCCTCGTGCATATTTGATCTGCTTGGTATCACAATGAGCTAATTTGTTTCAGCTTAAAAATTCACTAAAGATTTAATTTATTATTTTCAATGTGCAAAAATTATAATTATTAAATAAAATTATAATTTGTATTTGCTCTTTATATTTTAATTTCAAAATAATGTGTTCTTTCTTATAAAATTTTACCTATTTTAAATAATATATCTTAAACAAAAAATTTATTTTTATTAAAGTTTTAAAATAACTTAGTTAATAATGTCGAGTTAAATTATTTAATTGTTACTTTTTTAGTTTGATCTATAATTACAAAATTGAGTACATAATTTGAATTTTTTATAATTAGCCTCATGTATGCGATTCTTGATTTTGTTTGGTGAAAACTATTTCTTACTTTTTATTCATTTATTAGTAATGACGATAGAACTAGTTATCTCTTATTTTTAAATATACTAAATAAATTGTTAAGTCCTTATAAATTTTATGAAATTTTATAATTAAGTTAATTATTTATTCAATAAAAATATTTAATATATAAATATTTTAGATTTAAATATCAAATTTGAATTAATCGATAATCATATTAATCACACTGAAAATCTTTTAGATGAGTCGTAATTGTAATAATCAACTTTATTTATAAGATTGGTAATATGTCAAATTATATTTAATTTATTTTTAAAATTTAAAAATAATATAATTTATTTAAAATAAAATTTTATATTGACAGTGATAACATGGGTTGATGTGCGTGGAGAGAGGAGGGAAACTCGCTGTTTGAAATGGGTCCTACATTTAAATATGGTGAAACTTGCATGTTGTTAAAATGTTGAGTGAGTTATTAACTAGTTTGTATTTATTCCAATACAATCGACTGATCCAGTCCAGTTTTCTAATCATTGACTAATAATAATGATTATTAGAAATTACTCTTGCTATTTTAAGTGCACAAGAATTAAATATAATTATTAAAGAAAAAGGAACAATATTTAATTTTACAATTTTTAATTTCAAAATGAATTAATTTCTTTTAATATTTAAAGACGTAAGATATAATCATCTTTTAAATTTTACTTACTCTTAATCACTATTATTTTAAACTATTTAAAATATATCTTATAGTGTCTTTATTCCGTATCCAATTTATTATATGACAACAATTAATTATATAGTAATTTTCCTGTTTAAATAACTTGATTAATAATTAATAAAGGTCTTTATTAAAATTTATAATATCACAATATATTAAGAAATTTGAAATAATAAAATTTTAAAAACTTAAAATTAAAAATTGACAAAAAAACTTGAATTTAAGTTAATAAAATCACAAATTCATACTTCAACAAACCTTAGTAAAAGAACATTACCATCTACTCCAAAATTTTCTACATAAGATAAAGAGCATAGAATCTTCCATTGCAATTCTCGAAAACATTACGGGTGATTTAAACTCTATCCTCAAAATAGCAGCTTAAGGCAGAAGTTCCTTCCATTGGGAAGGCGTTTCTCTGTCAAACAAATCACTCATCATTTGTCTCAAGTGTAGTTTCTAACCTTCTATGTTATTGCTTTATACATCATTCTAGGTTTCTGGTACTAGCAAGTTGATGAATAATTTAGACAATTTTGAATTGTATGTAAAGAGTATTATAAATCATTGAAGAATCGGGGCTTTATAAACTATTCTTGTTCAATTCTAAATAGAAGTGAAGAATAGAAAATTCGGGTATGACTTAAATTTTGTGTTAATGAATGGTAAATGATGTTATTATCAATAGATCGTTTTATTTATTTTATTTGAAATATGATCCTAGACTTTGAGATTTTTTGTCTTCTCTTTTAGCTTACTTCTTGGTATAACTTTAGTTATGTATAGATAACTAGCTTTTGGTATTAAAAAAAACTTTGTAAGTTTGATGTACGATCATCAATCCCTTTACTACTAATTGCCTCTGTCACTTTTAGATTAGTGTTATTGTTGAGCCCTTGGAGGTGAAGTTATTCCTTGCACCCCTAGCTGATGACTTCTTCAGTTTCCTCGATAAGCTAACACACATTGTTGAAACACCATCTCCTGTTTCTTGGTTACTTCATTCGTCTGTTGGAATCTTGGATTGATCAACTTCAAAGGTTACTCTCCAAAAGTTTGTTACAAGTTTGTATCAATGGCTAATATAGTTGTTTTCCTATCTACTCCTACACGTCTCATTACAACTCTCATATTCACTCCCAGACAACATTGTTTTACTTATTATTGACAATTATACAATCTGAAATTGTTTAACTCTGTCATTCCTAGCTCATTGACGTCATCTCCATCTATCTTCTTCAGCTCAATATCGAGCTAACCTAAATTGATAAGGACAAAATAGATTATAAATATTTTTCTTGTTTAATAAGAAAAACTAAACTAAAAACTTTTTTTTGTTTTGCTTCACATATTTGATAACCTTGTATCTTACTTAATAATATAAAACCATGTGAATGTCAGATCAAGGTCAAATAAGATGAACTGATTCAAGCTGTAGTTGAGCCTGTGAGCATAAGGGGCAAACAATTGGGAAATTCATCTTTTGTTGTCTTTTCTTTATACTATGTGCATATAGAAGAAAATGAATTAAAACCTGTATAATTCCATCAGATATTTGCAGGATTGTTAACAGCCTCCTAAAAATAGCTCTTGGTCCCACTCCTGGTTCAACCACAACTTTGTCTTCAGCTCAGGATGTAACTTTTTGGTGTGAATCTGTGAAGTGCTTGGTTCGCATCATAAAGTCAATGGGTTCCTGGATAGGCCAACAACTGAGAGTTGTAGAAGCCTATATGCCAAAGGACTCAGAGCTAACAGAGAATCACTCCACACCCACAGGAGAAAATGGAAGTGTTCCTAACTATGATTTGAATGCAGAAGTGATTTCTGAAATGTCAAATGTTGCTACTCTTGAATAACTTCGGGCTTTCAAAATTAAAGTCCAGGTTAAGTGTTACTTCATTTGTCTAATAAGGCCTCAATTGTTATATGCATTTAGTGATTAACCTGTAGAAAGTTTTGATCTAGAGTGCATGATGATAGATATTGTATTTTAAACAGAGATGGTTTATCTTTTCTGCTACTAGATAAACTATCTTTAATTAATTTAATTATCACTATTTAGTACATTAAAATATAATTTCATGTAAATAAAATGTTATCAATAAGTTAAAATATAATTAATTAATTGATTTACAAAATGTGATACTTGATTAATAATGGTAAATTGGAATATAATAAATTAAATAATTTATTAAATTGTACTTTATTTATAAATTAATTATCGGTCATTATTTGTTAATCTTATTAAGTTGTAAATATATATATATATATATGGAGGTAATTAGTCATCGTTGTGACTTAATATTCACAAGCGTGATTGCAATGCATCGTTATGAAGTGCATGTTCTTTTCTTTTTACTAGCAATTAACCCTTATATAATTTTGTAACCTTTTAATAAATAATTAATTAATTAAGTGTTGATTTATCACAATATAATTGATCTTCGTATTAATTAATTAAATAGAATCAATGCTTATATTTTCATTTTATTAAATATAATATATTAAAATTAGTTGACTAGTTATAATATATTATTGATTAATAACAAAATAATTAACTAATTAATTACTTAAAATAAAGTAAAATGTTATTATTATAGGAGTCACAGGAGTGACTTAAGTGTATTATTGATTAATAAAAAATAATTAACCTATTATTTCATTAAAATAAAATAAAATAAAATTATTATAGGAGTCACATGCATGACTTAAATGTCACACCTATGAAAAGATCTATTTTAATTCCTTAATTCAATTAAATTTGTTAAAATATATTTCATAATAATCTATATATAATTAAATAATTGATTTATAAAAATCTTATTAATTAATTATTAATTATTAACTCCTAATTATTACTTATGTTTTTATTAGTGCTGCCTAAAATATTTTTTCCTTTTTAATTACATATTCTTAAAATATCTTTTATTAATTTTATTATAACTATTTATTATATTAAAATATAATTTCATGTAATTATAATCTTATCAATTAGTTAAAATATAATTAATTAATTGATTTACAAAAATATGATACTTGATTAATAATGGTAATTGGCAATGTTTTAAAAACCGAACCGGACATCGAACCGGTCCAAGAAAAGGTTTAAGGTTTAGAGGTTCAACCGGTAGTGAACCGCTATCAAACCGGAATATAATAAATAAGATAAAAATTTTATAAGAATAAATAAAAATAAAATATTTTATTGAAATGAAAAATACACCAATGTTTATTATTATCTAATGAACTAAAAATAAATAAATATGAGTCCAATATAAAACTTAAAATAACATTTGAGAGAAAATTTGTATTTCTGAAGGAGGTTGCGTCTCATCATCGTCAAAAGCTCCAAATTCTCCAACGCCATTTAAAGATTCGTAAACTACGCTTTCATCCAAAGTATTTGCATCCACTTCTTCTACTGCATTAAAATAAATTACAAATTAGTAACGTATGAAATTATTTTCAATTGTAAACTTGTAATACAATATAATTTTAACTTAAATATAATCAAAATAAGATATGAACTGACCATCAGTAGATGTTCTTAATTCATTTGTTGTGACGAATGCATTTTCTTCATAAATGGTCCTTTCAAGTTCATTATAATCAAGATCAGGCGATGGTTCTTCTTCGATGATCCAAAAATCAGTATGTTCAATACAATCAATATCAATTGGATCATACGTTCTCTTCTTATTAAGCGCTCTGAACACATAATAGAGCAATTATAAAGTCAAATAGTCAATAACAAAAATAAAATTATTGAAATAAAAACAAAAATATAAAATACATGTTCTTCATTGCAGATTATAAGTAACGTAAACAAGGTCATTAAGTCTTTGATGTTCCAAACGATTACGTTTCTTTGTATGAATACGTTCAAAAACACTCCAATTACGTTCACAACCTGATGCGAAAGTCGCTTGATCGAGTAACCTAATAGCGAAGTTTTCTCAATGTTGGAGCATCATCACCGAATAATCTCCACCACTCATCTGCATTTTAAATTAATAGTTATGATAAAAATATATATTAATGAATTAAAATTTAAAAGTATAAAACTTACCTGGTTGCATTTTTTTCATCGCCAGTTCTCTCTTTGCTGATGATCTAGCAAAACTCTCTAAATCTTCACGATACAATTTAATTTCATTTATCGCTTGTGATTGCTCTTCACTAGAAAAAATACCTTTGCATTCAATCTCATCAAACAAACCTCCCATAATATTACTTGTACATACTTCTCCACTATAAAAGCAATAAGGATTGAGAAAATAATCTACTAAGTGAATCCTTTGAGTAAGATGCTTATCCCATCGTCGATCAATAATATCTATATAAGGCCTGTATAATCTCTCATTCTCTTTAAAAAGATCTGTAATTGTTTTGCGAGCTCTATACATACCATCATATATATACCCCAAAGATGGCTTCTCATCTGAGTCAACAATCCTCAACAGCCTTATAAGCGGAGCCACAATCTTCACAATGATCAAGCAAGCATCCCAAAATTTATTATCTAGAATAATAGTGCAAACTTCTTTTCCTTTTTCACTCTTTGATAATTTATGACTTGAAAAGTGTTTACTTGTCACCAAATTTTGAAGTTGGTGCTTATGTTGATAAATACTTTTCAAAGTAATAAATGTAGTTGCAAACTTGGTAGCAGCGGGACGCACGATCTCAACCCAATCTTCTTGCTTTCTTAACCAAGACAGAAATGTGACATGATTATACACAAAATTGTGATCTTAGATGCGCATGAAGCAAGACTAGAAATATGATCCATACCACCAATATCTTTTAAAATAAGATTTATACAATGAGCAGCACATGGAGACCAATAAATATGCCCATACTTTGATTGTAATAAGTGCCCAACTGATACATAATTAGCTGCATTATCTGTTACAAAATGCACAACATTCTTTGGTCCAACCAACTCGACAATTTCAGAGAATAATTCAGATAAAGCATTACCACTTTTTACCATATCAGAAGCATCAAAAGACTTGATAAAAGTTGTTCCCATATTACAATAAACCAAGAAATTAATCAAGGTTCTTTGTCTTTGATCAGTCTACCCATCTGCCATAATAGTGCATCCCGTTGATTCCCAACAAGATTTATATATATCCACAATTAACTGACATTCCTTTTTTAAATCTTGAAGCAAAGGCACATGCAACTCATAATAAGATGGTGCCTTAAATCCTGGGCCTATTGCTGTTGTAGCATCAATTGCTTCTTGAAAATATGGTGAATTTAAAGCATTTAAAGGAATACATGAATGATAGAACCATCTAGCCCATGCTCTTTTACATCTCAAAACAACATCTTTATCAACCATCAAATTTTTTAGACTAGGTTGAGAACCAGGAGTAGTTCTTGGAGAAAAATATGAATCTATGTCAATAGTAGTTTTTCTTTTTCCTTTATCTAATGCTTGTGGTGTTTCATCATCTCCAAAAGATATATCATGAGCCTCTTTATTTTCCTTTTTCCTTTTTATTTGTTACTGCAAATATTTTCCAATCATATCACGCACATCAAGTGGCACTTTTTTGCAAGGAGCAATATTACCTTTAATACCAGCAAGATGTTCTTTCATTCTAAAAATTCCTCCCCCTTTAAATATTCTACCGCAAAACATACAGTTATATTGGACATTCCCATCAGATGCTTGAGAGGAAGAAAAATAATTCCATGCTGGATCGGACTTACCACGAGTAGAGGATGATTCCATATTTTCCATTATGATTTAATCTAAAAAATAAAAAAATAATTGGGTTACTACTGTTAGGGCAAAAGTATGCATCTAAATATTTCTCATTATTAATTGTAATAAAGAAGACCAACAACAGCAAAATAGATACACAAAAGATCAACAGATATTATTTACTTGTTAAACTTTGCTCCAGCAATTACTCCGCTTTAAATAGCCTAACTGAAATATTGTTAGTTTTCAATATTGCTACTTTAGATCAACAAATTGAATAGTTGAAAGAGTATATATAATTGAACTATCAAAGCCGAAATTGATACGGAATAGAGTTCTAAATATTACGAAATTAATATGAAATAAAGTTCTAAATGTTACAAAATTGATATAAAATATAGTTCTAAATATTATAAAACTTATCACTACCATAAATTGAATTAAAATAAAGTTCTAAATATTATAGAAATTAATATAAAAATAGAATTCTAAATGTTACAAATCTCCACAATACCAGATAGAAGTAACTCTAATAGTCCATTCTAACTAAATTCCATCCTAATGTATAACCAAATTCCATCCTAATGTAACTCTAAGTGTATAACCAAATTCCATCCTAATGTAACTCTAATAATCTATTCTTAACTAAAGAACCTTTTCTTAGTTAACACTTAAGTACTTAACAGTCCATTCAATCTAGAAGACTCTTTTTGTTATTAGGATTACGGTGCCCTCCTTTCATGTTGAAGATTACGGTGCCCTCCTTCAACCTTACCCAGTTCTACTTTCCGAGTTCTACTTCCTTATGTTCCTCACTTTTCTGTCTCTTTCGACCTTACCCAGTTCCTTCAACCTCTGTCTCTTTCGACCTTACCCAATTCTAATTTCCTTATGTTCCTTCAACCTCTGTCTCTTTCGACCTTTTATGTTCCTCACTTTTCTCTCGCTTTAGGGACATACATACAGAGTGTAATTAGAGAATACCCTTCTGCTTAATTTGTGAAATCTTTTTAGACCCACTTGAATTTTTTTGTTAGTATTATTACGCCCAAGTTTCTCATTTTATTGCCTCTTTGGTGGCTAAATTATTGAGCTTTTTGGTTAAAGATCTCGAGAAATGGAAGGTAATGAGCTCTGGTTTCTCTGTTCGGTAATAACCCCAGAAGGAAAAAAGCGATTTTTCTTTCTTTTTGTTGGGAGCATCTATTATGGAAATGGAAGGTAATGAGCTCTGGTTTCTCTGTTCGCCCAAGTTTCTTTTTGTTGGGAGAAGGAAAAAAGTATATTGAAGAAGAAGAATAGGGGTGATTTAATGGCGGTGGAGTAAACTGGTTCGAGAAATCTCGTTGGTTCTCTTCCATTTAGTATGCTTCCGGTCCATCAACCTTCTCTGCATCTTCCTCCGCCGTCTCCTCGGCCGTTAACTCCACCAGGCCCTCGCCGACCCACCAGGCACTCTCATCGTCCTTCTCATCTTCCTGTACGAAGAAGAACGAAAAGGGAACCGGTTATTCTAAGAAAACCGGCCAGTTTTGATTTGCAAGGGTTTTTCATTAAAACCGAACCGGACAGCTGGCCGGTTCGGACAAATTCCGGTCAGACCATCCGGTCCGGTCCGGTTTTAATAACCTTGGTAATTGGAATATAATAAAACAAATTATTTATTAAATTATACTTTATTTATAAATTAATTATTAATCATTAACTATTCATCTAATTCAGTTATAATTAATAATAATTAATATATTACAATGAATGTATATGTATGTTGGCAAGTAGTTACGGTTGCGGCTTAATAATCAAAGGCATAACTACCATGCACGGTTATGACTTGCATGCTTATTTACGAGCAATTAACACCTGTATAATTTATAAATTAATTATTAGTCATTAACTGTTATTCTTATTCAGTTGCAAGTAATAATTATTAATATATTATTAATTAACTGACGTATATTTTTAGGTAAGTAGTCAAGCCTGTGACTTAACATTGACATGCGTGATCGCCTTCATGGTTATGACAGCGTATGCTCTTTTCTTTTACGAGCAATTAACATCTATAAAATTTTATAATCTTTTCTAATAAATAAATAATTAATTAAGTATTGATTTATTCAAATATAATTAATCTATTCAATAATTAATTAAATAGAATTAGTGCTTATATTGTTTATTTTTATTAAATACAATATATATAATTAATGCACCAATTATAATATATTATTGATTAACAAAAATAGTTACTTAAAATAAAATAAAAATTTATTATTATAAAAGTCACAGCATGGCTTAAGTGTAACTTCGTGAAAAGATCTATTTTTAATTCTTTAACTAAAAATTAATTAAAATATAATTCATAACAATCAATATATAATTAAATAATTGATTTAATGAAATCTTATTAATTAATTAATTATTGATTATTACCTTCTTCTTTTTGATATCGATTCAAGAGAACTTGCTTAAACCACACACACAATCCTAGTTGATCATTATTTTCAATTACGATATAACAAAGAGAAACCATCATTTAGTCAAGATACAAATATCAATCTTTGTCATCCAAAAGCTCAATGATTATTAGCATCATGGAATAAGTATGATCTTGCCAACGTGCTTGTTACTTTCCATAAGCCGATGAGCCTCCGAGCATCGAAAATGAAAAGCACTTGTAGATCATCGGCTTCACCTTGCTCGCAAAGAATGGCTGGGCGCACAATCTTCTCCACCTCATGGATAATTTGTGCTTTGTTTTCTGGACTTCTAGTTCGCAATCCAGTCGTTTGCACGGTTAGGCGTTTTGCAAACACAGAACCTAGATTTATTTCTATTACAGCTCCACTCATAAAGCCAATGATAAAAAGTCTCCCATCAATATTTAAACTGTCCAGGTTTCGCTGAAGAAGCTCCTACACATCAATAGCATCAACCATGTAGATGTTAGAGTAGTGCCCTAAAGGCAATCCCCTTTAGCGCATTTTGTTCATAGTCATGTACAGACTTTATGAATAAATAAAGCAAGGCATATTTCATTTATTTGATATTCATTTTATTATGAATTGATAATGATCTTTAATCAAATTAATGAAGTCCCTGATACATGACATAGCATGAAGGAAATTATGATGTGATCATACTATTGAGATTCCTATCATGTGTAATTATGTCAGTATCTAAATTATCCCTAGTTATAGGATTAACGAGACTGGACATCGTTAATCCGGATAGACTAGCACATGTCAAACTCCTTGATTGGATCAAGCAGTGGATCTCAGAAAACTGTAAATATTGAGATATTTAGATTTGACATGTGGATGCTTACTAGTGGTAGTAAGTACATTGGATGACCTGCTATGAGATCATCACATGGATGTCCTATACAAATGTCAGTGATAATCTCATCATAGCAATGGTGCAAGTATCCTTAGACTTGAGGTACTCAAGGATATCTTGGGTACTGATTCTGTACTTTGACTCCATTCCTTGTTGCCTTTCAGAGGTCGCTCATAGGGTGGTGATTGGGTACAGCTTGAGGTATTCGAAGGTAATTGAGTAGCCAATAGAGGATTCACCACTTCTGTTATAGCAGAAGAGATACCCATGGCCTCTTATCAGGATCATTACTTTGAAGTCTCGGCGCCGAGAGATACATATGTCATGAAGATGGTCTTCATGAACATATAAAGTAATGAGTCCTAGGACGAGAACCGATTACACTTGGACTAGATTTGATCGATCGGTCTAGTAAGAGTTGACACATTGCCCATACTCAAACCAAGTGGGGTATAGTATGGTGAAATGACGAATTGCACAGAATTGTCTATGGAAGGGTTCGTGATATGGTTTCACTAGTCAAACCAATTACTTTCCGGTCAATTGGGGTCATGATGTGTTGCTAGATACCGCTCATGACTTGCTCAGATTAAGTGTTAATCTAAGTGGCCAACATAACCGGGAACCTAATGGGTCACACGCATAAGAGTGACTCGGAGAATCTGTAAAATAGTTTCGGACAGAGATCCGATATCTGGAGAGCAATAGGATTAAATAGATCCCGATGAGATTGGGATATGTCCCGATGAGATCGCGATATCGACATTGCTGAAAACCGTTTCCGGTGATTTTTCACCGGCGGGGCCCTGCAGGCCGGTAGGACCGACCCCAATTTGACTGGACCACTTCAGCAATTATATATATTAATTAATTATGTAAATAATTAATTAATTATATATATATATATATATGCATTTCGGTGGAGCCATTAAATGGTGGAGATGAAATGGTTTGAAAAGTCAAACCTAATAATTATTTAGCATTTCAATGTGAATTAAGCTACCAACGTGGATAGCCATTCAACCAAGCCTTCATGTGTCTTTTAAGTTGTTAAATAGACATATAAGAAGGCATATGAAGAAAGCTTGCACGGTTTTGAAGGGTGAAGGTCGAAAGCTTAAGAGTTAAGCTTTGAAAATTTTGTTTTTCATCTTCTTCCTATCATCCATTCAAGATTGCTTCTACTTCTCCAAGGCTCCACCAAGATCATTTCACTTGCTCTCCAAGGCTAAGGTAAGAGCTAGCACTCTTCTCTTTAGTCTAGCTATTCCCGGGTCAAAAGAGTTTGTCCCGGTTAGGTTTTCCGACCTCTGCGTGGATACCGTTAGAGACGGTCTCCTTTGGTCGTTATGGTTTGATTGTTTGTACTTACACATGGATCCTGGCTTTCGGGAATGTCCCGGGACTCAAAATTTTAAATTACGCACTGTGGGCATGTGATGCCTACCCCGGGATTTTCCTACAGTGGTATCAGAGACACTTGTGTTGTATAAACAGTCGAAATGATAACTAGGTCGGAGTTCCTTAGTGAATTGAGCTGCTGATGCATGTTATTTGTGTGAATTTCGAATCAGTATAGAGATGCATGTTTTCGAAATTTCTTGCTCAGAATTGTTCATAACATGTTATAGAATATGTTTGTGAAAAATGAGAATTTATCAATTTGATTTGATATGGTTTTGCTATTTAATTCCCTCAAGTTTCGGATGCTGTCTTGTTGATCGTTTCTGAAACAGGTATGCTTCTAAATTCGAGAATAAATTCTAGAAAAATTGTTTTTCGCATTGGTTTTCACCAACATTTCCCTAAGATGTTTGTGAATGTCTCTGTGGATGGAAAAATGTTTTCAAGGTGATTTACCATTTATTTCCGAATTTCTTGTGTGCTGATGGGAATGTTTGTGTTGGAGAACACAGATTCTGGTTCGGCTAGATTGCTGAGGTTCAATGAGTTTTTGTGGGAAATAAATCCTGTAAAAATTCATGGAGCATGTTGGGAACATTTTTTAACCTCTGTAATTTTCTCAGTATTTATTGAAAGTGTTTCAATGGTCATTTTGAGCAAAATGTTGAGCTTGGTAGTTTTGAGAAACTTGCTGGGGCTGTTTTGTTTGGAATGATTGATTGTGTTATTTTCTGTTCCAATGCCATGAATCATTTTATAGTGATTAAAATGTGTTATATTGATGTGGTATGCATTCCAAGTTGAGATTCTTGAATTTAGGTTTCCAATAATTTTTGGATATCGAATAGGTCACTTTAGCGTCTCGTTAGCTTATTCCGTTATCTTGGTTATTTTGGCCGTCGCAATTTTTTGTGACAAGTGCCGGAGTAATCTTGATAACGTGTAGCCTACCTAGAGATACTTAGCATGATTATTTGGTGTCCTTGAATTATGTGGAAATCTAGTGATTAATGGTGGATTAATCGGTTTCAAGGTTTTCATATATAGTTAGACTATATGGCATGCATGAGTTGATGAAAATGTTTCATTAGCACATTAATATAAAGATTTATATACTGTTGTGAATTGGAAATGACTGGATTGAGAATTAGGAGATTAGATAGCAATTCCAAATGCACAAATGAACAAGTCGACTTATATGTTCATAAGTCGACTTGTTTGGTGCACTGTAGACTAATAAGTCGACTTGCACAATGGTACAAGTCGACTTGTTCATGCACAGTTGCACAAGTCGACTTACACATGCATAAGTCGACTTATACAGAGACATAAGTCGACTTATACATATACAAGTCGACTTATATCATGTCTTGGTGGGATGATGGCTGATTTTCGGTATAAATTCAATGTGATTGATGCAATGCCTTAAATCAGACCACATAGTCATGGTGACTATGATCCTTGGATGAGATTAGAAAGATGAGACCTAAAATCCCTCAATTTAAAATATGAAAACTAACGCCTTCCATTAATATGGTAAGAACCAGAGTTCTTATAGGGTTGGGTTGTTGAGCTAACCTCAAGCTCACTCTATACGAATATGTTCAAACCATGAAAATATGATTTTCGGATTAATGGGTCGGTTTTCCTAGAAGCGTTGATTTGTTGAGCTAACCTCAAGGTCAACGTGATGAGGCGAAATTGGGTAGTGTACATCAGATGTACGCGCATCAAGTGTTGATAACCCAATGTATGTGCATACATCAACTGTTGATAGCACTGGGCGATAGTTGTGTCTAAGATGTAATTGGTATGTCTGATACCTCCCGAGACATAAGATGGCTTGTTGAGCTAACCTCAAGGTCATTCTTAATGTCGGTCATCGATGATGCAATTGGTATGACTGATACCTACCGATTGACCTACGAAATGGCTTGTTGGGCAAACCCAAGGTCATTCTTAGCAATGTCGGATATCGACCCACTAGGTCAATGTGCCATTTTGTTTCATGAATTCATAATGAGGGTTATGGATTCTGTTGAAACTAGTGGGAGCCATATGTATGTCATTTAAGTCCTTATGAGCATACATTTAATCCTATTCTAACTTTCTTTCTCTCTCTACGTTTAGGTTGATTGAAGATGTCGACTAGTGTGAATTTTCGCTCACTAATGGATGCAAACAAATTAACCGGACCGAATTTTCTTGATTGGCTGCGGAATTTGAGAATTGTTCTCAGATCTGAGGATCTAGGATACATCATTGATTTTCCGCTTCCGGATCCACTTCCTGAAGGAGCTTCTGATGATGATCAGAAGGCATATCGTAAGCATCTAAAAGACAGTGACATAGCCACCTGCATTATGCTTGCATCGATGTCACCTGAGCTGCAGAAGCAGCACGAGTCTATGGATGCTCACACGATAGTGTTTCATCTTAGAGAGTTGTTTGATGAGCAAGCACGGTCCGAACGGTTCGAGACCTCAAGGTTGCTCTTTACAACGAAGATGACTCCTGGTTCATCTGCAGTGCAATATGCATTGAAGATGAATGGCTATATTGAGAGGTTGACCGTCTTAGGTTTTGTGATGGATTCTGAGTTAAGTATAGACTTAATTCTTGTTGGTTTGTCAGATAGTTATTCACAGTTTGTGTTGAACTATCGAATGAACCAAATATCCACCACAATTCCCGAGTGATCAATCGCTCAAGACAATGAGAACAATTTGTCAAGCAAGATAGCAAGCGTTGTTATTGGTGGATTCTTCTTCCTCTGGTTCCAAGAAGAGGAAAGAAGAAGAAAAAGGCTCGAAGCCAAAAGGAAGTGCAGCGAAAGGCAAGAAGAAGACCAAAGAGACGCACCAAAAGGTACCGCTTCCATTCGGTAAGACCGGTCATTGGGCGAATCGCAAAGTTTATCTGGAAGAAGCTGGAGCGAAGAAGGCATCACCGCCTCGACTTCTTCGTATGTTTGTCATTGAGGTTAATCATTTCGATCATAACATATGGGTATTAGATACCGGTTGTGGCTCACATATGCAATGATATGCAGGCCTCGGGGACGATGGCGCACTCATAAAGGGAGATATGGACTGCGTGTTGGCAATGGAGCAAGAGTTCTTTGCATTAGCCGTAGGGACTTATGTTTTGACACTCCCAATGGGCTTGTACTTAACTTGGATGATTGTTATTTTGTACCCGTGTTAACAAAGAACATCTTGTCTGCTTTCTTGTTTAAATAGAGTGGTTTCCATTTGTCTTTTAGTAACAATGGTTGTTCTATTAGTTCAAATGGAATGCTTTATGGTCTTGGTACATTATGCAATGGAATTTACATATTAGATATGTCACATCCGGTTATGAATGTCAATGACACTAAAAGACATAAAAGAGATAATTTAAAATCAACTTACTTATGGCATTATCGCTTGGCCATATAAATGAGAGACGCATCGCTAAGCTCCACAAGAGTGGAAGTTTAGGGTCATTCGATTATGAATCTTATGACACATGTGAATCTTGTTTATTAGGCAAGATGACTAAGTTACCTTTTAAGGGAAAGGGTGAACGAGCGACTGGATTATTAGACCTAATACATTCAGATGTATGTGGTCCGATGTCCATCCATGCCAGAAGTGGTTGTCGTTACTTCATTACCTTTATCGATGATTATTCTCGATATGGGTACCAGATGTCGATGAGATACAAATCAAGTGTTTGAAAAGTTCAAACAATTCAGAAATGAAGTAGAAAAACAACTTGGTAAAAGTATCAAAACATTACGATCCGATCGTGGTGGTGAATACTTAGACCAAGAGTTTTTGGATTATCTCAGAGATAATGGGATATTATCTCAGTGGACCCCTCCTTACACACCACAAAGATAATGGTGTGGCGAAGGAGAAATCGAACCTTGTTGGACATGGTACGATCTATGATGGGCTTTGCACGATTACCAAAATCCTTTGGGGATATGCACTTGAGACAAATTGTTTACTTGTTAAACGAGTTCCATCAAAGACAGTTGATGTTACTCCATATGAGATGTGGACTAACAAGAAACCTTATCTTTCTTATTTGAAAGTATGGGGTTGTCCTGCTTATTTGAAGCGGACACAGTCAGATAAGCTTGGAGCAAAATCTGACAAGTGTTTGTTCATAGGATATCCTAAAGAAACAAGAGGATATCAATTCTACTTTGCTGAGGAACAAAAGGTGTTTGTTTCGATGCATGCTGTCTTTTTAGAGAAAGAGTTTCTTTTAAAAGAGGAAAGTGGGAGCAAAGTTGAACTTGAAGAAGTTCAAGATGCTCGGACAGACGCGGATCAACTGCCTGAACCTGAAACTGTAACTCATACAGATGAGGTAACAGTTCAACCTTCTACTACACATGAAAGTCGTAGGTCAAGTAGGATACGCTCTGTTCCCGAGAGATATGGATTTCTCGTGAGTGAACAGAATGACGTATTGCTCATAGAGGATGATGAGCCTACTACCTATGAAGAGGTTCTGAAGAGTTCAGAGTCTGAAAAATGGCTTCGTGCCATGAAATCTGAAATGGATTCCATGTATGAAAACCAAGTATGGACTTTGGTTGATGCACCTGAAGGGATAAAACCTATAGGGTGCAAATGGGTTTTCAAGAAGAAAACCGACATGGATGGTAATGTGATTACCTATAAAGCAAGGCTTGTGGCTAAAGGCTTTCGTCAAAGACAAGGAGTTGACTATGACGAGACCTTCAGTCCAGTAGCAATGCTTAAATCCATTAGGATACTCCTAGCCATTGCCGCTCATTATGATTATGAGATATGGCAAATGGATGTGAAGACAGCTTTCCTGAATGGAAATCTGGCTGAGGATGTGTACATGACACAACCTGAGGGCTTCATTTCACGATGGCGAAAAGGTATGCAAGCTTCAGAAATCCATTTATGGATTGAAGCAAGCATCCAGGAGTTGGAATATCCGTTTTGATGAGACAATCAAAGAGTTTGGTTTCTCACAAAATCCGGATGAATATTGTGTGTACAAAAAGGTTAATGGAACTGCGATCGTATTCCTTGTGTTATATGTAGATGACATATTGTTACTAGGAAACGATGTCTCAATGCTGCAATCTGTAAAAATTTGGTTGTCCAAACAATTTGCCATGAAAGACCTTGGAGAAGCAACTTATATCCTTGGGATAAAGATTTATAGAGATAGATCGAAGAGGTTGCTTGGTCTTTCACAGTCAACGTACATAGACAAGGTGCTAAAGAGGTTTAGCATGGAGCAATCCAAGAGAGGGTTTCTTCCCATTACTCATGGGATAACACTCTCGAAGTCCATGTGTCCTAAGACACAGGATGAGAGGATGCGTATGAATATGATCCGTATCGTCTGCGATAGGATCTATTATATACGCAATGCTATATACGAGACCCGATGTATCATATGCTCTAAGTGTTACGACGCGATACCAATCGGATCTGGTGAGGGTCATTGGTGTGGCTGTCAAGAATATCTAAAGTACTTGCGAAGAACTAAGGATGTTTTCTTGATATTTGGAGATGGAAATCTCCAAGTGGCGGGCATACAGATGCGATTTTCAATCGATAAGGACGACTCAGTCCCAATCGGGTTATGTTTTCACACTTAATGGCGGAGCGATTAGTTGGAAGAGTTCCAAGCAGAGACGATCGCGATTCAACGATCGAGGCGAGTACATTGCAAGCATCGACGCAAAGAAAGAAGTTTGGATTAAGAAGTTCATTTCTGAACTTGGTGTGGTTCCTAGCTGTGATGGACCCATACAGTTGTATTGTGACAACACTGGGGCTATTGCGCAGGCAAAGGAGCCAAGGTCTCATCAGCGATCCAAACACGTACTCCGCCGATACCATTTGATTCGGAGATCATTGCGGGGTGATGTCCCGATAGAGAGAATTTCCTGAGCGTAACATTGTCGATCCGTTGACAAAGCCGTTGCCACAGAAGAATTTTGATTCTCATGTACTCGCTTATGGTATTAGATACCAAGGCGATTGGCTTTAGGTCAAGTGGGAGATTGTTAGAGTAGTGCCCTAAAGGCAATCCCCTTTAGCGCATTTTGTTCATAGTCATGTACAGACTTTATGAATAAATAAAGCAAGGCATATTTCATTTATTTGATATTCATTTTATTATGAATTGATAATGATCTTTAATCAAATTAATGAAGTCCCTGATACATGACATAGCATGAAGGAAATTATGATGTGATCATACTATTGAGATTCCTATCATGTGTAATTATGTCAGTATCTAAATTATCCCTAGTTATAGGATTAACGAGACTGGACATCGTTAATCCGGATAGACTAGCACATGTCAAACTCCTTGATTGGATCAAGCAGTGGATCTCAGAAAACTGTAAATATTGAGATATTTAGCTTTGACATGTGGATGCTTACTAGTGGTAGTAAGTACATTGGATGACCTGCTATGAGATCATCACATGGATGTCCTATACAAATGTCAGTGATAATTTCATCATAGCAATGGTGCAAGTATCCTTAGACTTGAGGTACTCAAGGATATCTTGGTCTTGATTCATACTTTGACTCCATTCCTTGTTGCCTTTCGGAGGTCGCTCATAGGGTGGTGATTGGGTACACTTGAGGTATTGAAGGTAATTGAGTAGCCAATAGAGGATTCACCACTACATTATAGCGAAGAGATACCCATGGCCTCTTATCAGGATCATTACTTTGAAGTCTCTGGCGCCGGAGCATACATATGTCATGAAGATGGTCTTCATGAACATATAAAGTAATGAGTCCTAGGACGAGAACTGATTACACTTGGACTAGATTTGATCTGATCAGTCTAGTAAGAGTTGACACATTGCCCATACTCAAACCAAGTGGGGTATAGTATGGTGAAAGGACGAATTGCACGGTAATTGTCTATGGAAGGGTTCGTGATATGGTTTCACTAGTCAAACCAATTACTTTCCGGTCAATTGGGGGTCATGATGTGTTGCTAGATACCGCTCATGACTTGCTCAGATTAAGTGTTAATCTAAGTGGCCAACATAACCGGGAACCTAATGGGTCACACGCATAAGAGTGACTCGGAGAATCTGTAAAATAGTTTCGGACAGAGATCCGATATCTGGAGAGCAATAGGATTAAATAGATCCCAATGAGATTGGGATATGTCCCGATGAGATCGCGACATCGACATTGCTGAAAACCGTTTCCGGTAATTTTTACGGCCAGGGGCGGAAAGTAAGAAGACCGACCCCAGTTTGACTGGACCACTTCAGCAATTATATATATTAATTAATTATGTAAATAATTAATTAATTATATATATATATATATGCATTTCGGTGGAGCCATTAAATGGTGGAGATGAAATGGTTTGAAAAGTCAAACCTAATAATTATTTAGCATTTCAATGTGAATTAAGCTACCAACGTGGATAGCCATTCAACCAAGCCTTCATGTGTCTTTTAAGTTGTTAAATAGACATATAAGAAGGCATATGAAGAAAGCTTGCACGGTTTTGAAGGGTGAAGGTCGAAAGCTTAAGAGTTAAGCTTTGAAAATTTGTTTTCATCTTCTTCCTATCATCCATTCAAGATTGCTTCTACTTCTCCAAGGCTCCACCAAGATCATTTCACTTGCTCTCCAAGGCTAAGGTAAGAGCTAGCACTCTTCTCTTTAGTCTAGCTATTCCCGGGTCAAAAGAGTTTGTCCCGGTTAGGTTTTCCGACCTCTGCGTGGATACCGTTAGAGACGGTCTCCTTTGGTCGTTATGATTTGATTGTTTGTACTTACACATGGATCCTGGCTTTCGGGAATGTCCCGGGACTCAAAATTTTAAATTCCGCACTGTGGGCATGTGATGCCTACCCCGGGATTTTCCTACAGTAGAGGACTTCATAACCCTTCTTCTTCAACTTATCAATGAACTTATATGCAGTGTTTGATGCCACTAATAATTAGCCTATCTTTAATTGTCAATCAATGCATAAAGGATGTTTTGCATATGTTCTTAGGAAATCAAACAAGATTCGACTATTGAACCTTTTTAATTAAAAGATTTTTATGTAAGACTTCTCAGTAAGCTTTTCAAATTTATGCTTTAATCATATGATTTTTTTTTCATTTCTCGCTAACATTCAGCCACAAGAATGTTAGCAAATTTCAATTGATTTGAGTTCTGATGGTTAAATATTTGCTAATCGAATTGGAATGCTTTGATCAACCCTTTGTTTAATTGTAAAATCCTGAAAGCTCAGATCCCATAACATGCTGTAAACTTGGAAGTGATTGCATGTATGGTTAAAAGTTGGTACCATAGGAATTTACTGATATTTCTAATTTCGGTCAACGAAGTTGATGAAAAGTTTGCATTTGCTAGAATTTGCCACAATCATGTGCTTCTCTTATACACGGCAACGGTATAGGCGGCAACGGTATAGGCCACACATTGTATACATTCCCAATCATCAAATACATTATTAAAAATCAGTTTCTTGTTTTTTTTGTGTTATTGTTTTCAACTATTGTTTTTGCAGATGGGACCTGGTCTACCCAAGAAGAAGAATAAGGCGGCACCAAGTTCCTTAGTACCTACACAACTACAGTCGCGGTATCGTCAGCTAATTGGAAGTGCAGTTAATGAGTCATTTGCTCATCCACAACCACAAGATAAGACACCTGCACCTGCACCTACACCTACACAGGCACAAGCTCACACGCATGCACCTACTGATCGTACTGCAACACCAAGAGAAGTCAATTCTATGCCTATTATTCGTCCTAGAGATCAGTATGAACAAATTTGGAATATGCGACGTAATATTAACACTCCGTCAACTTCTGAAGAGAAGCCTCCAGCTTCAAATTATCAAACACCAATAAATCCTCCAGTTTCTAATTATCTGACACCAGTAAATCACACTCTTCCTTCCGGTGTGGGCTCCTCTTCTGCAAGCACTGCAGGTATGATCATAACATTAATTAGATTTATTATTAATTGTTATATGCTAATTATAAATTATTCTTTTGCTATTTTAGAATCCACAAATGTTCCAAAAAAAACAAGGAGTGTCACGAAAGGACACGGATTAGCAAAAATTAACAAGGCGATAGGTAAAAGATTAGAGATAGAGATCTCCCCTACTGAAGGACGACCAACCAACTCCGTACAGTCTGCCAAATTATCCAGTGAGATTGGTCTGATATCCCGAACTTCTTTGCCTGTAAAAACAAAATTTTCAAAAATTACTAATGAGGAATTGGACATTGCATTTGATAAGTTAGACGTAAGTATTCTAAACCAATCCAATTTGTACGTGTTTTCCATTTGGTTAAAGTGTTGACCAATAACTTATAATTTTTTGCAGCAAAAGTTGGAAGTCAAGGGAATGAGGACTGACAACGAAATACATCTTCTTTGTTAAGAGGTTTCTTTCATTAAGGTCTAAAGATCAAAGGTATAATTTAAAAGGCATTTTACCAATACGAAAAGGATGTGAAGCGCATAATGTGACATCAATGAGTGGATGGATTTATGTGAGTATTGGGAGCAATCACTACAAAGGTTAGTTCTTATTTGATAAAAAAACTTTATTTCACAACTTCTTTGATTACTAATTATATTTTAGTATTTATTCTTTTCGATTTATAGATGTTATAATAGATTTTGCTACGTGTATGATTAGGAAAAAAGTCAGAAAGCCAAACTTGCTAGGAGTCAGGTGAAATGTCGACCAAACTCTGGCTCCAAGGCCTTTGTAGCGATACAACATGAGATTGTGAGTTACCATCTTTTTAATTATATTTTACTTTGATTGATATTTAAAATTTTATGAAAAGCATTACTTGTAATATTTTTTGTTACAACAGAGTGACAGGGATGGAGAAGAGTGTGATCGGATGAAGCTATGGTATCACACTCATTATGATGAAAGCAAAGATCAATGGACAACTGCCGAAAGCAAAGCAAAATGGGTGAGTACATAGTTCATTTACACATATTTGTTAAATGACAATGTGTATGTAATTAATTCTTACTTTTTCAGGAATTAATGTGTCATGAAATGACACATTCAATAGAACAAGGTCATCCAATGACAGTAGATGAAGTGTGCGACAAAGTCCTCGGCACTAGATCAGATTACATTGTTGGCATGGAAATTGGGCCTCGACCATAAGGGAATACTTCGATCAGAAAGTGACTTCGAGATGAATTAGAAGAGTCAAAGAGGGCTAATCAGGTATTGCAGTCTCAAGTCGATGAATTGAGTAAACAATTTAAAGAAATGCAGGATCGATTGGAACTTTTATGTTTTACACAGAATGTTCGTTCAGACTAAACATGTACTCATTTTGATATATTAAACACTTATGACGTTTTGTTTATTTTAATTATCGTTTTATAACATATTCGGGAATTGCAATTTAATTAATAAATTGTTTGCATGTATTCAAGTCTTGTTATACATGAATAATTATTGATTATATATTCAAAATATTGTTGCATTATTAAACAAATTTATTTCTTTACTAATATTTAATACTTATTAAATAAATAGTATTTTAATCAATAGTTAAATTTAAAAATAGCAAATAATTAAATAAAATTGTTTCGAAAATTTAAAACAAATTTAAATAAAAACTAATAACAAATCAAATTAATTCAATTTAATTTTTCCCCAAAATTTAAAAATTAAAATTTAATAATTAAATTTGATCAAATTATAAATTATTCCAATATTCATATCAATTAAAACAAATCATGAATTCCTAATTTTTATTAAAACATTATTAACAAAATTTACCAAATTTTTTATAAATTAATTATTATTTTATAAAATCTTCACAATCCACGACGTCTATTTAATTAGACGTCGCAGAATTTCTATTTTCTGCGACGTCTCAACCACGTCGTTAAAACGCATACAATCCCTGACTTTTTCACCAAACGTCGGGCATTATACGATACTTTTACGGCGTCTTTATTAACGTCGCAGAATCACTAAGCCATCTACGACGTCTTCACTCAGACGTCGGAGAAATCCATTGCATACCCCACTATCTACGACGTCTATTGTGACGTTTTACTAGACATCGTAGATAGTTTTCTGCGATGTCTTAACGGATTCTACGACATCTATTAGACGACGCAAAATGTATGTTTTTCTTGTAGTGCAATCAACACCTTTTCCACCCGTTTCTTCCTTTACATGTGTAACAAAGTCTTCTGTTTTATAATTGATGCAAATGTCCGCTCCAAGATCCTTACAAACGGCCAACTTCTCCTCGGTCCTGTTGTCACAAACACTCTAGCCCTTGATACTTGCAATTTGTATTGCAAACGTACCAATTCCGCTAGAGCCCCATGAACTAGAAAAGTTTCTCCAGCGGAGAGCTTCTTGGTCATAAAAATCGTGGACCAAACAAAGACAAACAACTTCGTGGAAAGCATTTGCATCCTTGGCGACACACCGGTAGGAATGGGAAGCACTTGCGCCGGAACAACCACTTTCTCCATAACCTCCTCCACTAAGAAGAGCACAAACCTGATCGCCGACTTTCCACCTTGAAACTTTATCGTAGAAGGCCTCGATGATCTTGGAACACTCAGCCGGGATACACGCCTGGCTCCTTTGGTGGCGTGGTAAGAGCCTTTCCTCTACACAGATCGGCCCGATTCGAGGTGGTAGCGACCACGTTGATGAGTACCTCATCGTCTTTGATTTGAGGGACTTCAACATCTTGTACTTGCAAGTTGCAACACTTACAGGCCACCGGTTTGGTTATAATGACTTTCATTTTCTTGTTTTGGTGTTTATCATTTATGAGGTGGGTGAAGGTTGCGAGAGTGAAGATTTGATTATTACCTCGTTATTATTACTTATGTTATTATTATGCATCTAAAATATTTTCCTTTTTAATATATATTCTTCAAATATCTTTATTAATTTAATTATAACTATTTAGTAAATTAAAATATAATTTCATGTAATTACAATATTATCATTATTTAAAATATAATTAATTAATTAATTTATGAAATTGTGATACTTAATCAATAATGGTAATTAGAATATAAAAATTAAATGATGTATTAAATTGTACTTTATTTATAAATTAATTATTAATCATTAACAATTCATCTAATTCAATTATAATTAAGAATGATTAATATATTAATTGATGTATATATGTAAATAATTCATAGGAATGGTATCATTGACAGATTTGACTTGTATGCTCTTTTTTACGGGCAATTAACACCTATATAATTTTGTAACCTTTTAACAAATAAAAATTAATTAACTATTGATGTATTAAAATATAATTAATCTGTTGATTAGTTAAATTAAATAGAATTAGTGCTTATGTTTTTAGTTTTGTTAGATATTATAGATATAATTAATTGACTAATTATAATATATTATCGATTAACAACAAAATAATTAATTAGTTACTTAAATTAAAAGAAATTTTATTATTATAGCATCCACAGGCATGATTTAATTGTCATGCTTATGAAAAGATCTAATTTGAATTCCATAATTAAATTAAATTAATTAAAATATAATTCAAAATAATCAATATATGATTAAATAATTGATTTATTGAAATCTTATTAATTAATTATTGATTTTAACATGTAATTATTACTTATGTTAATATTAATACGTTTGAAAGATTTTTCCTTTTAAATTACATATTTTAAAATATCTTTAATTAATTTAATTATAACTAATTATTAAATTAAAATATAATTTAATGTATTTATAATATTATAAGTTATTAAAATATAATTAATTAATTAATTTATAAAATGTGATACCGATTAATAATGCCAATTAGAATATAATAAATTAAATGATTTATTAAATTATACATTATTTATAAATTGATTATTAATCATTAACTGTTATTTTTATTCAGGTCTAATTGATAATGATTAATATATTATTAATTAATTGCTATATATATGTAGGTAAGTAGCTATGCCTATGACTTAATATTCACAGCGTGATTGTCATTCACAGTTGCTATGTGCGTATTCTTTTTTGGGCAATTAATACCTATATAATTTTATAATATTTTAATAAATAATTAATTAATTAAGTATTGATTTATTAAAATATAATTAATCTATTCATTAATTAATTAAATAGGATTAGTGCTTATATTTTTATCTTTTATTAAATATAATATATAATTGATTGACTAATCATACTGCATTATTGGTTAATAACAAAATAATAATTTAATTAGTTACTAAAATAAAATAAAAGTTTTTATTAAAGGAGTCACATGCATATCTTAACTGTCATGCTGGTGAAAATATCTATTTGCCACTCTTTAATTAAAAATTAATTTAAATATAATTCATGACAATCAATATATAATTAAATAATTGATTTATTGAGATCTTATTATTTAATTAACTAATTATTAATTATTAACACGTAATTATTACCTATGTTATTATTAATTAACTGAAATAGTTTTTCCTTTTTAATTACATATTCTCAAAATATCTTTTACTAATTTAATTATAACTATTTAGTAAATTAAAATATAATTTCATGTAATTACAATATTATCAATTATTAAAATATAATTAATTAATTGATTTATGAAATGTGGTACTTGATCAATAATGGAAATTAGAATATAATAAATTAAATGATTTATTAAGTTATACATTACTTATAAATTAATTATTAATCACTAACTGTAATTATTATTCAGTTGTAATTAATAATGATTAATATATTGTTAATTAGCTTATGTATATGTGTAGGTAAGTAGTCATGCCTGTGACTTAATATTCACAGGCGTGACTGCCATTCACAATCGCTGACGTGCATGTTTTTTTTTTTACAGCAATTAATGCCTATAAAATTTTACAACCTTTTAATAAATAAATAATTAATTAAGTATTGATTTATTAAAATATAATCAATCTGTTCACTAATTAATTAAATAGAATTGGTATTTATATTTTCATTTTATTAAATATAATATATATATAATTAATTAATTGATGATAGCAATAAATTATTGATTAATATCAAAATAAATAAATAATTAATTACTTAAAATAAAATAAAATTTATGATTATAGAGTCACATGTATGACTTAAGTGTCACTCCTGTAAAAGATCTGCTTTTTAATTCCTAATTAAATAAAACTAATTACAATATAATTCATAATAATCAATATGTAATTAAATAATTGATTTATTGACATCTTATTAGTTAATTAATTAGTTATTCATTATTAACATGTAATTGTTACTTATGTTATTATTAATGCGTCTGAAATATTTTCACCCTTTTCAATTACATATTCTTAAAATATCTTTTTAATTTAATTATAATTGTTTAGTAAATTAAAATATAATTTCATGTAATTAAAATATTATTAGTTATTTAAAATATAATTAATTAATCGATTTATGAAAATGTGGTACTTGATTAATAATGGTAAATATAATATAATAAATTATACTTCATTTATAAATTAATTATTAATCATTAATCATTATTCTTATTCAGTTCTAATTAATAATGATTAATATATTATTAATTAGTTGATGTATAAGTGTAGAAAGTAGTCACACCTGTGACTTAATTTTCACAGCATGACTACCATTCGTGGTTGCAACTTGCATACTCTTTTCTTTTATGGGCAATTAAAACCTATATAATTTTATAACCTTTTAATAAATCAATAATTAAGTAAGTATTGATTTATTAAAACATAATTAATATGCTCATTAATTAATCAAATAGAATTGGTGCTTATATTTTCAATTTTGTTAAATATAATGTGTATATATATAATTAATTGACTAATTATAATAAATTATTGATTAATAACAAAACAGTTAATTAATTAGATTCCTAAAATTAAATAAAAATTTATTATTATAGAGTCATAGGCATGACTTAAGTGTCATGCCTATGAAAAGAGCTATTTTAATTCCTTAATTAAATAAGTATAATTAAAATATAATTTATAATATCAAAATATAATTAAATAATTGATTTATGGAAATCTTATTAATTGATTAATTAATTATTGATTATTAACACGCAATTATTACTTATGTTATTATTAATTTGTCTGAAATATTTTCATTTTTAATTAAATGTTTTAAAACATCTTTAATTATTTTAATTATAGCTATTTAGTATATTAAAATATAATTTCTTGTAATTAAAATATTATCAACTATTTAAAATATAATTAATTGATTGATTTATAAAATGTGATACTTGATTAATAAATATAATTAGAATATAATAATTTAAATGATTTATTAAATTATAATTTATTTATAAATTAATTATTAGTCATTAATCGTTATTCGTATTCAATTGCAATTAATAATGATTAATATATTATTAATTAATTGAAGTATATTTGTAGGCAAGTAGTCAAGCCTATGACTTGATATTCACAGCGTGACTCCCATTCATGGTTTCGACGTGCATGCTATTTTCTTTTACAAGCAATTAACACCTATATAATTTTATAACATTTTCTAATAAATATATAATTAATTAAGTTTTGATTTATTCAAATATAATTAATCTATTAATTAATTAATTAAATAGAATTAGTGCTTATATTTTTATTTATTAAATATAATATATATAATTAATGTACCAATTATAGCATATTATTGATTAATAAAAAGTTACTTAAAATAAAATAAATTTTTATTATTATAAGAGTCACATGCATGGCTTAAGTATAACTCCTGTGAAAAGATCTATTTTTAATTCTTTAATTAAAAATTAATTAAAATATAATTCATAACAATCAATATATAATTAAATAATTGATTTATTGAAATCTTATTAATTAATTAATTAATTAATTATTGATTGCTATCTTGTAGTTATTACTTATGTTATTATAAATGCGTCTAAAATATTTTCCCTTTTTAATTGCATATTTTAAAATATCTTTTATTAATTTAATTATAACCATCTAGTAAATTAAAATATAATTTCATGTAATTACAATATTATCAGTTATTTAAAATATAATTAATTAATTGATTTATGAAACTATGATACTTGATTAATAATGGTAATTAGAATATAAAAATTAAATGATGTATTAAATTATACTTTATTTATAAATTAATTATTAATCTTAACTATTCATCTAATTCAATTACAATTAATAATCATTAATATATTAATTGATGTATATATGTAGATAAGTAGTCAAGCATGTGATTTGACATTCAAAGGCGTGACTGCCGCTAATGGTTGCGACGTGCATGCTCTTTTCTTTTTACAGGTAATTAATAGCTATATAATTTTATAAACTTTTAACAAATAAATAACTAATAAACTATTGATTTATTAAAATATAATTAATATGTTTAGTAATTAATTAATTAGAATTAGTGCTTATGTTTTATTTTTATTAGATATTATAGATATAATTAACTAACTAATTATAATATATTATTGATTAACAAAAATAAATAATTAATTAGTTACTAAAATTAAAAGAAATTTTATTATTATAGGAGTCACAGGCATGACTTAAGTATCACACTTATGAAAAGATCTAATTAGAATTTATAATTAAATTAAATTAATTAAATTATAATTCATAATAATCAATGTATGATTAAATAATTGATTTATTGAAATATTATTAATTAATTATTGATTTTAACATGTAATTATTACTTATGTTAATATTAATACGTTTGAAATATTTTTCCTTTTAATTACATATACTTAAAATATATTTAATTAATTTAATTATAACTATTTATTAAATTAAAATTTAATTTAATGTATTTACAATATTATCAGTTATTAAAATATAATTAATTAATTCATTTATAAAATGTGATATTTGATTAGTAATGCCAATTAGAATATAATAAATTAAATGATTTATTAGATTATACATTATTTATAAATTAATTATTAATCATTAACTATTATTCTTATTCAATTTTAATTAATAATGATTAATATATTATTAATTAATTGTTGTATATATGTAGGTAAGTAGCCATGCCTATGACTTAACATTCACAAAGCGTGATTGTCGCTCACAGTTGCAATGTGCATATTCTTTTTTAAGGAAAGTTAACACCTATATAATTTTATAACAATTTTTATAAAGAAATAATTAATTAAGTGTTGATTTACTAAAATATAATTAATCTATTCATTAATTAATTAAATAGGATCAGTGCTTATATTTTCATATTTTCTTAAATATAATATATATAATTAATTGACTAATTAGAACGCATTCTGGTTAATAAAAAATAATAATTTAATTAGTTACTTAAAATAAAATAAAAGTTATTATTAAAGGAGTCACATGCATATCTTAAGTGTCATGTTCGTGAAAAGATATATTTTCCATTCTTTAATTAAAATTTTAATTAAAATATAATTCATAACAATCAATATATAATTAAATAATTGATTTATTGAGATCTTATTATTTAATTAACAAATTGTTAATTATTAACACGTAATTATTACTTATGTTATTATTAATGAGACTGAAATATTTTCCTTTTTAATTACATATTCTCAAAATATCTTTTACTAATTTAATTATAACTATTTAGTAAATTAAAATATAATTTCATGTAATTACAATATTATCAGTTATTTAAAACATAATTATTTAATTGATTTATAAAATGTGGTACTTGATCAATAATGGTAATTAGAATATAATAAATTAAATGATTTATTAAGTTATACATTATTGATAAATTAATTATTAATCACTAACGTTATTCTTATTTAGTTCTATTTAATAATTATTAATATATTATTAATTAATTGATGTATATATGTAGGTAAGTAGTCACGCCTGTGACTTAATATTCACAGGCTTGATTGACATTCACGATCGCAACGTGCATGTTCTTTTCTGTTTACAAGCAATTGACACCTATAAAATTTTATAACCTTTTTTAATAAATAAATAATTAATTAAGTATTGATTTATTAAAATATAATCAATCTGCTAATTAATTAATTAATTAAATAGAATTGGTGCTTATATTTTCATTTTATTTAAATATAATGTGTATATATATAATTAATTGACTAATTATAATAAATTATTGATTAATAACAAAAATTAATTATTCAAATTCCTAAAATTAAATGAAAATTATTATTATAGGAGTCATAGGCATGACTTAAGTGTCACGCCTTGTGAAAAGATCTAATTTGAATTACATAATTAAATAAAATTAATTAAAATATAATTCAAAATAATCAATATGTGATTAAATAATTGATTTATTGAAATCTTATTAATTAATTATTGATTTTATCATGTAATTATTACTTATGTTCTTATTAATGCATTTGAAGTATTTTCCTTTTAATTACATATTCTTAAAATATCTTTAATTAATTTAACTATAACTATTTATTAAATTAAAATACAATTTCATGTATTTACAATATTATCAGTTGTTTAAATATAATTAATTAATTAATTTATAAAATGTGACACTTGATTAATAATGGCATTAGAATATACTAAATTAAATGATTTATTAAATGATGCTTTAATTATAAATTAATTATTAATCAATAATTGTTGTTCTTATTCAGTTGTAATTAATAATGATTAATATATTATTAATTAATTGATTTATATGTATAGGTAAGTAGTCACGCCTGTGACTTAATATTTACAGCCTTGACTGTCTTTCACGGTTGCGACGTGCATGTTTTTTTACAGGCAATTAAGACCTATAAAATTTTATAACCTTTTTAATAAAAAATAATTAGTTATGTATTGATTTATTAAAATATAATTAATCTGTTCATTAATTAATTAAATAGAATTAGTGCTTATATTTTCATTTTATTAAATATAATATATATATAGTTAATTGACTAATAATAATAAACTATTGATTAATAACAAAAATTAATTAATTAGTTACTTAAAATAAAATAAAAGTTATTATAATAGAGTCACATGCATGACTTAAGTATCAAGCCTGTGAAAAATATATTTTTAATTTCTTAATTAAATAAATTTAATTAAAATTTAATTAATAATAATCAAAATATAATTAACTAATTGAATTATAGAAATTTAATTAATTAATTAATTTTGATTATTAGCATGTAATTATTACTTATATTATTATAAAAGTGTTTGAAATATTTTCCTTTTTAATTACATATTCTTAAAATATCTTTAATTAATTTAGTTATAGCTATTTAGTAAATTAAAATATAATTTAATGTAATTACAATATTATCAGTTATTTAAACACAATAAATTAATTGATTTATAAAATGTGAAGCTTGATTAATAACGACAATTAGAATATAATAAATTACATGATTCATTAAATTATACTTTGTTTACAAATTAATTATTAATCACTAACTGTTCATATAATTCAGTTATAATTAAAATGATTAATATATTATTAATTAATTGATGCATATAAGTATGTAAGTACTAGTCACGCTTTGTGACTTAATATTTATAGGCGTGATTGCCATTCACGGTTGCAATGTGCATGTTCTTTTCTTTTTACGGACAATATATAATTTCATAACCTTTTGAATAAATAAATAATTATTTAGGTATTGATTTATTAAAATATTATTAATCTATTCATTAATTGATTAAATAGGATTAGTTCTTATATTTTCCATTTTATTAAATATAATATATATAATTAATTGACTAATTATAATATATTATTGAATAATAACAAAATAATATAAAATTTTATTATTATAGAGTCACAGGCATGACTTAAGTGTCATGCCTATGAAAAGATCTATTTTTAATTCCTTACTTAAAAAGTTAATTAAAATATAATTTATAACAATCAATATAGAATTAAATAATTGATTTGTTGAAATGTTATTAATTAATTATTTAATTACTGATTATTAACATGTACTTGCTACTTATGTTATTATTAATGCATCTGAAATATTTTACCTTTTCTTAATTACATATTCTGTAAATATCTTTTACTAATTTAATTATGATTATTTAGTAAATTAAAATATAATTTCATGTAATTACAATATTATCAGTTATTTAAAATATAATTAATTAATTGATTTATGAAAATGTGGTACTTGATAAATAATGATAATTAAAATATAATAAATCAAATGATTTATTAAGTTATACATTATTTTATAAATTAATTATTAATCACTAACTATTATTCTTATTCAGTTGTAATTAATAATGATTCAAATATTGTTAATTAGTTGATGTATATGTGTAGGTAAGTAGTCTTGCCTATGATTTAATATTCACAGGCATGACTGCCATTCACGATCGCGACGTGCATGTTATTTTCTTTTTACGAGCAATTAACACCTATAAAATTTTATAATCTTTTTAATAAATAAATAAATAATTAAGTATTAATTTATTAAAATATAATCAATCTGTTCATTAATTAATTAAATAGAATTGGTGCTTATATTGTCATTTTATTAAATATAATATAGATATATAATTAGTTGACTGATAATAATAAATTATTAACTAACATCAAAATAAATAATTAATTAATTACTTAAAATAAAATAAAATAAAATGTATTATTATAGGTGTCACGTGCATGACTTAAGTGTCACGTCTGTGAAAAGATTTATTTTTAATTCCTATTTAAATAAAACTAATTAAAATATCATTCATAATAATCAATATGCAATTAAATAATACTATAAATGTGTTTGAAATATTTTTACTTTTTAATTACATATTTTAAAATATCTTTAATTAATTTAATTATAACTATTTAGTAAATTAAAATATAATTTAATGTAACTACAATATTATCAGTTATTTAAACATAATAAATTAATTGATTTATAAAATGTGATGCTTGATTAATAATGGCAATTATAATATAATAAATTAAATGATTCATTAAATTACACTTTGTTTATAAATTGATTATTAATCATTATCATCCATATAATTCAGTTCTAATTAAAATGATTAATACATTATTAATTAATTGATGCATATAAGTAGGTAAGTAGTCATGCCTGTGACTTAATATTTATAGGCGTAATTGCCATTCAGGGTTGCAATGTGCATGTTCTTTTCTTTTTACGGCAATTAACACCTACATAATTTTATAATCTTTTGAATATGTAAATAAAATTTTATTAAAATTTTATTAATCTATTCATTAGTTAATTAAATAGGATTAGTTCTTATATTTTCATTTGTTATTAAATATAATATATATAATTAATTGTCTAATTATTATATATTATTGATTAATAACAAAAAATAATTTAATTAGTTAAAATAAAATAAAATATTATTATTATAGGAGTCACAGGCATAACTTAAGTATCACGCCTATGAAAATATCTATTTATTAATTCCCGATTAAAAAATTAATTAAAATATAATTTATAGCAATCAATATAGAATTAAATAATTGTTTTGTTGAAATGTTATTAATTATTAATTAATTGCTGATTATTAACACGCACTTGCTACTTATGTTATTATTAATGCATCTGAAATATTTTTACCCTTTTTAGTTACATATTCTATAAATATATTTTACTAATTTAATTATGACTATTTAATAAATCGAAATATAATTTCATGTAATTACAATATTATCGGTTATTTAAAATATAATTAATTAATTGATTTATGAAAATGTGGTACTTGATTAATAATGAAAATTAAAATATAATAAATTAAATGATTTATTAATTTATACATTATTTTATAAATTAATTATTAATCACTAATTGTTATTCTTATTTAGTTGTAATTAATAATGATTCAAATATTATTAATTAGTTGATGCATATGTGTAGGTAAGTAGTCCTGCCTCTGATTTAATATTCGCAGGCATGACTGCCATTCACGATCACGACGTGCATGTTCTTTTCTTTTTACGAACAATTAACACCTATAAAATTTTATAACCTTTTTAATAAATAAATAAATAATTAAGTATTGATTTATTAAAATATAATCAATCTTCATTAATTGATTAAATAGAATTGGTGCTTATATTTTATTTTTATTAAATATAATATATAAAATTAATTGACTAATAATAATAAATTATTAACTAATATCAAAATAAATAATTATTTAATTACTTAAAATAAAATAAAATAAAATATTATAGGTACCACATGCATGACTTAAGTGTCACTTTGTGAAAAATTTATTTTTAATTCCTAAGTAAATAAAACAAATTAAAATATAATTCATAATAATCAATATGTAATTAAATAATTGAACTGTTGACATCTTATTAATTAATTAATTATTGATTGTTAGCACGTGCTTGTTACTAAGGTTATTATTACTAGGCCTAAAATATTTTTACCCTTTTTAAGTGCATATTCTTAAAATATCTTTTATTAATTTAATTATAACTGTTTAATAAATTAAAATATAATTTCATGTAATTACAATATTATCAATTATTTAAAATATAATTAATTAATTGATTTATGAAAATGTGATACTTGATTAATAATGGTAATTAGAATATAATAAATTAAACGATTTAATAAATTATACTTTATTTATAAATTAATGATTAATCATTAACCTTTATTCTTATTTAGTTCTAATTAATAATGATTAATATATTATTAATTAGTTGATGTATAAGTGTAGGAAAGTAGTCACTCTTGTGACTTAATTTTCACAAGCCTGACGACCATTCACGGTTGCGACTTGCATACTCTTTTCTTTTTCCGAGCAATTAAAACCTATATAATTTTATAACCTTTTTAATAAATAAATAAATAATTAAGTATTGATTTATTAAAATATAATTAATATGTTCATTAGTTAATTAAATAGAATTGGTGCTTATATTTGTCATTTTGTTAAATATTATATGTATATATATATATATATAATTAATTGACTAATTATAATAAATTATTGATTAATAACAAAACAAATAATTATTTAGATTCCTAAAATTAAATGAAAAATTATTATTATAGGAGTCATAGGCATGACTTAAGTGTCACGCCTTGTGAAAAGATCTAATTTGAATCATTTAATTAAATAAAATTAATTAAAATATAATTCAAAATAATCAATATGTGATTAAATAATTGATTTATTGAAATATTATTAATTAATTATTGATTTTAACATGTAATTATTACTTATGTTATTATTAATGCGTTTGAAATATTTTCCTTTTAATTACATATTCTTAAAATATCTTTAATTAATTTAACTATAATTATTTATTAATTTAAAATATAATTTCATATATTTACAATATTACCATTTATTTAAATTTAATTAATTAATTAATTTATAAAATGTTACTCTTGGTTAATAATAGCATTAGAATATACTAAATTAAATGATTTTTAAATTATGCATTAATTATGCATTAATTATTAATCATTAACTATTATTCTTATTCAGTTGTAATTAATAATGATTAATATATTATTAATTAATTGATTTATATTTGTAGGTAAGTAGTCATGCCTGTGACTTAATATTTCATGCATGTTGTTTTTTGGGGCAATTAACACCTATATTATTTAATAACCTTTTAAAAATAATCAATTAAGTATTGATTTATTAAAATATAATTAATATGTTCATTAATTAATTAAATAGAATTGGTGTGTATATTTTCATTTTATTAAATATAATATATATAATTAATTGACTAATAATAATAAACTATTGATTAATATCAAAAATTAATTAACTAGTTACTTGCAATAAAATAAAAATTTATTATTATAGGAGTCACATGCATGACTTAAGTGTCGCTTTGTGAAAAATATATTTTCTAATTCCTTAATTAAATAAAACTAAATTAAAATTTAATTAATAATAATCAAAATATAATTAACTAATTGATTTATAGAAATCTAATTAATTAATTCATTATTGATTATTAGCACGTAATTATTACTTATATTATTATAAATGTGTTTGAAATATTTTTCCTTGTTTAATTACATATTTTTAAAATCTCTTTCATTAATTTAATTATAAATATTTAGTAAATTAAAATATAATTTAATGTAATTACAATATTATCAGTTATTTAAACATAATAAATTAATTGATTTATAAAACGTGATGCTTGATTAATAACGACAATTAGAATATAATAAATTAAATGATTCATTAAATTATACTTTGTTTATAAATTGATTATTAATCATTAACTGTTCATATAATTAAGTTATAATTAAAAATGATTAATATATTATTAATTAATTGATGCATATAAGTAGGCAAGTAGTCACGCTTGTGACTTAATATTCACAGGTGTGATTGCCATTCATGGTTGCAATGTGCATGTTCTTTTCTTTTAACGGGAAATTAACACCTATATAATTTTATAACTTTTTTAATAAATAAATAATTATTTAGGTTTTGATTTATTAAAATATTATTAATCTATTTTTTAATTAATTAAATAGGATTAGTTCTTATATTTTTCTTTTTTTATTATATACAATATATATATAATTAATTGTCTAATTATAATATATTATTGATCTTTATAATGATTTATAGCTTGTTGTGTGTAGCGAATTCTATCTTGTAAATCTAAACAAATGGGACAGTTCATTTAAAAATCTTCAGGGAAATTACTACAATCGACATTGTCTAAATCATAGTTTATATCTTCGTCTATATTGTCATAATCAGTACTGGTGATTTCTATATCTTCCATTTCCGTATCTGAAGGAAATAATTGTGATAGTGATTCTGAACAATATAATTGTTGTTGTAATTCAGTATCTAAATTTCTTGAAATTTGTTCTAAGAAAATATCTTGTTGTATCTGTGTTAATCTTTCTATTTCATTTTCGTCTTCTAATAATTCAAAAGTTTCTGATTCTTCCTCAGATGGAGGTGAGAAATCAAAAATTATATCTCTATCATCGAGTCGTATAAGATATCCGACACGAGTATTGAGACCTAATATAGTTCTATATAAATAGTTAAGAGTAATATCTAGATGATGACACTAATTTCAAAATATTGACAAATTATTTCATGAGGAATAAATAATCGACTTGCAATTATAAAGAAAAGTAAAGGCGTGCTTGAAATAAAGTAAAAGCATAAACATGTATTTGATTAATAATGACAGTAAACAATAATTAATAAAATAAGATAAATGAAATGTCATGTTGATGGAATGCTTTAATCAATAAGTAAATCCATTTCTTGTTCAAGTTCATATCTATCGATTTAATCTGAATTATAAATATATAATGTTTGATCTAATAAAACTCTTGCATTTATTAAGAGTTGAAAACATTGATTTTCTTTTGCCATTTTATATGTTCATGATATAATTCAATAAACTTTCTTTGTTCGGTTTCGATTTCTTTATAAAACGAATTCTTTGTATAAGTGATCGCGATGATCAAAATAATTCATTGTATTTAAATGATAAGAAGAGATAATTTGGATACATAATATTTATGTTCGCAATACAATCTAAAATACAATAATCTAAAAGCTTAATTAAATCGGTTGATTCTTCAATCATTTGCTTTGCAGTAGAAAGAATTGCTTGTTCTTCATTATAAAGAGGGTGATCTGGAGAATTCTTAAAACGGGGATCAGTGTAAATATCATTTGCTTTCTTGTTTCTTGCAATGGTTTTAATCTTAAGTTCTTCGTATTCTGCTTGCTGATTATCTAGTGCTTTGATTCGTTGCTTCAACATACGTTTGATGTGAAAATAAGCCATTCTGAAAATCAAAATCTTGTAAGTCGTGAAAAGATTTTAAAAAGAAGGATAAGAAATTGAATAATTTTGAGAATGCTAATGATTGTATAACAGAAGATTGCATGAATGATTGCAAAAATGAATAAAATAATAAGATATATAATTTGATAAAATATATGCATGATTTGTATGCTTGAATTAATCGAAGGGTGAAGAAGTTAACCATAATCACTCTAACTCGTTTCTTCCGGCTCGCTTGAACGTCATTAATCGGACTTAAGTGCGAAGAGAGAAGATAGAGAGTAATGTATGGAAAGCTTGTTGTACCCATTAAGGATACCCAAGGCGTCTATTTATAATCGCAGAAAGGAATAACATGGTATGCATGGACTTAACATAAAGAAAAGCCTAAAAGAAGAAAAGACTTAAAGAAAAGTAAGATGCTAAAGGACATCTTACGGGACATAAAGAAAAGATAAAGAAAAGACAGACGTGTGGACAATCAAAGGATCGCCGAAAGTAAAAGACTACATTATTTTGATAGTAGTGCTTCGTACTTGATCGATGTTTTATTCTTCAATGATAATAAGTTAAATCGTCGGGGTTGCTTGTGCCTTCTCCTTGTGCTTGAGAGGATGGACAGTGTTTACATCTGTGAGTGGGATATTCTTGTAATTGCTTGCAAAGTGCTTCACGCCAAGCAAAGCTTAGAGTGTGAAAACATTCGATAAGTCATTGAATGGTGCTTGAAACTTATTGTAAGACCGGTAATTCATGTGCTAGGATGGGATGCTTCCATATTGAAGTTAATAAGACATTATGGCCACGATAGTTGATCTTGATTGTTGAGTCTGCTTGAATCTTGAGACATTGAGTATAAATTCCTTCAAAACAATTCAAATTGAATTTGGTCATTTGGTCATTTGTCTCTTGAATTTTTTGCTGTATTTGTTGTATCAATGATACTATTTCTATTTGGGTTTGTATAATAGCTTCAATTTTCTGTTCTATTATTTCTTGTGTTTGTACTATTGATTCTAGATGTTGAGTCAGGTTTGTTAATGTTGTCATAATTTCTGAACTAAATAGGTAGATAATGTAGATAATTGCTGTTGAATTTCATCTAACTGTCTTGTTTGATTATTGGGTTCTGTTATTCTTAATGGTCGTTCTATATAAAGAGGTCTTTGATGTCTTAATGACAGAGATCTTAGCAAAGGAGTATTATTTGATGATGATTCTGGAAAAGAATGTCTTCTTTCAATTAATGGAATTCTTTGGTTCAAAGGGTTGTTGTATTGCTGGAAGTGGTTGTAATTTTGGTTGAATTTTAATTCCTACTTTAGCAACTTCTTGAAATAATTGATCTAGATAGATTTGTTCTGTATGTTTGAAATCAATACTATGATGTGAGTTGGTTAATGCATAACTAATTTGATAAGTTAATGAAAAGGGATATTGTCCGGGAGTCATTAAATTAGTTCTATAAAATTTATATGCAATTGTGATAGCTTTATCCAATTCAGAAGAAATTAAGGGAATACCTAATTTTAAACGAGTGTTAAATTTGATTTTTCCATATTGTAAATTTCCATTCATCATTCCTAAAATTTGATCATTTAGATTATTCATTCTTTCATCTAAAATTGCCATTCTAATAGGAGTATCAATTCCTTGTTGAAAAGTGGATTTTAATAATATTTGTATGGTAGATAATTGAATATATCCAATTTTCTTTCGTTTTGATTCTGGTAACAATTGTAATTGTCTATGAATTTGTTCGGG
This sequence comes from Erythroxylum novogranatense, assembly GCA_029891385.1. Classification (NCBI taxonomy): domain Eukaryota; kingdom Viridiplantae; phylum Streptophyta; class Magnoliopsida; order Malpighiales; family Erythroxylaceae; genus Erythroxylum; species Erythroxylum novogranatense. The sequence goes on from CM057233.1 coordinate 63,999,666, forward strand.
ATTAATTAAACTAATTCTTAAATTGCCATGACATTGATCAATTCGAATAGGTTGTTCTTGAATAATCTTTCCATAATAAATAAGATTTTGTCTATTAAAGATTTGTTTTATTGTTGATTTGTGAATGTCTTGACCTTTCTTTAAATCTAATTGAGCTTTAGCAATTTGATTCTTTTTATCTTGAGTTATTAAGGTAGAAACTTGAAAAGTTCCTAAGGATTCAGTTTAGAATTGTTTGTTGTGCTATTTTTGCTTTTCGTTTGCTTAATATTAATCCTTTGTCTTTACATCTTTGTAAGACAATTTTAACTTTCTTCAAATGATCTAATTTATCTTGATTTGAATAAATAATAATATCATCTATATACACAAAAGTATATTCTTCTAAACCAATAAGATTGTTATCCATAAAACGTTGATAAATACTTGGTGCTTGTTTTAATCCAAAGGGTAGTACATTCCATTGATAATGTTTTTGGGGTGGACAAGTGAATGCTGTTAATGCTTTTGTATTATCATGTAATCGTAATTGCCAATATCCTGATTTTGCATCTAATGTTGTAAACCAAATATGACCTTTTAGTTTATTAATAATATAATCTTTTCGTGGTAATTTATAAGCATCTCCAATAGTTGCTTCATTAAGTTTTCTGTAATTTATAACCATTCTTCGTTTTCCTCGTTTCTTTTCGGCTGAATTATTGACATAAAAAGCTGGTGCAGAGTGTTTACTAGTACTGGGTGTAATTAATCCTTTTTCAAGTAATTCTTGACATTCTTGTGTAAATTCTTTTACATCTAAGGGAGTATATGGTATATTATTCTTGATATTGACTTCCTGAAGAGGATCCTTTAGTTTAATTTCAATAATTTCTGTATTATGATTTTTTGTAGGATCTAATGGATTTTCACTACATACTTGATCTAATAAGGTATTGACTTCAGTTTGTATGGTTGTATTATTCAATAGGTAAAATTGTAACATATGAAGTTTCTCATTGACTATCTTTAATTGTTGATAATAAGATGTATGATAAATAGGATTAAGTAAAATAACGGATTTCGGTGATTCTTAATATAAGGGGTTCAAAGTTATGTAATGTAAATATTGACAAAAGGGTTATATAATTTGAGAAAATTATTTCCAAGTATTAACGGTAATCCCGATTCTTTTGATATATTGATGGGATTATAAAGTGTAGTTTTCAATAATAATAGTGTTATAATAACTTACATACGGATGGAATTAAAACTTCCATCGCCGATTTTACTTGTAATGGTTTATGTAATTTTTCCATTTTAAATCTAATTGTTTTCTTGCTATACGAGATAGTTGCTCTCTGTATCTATATAGGCATGTACTTTAGTATTCGTTTTCTGAACTAGTACTTGAATAAATGTTGAATTGGAATTCGGAGTTTGATTCAGAGTTTTGGTTATCTGATTCATTAGAGAAAGATTCATAAATGTAGAGAGATGTATCTGTATTATAATCTGATTCAATTGGTTCTAATTGATGTTCTAAGGCTGAATGTAAAATTTGTACTTTATTATTATATGATTTTCTTTCTTTTAGGACATTCATTTGCATAATGACCTTCTTCTTTACAAATCCAACATTTACAATCTTTTTTCTTTTTAGGGCAAAATTGTTTTCTGTTTTTATATTTGGGATTAAATTTATATCTACGAAAATATTTGGGATAAGTTTTTGGTTGATAACGTTGTGGTTTATATTTTTTCCATCGAAACTTTCGTGAATAATGTTTCTTATATCTTGGATTAAATATTTTCTTTTTCTTTTTATAATTTGAGTAATTTTTTAGACATCCATATTGCTGAGGTACGTCAGCATTTTGATTGCAACATAGTTTTAAATTCTTATGTTTTAATGTTCGTTTTAACTGAGCTTCTATACAATAATCAACTAATAAGTCTCTTGCGACTAATATTGCTCCACCTAAATTATGAGCTATTGTATGATTTTCTATTCGTTCATAGAATTGTTGTTGAACTTTTAGATTAAAAGGATATGGTAATTTTGAATAAAATGTTAATATACATTTCTTGTTCGACTCTAGGTAATTTATAGTAATGTTTTTAAATTCACAAATAAAAGCTTCTAAGTAATTAATATCACATATCATTAAATTGTTTAAATGTCTTAATGCTTTTAAGCGTTTTTCTTTTAGTATATCCGCTTGATGAAATATAATATCCTTGTTGATGTAAAAATCATCTTTGTCATTTTTCCAAGTATAACTTGATGGTTGAAATGTTGTTTTCGTTTATCTCCTAAAATATTGACAAATTATTTCATGAGGAATAAATAATCGACTTGCAATTATAAAGAAAAGTAAAGGTCATGTTTGAAATAAAGTAAAGCATAAACATGTATTTGATTAATAATGACAGTAAACAATAATTAATAAAATAAGATAAATGAAATGTCATGTTGATGGAATGCTTTAATCAATAAGTAAATCCATTTCTTGTTCAAGTTCATATCTATCAGATTTAACTGAATTATAAATATATAATGTTTGATCTAATAAAACTCTTGCATTTATTAAGAGTTGAAAACATTGATTTTCTTTTGCCATTTTATATGTTCATGATATAATTCAATAAACTTTCTTTGTTCGATTTGATTTCTTTATAAAACGAATTCTTTGTATAAGTGATCGGCGATGATCAAAATAATTCATTTTATTTAAATGATAAGAAGAGATAATTTGGATACATAATATTTGCGTTCTGCAATACAATCTAAAATACAATAATCTAAAAAGCGAATTAAATCGGCTGATTCTTCAATCATTTGCTTTGCAGTAGAAAGAATTGCTTGTTCTTCATTATAAAGAGGGTGATCTGGAGAATTCTTAAAACGGGGATCAGTGTAAATATCATTTGCTTTCTTGTTTCTTGCAATGGTTTTAATCTTAAGTTCTTCGTATTCTGCTTGCTGATTATCTAGTGCTTTGATTCGTTGCTTCAACATACGTTTGATGTGAAAATAAGCCATTCTGAAAATCAAAATCTTGTAAGTCGTGAAAAGATTTTAAAAAGAAGGATAAGAAATTGAATAATTTTGAGAATGCTAATGATTGTATAACAGAAGATTGCATGAATGATTGCAAAAATGAATAAAATAATAAGATATATAATTTGATAAAATATATGCATGATTTGTATGCTTGAATTAATCGAAGGGTGACAAGAAGTTAACCATAATCACTCTAACCTGTTCTTCCTGGCTCGCTTGAACGTCACACTGGACTTAAGTGCGAAGAGAGAAGATAGAGAGAGTAATGTATGGAAAGCTTGTTGTACCCATTAAGGATACCCAAGGCGTCTATTTATAATCGCAGAAAGGAATAACATGCATGCATGCACTTAACATAAAGAAAAAGCCTAAAAGAAGAAAAGACTTAAAGAAAAAGTAAGATGCTAAAGGGACATCTTACATGACATAAAGAAAAGATAAAGAAAAAGACAGACAGGTGGACAGTCAAAGGACTGCCGAAAGTAAAAAGACTACATTATTTTGATAGTAGTGCTTCGTACTTGATCTGATGTTTTATTCTTCAATGATAATAAGTTCGTCGTCAGGGTTGCTTGTGCCTTCTCCTTGTGCTTGAGAGGATGGACAGTGTTTACATCTGTGAGTGGGATATTCTTGTAATTGCTTGCAAAGTGCTTCACGCCAAGCAAAGCTTAGAGTGTGAAAACATTCTGATAAGTCATTGAATGGTGCTTGAAAACGCTGTAAGACTGGTAATTCATGTGCTAGGATGGGATGCTTCCATATTGAAGTTAATAAGACATTATGGCCACGATAGTTGATCTTGATTGTTGAGTCTGCTTGAATCTTGAGACATTGAGTATAAATTCCTTCAAAACAATTCAAATTGAATTTGTTTACCAAATCCCAATTGAATTCGTAATGAGGTGCTTCATCTATGGGAGGATACTGCATATTGCTTATGCCAATCTGAAGAAAGGCAATTCTTGAAGTAATGATCGCTGCTCTACTGGCAGTTTCTTCATCGGATGCTTCAAAAATTGGATAGCTGCTGTAGACTTTAATATATATTTCTCGTTCACGTGCAAAACGATCCTTGAATTGCTTGATAGCATGGACTAAACCGGATGGGAAGTCCGCTAATAACTTCATATCTTGTAGATAAATGGTGTCAGCTAATCCACTCTGAAATAATAAATAAGTTGTTAATGGTTCTGCTCCAGGGAAGATGACTGCTTTGGGACCATACTTGCCACGATTCTGAGGGTAGTATTGAAATTGCTTCATTTCTTCAGTCCAATGATTGAGTGCTTGGAAACAATCCATAAACATGTCAGAAGTGAGAACCTTTGATTCTTCATGAAGTGCTTTAGCAGGAACGGCATGAATTCGTTCCATGTCAATTGCTTTGCCCAATGTAGTTAACTTGGACATTGGTGGTGCTGGAGTTTGTAATACAGTCTTGTATTGTGGTCGAAGTGTTGGATGCTGAAATTCTTGGAAAGACTTTTCAGCTTCTGCTTTAGTAGAAAAACTCTTATGAATAACACTGCTTTTGCCTGTAATATGAATTGCTGCCTTATGCCACTGATCATAAAGACCAGCAAAAGGACCATTATATATCACATAGTGCTTGGATTCTTGATTATCAGCCACCTTTTGAGGTACTGATGAGGAAGTTATTGATGATGAAGTACTTATATATGGTTTCACAGGAAGTGAAACTGGTGCTTTTGATACTTGTATTTCAGGGACCTTAGAAGGTGCAACCTGAATAGCTTCTTGTATTACACGAGCAGATGCTTTTGGAATTTGAGTAGTTATAGTAGCAATGATTGATCTGGATGCTTGATGTTGATGCTTTAGAACTTTGCTCCTTTGGTTTTAAAACCGAGTGTCTCGCTTTAATTATTCAAGTTCACTAGTAATTTGTTCTTGCTTTACGAATATTCATACTTTGAAGATGTAATTCGGTGAGTTCTGCTTCCTTTAATTCAATTGTACTTTCGAGCTGAACGATTAATGCTTCCATTCTCTTGTTAATATATCTGCAAGAAAATTGTTAGCAGATTTAATGTAATGAATATGAAATTGATCACGACTAGCTCTAATTGCCATCGATCGATCGTCCTTGATTATAATTGGTACGTGATGAAAGGCGATATCTTGTAAATCCACATAAGTATTGAGAATCTGTATGAATTGTAAATTTTATTGGGAGTAGATCTATTCGCCATTTTCTCAAAGTTTGAGACAAAGCTAATGCTTCTTTTTCATGAATAGGATAATTTAATTCATGAATTAAATGTTCCATTTATATATTTGCAAAGTTGGTATTTCTTACGAGTAGGGGTTTGGCTAAAAGACAACCTGCCCATACATCATTGCTTGCATCTATTTGAACTAATAATTCATCATTTTGTTGATAATTATAAAGTTTGGGAAGATTTTTACAAAGAAGTTTTAATCTTTATACGGCTGTGTAGTATCTGAAGTAGTCCATTGCCATTGTAGATTCTGCTACATTTTTTCTGTAAAATTGTTCTTTCTTTTGCTAATTCTTTTAGAAATCCTTGATCTGATATATAGTTTAATAAACCTAAGAATTTTGGTTATCTGATTCATTAGAGAAAGATTCATAAATGTAGAGAGATGTATCTGTATTATAATCTGAATCAAACTCCGAATTCCAATTCAACATTTATTCAAGTACTAGTTCAGGAAACGAATACTAAAGTACATGCCTATATAGATACAGGAGCAACTATCGTATATAGAGCAAAACAATTAGATTTAAAATGGAAAAATTACATAAACCATTACAAGTAAAATCACGATGGAAGTTTTAATTCCATCCGGTATGTAAGTTATTATAACACTATTATTATTGAAAACTACACTTTTATAATCCCATCAATATATCAAAAGAATCAGGATTACCGTTAATACTTGGAAATAATTTTCTCAAATTATATAACCCTTTTGTCAATATTTACATTACATAACTGCGAACCCCTTATATTAAGAATCACCAGAAATCCGTTATTTTACGAATCCCTATTTATCATACATCTTATTATCAACAATTAAAGATAGTCAATAAGAAACTTCATATGTTACAATTTTACCTATTGAATAATACAACCATACAAACTGAAGTCAATACCTTATTAGATCAAGTATGTAGTGAAAATCCATTAGATCCTACAAAAATCATAATCTGAAATTATTGAAATTAAACTAAAGGATCCTCTTCAGGAAGTCAATATCAAGAATAATATACCATATACTCCCTTAGATGTAAAAGAATTTACACAAGAATGTCAAGAATTACTTGAAAAAGGATTAATTACACCCAGTACTAGTAAACACTCTGCACCAGCTTTTTATGTCAATAATTCAGCCGAAAAGAAACGAGGAAAACGAAGAATGGTTATAAATTACAGAAAACTTAATGAAGAACATTTATCTGTAGTACAAAGATTACATCAACAATATATAGAACAATTAACACAATTAGAACAAATTGAAACTGATCATCATTGTTATCACCCATATCATCCCAATACATTATGACTTCTCAAACTTCTACCATCCTCGATGTAGACAATTTAGAATTAACTGAATCCTTAGGAACTTTTCAAGTTTCTACCTTAATAACTCAAGATAAAAAGAATCAAATTGCTAAAGCTCAATTAGATTTAAAGAAAGGTCAAGACATTCACAAATCAACAATAAAACAAATCTTTAATAGACAAAATCTTATTTATTATGGAAAGATTATTCAAGAACAACCTATTCGAATTGATCAATGTCATGGCAATTTAAGAATTAGTTTAATTAATCCCGAACAAATTCATAGACAATTACAATTGTTACCAGAATCAAAACGAAAGAAAATTGGATATATTCAATTATCTACCATACAAATATTATTAAAATCCACTTTTCAACAAGGAATTGATACTCCTATTAGAATGGCAATTTTAGATGAAAGAATGAATAATCTAAATGATCAAATTTTAGGAATGATGAATGAAATTTACAATATGGAAAAATCAAATTTAACACTCGTTTAAAATTAGGTATTCCCTTAATTTCTTCTGAATTGGATAAAGCTATCACAATTGCATATAAATTTTATAGAACTAATTTAATGACTCCCGGACAATATCCCTTTTCATTAACTTATCAAATTAGTTATGCATTAACCAACTCACATCATAGTATTGATTTCAAACATACAGAACAAATCTATCTAGATCAATTATTTCAAGAAGTTGCTAAAGTAGGAATTAAAATTCAACCAAAATTACAACCACTTCCAGCAATACAACAACCCTTTGAACCAGCAATTCCATTAATTGAAAGAAGACATTCTTTTTCAGAATCATCATCAAATAATACTCCTTTGCTAAGATCTCTGTCATTAAGACATCAAAGACCTCTTTATATAGAACGACCATTAAGAATAACAGAACCCAATAATCAAACAAGACAGTTAGATGAAATTCAACAGCAATTATCTACATTATCTACCTATTTATTAATTGCTAAAGTAGGAATTAAAATTCAACCAAAATTACAACCACTTCCAGCAATACAACAACCCTTTGAACCAGCAATTCCATTAATTGAAAGAAGACATTCTTTTTCAGAATCATCATCAAATAATACTCCTTTGCTAAGATCTCTGTCATTAAGACATCAAAGACCTCTTTATATAGAACGACCATTAAGAATAACAGAACCCAATAATCAAACAAGACAGTTAGATGAAATTCAACAGCAATTATCTACATTATCTACCTATTTAGTTCAGAAATTATGACAACATTAACAAACCTGACTCAACATCTAGAATCAATAGTACAAACACAAGAAATAATAGAACAGAAAATTGAAGCTATTATACAAACCCAAATAGAAATAGTATCATTGATACAACAAATACAGCAAAAAATTCAAGAGACAAATGACCAAATAATCGTAAAAGATCCGCCCCCGAAAATGGTATCAGAGCTAGTAATTACAAAAATACCCCGAGAAAGAGGATAAATGGAAGATCAATCAATCGAACAAGTTGAAAAGAATATTCAAGTACAATTACATGAAGTAACTGATCTCATACAGAAATTACATCTTACCCCTCTCGAAAAAGAAGAATATATTGGTCCCGTATTTTCAAATGAACATAAAGATGAAATAATCTTAGGATATGAATCTGATCAAGGATTTCTAAAAGAATTAGCAAAAGAAAGAACAATTTTACAGAAAAAATGTAGCAGCAATCTACAATAGCAATGGACTACTTCAGATACTACAGCCGTACAAAGATTAAAACTTCTTTGTAAAAATCTTCCCAAACTTTATAATTATCAACAAAATGATGAATTATTAGTTCAAATAGATGCAAGCAATGATGTATGGGCAGGTTGTCTTTTAGCCAAACCCCCTACTCAGAAGAAATACCAACTTTGCAAATATATAAATGGAACATTTAATTCTGCGGAATTAAATTATCCTATTCATGAAAAAGAAGCATTAGCCTGTCTCAAAACTTTGAGAAAATGGCGAATAGATCTACTCCCAATAAAATTTACAATTCATACAGATTCTCAATACTTATGTGGATTTACAAGATATCAGCTTTCATCACGTACCAATTATAATCAAGGACGACTGATCAGATGGCAATTAGAGCTAGGTCAGTATCAATTTCATATTCATTACATTAAATCTGCTAATCCTTTGTCTTTACATCTTTGTAAGACAATTTTAACTTTCTTCAAATGATCTAATTTATCTTGATTTGAATAAATAATAATATCATCTATATACACAAAAGTATATTCTTCTAAACCAATAAGATTGTTATCCATAAAACGTTGATAAATACTTGGTGCTTGTTTTAATCCAAAGGGTAGTACATTCCATTGATAATGTTTTTGGGGTGGACAAGTGAATGCTGTTAATGCTTTTGTATTATCATGTAATCGTAATCTTTTCGTGGTAATTTATAAGCATCTCCAATAGTTGCTTCATTAAGTTTTCTGTAATTTATAACCATTCTTCGTTTTCCTCGTTTCTTTTAATTGAATTATTGACATAAAAAAAAGTGGTGAGTGTTTACTAGTACTGGGTGTAATTAATCCTTTTTCAAGTAATTCTTGACATTCTTGTGTAAATTCTTTTACATCTAAGGGAGTATATGGTATATTATTCTTGATATTGACTTCCTGAAGAGGATCCTTTAGTTTAATTTCAATAATTTCTGTATTATGATTTTTTGTAGGATCTAATGGATTTTCACTACATACTTGATCTAATAAGGTATTGACTTGAGGTTTGTATGGTTGTATTATTCAATAGGTAAAATTGTAACATATGAAGTTTCTCATTGACTATCTTTAATTGTTGATAATAAGATGTATGATAAATAGGATTCGTAAAATAACGGATTTCGGTGATTCTTAATATAAGGGGTTCGCATAAAGTTATGTAATGTAAATATTGACAAAATAGATTAAAATATTATTAATCTATTTTTAATTAATTAAATAGGATTAGTTCTTATATTTTCTTTTTATTATATACAATATATATATAATTAATTGTCTAATTATAATATATTATTGATTAATAACAAAATAATATAAAATTTTATTATTATAGGAGTCATAGGCATGACTTACGTGTCACGCTTATGAAAAGATTTATTTTAATTCCTTGACTAAAAGTTAATTAAAGTATAATTTATAACAATCAATATAGAATTAAATAATTGATTTGTTGAAATGTTATTAATTAATTAATTAATTACTGATTATTAACACGTACTTGCTACTTATGCTATTATTAACGCTTCGAAAATTTTTACCGTTTTTTAATTACATATTCTCTAAATATCTTTTATTAATTTAATTATGACTATTTAGTAAATTAAAATTTAATTAATTAATTGATTTATGAAAATATGGTACTTGATTAATAATGATAATTAGAATATAATAAATTAAATGATTTATTAGTTATACATTATTTTATAAATTAATTATTAATCACTAACTGTTATTCTTATTCAATTGTAATTCATAATGATTAAAATATTATTAACTAGTTGATGTCTATGTGTAGGTAAGTAGTCCTGCCTTTGATTTAATATTCGCAGGCATGACTGCCATTCATGATCGCGACATGCATGTTCTTTTCTTTTTATAGGCAATTAACACCTATAAAATTTATAACCATTTCAATAAATAAATAATTAATTAAGTGTTGATTTATTAAAATATAATCAATCTGTTAATTAATTAATTAAATAGAATTAGTGCTTATATTTTCATTTTTATTAAATATAATATATATAATTAATTGACTAATAATAATAAATTATTAACTAATATAAAATAAATAAATAATTAATTACTTAAAATAAAATAAAATATATTATTATAGGTGTCACATGCATGACTTAAGTGTCATGCTGTGAAAAATTTATTTTTCATTCCTAATTAAATAAAACTAATTGAAATATAATTCATAATAATCAATATGTAATTAAATAATTGATATGTTGACATCTTATTAATTAATTAATTAATTAATGATTATTAACACATGCTTGTTACTTATGTTATTATTAATGCGTCTGAAATATTTTTGCCCTTTTTAAGCGCACATTCTTAAAATATCTTTTTTAATTTAATTATAACTATTTAGTAAATTAAAATATAATTTAAAGTAATTACAATATTAATAATAAACTAATAATAATAAAGTAATTTAAAGTTAATTGACTAATAATAATAAACTATTGATTAATGCCAAAAATTAATTAATTAGTTACTTAAAATATAATTAAAATTTATTATTATAGGAGTCACTTGCATGACTTAAGTGTCACGCCGTGAAAAGAATCTATTTTCTAATTTCTTAATTAAATGAAATTAATTAAAATATAATTTATAATAATCAAAATATAATTAACTAATTGATTTATAGACATCGTATTAATTAATTAATTATTGACTATTAACACGTAATTATTACTTATATTATTATAAATGTGTTTGAAATATTTTTCCTTTTAATTACATATTCTTAAAATATCTTTAATTAATTTAATTATAACTATTTAGTAAATTAAAATATAATTTAAAGTAATTACAATATTGTCATTATTTAAACGTAATAAATTAATTGATTTATAAAACTTGATGCTTGATTAATAACAACAATTAGAATATAATAAATTAAATGATTCATTAAATTATTAATCATTAAATTATACTTTGTTTAAAATGATTAACCTATTATTAATTAATTGATGCATATAAGTAGGTAGTAGTCACTTTTGTGACTAAATATTCACAGCGTGATTGTCATTCATGGTTGCAATGTGCATGTTCTTTTCTTTTATAGACAATTAACACTTATATAATTTTGTAACCTTTTGAATAAATAAATAATTATTTAGTTATTGATTTATTAAAACATGATTAATCTATTCTTTAATTAATTAAATAGGATTGGTGCTTATATTTTCATTTTATTAAATATAATATATATAATTAATTGACTAATTATAATATATTATTGATTAATAACAAAAATAATTTAATTAGTTAAATAAAATAAAATTTATTATTATAGTAGTAACAGCATGACTTAAGTGTCACGCTTATAAAAGATCTATTTTTAATTGCTTCATTAAAAAGTTAATAAAAATATAATTTATAACATTTAGATATTGAATTAAATAATTGATTTGTTGAAATGTTATTAATTAATTAATAATTACTGATTATTAATACGTACTTGCTACTTATGTTATTATTAATTCATCTGAAATATTTTTGCCCTTTTTAATTACATATTCTCTAAATATCTTTTACTAATTTAATTATAACTATTTAGTAAATTAAAATATATTTCATGTAATTACAATATTATCAGTTATTTAAAATATACTAAATTAATTGATTTGTGACAAATTTGGTACTTGATTAATAATGATAACTAGAATATAATAAATTAAATGATTTATTAAGTTATACATTATTTATAAATTAATTATTAATCACTAACTGTTATTCTTATTCTGTTGTAATTAATAATGATTAATATATTATTAATTAGTTGATGTATATGAGTACGTAAATAGTCACACCTGTGACCTAATATTTGCAGGCATGACTGCCATTCACGATCGCGACGTGCATGTTGTTTTTAATGGGCAATTAACACCTATATAATTTTATAATCTTTTATTAAATAAATAAATAATTAAGTATTGATTTATTAAAATATAATTAATCTTTTCAGTAATTAATTAAATAGAATTGGTGCTTATATTTTCATATATATATATATATATAATTGAATAATAATAATAAATTATTGATTAATATCAAAGTAATTAATTAATGAATTACTTAAAATAAAATAAAATGTTATTATTATAAGAGTCACAGCATGACTTAAGTGTAACTCCTGTGAAAAGATCTATTTTTAATTCTTTAATTAAAATATAATTAATAACATTCAATATGTAATTAAAAATTGATTTATTGAAATCTTATTAATTAATTATTTATTTATTTATTATTACCTCGTAATTATTACTTATATTATTATTAATGCGTCTAAAATATTTTTCCCATTTTTAATTACATATTCTTAAAATATCTTTTATTAATTTAATTATAACTATTTATTAAATTGAAATATAATTTTAATTATAATATTATCAGTTATTAAAATATAATTAATTAATTGATTTATGAAACTATGATACTTGATTAATAATGGTAATTAGAATATAAAAATTAATTATGCATTAAATTATACTTTATTTATAAATTAATTATTAATCATTAGCTATTCATCTAATTCAATAATAATTAAGAATGATTAATATATTAATTGATATATATATGTAGATAAGTAGTCAAGCCTATGATTTAACATTCATAAGCGTGACTGTCACTAACGGCTGCGACATGCATCTTCTTTTCTTTTAACGGACAATTAAAACCTATATAATTTTATAACATTTTTAACAAATAAATAACTAATTAACCATTGATTTATTAAAATATAACTATTCTGTTCATTAATTAATTAAATAGAATTAGTGCTTATGTTTTTATTTTTATTAGATATTATAGATATAGTTAATTGACTAATTATAATATATTATTGATTAATAACAAAATAATTAATTGATTAGTTATTTAAATTAAAAAGAAAATTTATTATTATAGCTCGAAGCATGACTTAAGTATTACGCTTGTGAAAAGATCTAATTTGAATTCCTTAACTAAATTAAATTAATTAAAATATAATTCAAAATAATCAATATATGATTAAATAATTGATTTATTGAAATCTTATTAATTAATTATTGATTTTAACATGTAATTATTACTTATGTTATTATTAATATGTTTGAAATATTTTCCTTTTTAATTACATATTCTTAAAATATCTTTAATTAATTTAAATATAACTATTTATTAAATTAAAATATAATTTAATGTATTTACAATATTATCAGTTATTTAAATATGATTTATTAATTAATTTATAAAATGTGATACTTGGTTAATAATGGCAGCTAGAATATAATAAATTAAATGGTTTATTAAATTATACATTATTTATAAGTTAATTTTTAATCATTAACTGTTATTCTTATTCCATTGTAATTAATAATGATTAATATATTATTAATTATTTGATGTATATATGTAGGTAAGTAGCCAAGCCTATGAGTTAATATTCACAGTGTGATTGTTATTCACGATTGCGATGTGCATGTTTTTTTTTACGAACAATTAACACCTATATAATCTTATAAAATTTTAATAAATAAATAATTAATTAAGTATTGATTTATTAAAATATAATTAATCAAATAGAATTAGTGCTTATATCTTTCATTTTTATTAAATATAATATATATAATTAATTGACTAATTATACTGCATTATTGGTTAATAACAAAATAATAATTTAATTAGTTAGTTAAAATAAAATAAAATCCATTATTAAAGGAGTCACATGCATATCTTAAGCGTCATGCCTGTGAAAAGATTTATTTTCTATTTTTAATTAAAATATAATTCATAACAATCAATATATAATTAAATAATTGATTTATTGAGATCTTATTATTTATTTATTTAATTATTAATTATTAACACGTAATTATTACTTATGTTATTATTATTGTGACTGAAATATTTTTCCTTTTTAATTACATATTCTCAAAATATCTATTACTAATTTAATTATAACTATTTAGTAAATTAAAATATAATTTCAAGTAATTAAAATATTTTCAATTAGTTAGAATATAATTAATTAATTTAATTTTGAAATTGTGATACTTGATTAATAATGTTAATTAGAATATAATAAATGAAATGATTTATTAAATTATACTTTATTTAATGATTAAATATTAATCATTATTGTTCATCTAATTCAATTGTAATTTAGAATGATTAATATATTATTAATTAATTGATGTATATATGTAGGTAAGTGGTCGTGCTCGTGACTTAATATTCACGAGCACGACGCCATTCAAGATTACGATGTGCATGTTCTTTTCTTTTACTAACAATTAATACCTGTATAATTTTATAACACTTTTAAATAAATAAATAAATAAATAAGTATTGATTTATTAAAATATAATTAATCATTAATTAATTAAATAGAATTAGTGCTTATATTTTTCATTTGTTATAATTATATAATATATATAATTAATTGGCTAATTATAATATATTATTGAATAAAAACAAAATAATAATTTAATTAATTACATAAAATAAAATAAAAATTTATTATTTTAGGGTCAAGCGTGACTTTAGTGTTACACTGTGCAAAGATATATTTTAATTCCTTATTTAATTAACACTAATTAAAATATAATCCTTAATAATCAATATTTAATTAAATAATTGATTTATTGAAATCTTATTAATCAATTAATTAATTGTTAATTATTAACATGTAATTATTACTTGTGTTATTATTAATGCGTTTGAAATATTTTCCCTTTTTAATTTCATATTTTTAAAATATCTTTAATTAATTTAATAATAAATATTTAGTAAATTAAAATATAATTTCATGTAATTAAAATGTTATCAATTAGTTAAAATATAATTAATATGTTTATTTATGAAAATGTTATACTTGATTAATAATTGTAATTAGAATATAATAAATTAAATGATTTATTAAATTGTACTTTATTTGTAAATTAAATACTAATCATTATTGTTCATCTAATTCATTTATAATAAAAATTGATTAATGTATTATTAATTAATTGATGTATATATGTAGGCAAGTAGTCACGCCTGTGACTTAATATTCGCAGGCGTGATTGCCATTCACAGTTACAATGTGCATATTCTTGTCTTTTTTGGCAATTAACACATATATAATTTTAAAATATTTTAATAAATAAATAACTAATTAACCTTTGATTTTGAAAATATAATTAATCTATTAATTAAATAAAATTAGTGGTTATATTTTCATTTTTATTAAATATAATATATATAATTAATTGACTAAGTATAATATATTATTGATTAATAACAAAATAATAATTAAATTAGTTACTTAAAATAAAATAAAATTTATTATTATAGGGATCAAAGGCTTGACTTAAGTGTCATTCTGAGAAAATTTATATTTTTAGTTCCTTAATTAAATAAAATTAATTAAAATATACTCCATAACAATCAATATATAATTAAATAATTTATTTATTTAAATATTATTAATCAATTATTTAAATTATTAATTATTAAAGTGTAATTATTACTGATGTTGTTATTAATGGGTTTGAAATATTTTCCCTTTTTAATTACATATTCATAAAATATTTTAATTAATTTAATTATAACTATTTAGTAAATTAAAATATAATTTCATGTAATTAAAATGTTATCAATTAATTAAAATATAATTAATTTATTTATTTATGAAAATGTGATACTTGATTAACAATTGTAATTAGAATATAATAAATTAAATGATTTATTAAATTATACTTTATTGTAATTGTTCATCTAAATCTGTTATATTTAATAATGATTAATATATTAATTGATGTATATATGTAGATAATTAGTCACGTCTATGACCTAATATTCACAGGCGTGACTACCATTTATGTTACGATGTACATATTCTTTTCTTTTATAGGCAACTAACACCTATATAATTTTATAACCTTTTGAATAAATAAATAACTAATTAAGTATTGATTTACTAAAATATAATTAATCTTTTATTAATTAAGTAGAATTAGTTCTTATATTTTTAATTTTTATTAAATATAATATATATAATTAATTGGCTAATTATAATATATTATTGAATAAAAATAAAGTAATAATTTAATTAATGAGATAAAATAAAATAAAAGTTTATTATTATAGGGTCACAAGCATGACTTTAGTGTTATGCCTGTGAAAAGATATATTTTAATTCCTTAATTAATTAAAACTAATTAAAATATAATCCTTAATAATCAATATTTAATTAAATAATTGATTTATTGAAATCTTATTAATCAATTAATCAATTATTAATTATTAACATGCAATTATTACTTGTGTTATCATTAATAAATCTAAATATTTTTCCCTTTTTAATTTCATATTCTTAAAATATCTTTAATTAATTTAATAATAACTATTTAGTAAATTAAAATATAATTTCATGTAATTAAAATGTTATCAATTAGTTAAAATATAATTAATCTGTTTATTTATGAAAATGTGATACTTGATTAATAATTGTAATTAGAACATAATAAAATTTTATAATTTATTAAATTGTACTTTATTTGTAAATTAAATATTAATTATTATTGTTCATCTAATTCATTTATAATAAAAATTGATTAATGTATTAATATATTATTAATTAATTAATGTATATATGTAGGAAAGTAGTCACTTTGTGACTTAATATTCACAAAGTGACGCCATTCACACCATTAATGTGAATATTTTTGTCTTTTTAGCAATAAACACATATGTAATTTCAAAACATTTTAATAAATAAATAACTAATTAAGTTTTGATTTTGAAAATGTAATTAATCTATTAATTAATTAGAATTAGTGTTTGTATTTTCATTTTATTAAATAATATATATATATATATAATTGACTAAGTATAATATATTATTGATTAATAACAAAATAATAATTTAATTAGTTACTTAAAATAAAATAAAATTTTATTATCATAGGGGTCAAAGGTGTGACTTAAGTGTCATTCCTGTGAAAATTTATATTTTTATTTCCTTAATTAAATAAAATTAATTAAAATATAATCCATAACAATCAATATATAATCAAATAATTTATTTATTTAAATCTTATTAATCCATAACATGGTCGTGGCAAGTGCCCACAGCCCTAACCTGCTCTCTCGACGGTGTCGATCATGGGGGCAAGGCTATAATCGACGAGTTTTTGATGAGAAATCGACAATCAATGACTGATTGGGGCTTGTTTGCACTGATTTTCCCACCATCGAGTATGCCCGCACATGGCCCCAGCAAGTGCCCATGGTATGGGGCCTGTTTTCATCGATTTTTTCACTACCGAGTATGATCGCACATAGCCACAGCAAGTGCCCATGGCCCCCAACTGCTCTCCCCAAGGTGCCGGTCATGGGGGCAAGGCTATAATCAACGAGTTCTTGATGAGAAAACGACAATGTGTGATCGATTGGGGCTCATTTTTGCTAATTTTTCCAATACCGAGTATGCTCACACATCGTCACGACAAGTGCCCATGAACCTGATCTGATCTCCCAACGGTGTCAATCATGGCGGCTAGGTTCTAATCGGCAAGTTTTCGATGAGAAACACTTGTTTTTGCTATTTTTTCCACTACTGAGTATGCCCGCACATGACCACGGCAAGTGCCCACGACCCCGATCTGGTCTCCCGACGGTGCCAGTCATGAGAGAACAACAATCTGTGACCGATTGGGGCTTGTTTTCTCTGATTTTCCCACTACTGAGTATGCCCACAAATGGCCTTGACACGTGCCCACGGCCTCAACCTGGTCTCCCGATGGTGCCGGTCATGGGGGCAAGGCTATAATCGACGAGTTTTCGATGAGAAATTGACAATCTGTGATTAACTGGGGCTCATTTTTGCTAATTTTCCCACTATCGAGTATGTACATGGTCGCGACCAGTGCCCATGACCCTGACATGGTCTCCCGACGATGTCGATCATAGGGGCAAGCCTATCATCGGTGAGTTTTCGATGAGAAACTGACAATCCGTGACCGACTGGGGCTTGTTCGCCCTGATTTTGCCACTATCGAGTATGCCCACACATGGGCAAAGCAAGTGCCCACGGCCCTAACTTGGTCTCCCAACGATGCGGGTCATAGGAGGAAGACTATAATTGGCGAGTTTTTGATGAGAAACTGACAATTCGTGCCCCACCTGAGCCTATTTTTGCTGATTTTTCCACTACAAAGTATGCCCGTACATGGCCGCAGCAAGTGCCATCGGCGTCAATTCGGTCTTTCGACGGTGACGGTCATGATGGCAAGGCTATTATCGGCGAGTTTTCGATGAGAAATCGACAATCCGTGGCCGATTAGGGCTTCTTTTCACTAATTTTCCTACTGCTGAGTATGCCCATAAATGGCCGCAGCAAGTGCCCACAGTCCCAACCTGGTCTCCCGACGATGCCGATCATGGGGTCAATGCTATAATCAACGACTTTTCGATGAGAAACTGAAAATTCGTAACCGAATGGGGCTTGTTTGTACTGATTTTTCCACTACCGAGTATGTCCGCACATGGTCATAGCAAGTGCCCACAACCCCTACTTGGTCTCCCAACGGTGTCGGTAATGAGGGGAAAGCTATAATCGACGAGTTTTTGATGAGAAACTGACAATTCGTGCCCTACATGTGCCTGTTTTGGCTTATTTTTTCACTACCAAGTATGCCTGCACATAGCTACGACAAGTGCCCACGACCCTGACCTGGTCTCCCGACGGTGTCAGTCATGGGGGCAAGGCTATAATCGGAGAGTTTTCGATAAGAGATCGACAATTCGTGACTGACTGGGGCCTGTTTTCATCAATTTTTCCACTATCGAGTATGACCATACATGGTCGCAACAAGTACCCATGACCCCCACTTGCTCTCCCGACAGTGCCAATCATGGGGGACAAGGACATAATCGGTGAGTTTTTCATGAGGAACTGACAATTCAAGGCCTACTGGGGCTCGTTTTTGATGATTTCTCACTACTAAGTATGCCCACACATGACCGTGGCAAGTGCCCACGGCCTCGACCAGGTCTCCCGATGGTAACTGTCATAGGGGCAAGGCTATAATCAAAGAGTTGTCGTTGAGAAACTGACAATCTGTGATCGACTGGGGCTTGTTTGCACTCATTTTTCTACTACCGAGTATGCCCACACATGACCGCAGCAAGTGCATATGGCCCCAACCTGGTCTCCTGACAGTGCCGATCATGGAGGCAAGGTTATAATCGACGAGTTGTCGATTAAAAGCCGATAATACGTGCCCCACCTAGGCCTGTTTTTGTTTATTTTCCCACTACCGAGTATGTCCGCACATGGCTGCGGCGAGTGCCCACGGCCCCAACCTGGTCTCTCGAAGGTGCCGGTCACAAGGGGAAGGCCATAATCGGTGAGTTTTCGATGAGAAACTGCCAATCAGTGACCGATTGAGGCTGTTTATGTTGATTTTCCCACTACCAAGTAAGCCCGCACGTGGCAACACCAAGTGCCCAAGGCCCCGACCTGGTCTCCCAACGATGTCGGTTTTGCAGGCAAGGCTATAATCAGAGAGTCTTCGATGAGAGACCGACAATCCGTGACCAACTGCGGCTTGTTTTCATCGATTTTTCAACTACCGAGTATGCTCACACATAGTCGCGACAAATGCCCACAAACCTGATCTGGCCTCCCGACGGTGCCAATCATGGCGGCAAGGTTCTAATCAACGAGTTTTCGATGAAAAACCTGGGCTTGTTTTTGCTGATTTTCTCACTATCGAGTATGCTCGCAAATGATCGTGGCAAGTGCCCACCACCCTGACCTAGTCTCCCGACGGTGTCGGCCATAGGAGCAATGTTATAATCGGCCAGTTTTCGGTGAGAAGCCGACAATCGGCGACCGACTGGGGCTTCTTTGGACTGATTTTTCCACTACCAAGTATGCCCGCACATGGCTGTAGTAAGTGCCCACGGCCCTGACTTGATCTCCCGAGGTGCCGGTCATGGGGGAAGGCTATAATCGGTGAGTTTTCGATGAGAATCCGACAATTTGTGCCCCACCTGGGTTTCTGCTGATTTTCCCACTATCGAGTATGCCCACACATGGTCGTGGCAAGTGCCCATGGCCCCAACCTGCTCTCTTGACGATGTCGGTCATAGGGGCAAAGTTATAATCGGTGAGTTTTCGATGAGAAACCGACAATCTGTGACTGACTCTGTCACGACCTGGTACCACATCGGGCCCATGACAACCACTGCATACTCAGGCTAAGGATACTCGCAGTATCCTTAATCCGACTATGCAAGGCTAACTGAATATCTTGTTTTTTCTTTTTTAAAAAACATTTGAGCAGCATAACAGTTGCATTTTTAAAAATATCCCAAAACCTGCAAACAATTTCAAACACACTTCTATATTCACATTCAACCAAAACCTAAGGACTCTCTAGTCCACTCAAGGCAATCTCAACAACAGTGTTGAAATTTCACCAAATAGTCAAAAGTTAACTTACAAAGTCATAAAGCATAACTACATAACACAGTTCATGAGTCACTAGATAACAAAAGTAAAAACTAAGAAACTACCCATGTGTGGTAATATCCAAAAAATGTCAAAAGACCCCACGATCCACTCAGAGTTTCAAACTCACTAAATTAACCTGCATGGTTGGAAAGCGGAGGCGGTGAGTACACTAGGTACTCAGTGAGCAGGAAAAACATATAACACAAATAAAATTCGATCATACCAAGACGATGCAGATAACCTATGAAAGGAACATACATTACATAAAAGCACATAGGCCCAGCCTATGCCTCATCATATACTGGTTAGGAACTACATAGGCCCAGCCTATTTGTCACCCATTCGGTGGATATAAGTTCCAGTTCCAGTATACAAATGTATAAAAACATCAGATATATAAATCAAAATCTCATTAGAAAACAAATACCAGACTAAGCCAAAACAATAATGTGTGGCACCACTAGTCGGCCAAACTAATGTGCACACCCACCGATTAACGGTGTTGGCTCGACTTTCATCCGTGGTAAGTCTGGACTACAGTCGACAAGAGCGTCATGACCCTAGGTGATGACTTCGTTGGTGTACAGACCTTAGGTGTGGAATCACCCTCGAGTCCCATAAAAAGGTGTTGATACGATGACTCGACTTTAATGTACCAGATCAAGGATACAGGGTCGCTTAATCATAATCAACAGTGCCAAACACATGATTGGCCAATTGTCTCCTCACCGATCACCAAAATCATATACAAAATTAAGTACAAAAATCAAGTAAAGCATCATACTTTTACTTATCGGTCTAACCGATAAAATAAAACCGTACCATGGCTCTAAGCCAAAAGAGAACAAATACATGCAAAATATATTACTCGGTTATGCTTATGTAAATTCCAAAACATTATTTCATGCAATAAAAGTCATATTTTGCAATCCAAGTGCAAAGTTATTAAAAAACGTAGTTTCATAAAATAAAACATTAGTCTTTGTACTTTAAACTTAGATTTGCTAAAAACAAGAACATTTCTCAAAATATGTAATAAAAATATCAGTTTCAAAAACCATGTTGAAACATTATTTCATACAATAAGTTATCTTTTGTACTTTAAATGCATAGTTGCTCAAAACAATGATGTTTATTAAATACCTAAACATATTAGCATCCATTTGAAATTCAATTCTACCATATGTTGCCTAGGTTCAAAATTCACATACCAGTCATCATACTTGTCTTAGGATGTTTTAATCCTATTTGAGAAATATAGTTTCTCCAACTCAACTCGTATATGCTCTTTTAGCTTTAACAATCCTGGGTATGGGTTCCTTGATTCCTAGCTCCCGAGCCTTTATACATAAAGGACATACAATGAAATTACTACTTAATATAAATTTTATAATTATACATCATCACATAAGTGTATAAAACACAATATCATTCCCTTTGAGATATAGGATTCAACACTTTAATTCCTCATATGGTTACTTCCCTACTATCCACATTAGTTTTTCTTTTGCATTTTCTAAGGCATTTAATGCCTTTAATCTAATACTTACCATTTCAAAAGATAATTTAGCCCATCTTTATCCAAACACATTAGGCCTTTACTTGTCAATCTAAGCAATAATTCAAGTTTACTCTAAATAAACATGAAAGCCTTTTCCCAATGCACACCATCAAAATCCTTAAATCCTAAGCCAAGTTCACTTAGGCATTTTATCAAACACCTAAAGGAATAAACTTGAAGCCTCCTTCTAATGCACTTCTATCTCATTTTCCATCATCAATTCCCCTTATACATATACAATTAACACCATAGAGTTCATTTAAACCATCAATTTCAAAAGATATTCAAAAATTCACAAAGTTTTACCTAAAGGGGACAATTTTAGTTTTGACTTGAAGAACCCTCTTCATGACATATTTCATTCGTCTAAACCATGTTTCATGCGTAATCAAGCATGGAGAACAATGTATCTTAACACCAAACTCAAAATCCTAATGTAGAGAGAGATGAGACAAAATTTACCTTAACCTTCCTTTAGTGATATCTTCCAATCCTTTGAGAATTTCTCAAATCTAATGATAGATTTGAGTTCCTTGGCCCCAAATTAGCTTAGAAAACCTTGGTTTGAGTTGAAAAATAAAAAAGAAGGGTGAATTTCGGTGATGGCCAAAACTTCCTCTCTTTCCTCTCTTCTCCTTCTTTCTCCTCTCTTTTAATTAAAAGAACATGTTTTAAGTCTTTAAAATGGAGTGCATGGCCACACCTAAGAAGATTTTAGAAAGTTGACTCTTCTTTGACCCAACATGGTGAATTTACCATTTTGCCCTTAGGTTGTATGAAATTACCATTTTACCCTCCAAACTTTCCTAAATTTGCAATTAAACCCAAATTTTAGAAATCTTCAAAACTTTTATTTTTATTTTGGTCCTTAGACTTCTGAAAATTATAATTAAGCCCCTTGACTTTACAAAATTGCTAATTGGTCCTCCAAGAATTAAAAATTACAATTAAGTCCTTTAACTTTTAACAATTTGCAAATAAGCCCTTATGTACTTCAACTTTTCCAATTAAGCTTTCTAAGTATCCAATAAGTCTATAAATCATGTCTAATCACCTCTAAGGCATTAGAACACATTTAATTCAACCACCAAAGTCATATCCAACCAATGGACTTGCTTTTATCCTTTGAAAAGCTCATATGTCGACAATCTCCAAGATTCTCGATTATCGATGAATTCCAAGTTCATGCAAGTGCATATAACATTATAAATCATTTACATATACACCCAAATGGCTTAAATACATCTTTGAACTCATATACAACCATATACATGAGTATCTCCAAATACAGACAACAACAAAAGAGTCTCGAAAGTCTAGTGTTACAAGTCCTCCCTCCTCAAAAGAGTTTCGTCCTCGAAACTCCTAATTCGAGAGCACAAATAAATGAGGGTACTAACACCTCATAGTATCCTCAAGTTTCCATGCCATGGCCTTGACCTTGTTGCTCTTCCAAGGAACTTTAACAGTGGGTACCTCCTTACTATGTAATCTCTTTATTTATCGATCCAAAATCAATTAGTTTTACCTCAAACTCGTGTCTTCTCTTAGCTCGCTAGAGGTGTCTTCAAAATATAAGATGGATCTGGTAAATACTTTTTAAGCATCGAGACATAAAACACATTATGGATCCTATCCAAACCGATGGCAATTTAAATGATACGCCACAGTCCGACACCCTCAGGATACGAAAGGTCCGATATATCGAGGGTTCAAACTTCCCTGACTCGAAATATGATAATACATGGAACCTTTCCATGGTGATATTTGAAGAAAAACCTTGTCACCAACTACAAACTCTAATGGTCATCGCCTTTTATCCACGTAACTCTTTTGATGATCTTAGGCGAAATTCATGTTCTCTCGAATGACTTTGGTCTTCTAAGTGGTGACTTCTATCAATTCGACTCCTTCGATTGTAGCTATACCATTTTAATTCCTTAATTAAATAAAATTTATTAAAAATAATTTGTAATTATCAATATATAATAAATAATTGATTTATTCAAATCTTATTAATTAATTAACTAATTATTGACTATTAACACATAATTATTAATTATATTATTGTTAATGCACCTGAAATATTTCCCCTTTTTAATTAAATATTCTTAAAATATCTTTAATTAATTTAATTATAACCATTTAGAAATGTAACAAATTAATTGATTTATGAAAATGTGATACTTGATTAATTATGGTAATTAGAAAATAATAAATTAAATGATTTATTAAATTGTACTTTATTTATAAATTCATTATTAATCATTAACTGCTAATCTTATTCAGTTGTAATTAATAATGATTAATACATTATTAATTAATTGATGTGCGTATGTAGGTAATTAGTCACGGCTGTGAATTAATATTCACAGGCATGACTGTCATGCATGGTTGCTACGTGCATGTTTTTTTCTTTTTATAGGCAAATAACTCCTATAAAATTTTATAACTTTTTAATAAATAAATAAAAATAATTAAGTATTGATTTTAAATATAATTGATCTATTCAATAATTAATAAAATAGAATTAGTGAATATAATTTTCATTTTTAAATATAATAAATGAAAATTAATTGACTAATTATAGCACATTATTGATTAATAACAAAATTATTAATTGACTAATTACTTAAAATAAAATAAAACATTATTATTATAGGAGTTACAGGAGTGACTTAAGTATATTACTGATTAATAAAAATAATTAATTGTTTATTTCATTAAAATAAAATAAAATATTATTATTACAGAGTCACAGGTATGACTTAAGTGTCACGCTTGTGAAAAGATCTGATTTTAATTCCTTAATTAAATTAAATTTATTAAAATATATTTCATAATAATATATATAATTAAATAATCGATTTATTGACATCTTATTACTTAATCAATTAATTACTAATTATTAACACATAATTATTATTTATGTTATTATTATTGTGCTGAAATATTTTTCCTTTTAATTACATATACTTAAAATATCTTTAATTAATTTGATTATAACTATTTAGTTTACTAAACAATAATTTCATGTAATTAAAATATTATCCATTAGTTAAAATATAATTCATTGATTGATTTACTTAAAATGTGATACTTGATTAATAATGGCAATTGGAATATAAAAATTAAATGATTTATTAAATTATACTTCATTTATAAATTAATTATTAATCATTAACTATTAATCTAATTCAGTTATAATTAATAATGATTAATATATTATTAAACAATGGATGTATATATGTAGGCAAGTAGCCACTTGTGACTTAATATTCAAAGGTGTGACTCTGTAACGATTGTGACCATATTTTCCTTTTACGAGTAATTAACAATCGCTTAATTTTACAACATTTTTATTAAATGAATAAGTAATTAAGTACTAATTTGTTAAAATATAATTAATCTATTCATTAATTAATTAAATAGAATTAGTGTTTATTTTCTTCAATTTTATTAAATATAGTATATATAATTAATTGACTAATTATAACATATTATTGATCAATAAAAATAATTACTTAAAATAAAAAGAAAATTTATTATTCTAGGAGTCGTGAAAAGATCTATTTTAATTCCTTAATTGAATAAAATTTATTAAAAATAATTCATAATTATCAATATATAATTAAATGATTGATTTATTCAAATCTTTTCTTTTGCAAATAAAAGAGGATTTTATTAATATATGGGCCTACAAAAGAGGATTTTATTAAGATTTATTCAATTCTTATTAATTAATTAACTAATTATTGACTATTAACACATAATTATTACTTATGTTATTCTTAATGCGCCTGAAATATTTTTTCCTTTTAATTAAATATTCTTAAAATATTTTTAATTAATTTAATTATAACCATTTAGTAAATTAAAATGTAACAAATTAATTAATTTATGAAAATCGATACTTGATTAATAATAGTAATTAGAAAATAATAAATTAAATGATTTATTAAATTGTACTTTATTTATAAATTCATTATTAATCATTAACTATTAATCTTATTTAGTTGTAATTAATAATGATTAATACATTATTAATTAATCTTGTGCATATGTAGGTAATTAGTCACATTGTGAATTAATATTCACAGCATGACTATCATGCATGGTTGCTACGTGCATGTTTTTTTTCTTTTATAGGCAAATAACTCCTATAAAATTTTATAACTTTTAATAAATAAATAAAAATAATTAATTATTGATTTTAAATATAATTGATCTATTCAATAATTAATAAAATAGAATTAGTGCATATATTTTTCATTTTATTAAATATAATAAATAAAAATTAATTGACTAATTATATTACATTATTGATTAATAAAAAATTATTAATTGACTAATTACTTAAAATAAAATAAAACATTATTATTATAGGAGTTACAGGAGTGACTTAAGTATATTATTGATTACTAAGAAAAGAATTAATTGATAATTTCATTAAAATAAAATAAAATTTTATTATTACAGAGTCATAAGGATGACTTAAGTGTCACACTTGTGAAAAGATCTATTTTAATTTCTTAATTAAATTAAATTTATTAAAATATATTTCATAATAATATATAATTAAATAATCGATTTATTGAAATCGATTAATTAATCAATTAATTACCAATTGTTAACACGTAATTATTATTTATGTTATTATTAATGCGCCTGAAATATTTTTTCCTTTTTAAATTACATATACTTAAAATATCTTTAATTAATTTAATTATAACTATTTAGTTTATAAAATAATTTTGTGTAAATTAAATATTATCAATTAGTTAAAATATAATTAATTGATTGATTTAATAATGGTAATTGGAATATAATAAATTAAATGATTTATTAAATTATACTTTATTTATAAATTAATTATTAATCATTAACTATTTATATAATTCAATTATAATTAATAATGATTAATATATTATTAATCGATGGATGTATATATTGCAACATCCCACTACCACAAGATACATACCCAAACATTCAAGCATATTCAAGTAATTATCCTATGATAATGGCATGTTAGAGTAAAAGCAAAACCAACTTACACATGGAATCATCTAACATAATCGGAAGTCACTAAATTTTAAAACCATTCACTGCATTAATCCAAAAAAATTACACTATTTCCTTTAGACAAATATTTACATAACCTCATACAGGTTCTAACAAAAACAACAAAATACAAGATACAACACTCTTGGAGCCAGCAGATGGACCTCTGAGTCATAACAAAATCCAAAGGGTCCTTTAATCCTGTCTAAGAACTTGGTCTCCTGTCTCGTACCTGAAAAACTACGTTGCAATTTTTATGAGTTTTGCAAACTCAAAGAGTGAGCTATCATTGATGATTTCACCGGATCACATACACATAATACATATTTTACAGACACCCATTCAGATCATAAACACATTCTATATCATAAGATCACACAGTTCACATTACTAAGTATAGCAAATAAATTGCATCAATTTATCACTGATTCAACTTTACAAATCATTCAATAAATTTCATTCTTATAATGTTATATGCACGAGACTCACATTCTTTCTTATTATTGTGACCGAGTACCTATCACAAACTTATACAAATACCGACCCATAGGGCTCAGTCAAACAGAATCACGTAGCATAACTCTACGTGCAAAATCAGAAACTACGGAGTAAAGCTCTACGTGGAAGCACTTCATACTGGCAACTCAAGTCAAACGCCTTTATCTGAACATGCATTTTATGAAATGCAACAATTTCAGAAAATCTCATATATCATAATCTTATACAAATGTGTTGGATCGCGTACGGTCCGAGTATTCACAATACACTGCGGAAAAAGACCATACAACAACATGATGTATAATCGAAAATACCAAAGATGTACGAAAATACCTTATTTTCGTGGATAGGTTGCTTCTTTTCGGATTCCAAGACACTGCAAAACGCGAATGCCCTCTACCGGTATCCACAAGAGTATGCACGATCCGAGAAATTATGGTGTGCTAGCACGTCCTGAAACTCTTCTTAACGCCGCATACGATTTTCCTCTCGGATGGCGGCTAGGGTTTCCTGACAATGGTGTCTCTTCTATCTAATGAGACCTAAGCTTCTCTATTTATAGAGAAACCCTAATCCCATTGAGGCCCCAATAAGTTTCGGCCCATTATATCTCATATAATAAAAGCCCGACAACTTAATTCAATCTAGGCCAATAAATATATCTACATATATTTATTCAATACCTAATAAATTAGGCCCAAGAGAATAAGCCCAGATCACATAACTCTTTGTGTGCGACCCTGTAGGCTCATTTGATGTTGGCAATGGGCTTGATCACACTTCAAGGCCCATAAGTCATAAGCGGCCTCTAGCAAGACATTATGACTACCCAAATCAAGAGGCCCAAATGATATCTCTCTTATTTAAAAGAGGTACAAATCCCATCTACGTCATTCACATCCCTCCGCATGATTCATTTAGTGTCCAACATAAGAATACTTATTATTCGGTTAAAAATAACTTAGTCTAATATCAAAACACTAAATTCCTCATGTAGGGAACCATGATGACTTCAGGTCAAAGGACTAAAGTCAAACCATATAAAGAATCACTAATGACATGAAACCATGTAGTATTCTTTATGTGGGTCGGTCCAATATATATTCTCTAACATATATCTATGTTTCTGATTTGATATCTCATATCCATGATCAGTAAAACGTGATCATCAATCAGAACACATACTAGTCTTAATTCATTATTGTTCCACCAATAATGATCGACCAGGGATAGTCTAGAATAGTGTTATAACGCTTATGGTTTTACTATCAAGTCACATACTTGATGACATAAGTCTAATACTATTCATGGAATGTAAATCACATTACATAAACGAAATACATGCATATATAAAGGAATACCTCATAATATATTATTAACAAGTCATAATGTTAATACATGAATCACAAATATCCATTGGCCTAGGACACACTACTAACAAAATGCTCAGGCAAGATTTTACAGTCATCGAACCTAAGTCCGACATTCAATTTTCGTTAACAATCAAATATCAAAATTCATATCAAATCAAAACACTCCCAATACATACCCAACTATTAAATTCCTCGGACCTCGGGTCCGGAATCCAGAAACAATTCACAAACAGTTCAATAATATTAGAAGTTTAACAAATCAAATTAAATTCGTCAAATTCATATCAAATCAAAACACTCCCGATACATGCCCAACTATTAAAGTCCTCGGACCTTAGGTCCGAAATTTAGAAACAGCTCACAAATAGTTTAATAATATTGGAAGTGTAATAAATTAAATTAAATTCAAATCAAATCAATCCTAGGAAATCATCTAGGTTGACTCACAGTACGCTCCAAAAAGCTATTGCCTGGATGGTTTGGCAATATCTATCTGACGTCTACTTGGCTTCTCTAGATCATACAAAACACATTTAAAAATATCATATTTTTGCACAACGGTACAAGTGTTCTTTTATGCACATCAATGTATAGAAAATATGCACAATGCATGTTCAATGACAATTTAGGGTATCTTATTGTAATTCTCATCATCAAATTGATCAGATATCAAAGCCGTCATTAATATCATATTGTACTTATAATTTGGACCAAAATAAAACAATGTGAAATCAATTTCATAACCTAGTTAGCCACTTCAGATTTTCTACCCGTATGATTTCAGGTCAACTTTGCATAATTAATCTAGTAGGGTAAATGACAAAAATAGGCAAAACTTCCTTCTGAAAAGTTGTTTTACAGTGTTTTAAATTTCTAATAACTCCAAGATCATCCAATTTGATTTAGTATCAATGAGTTATGCACAAAATACCACAAACTGTACACATTTGAACTTTTGGCTAGTACATGATCATACCCTCTAATTGTACAACTCATATCTTTTAGCTCAGATATCCAAAAATTACAAAATTTATACCAATTTAAAGCTAAGAGAATAAGCTATAACTTTGGTGAAGACAACTCAGCCTACTTCGGCACAAATCAATACAGTTTATTCAATAACCACAGGACATAATTTATGTCCCTGGTGGTGCTACAGCCTAAGCTAAAACTCAGTTTCATGCCAATTTTGAAAATCATAGAGAAAGAATTAAAATTCAACTTCTTCACAAAAGTTGTATATATATGTCTCTGTTTAACATGAATCAAAATTTAACTCATTCAGAAATCTAAAGCTCAAGTTATAATTAGAAAACCAAAAGATGATCATGAAAACTTCCAGTTCATAACATTCCAGCAGACTTCCACACTTTCATCCTATCAATCACTTTCAAATCAATTCAGATAACTCTAAATTTTTATGGAGAGAAATAAAAATGTCTTAAGAATCCATTGATTGAAGTTTCAAGTTATTTTGAGTTCGGATGAAAAAAGCTATAGGCAAAAGACTGAGGGTTGTTCAATTAAATACTCTGTTAAGAAACTTATACAAGCAACTACCACCCTTGTACCATAGAATCACGTTTTTGCACGTAATTCTCCACATTTTTGCAGCAACACTCCTCCATATTCTTCCTCTCCTCTACTTAATTCCTCATCACAAAGTTATACCCTTACATTTACTCTTTCATTTGCAACTTATCTTATGTTAAACAACTCAAAGTGCGACATTAGTTACAAATGCCAAAACCAGAAATTTTTTCCATACTATTCATCATCTTCTTCACCGAACTGCACTTCTTCTCTCTGTTTTTTTTTTGTTTCTTGTTTAAATTTCTTACTTCTAAACCATCCACTCTACATTTCCATATCTAGAAAAATCTTGGCAACAAGTTAAACTCAAATTACCCTTCACATATTTAACATCCAAAGTTTCATAAATTTCCTCTCTCTCTACTGTAAATCTTCAAATTCTCAGATTTCCCTCCAATGCATATTCTTTTATTTTTTATCCACTCTTTAACTTCATTTAACTCCCATTCTAGCTCATCTTACTCTCAAACAATTCAAAACTCAATATTCAAACCAATAACCAAAAATCAAAACTCACCTACAGTTTCATGCATAGTTACTACAACTCATCTATCTCATGCATGTATTTCATTCCAACAAGCAAAACATCACACACAAAAATTAGTTAAGGAACTCAGAAACTTAGATGTTTACTTACCCTATTTTCAGAAAATCACAGCATGAGAATGAAGACCAAAACTCGGTGAAGAACTGTTATTCGAAGAGAGAACAATGAAATTTCCTGCCTAATATCTTGCTTTAATAACTTAGAGACACGTGCCCCCTTGCATGTGAGCCACTTATCAACCTCTTATAAGTGTTACATGTCATTATGTCATTTGTCCATTTTTCTTAGTCTAAAAATACCCCAAAATTTTCAGAAAAATTCCTAAAATCTCCAAAAATTCCAAAATATTACTAATAGTCTCCAAATAAATTTTTACCACCAAATAAATTTTCAATTCAAATAATTCGCCAAAAAATTTTAAAATATCCTAAAGATACCAAAATTGCCAAATCACAATTAATACACTCCAATTTAATCCACAATTTTCACTTATAAATCAAATTTACCCAGAAATGCCTATGAATGCATGTACAATCATATGAATGTGCAAAATAAATGTGCATGTCACAATTAACTTATGCATGACGTGCTTTTTTTTTTCCCTAATTCCACATAAATTTTTCATAATTTACTATTCTAGCCTTAATATGGGTAATAAGATGTTACATATATGTAAGCAAGTAGTCACACGTGTGACTTAATATTCAAAGGCGTAACTGCCGTGCATGGTTGTGACAAGCATAATTTTTCTTTTTACCAGCACTTAACACTTGCATAATTTTACAACATTTTTATTATATAAATAAATAATCAAGTACTGATTTATTAAAATGTAATTAATCTATTCATTCATTAATTAAATAGAATTAGTGTATATATTCTTCTTTTTATTATATATATATATATTTAATTGACTAATATTAACATATTATTGATCAATAAAAATAATTAATTAATTAAATACTTAAAATAAAAAAGAAAATTTATTATTCTAGGAGTCATAGGTGACTAAAGTGTCACGCTTTTAAAAGATCTATTTTTAATTTCTTAATTAAATAAAATTAATTAAAATATAATTCATAATTATCATTATATAATTAAATAATTGATTTATTCACATCTTATTAATTAATTAATTATTGACTATTAACACATAATTATTACTTATGTTATTGTTAATACGTCTGAAATATTTTTCCCTTTTTAATTACATATTCTTAAAATATTTTAATTAATTTAATTGTAACTATTTAGTAAACTAAAACATAATTTCATGTAATTAAAATATAATTAATTAATTGATTTATGAAAATTTGATACTTGATTAATAAGGTTAAATAGGAAATAATAAATTAATGATTTATTAAATTGTACTTTATTTATAAATTAATTATTAATTATTAATTATTAATTATTAACTGTTAGCCTATTCAATTGTAATTAATAATGATTAATATATTTTAACTAATTGATATATATATGAAGGTAATTAGTCACAAAGATTTGTGACTTAATATTCACAAGATGTATTGCAATGCACGGGTTGCGACGTGCATGTTATTTTCTTTTGTAGGCAATTAACTCTAATATAATTTTATAACCATTTTAATAGATAAATAATTAATTAATTATTAATTTATTAAAATACATTTGATGTGTTTGTTAATTAATTGAATAGAATTAGTGCTTATATTTTCATTTTATTAAATATAATATATAAAAATTAATTGACTAATTATAATATATTATTGATTAAT
Organism: Erythroxylum novogranatense; assembly: GCA_029891385.1. Lineage (NCBI taxonomy): Eukaryota > Viridiplantae > Streptophyta > Magnoliopsida > Malpighiales > Erythroxylaceae > Erythroxylum > Erythroxylum novogranatense. The sequence continues at coordinate 64,032,931 of CM057233.1, forward strand.
AACAAAATAATTAATTGATTAATTACCTAAAACAAAATAATATATTATTATTGTAGGAGTCACTAGAGTGACTTAAGTATATGATTGACTAATAGCAAAATAATTAATTGATTATTTCATTAAATAAAATGAAATTATATTATTATAGAGTCACCTGCATGACTTAAGTCTCACGCCAGTGAAAAGATTTATTTTTAATTCCTTAAGTCAACTAAATTTATTAAAACATATTCCATAATAATCTATATATAATTAAATAATATATTTATAGAAATCTTATTAATTAATTAATTATTAATTATTAACACGTAATTATTACTTATGTTATTATTAGTGTGATCCATTTAATTAAGCTACTGGAACCCTAAGGCGGCGACACAGGCGATTGCGAGGAGAACAGACGGTGATTTCCCATGGCTAGCATCTTGCTTAACGCCTCCACCTGGCGGAGTGCGCTTCTTTCGACAAAGCGCTTATAGAGCCAAGCCTCACCCAAAGTTGCTTCTTCATAGCAGTTGCTCGAGGTCCACATCGCGTCTCGACCCAAGATGTATAAGGGAGAACCAACTTTCTTCCTTACCAAGGAGGAAGAGGCACAGCTCGCTGCTCCTTTTCATTTAGCGTTGGTTGGCAAATTTTCCAAGGGCCGGCCGAAGATGGATTTCTTGAGATCCTCTTTCAATCGAATCGGGTTTAAGGGTAACTTTACCCTAGGCATGATTGATTTCCGCCACGTCTTAATCTGTTTTGATCTTGAGGAAGACTACCAACGTTGCTGGTTGCGTGCCATCTGGACGTTCGATAGTCATCTTATGCGCGTGTTTAAGTGGTCGCCGGACTTTCACCCTGACCATGAATCCCCTATTGTTCCGATCTGGGTCTCCTTCGAGGGTTTACCGATTCACTGTTTCCATGAAAATTACCTTCACTGGTTGGCAACTATGATCGGAGTCCCACTGAAAATTGATGTCCCAACCTTAAATCTCTCTCGGCCCTCGATTGCTAGAGTCTGTATTGAAGTTGATTTGTTGAAGGAGATGCCGACTCGCTTGCGCCTGGGTACGGAAGAGCATGCCTATTTCCAATCTGTGCTGTATGAAAACCTGCCTTCATTCTGTCGTCACTGCCGGAAGGTCGGTCATTCAGAAACTGACTGTCGCCACAAACTGCGCCATCCTCCTCCCACTGCTGTAGCCATGGATTCAAACCTTCCTCCCGTTCAGGTTTGGAAGGCTAAGGAGCCCGTTGTTTCTAGCCTGTCTGTCCAAGATACGGATCCCCCTCTACTTGCCCCCTCTGTTCCTCCTCCTGCTTCGGTTCTTGCATCTGCGTCCGACGACCCTTCGTGCAAGCCACCCACTCCAGGCCTGAATGTTGATGTTGCTACCGTCCCAATTTCATCCTGCCTTCAAGTTTCTTCTCAATGTGCGATATTGTCTGAGATTGTTGAGGCCTCTGGCCACTCTGTTCGTTCTGTACCATCTGCCTCTCACTCTAATGCAATCCTTGAAATAATTGATGATGGAATGGTTCATACTGCTCCCGCCTTTGTAACACCCTCTGCATTAACTGCCCCTGATTTTGTGCATTTTGGAATATGCCCTGATAATCCTGATGTTGTCCTTGTTCCGCCTATTGCTGCTACTAATACCATACTTGAATCGAAGGATATACATGGGGACTCTGTTCATGTGGCTTCCTCTACTACAGACATAACATCACTACAGAATTTTTCTGTTTCTGTTGCGATTCCTCAGATCATTCCTGAGGGTCCAATGCCAACTCAAGTTCAGGATGATTTCAGGCTTGGTACAGCTTCTGGTCAGCAGAATGTGGAAATTTCCCGCCTGGTTCAGTCTGACGGCGAAACCACCCTACCGAAACGGGGTCGTCCTGTAGGTTCAAAAAATAAGAAAGTCACTTTTGATGTTGAATCTCTTCGCCGATCGACGAGAGCTCCTAAGGCTACTTCTACTACTCCCCCATGATTAGTAGCCTCATTTGGAATATACGTGGGGTGGGTAACACGACCTCCCAACGTCGTCTTAAGTCTCTGACTGACATGCACAAATTATCTGCGATTTTTGTGATTGAACCTATGGTGCAACCTACTTTTTTGGATGGACTACTGCGGAAGTTACATTTTACAACTGGCTTTGTTTCAAACACTAATAAAATCTGGGCTCTCTTTTCCAATGCTTATTCAGCTACGGTACTTAGTGGTACCGAACAGGTAATGCACTTGCAGTTAACCCACGCTCATGTGCATACAGATTTTTATATCTCTGTCGTCTATGCGCGGTCGACAAGACGGGACCGTCTTGCTTTGTGGTCTGAGTTAAGTGCCTTTCGTGCTACTCACGCTAATGTCTCGTGGTTATTGGGGGTGATTTCAATGTCATCCGCCGTCTTGATGAGTATAGCGGTCTTGGATCTCCTGAGCTTGCCTCTATGGATGACTTTAATTCCTTTATAGCTTCTTGCAGCTTGTTGGAGCTCCCCACGCAGGGTGCTGAATTTACTTGGGTAGGCACTAGATCCAATGGTCATGTTATGAAGAAGTTGGATCGGACACTGGTCACTACAGAGTGGGCTGATCTATTTCCGATTTCCTCTATTCAAAACTTAAATCGAACGGGGTCAGATCATAGCCCACTGTTGTGCCAATTTAACACGGAACAAATTTCAAGCCCACGCCTCTTTCGTTTTCAACGGATGTGGCTCCGTCGCGATGATTTTCTCTCTTTGGTACAATTGAATTGGGCTCAGCCAATTGACTGTCATGGTATGTTATGGTTTTCACTCAAACTTCATCGCCCAAACTCATTTACTACTCGAATAAGAAGAAATTTGGGATGTCTTCCTTAATCAAATCATGAGTCACCGTGATGCACTGAACGGAGTTTGAAGACTCGAACCAATGACGCCTAATGAGGCTGAACAAATCTAAAGTCGAATCATATTCGACTTAAAGAACATGAGGATTTTATGCTTCAAAAGTTGAGATTGAAATGGCTCAAGGAGGGTGATGCTAACACTGCATATTTTCATGCCTCCTTGGTAGAAACCCGAACACGATTGGGGATCCACAAGATTAGAGATCGTACTGGGCAGTGGTTGACAGACCCGACACAGATTGAACTTGAAGTGGTAAGATATTTTCAATCCCTCTTATCACAGGAGGTAGTTGAGGATGAGGAGGCAGCAACCTCTCGGCTACTAAGTTGCATACCGAGGCTTATTGAGGATGAGGATAATGTTTTGTTGTTACAACCGGTTACAATGGAGGAGGTTAAGAAAGCAGTCATGAGTTTATCGTCCACTAGTGCGCCCGGAGTTGATGGATTCTGTGGAGCATTTTATCATAATTGTTGGGACATCATCTGTTATGATCTCTTTGATGCCTGTACTAATTTTATGTCCGGGATTCCAGTTCCTCGTGCAGTAAGTAGCACGTTGATTACTCTTTTGCCAAAGAAGCTCAGTGTAAATACTTTTTCTGACTTTCGACCGATCAGTCTCTGTACTTTTCTGAATAAAGTCTTCACGAAGATACTTACGGAACGGTTGAAACCTGTTTTACCCAAGTTGATCTCCCCGGAGCAGTCGGCTTTTTTATCTGGGCGGGACATTATGGACAATATTCTGATGGCTCAGGATTTATGTCAATTTCTTAACCACCCGGCTCGAGGCGGTAATATACTTCTCAAAATGGATATGATGAAGGCTTTTGACCGTGTCTCTTGGTCATTTCTATCCCGTCTATTGGCGGCTTTTGGTTTCACTGATGGGCTTATCAGGCTGATTACTGGGATCCTTCAAGCCAGCTGGTTCTCAATTTTGGTGAATGGCAGTCCAGTGGGTTTCTTCCAGTCATCCCGAGGCATCAAACAAGGAGATCCTTTGTCACCTTACTTATTTATCTTGGTTTCGGAGGCTTTGACTCGCTCTATGCACTCATATGTGCTGCAAGGCAGGATATTGCCCTATGGTGTGCCTAGTAGCTCGCCAGTTGTCTCTCATCTCTGCTTTGCTGATGATTTAATTCTCTTTATCCGGAGTGATAAACGGTCCCTAACTCAGCTTAATCTCCTGCTTGCTGATTATAAAGCCGCCACGGGTCAAAAGGTAAACAAAAAAAAATTGTTTTATATTGCCAGATGGTGTGTCTCATAATCATCGACGAGATGTTCTACAAATCCTACAAATGGGCCAAGGCTATTTCCCCTTGCAATACCTAGGCTGCAGATTATTCCGGGGCAGGAAGACAGAGCGTATATTCACTCATTTAGTTGAGGCAATTGAGAAACGAATTTGTAGTTGGAAGAATAAGTGGCTATCCCCTGCAGCTCGGATGATTTTAATTAAACATGTCTTATCCTCCATCCCACAACACGTCTTCACTGCTATTGAACCTCCTAAATCCATCTTACACAAAATGGAGAAGGTCTTCCAACGGTTTCTATGGGGAAGCTATTTTGCAGATAATAAACGCCATTGGCGTTCATGGGACTGCCTTTCTTTCCCGATGGATGAGAATGGGTTGGGCTTCCGCAAACTGGAGGATATTGTAGCAGCCTATTCGATTAAGTTATGGTGGAAGGTCAAAAACCAAGTGGGTCTTTGGGCTAAATTTGTTACCACCTTATCACCGACTGCACGACGTAGAAAGCATTAGCGGCGAATTGCCAAAGTAGATCGGCTCGCTCAGGACTATGAGTATGTTTCCATCCATATTGGACTAGCGTCCTTCTGGACAGATAACTGGTCAAATCTTGGAGCTTTTTCTTTGTTGGATCAAGTACATCAAGTTCATCTCCCACTGCTCACTGTCCGTGATTTCTTTTCCGAGAGGGAAGAGTTGTTGGGCTACATTATCCCCTTCTTGCAGCCTGCTCACGCTACATTTATATTTACCCATTCCCAACAGTTTTCTTCTGGGCCTGATCGGTGAATTTGGAAACCAACTGTTATTGGAAAATTCAGCCTTTCCTCGGCCTATGAAATGGTAAGGTCCCGTAACCCTGTCAATGTTTCTCTTCGTCAAGCTTGGAATAAGTTTCTGCCAAAAAAGATCTCTATTTTTGTGTGGCGTCTCTATAACTCCCTTCTTCCTTTCCCGGAAACATTGAATATGTTGGGTTTCTTTCTAAATCCATCGCAATGTAGTATTTGTTCCTTGGCAGTCGACAGTGTGCAGCACTTATTTTATGAGTGTCCCACGGCCAGAATGGTCTGGCGACATTTTGCAACCTTGTTAGACCTTCATTTATCTTTCCCCCCTGGCCTTTGGCTCTTTATCCGGGAGTGGTCTACTCTTGGTAGGGGGACAACTGCAAGACCCGTGATCATTTCGTTCATACCTTATTTCATCTTCTGGGAGCTGTGGAAAATGCGCAACCGACGCGTATATGAGGGTAAGTCCACGACAGTCCCAGCCTTGATCTTTTCGATTATGCAACATGTCTCCTCTATGGTGCGAGTTCATAAAATATTTCCAAAGGATAGACAGGAACTGATTAATTTATCCACTTCTTTTAACTGTCATTTTCGATTGCCTCGCAAGCCGGTGATTATGACTTTATGTTGGCGGCCCCCGGATGATTGCAACGTTGTTCTTAACACTGATGGCTCATCGCTTGGTTGTCTCGGGCCTTCAGGTTGGGGATTCGTGGTGCGATATGCCAATGGTTCTTTCTTATTTGCTGAATGTCGATACTGTAATTCCAATGTTAGTTTCGCCATGGAAATAGAGGCAATAGCTTGTGGCCTTCGGTTTTGTATTGCCTATGGCCTCCGGCAAATACAGGTTCAAACAGACAATATGGGTATTGTGCAACTGTTAAACCACAATTCAGAGTCTTGGCCTTGGAGGTATGACGCAGCGCTTGACGATATTCGACATATGCTCTCTGACTCGACGTCGTCCCTTCTCCATGTCTATCGAGAGGTTAATAGCTTTGCGGATTTTTTAGCAAAGTTAGCTTCGAGTGGTATTTCGACACAATTCGCTACGGCACTTACTCTACCTCCTCAACTCCGGACAATCTTGCGAATGGAACAAAATTTTGTTCCATACATACGTTATAAACCTTGAGTCTTATTTCTTTTCTTTCAAAAAAAAACTCTAATAATAAAATTTTATTGCATTTTATTAAAAAATTGTTATTATTAGTGTGTCTGAAATATATTTTCTTTTTTAATTACATATTCTTAAAATATATTTAATTAATTTAATTATAACTATTTAGTATATTAAAATATAATTTCATGTAATTAAAATATTATCAATTAGTTAAAATATATTTAATTGATTGATTTACGAAAATGTGATACTTGATTAATAATGGTCATCGAAATATAATAAATTAAATGATTTTAAACTAAACTTTATTTATAAATTAATTATTAATCATTAACTATTCATATGATTCAGTTATAATTAATAATGATTAATATATTATTAATCAATGGATGTATATATGTAGGCAGGTAGTCATGCCTGTGATTTAATATTCAAAGGTGTGACTGTGATGCACGATTATGACTTGCAATATTCAAAGGGGTGATTGCGATGCACTATTGTGACTTGCATGTTTTTTCTTCTTAAAAGCAATTAACACATGTATAATTTTTCAACATTTTTATTAAGTAAATAAATAATTTAGTATTAATTTATTAAATTATAATTAATCTATTCATTCATTAATTAAATAAAATTAGTGCTTATATTTTCATTTTATTAAATATAATATATATAACTAATTAACTAAGTATAACATATTATTGATCAGTAAAAATCTTTAATTAATTAGTTACTTAAAATAAAAGAAATTTTATTATTATAGGAGTCATAGGCATGACTAAAGTGTCACGCTTGTGAAAAGATCTATTTTTAATTCTTTAATTAAATAATAATTCATAATTGTCAATATATAATTAAATAATTGATTTATTCAAATCTTATTAATTAATTAACAAATTATTGACTATTAACACATAATTATCACTTATGTTATTGTTAATACGTTTGAAATATTTTTCCTTTTAATTACATATTCTTGAAATATCTTTAATTAAATTAATTACAACTATTTAGTTTATTAAAATATAATTTCATGTAATTAAAATATAATAAACTAATCGATTTACGTAAATGTAATAGTTGATTAATAATGGTAATTAGGAAATAATAAAATAAATGATTTATTATATTGTACTTTATTTATAAATTAATTATTAATCATTAAATGTTAATCTTATTCAGTTGTAATTAATAATGAGTTATATATTATTAATTAACCGATGTAAGTATGAAGGTAATTAGTCACTACCGTGACTTAATATTCATAGACATGACCGCCATGCACGGTTGTGAAGTGCATGTTCTTCTTTTACAGTGCAACTAACTCCTATATAATTTTATAAACTTTTTAATAAATAAATAAATATTTAAGTATTGATAATTATTCTATTCAATAATTAATTAAATAGAATTAGTGCATACATTTTTCATTTTATTAAATATAATATATAAAATTTAATTGACTAATTATAATATATTATTGATTAATAACAAAATAATAATTGATTAATTACTTAAAATAAAATAAAATATTATTATTATGGAGTCACGTAGTGACTTAAGTATATTATTGATTAATAACAAAATAGTTAACTGACTATTTCATTAAAATAAAATAAAATATTATTATCAATTTGTTAAAATATAATTAATTACTTGATTTATTTAAAATGTGATACTTGATTAATCATGGTCATCAAAATATAATAAATTAAATGATTTATTAAACTATAGTTTATTTATAAATTAATTATTAATCATTAACTATTCATCTAATTCAATTATAATTAGTAATGATTAATATATTATTAATCAATGGATGTATAGTAGTCACGCTTTGTGACTTAATATTCAAAGGCGTGACTGCAATGCATGGTTGTGACACGATGTTTTTCTTTTACAAGCAATTAACACCAGTATAATTGTACAACCATTTTATTAAATAAATAAATAATTAAGTATTAATTTATTAAAATATAATTAATCTATTCATTCATTAATTAAATAGAATTAGTGCTTGTATCTTTCATTTTATTAAATATAATATATATAATTAATTGACTAATTATTACATATTATAGATTTATAAAAATAATTAATTAATTAGTTACTTAAAATAAAAAGAAATTTTATTATTATAGGAGTCACAGTGCATGACTAAGGTGTCACGCTTGTGAAAAGATCTATTTTAATTCTTTAATTAAATAAAAATAATTAAAATATAATTAATAATTATCAATATATAATTAAATAATTGATTTATTCAAATCTTATTAACTAATTAATTAATTAATAATTATTAAGGGTAATTAGAAAATAATAAATTAAATGATTTATTAAATTGTGCTTTATTTATAAATTAATTATTAATCTTATTCAGTTGTAATTAATAATGATTAATATATTATTAATTAATTAATGTATATATGAAGATAATTAGTCATGGTTGTGACTTAATATTTATAGGCGTGACTACAATGCTGCTGTTCTGACGTGCATGTTCTTTTCTTTTTAGAGCAATTAACTCTTATATAATTTTGTAATTATTTTAGTAAATAAATAATTAATTAAGTATTGATTTATTAAAATATAATTGATCTTTTCATTAATTAATTAAATAGAATTAGCGTTTATATTTTCATTTTTATTAAATGTAATATGTATAATTAATTGACTAATTATAACATATTATAGATTAATAAAAATAATTAATTAATTAGTTTCTTAAAATAAAAGAAAATTTATTATTAATTCCTTAATTAAATAAAATTAATTAAAAATAATTCATAATTTTCAATATATAATTAAATAATTGATTTATTCAAATCTTATTATCTAATTAATTAATTAATGATTATTAACACGTAATTATTACTTATGTTATTGTTCATGCGTCTGAAATATTTTTCCTTTTTAATTACATTTTCTTAAAATATCTTTAATTAATTTAATTATAACTATTTAGTAAACAAAAATATAATAAATTAATTGATTAATGATTAATATATTGTTAATTAATTGATGTATATATGAAGGTAATTAGTCACGTCGTGACTTTATATTCACAGCATGAATGCAATGCACGATTATGACGTACATTTTCTTTTCTTTTTCAGGCAATTAACTCTTATATAATTTTATAACCTTTTTTAGTAAATAATTAATTAATTAAGTATTCATTTATTAAAATATAATTGATCTTTTCATTAATTAATTAAATATAATTAGTCCTTATATTTTCATTTTTATTAAATATAATATATAAAATTAATTGACTAATTATAATATATTATTGATTAATAACAAAATAATTAATTGATTAATTACTTAATATAATATAATATATTATTATTATAGGAGTCACAGGAGTGACTTAAATATATTATTGATTAATAACAAAATAATTAATTGATTATTTCATTTAAATAAAATAAAATTATATTATTATAGGAGTCACTTATGTGACTTAAGTGTCATGCCTGTGAAAAGATCTATTTTAATTCCTTAATTCAATTAAATTTATTAAAATATATTTCATTATAATCTATATATAATTAAATAATTGATTTATAAAATCTTATTAATTAATTAATTATTAATTATTAACATGTAATTATTACTTATGTTATTATTAGTGCGTCTGAAATATTTTTCTTTTTAATTACACATTCTTAAAATATCTTTAATTAATTTAATTATAACTATTTAGTATATTGAAATATAATTTCATGTAACTAAAATATTATTAGTTAGTTAAAAACAATTAATTAATTGATTTATGAAAATGTGATACTTGATTAATTGTGGTTGTCACGACCGGTACCACATCAGCCCATAACAATCGCCACATAATCGAGCTAAGGACACTAACGGTATCCTTAATCCGACTATGCAAGGCTAACTAAATATCTTTTCTTTTTAACATTATTTTTTTGAAAATGTTGGGCAACACAATAGTTGTATTTTTAAAATCCCAAAACTTGCGAACAATTTCAAATACACTGCTATATTCACAATCAACCACAACTTCAGGACTTTAAAATCCACTCAAGGCAATCTCAACAATAGTATTGAAAGTTCATACATAAAATCATTTATAAAACACTAGACAGTCAAAAGTTAATTTACAATATCATAAAACATAACTACATAAACACAGTTCATGAGCCACTAGACAATAAAAGTACAAAATAAGAAACTACCCACGTGTGGTAATACCTCGAAAATGTCAAAAGACCACACGATCCACTCAGAGCTTCAAACTCACTGAATTAACCTGCATGGTTAGAAAGCAGAGGGGGTGAGTACAGTAGGAAAGACATATATCACAAATAGTATTCGATTCATACTAAGACGGTGTAGATAACCTATAAAGTGAATATATATCACATAAAAAACACATAGGCCCAGCCTATGACTCAATGTATACTGGTTAGGAACCATATAGGCCTAGCCTATTAACTCACTCATCTGGTGAATATAGGTTCCAGTTCCAGTACATAAAAGCATAAAAAACATCATATGTATAAATCAAATATCGATATAAAAACCAATATCATGATAAGCCAAAACAATCATGAGTGACACCACTATTTGGTCAAACTAATGTGCACATCCACCGATACTCGATGTTGGCTCGACTTTCATCTGTGGTGAGTCCGGACTACAGTTGATAAAAGCATCATGATCCTAGGTGATGACCTCATCGGTGTCCAGATCTTAAGTGTGGAATCACCCACGACAGTGATGATCTCGTCGGTGTCAAGATCCTAGGTGTGAAATCACTTGCGAGTCCTGTAGAAAGGTATCGATACGGCGACTCGACTTTAATGTATCAGTGTCAAAGGTACGGGGGGTGCTTAATCAGTTATGCCCAGCACACGATTGGCCAATCGTCTCCTCATCAATCACCAAAAATATATACAAAAATTAAGTACAAAATCAAGTAAAGCATCATATTTTTATTTATCGGTCCAACCAATAAAATGAAACCATATCATGGCTCTAAGCCAAAAGACAATAGATACATGCATAATAAATGACTCGGTTATGTTTATGCAAATTCCAAAACATTATTTGATGCAATAAAAGTTATCTTTTGCAATCCAAGTGCAAAGTTATTGAAAAATGTAGTTTCATAAAATAAAGAATTATTCTTTGCACTTTAAACTCATATTTGTTAAAAACAATAATATTTTTAAAATATGTAATAAAAATATCAGTTTCAAAACCATGTTGAAATATTATTTCATATGATAAAAGTTATCTTTGTACTTCAAATGGATAGTTGTTCAAAATAATGACGTTTATTAAATACCTAAACATATTGACATCCATTTGAAATTCAATTCTACCATACATTGCCTAAATTCATTCACATACATGTCATCATGCTTTTCTTAGGATGCTCTAATCCTATTTAAGAAAAATGGTCTCCCCAACTCACCTCAAAGAAGATACACTCTCTCTTAACTTCAACAATCCTCAGTATGAACTCCCTAATTCATGGCTCCTGAGCCTTTATACATAAAAAGACATACAATGAAATTACTACTTAAACATAAATTTCATATTTATACACCATCACATTAGCTTCTCTTTTGCATATTCTGAGGCATTTAATGCCTTTAATCCAAACTTACCCATTTCATAACATAACTAAGCACATCTTTATCTAGGCATATTAGGCCATTATTCATCAATCTAGGCAACATTTCAAGTTTACTCTAAGTAAACATGGAAGTGTTTTCCAATGTATACCATTATAAAGCCTTAAAACCTAAGCTAAGTTCACTTAGGCATGTTATCAAACACCTAAGATGCATGATTTTCAAATCACATTTCTAAGACTTTATCATAATAATTCATACTCGTATCATGTCATCTAGTAAATGCTTCCAATCAATGACACATTCCACCACTCTGTTCTAGCTAATTTCCTTCATTTAAGCTACGTTGTATCAATTGTACAACTCATTACATTAATCCACCTCCTTCTCCATCATTTTAACCTAAACTTAACCAACACACATCTTCTTCATTCTTCATCATCAATTCACATCATACATGTATAATTAACATCATAGGATTTATTTAGACCATCAATTTCAAAAAATATTCAAAAATTCACAAACTTTCACCTAAAGGGGACAATTTCGGTTTTGACTTAAAGAACCCTCTCCATGACACATTTCATTCATCTAAACCATGTTTCATGCATATTCAAGCACGGAGAACAACATATCTTATCACCAAACTCAAAAATCCTAATGTAGAGAGAGATAAGACAAAATTTACCTAAACCTTCCTTTGATGATATCTTCAAATCCTTTGATATTTTCTCAAATCTAATGATAGATTTGAGTTCTTTGACCCCAAGTCAGCTTAGAACATTTTGATTGAGGTTGAAGAATCAAAAACTTGGTAAAAAATAGGTGATGATAGAAACTTGCTTCTTTCTATCCTCTCTTCTCCTTTCTTTCTCCTCTCTTTTAATTAAAACAAGATGGTTTAAGTCTTAAATGGGGGGTACACATCCATACATAAGAAGGGTCTAGAATGTTGACTCTTCTTTGACCAAAATATGGTGAAATTATCTTTTTTCCCTTATGTTATGTGAAATTACGATTTTACCCTCCAAGAATTACGTTTAAGTCTTTTGACTTTTAACAATTTGCAAATAAGCCCTTATGTACATCAACTTTGCCAATTACACTTTCTAAGTCTCCAATAAGTCTATAAATCATGTCTAATCACCTATAAGGTATTAGAACACATTTAATTTAACCACCATGGTCATATCCATCCAGTGGACTTGGTTTTTCACACTTAAAAGCTTATATGTCTGAAATCTCCAAGATTTCACATACCGTTGAACTCTAAGTTCATGAAAGGGCATATAGCATTATAAATAATTGGCATATGTACCAAAAGGATTCAAATTCATCTTTGAACTCATATACAACATACAATAGTATCTCCAAATACAGAACAATCAACAAAGGGCTTAGAAAGTCCGGCGTTACAATGGTAATTAGAATATAATAAATGAAATTATTTATTAAATTATAATTTATTTATAAATTAATTATTAATCATTAACGCTAATCTTATTCAGTTATAATTAATAGTGATTAATATATTATTAATTAATTGGTGTATATATAGTATAGGTAAGTAGTCACGCTTGTGACTTAATATTAACACCTATATAATTTTATAACAATTTCAAGTAAATAAATAAATAATTAAGTATTGATTTATTAAATTATAATTAATCTATTAATTAATTAATTAAATAGAATTAGTGCTTATATTTTCATTTTATTAAACATAATATATAAATATATGTAATTGACGAATTATAATATATTATTGATCAATAACAAAATAATTATTTAATTAAAATAAAATAAAATATTATAATTATAGAGTCATAGGCATGACTTAAGTGTCACGCCTATGAAAAGATCTATTTTTAATTCCTTAATTAAATAAAATTAGTTAAACTATAATTCATAATAATCAATATATAATTAAATAATTGATTTACTAAAATATTATTAGTTAATTAATTAATTATTGATTATTACACATAATTAGTACTTATGTTTTTATTAATGCGTCTAAAATATTTTCACTTTTTAATTACATATTCTTAAAATATCTTTAATTAATTTACTTATAACTATGTAGTAAATTAAAATATAATTTCATATAATTAAAATATTATCATCAGTTATAATATAATTAATTACTTGATTTATGAAAATATGATACTTGATTAATAATGGTAATTAGAATATAAAAATAAATGATTTATTAAATTATACTTTATTTATAAATTAATTATTAATCATTAACTATTAATCTATTTCAGTTATAATTAATAATGATTAATATATCATTAATTAATTGATATATATATATATATGTAAGTAAGTAGTCACGCCTGTGACTTAATATTAACAGGCGTGACTACCATGCACGGTTGCGACATCCATGTTTTTTCTAATAGGCAATTAACACTTATATAATTTTATAACCTTTTTAATAAATAAATAAGTATTGATTTGTTAAAATATAATTAATCTATTCATTTATTAATTTAATAGAATTAGTGCTTATTTTTCTTTTATTAAACATAATATATATATATATATAATTGACTAATTATGATATATTATTGATTAATAACAAAATAATTAATTAAATTAAAACAAAACAAAATTTTAATATTATATGAGTCATAGACATGACTTAAGTATCACGCATGTGAAAAGATCTATTTTTAATTCTTTAATTAAATAAAATTAGTTAAAATACAATTAATAATAATCAATATAATTTTATAACCTTTTTCATAAATAAATAACTATTTAATTATTGATTTATTAAAATATAATTAATCTATTAATTAATTAATTAAATAGAATTAGTCCTTATATTTTCATTTTATTAAATATTATACATATATAATTAACTGGCTAATTATAATATATTATTGATTAATAAAAATAATTAATTAATTAGTTACTTAAAAAATAAAAATTTATTATTATAGTGGTCACATGCATGACTTAAGTGCCACGCTTATGAAAAGATCTATTTTAATTCCTTAATTAAAAATAATTAAAATATAATTCATAATAATTAAATTATAATTAAATAATTTATTTATTAAAATCATATTAATTAATTAATTATTGATTATTAACATGTAATTATTACTTATATCATTATTAATGCATCTGAAATATTTTCCTTTTTAATTACATATTGTTAAAATATTTTTAATTAATTTAATTATAACTGTTTAGTATATTAAAATACAATTTCATGTCATTAAAATATTATAAATTAGTTAAAATATAATCAATTAATTGATTTACAAAATTTGATACTTCATTAATAATGATAATTGGAATATAATAAATTAAATGATTTATTAAATTATACTTTATTTATAAATTAATTATTAATCATTAACTATTCATCTAATTCAGTTATAATTAATAACGGTTAATATATTATTAATCAATGGATGTATATATACGCAAGTAGTCACTTTGTGACTTAATATTCAAAAAGCGTGGTTGTCATGCAAGATTATGACATGCATGTTTTTTCTTTTACTAGCAATTAACATTCGTATAATTTTACAACATTTTATTAAATAAATAAATAATTAAGTATTGATTTATTAAAATATAATTAATCTGCTCCTTAATTGATTAAATAGAATTAGCGCTTATATTTTCATTTTATTAAATATAATATATATAATTAGTTGACAAATTATAATATATTGTTGATTAATAAAATAATTAATTAATTAGTTACTTAAATAAAAAGAAAACTTGTTATTATAGGTGTGACTTAAATGTCACGCTTGTGAAAAGATCTATTTTGAATTCCTTAATTAAATAAAATTAAATAAAATATAATTCATAATAATCAATATATAATTAAATAATTTATTTATTCAAATCTTATTAATTAATTAACTATTGATTATTAACACGTAATTATTACTTATGTTATTATTAATGCGTCTAAAATATTTTTCCTTTTAATTATGTATTCTTAAAATATCTTTAATTAATTTAATTACAACTATTTCATAAATTAAAATATAATCTCATGCAATTAAAATATTATCAATTAGTCAAAATATAACTAATTAATTGATTTATGAAAATGTGGTGCTTGATTAATAACGGTAATTAGAATATAATAAATTAAATGATTTATTAAATTATAGTTTATTTATAAAATAATTATTAATCATTAACATTTAATCTTATTTAGATGTAGATAATATTGATTAAAGATTAATTAATTAATGGATGTATGTATGCAGTATGCGTAGTCACGTCTCGTGACTTAATATTCACAGTGTGATTGTCATGCACTGCGGTTGCAATGAGCATGTTTTTTTCCTTTTTATGGGCAATTAAAACCTGTATAATTTTATAATTTTTTAATATATAAAAAATAATTACTTATTGATTTATTAAAATATAATTAATCTAATAATTAAATAATTAAATAAAATCAGTGTTTATATTTTCCATCTTTTATTAAATATAGTATGCACAATTAATTGACTAATTATAATATATTATTGATTAATAACAAAAGAGTTAATTAATTAGTTACTTAAAATAAAAGGACAATTTATCATTAGTCACGCCGGTGAAAAGACATTTTTAATTCCTAATTAAACAAAATGTAATTCATAATAATCAATATATAATTAAATAATTGATTTATTGAAATCTTATTAATTAATTATTGATTAGTAACACGTAATTATTACTTATTCATGTGTTTGAAATATTTCCTTTTTAATAAAAATATTATCGATTAGTTAAAATATAATTAATTAATTGATTTATGAAAACGTGATGCTTGATTAATAACGGTAATTCAAATATAATAAATTAAATGATTTATTAAATTATACTTTATTTATAAATTAATTGTTAATCATTAACTTTTCATCAAATTCAGTTATAATTAATAATGATTAATATATTATTAATCAATGGATGTACAAATGTAGGCAAGTAGTCATGCATATGACTTAATATTCAAAGCGTGACTATCATGCACAGTTGTGGCGTGCATGGTTTTTCTTTTACGAGCAATTAACATCTGTATAATTTTACAATATTTTATTAAATAAATAAATAATTAAGCATTTATTTATGAAAATATAATTAATCTATTCATTCATTAATTAAATAGAATTAGTGCTTATATTTTCATTTTATTAAATATAAAATATATAATTAATTGACTAATTATAATATAGTACTGAAATTGATTAATAACAAAATAATTAATTAGTTACTTAAAATAAATAGAAAATTTATTATTATAGAGTCACAAAGTGACTAAAGTGTCACGCTTGTGAAAAGATCTATTTTAATTATTTAATTAAAAATTAATTAAAATATAATTCTAATAATCAATATATAATTAAATAATTTATTTATTCAACTCTTATTAATTAATATTGATTATTAACATGTAATTATTACTTTTGTTATTATTAATGAGTCTAAAATATTTTTCCTTTTTAATTACATATTCTTAAAATATCTTCAATTAATTTAATTATAACGCTTAGTAAAATAAATTATAATTTCATGTAATTAAATTATTATCAATTAGTTAAAATATATTACCATTATAAATTAATTATCAATTATTAACTGTTGTTCTTATTCAGTTGTAATTAATAATGATTAATACATTATTAATTAATGGATATACATATGTAGGTAAGTACTGTGCTTGTGACTTAATATCCACAAGTGTGACTGCCATATACTGGTTGTGACATGCATGTTCTTTTCTTTATACCGACAATTAACACCTATATAATTTTATAAACTTTTAATGAATAATTAGTTTATTAAGTGTTGATTTATTAAAATATAATTAATCTATTCATTAATTAATTAAATAGAATTAGTGCTTATATTTCTCATCTTTTATTTGATATATATATATATTAATCGAATAATTATAATATATTATTGATAAATTAAAATTGTTAATTAATTAGTTACTTAAAATAAAAGAAAATTTTTATTAGCATACTGTGAAAAGATATTTTTAATTTCATAATTAAAATAAATTAATAAAAATATAATAATAATAATAATAATAATAATAATAATAATAATAATAATAATAATAATAACAATAATAATATAATTGAATAATTGATTTATAGTAATCTTATTAATAAATAAATAAATTATTAATTATCAACACATATTTATTATTTATGTTATTATTAATGAGTCTGAATTATTTTCCTTTTTAATTATATATTCTTAAAATATCTTTAATTAATTTAATTATAACTATTTAGTATATTAAAATATAATTTCATGTAATTAAAATCTTATCAATTAGTTAAAATATAATTAATTAATTGATTTATGAAAATGTGATGCTTGATTAATAATGGTAATTGGAATAAAATAAATTAACTTATTTATTAAATTACACTTTATTTTTAAATTAATTATTAATCATTCTAATGATTAATATATTATTAATCAATGGAAGTATATATATAGGCAAATAGTCATGCCTGTGACTTAATATTCAATGGCGTCAATGCCATGCACGGTTGTGATGTGCATATTTTTTCTTTTTAGAAGCAATTAAAACCTGTATAATTTTATAACATTTTTATTAAATAAATAAATAAATAAGTATTGATTTATTAAAAAGTAATTAATATATTCATTAATAAATTAATTAAAATTAGTGCTCATATTTTCATTTTATTATATATATATAATTAGTTGGCTAATTACAATATACTATTGATTAATAACAAAATAATTAATTAATTAGTTACTTAAAATAAAAGAAAAATTTATTATCATAGGAGTCACAAGCATGACTAAAGTGTTATACCTATGAAAAGATCTATTTTAATTTTTAATTAAACAAAATTAATTAAAATATAATTCATAATAATCAATATATAATTAATTAATCGATTTCTTGAAATCTCATGAATTATTTATTTAATTATTATTAACTTGTAATTATTACTTATGATATTGTTAATGAGTCTGAAATATTTGTCCCTTTTTAATTACATATTCTTAAAATATCTTTAATTAATTTAATTATATCTATTATCAATTAGTTAAATATTATCATGTAATTTAAATATTATCAATTAGTTAAAATATAATTAATTAGTTGATTTATGAAAATGTGATGTTTGATTAATAATGGTAATTGGAATATAATAAATTAAATGATTTATTAAATTAGACTTTATTTATAAATTAATTATTAGTCATTAACTTTTCATCTAATTCAGCTAAAGTTAACGCTGATTAATATATTATTAATCAACAGATGTATATATGTTAGGAAGTAGTCACGCTTTTGGGTTAATGTTCAAAGGAGTGACTGCCATGCACGGTTGTGACATGTAGGTTCTTTTCTTTTCACAAACAATTAACTCCTATATAATTTTATAACCTTTTCAGTAAATAAATAAATAATTAAATAAGTATTGATTTATTAAAATATAATAAATATATTAATTCATTAATTAAATAGAATTAGAGCTTTTTATTTAATAGAATATATATAATTAATTGAATAATTATAATATATTATTTATTAATAACAAAATAATTAATTAATTAATTAGGTACTTAAAATAAAAATTATTATTATAGAAGTCACAAGCGTGACAAAAGTGTCACGTCTATTATTGATTATAGGAATGTCATGCTTGACTTAAATGTCACACCTAAGAAATGATCTATTTTAATTTCTTAATTCAATTAAATTTATTAAAAATATTTAATAATAATCTATATATAATTAAATAACTGATTTGTACAAATATTATTAATTAATTAATTAAATAATGATTAATTATTAACACATAATTATTACTTATGTTATTATTAATGCATGTGAAATATTTTTCCTTTTCAATTACATATTCTTAAAATATCTTTAATTAATTTAATTATAACTATTTAGTATATTAAAATATAATTTCATGTAATTGAAATATTGTCAATTAGTTAAAATATAATTTATTTATTTATTTATGAAAATGTGATAATTGATTAATAATGGTAATTGGAATATAATAAATTAAATGGTTTATTAAATTACACTTTATTTATAAATTAAATATTAATCATTAACTATTCATCTAATTCAATTATAATTAATAATGATTAGTATATTATTAATCAATGGATGTATATATATAGGCAAATAGTCACGCCTGTGACTTAATATTCAAAGGCGTAACTGCCATGCAGGGTTGTTGCGTGCATCTTTTTCCTTTTGACAAGCAATTAACACTGTATAATTTTACAACATTTTATTAAATAAATAAATAATTAAGTATTGATTTACTAAAATATAATTAATTTATTCATTCATTCATTAAATAGAATTAGTGCTAATATTTTCTTTTTATTAAATATAATGTATGTAATTAATTGACTAAATATAACATATTATTGTCTACAAAAGAATTAATTAATTAGTTGCTTTAAAAAGAAATCTTATTACTATAGAGTCACTGGCATGACTAAAGTGTCATGCCTGTGAAAAGATATATTTTAATTTCTTGATTCTATTAAATTTATTAAAATATTTCATAATAATATATATAATTAAATAATTGATTTGTATAAATCTTATTAGTTAATTACTTAATTAATAATTATTATCACATAATTATTACTAATGTTATTATTAATGCCTCTGAAATATTTTTCCTTTTCATTACATATTCTTAAAATATCTTTATTTAATTTAATTATAACTATTTTGTACATTAAAATATAATTTCATGTAATTAAAATATTATCAATTGGTTAAAATATAATTAATTAATTGATTTATGAAAATGTGAAAATTGATTAATAATGGCAATTGAAATATAATAAATTAAACGATTTATTAAGTTAAACTTTATTTATAAATTAATCATTAATCATTAACTACTCATCTAATTCAATTACAATTAATAACATATTAGATTAATATGTTATTAATCAATGGATATATAGATATGCATAGTAGTCACGCCTATGAGTTAATATTCAAAGGTTTAACTCCTATGCACGGTTGTGATGTGGATGTTTTTCTTTATAGGAACAATTAATACCTGTATAATTTTACAACATTTTATTAAATAAATAAATAATTAAATATTGATTTACTAAAATATAATAAATCTATTCAATCATTAATTAAATAGAATTAGTGCTAATATTTTTCATTTTATTAAATATAATATATAATTAATTGGCTAAATATAACATATTATTGTCAAAATAATTAATTAATTAGTTACTTAAAATAAAAGAAATTTTATTATTATAGGAGTCACAAGCATGACTAAAGTTTCACTTTGTGAAAAGATTTATTTTTAACTCCTTAATTAAATAAAATAAATTAAAATATAATCCAAAATTATCAATATATAATTAAATAATTGATTTATTCAAATCTTATTAACTAATTAATTAATTAACGATTTTAATGCGTCTGAAATATTTTTCCTTTTTAATTACATATTCTTAAATTATTTTGATTAATTTAATTACAACTATTTGGTAAGCTAAAATATAATTTCATGTAATCAAAAGATAATATATTAAATTATTTATCAAAATGTGATACTTAATTAATAATGGTAATTGGAATATAATAAATTAAATGATTTATTAAATTATACTTTATTTATAAATTAATTGTTAATCATTAACTATTCATCTAATTCAGTTATCATTAATAATGATTAATATATTATTAATCAATGGATGTATATATGTAGACAAGTAGTCACGCTTGTGACTTAATATTTAAAGTGTGACTGTCATCATGCAGTTGTGACATGCATTTTTTTCTTTTTATGAACAATTATCGCTGTATAATTTTACAAAATTTTTATTAAGCAAATAAATAATTAAACATTGATTTATTAAAATATAATTAATGTATTCATTCATTAATTAAATTGAATTAGTGCTTATACTCTTCATTTTATTAAATATAACATATATGATTAATTAACTAATATAACTTATTATTATCAATAAAAATAATTAATTAATTAGTTAATAAAATAAAAATTTATTATAGGAGTCACAGACATGACTAAAGTGTCACTGCTGTGAAAAGTTCTATTTCTAATTCCTTAATTAAATAACATTAATTAAAATATAATTCATAATTATCAGTATGTAATAAGAAATTGATTTATTCAAATATTATTAACTAATTAATTAATTAGTGATTTTAACATGTAATTATTTCTTATGTTATTTTAATGCGTCTGAAATATTTTTCCTTTTTAATTACATATTAATAAAATATCTTTAATTAATTTAATTATAAGCATTTAGTAAATTAAAATATAATTTCATATAATCAAAATATAATATATTAATTGATTTATCAAAATGTGATACTTGATTAATAACGGTAATTAGAAAATAATAAATTAAAAGATTTATTAAATTGTACTTTATTTATAAATTAATTATTAGTCATTATTGTTAATCTTATTCAGTTGTAATTATCAATGGTTAATATATTATTAATTGATTGATGTATATATGTAGGTAATTAGTCATGGTTGTGACTTAATATTCACATGCATGGCTGCAATGCACGGTTACGACGTGCATGCTCTTTTCTTTTTACGAGCAATTAACTCTTATTTAATTTTGTAATCGTTTTTAATAAATAAATAAATAAATATTAATTTATTGAAATATAATTGATCTATTCATTAATTAATTAAATGGAATTAGTGCTTATATTTTCATTTTTATTAAATATAAAATGTAAAAATAATTGACTAATTATAATATATTATTTATTAATAACAAAATAATTAACTAATTAATTATTTAAAATAAAATAAAATACTATTATTTTAGGAGCCACAGGAGTTACTTAAGTATATTATTGATTAATAACAAAATAATTAATTGATTATTTCATTAAAATAAAAAGAAATGATATTATCCTATGAAAAGATCTATTTTAATTTATTAATTCAATTAAATTTATTAAAATATTTCATAATAATCTATATATAATTAAATAATTGATTTGTAGAAATCTTATTAGTTAATTAATTAATTATTATTAACACGTATTTATTACTTATGTTTTTATTAGTGTGTCTAAAATATATTTTCTTTTTAATTACATATTCTTAAAATATATTTAATTAATTTAATTATAACTATTTAGTATATTAAAATATAATTTCATGTAATTAAAATATTATCATTTAGTTAAAATATATTTAATTAATTGATTTACGAAAATGTGACACTTGATTAATAATGGTCATCGAAATATAATAAATTAAATGATTTTAAACTAAACTTTATTTATAAATTAATTATTAATCATTAACTATTCATATGATTCAGTTATAATTAATAATGATTAATATATTATTAATCAATGGATGTATATATGTAGGCAGGTAGTCATGCCTGTGATTTAATATTCAAAGGTGTGACTGTGATGCACGATTGTGACTTTTAATATTCAAAGGTGTGACTGCGATGCACTATTGTGACTTGCACGTTTTTTCTTCTTAAAAGCAATTAACACATGTATAATTTTTCAACCTTTTTATTAAGTAAATAAATAATTTAGTAATAATTTATTAAAATATAATTAATCTATTCATTCATTAATTAAATAAAATTAGTGCTTATATTTTTCATTTTATTAAATATAATATATATTACTAATTAACTAAGTATAACATATTATTGATCAATAAAAATCATTAATTAATTAGTTACTTAAAATAATTTTTTATTATTATAGAGTCACAGGCATGACTAAAGTGTCACGCCTGTGAAAAGATCTAATTTTAATTCCTTAATTAAACAATAATTCATAATTGTCAATATATAATTAAATAATTGATTTATTCAAATCTTATTAATTAACTAACAAATTATTGACTATTAACACATAATTATCACTTATGTTATTGATAATAAGTTTGAAATATTTTCCTTTTTAATTACATATTCTTGAAATATCTTTAATTAAATTAATTACAACTATTTAGTTTATTAAAATATAATTTCATGTAATTAAAATATAATAAATTAATCGATTTACGTCAATGTAATACTTGATTAATAATGGTAATTAGAAAATAATAAAATAAAGGTTTTATTATATTGTACTTTATTTATAAATTATTATTAATCATTAAATGTTAATCTTATTCAGTTGTAATTAATAATGAGTAATATATTATTAATTAGTTGATGTAAGTATGAAGGTAATTAATTAGTCACGGTGACGATTTGTGACTTAATATTCATAGACATATTTTGCACTTGCAGTTTGTAAGTACATGTTCTTCTTTTACAGCAACTAACTCCTATATAATTTGATAAACTTTTTAATAAATAAATAAATATTTAATTATTGATAATTGTTATATTCAATAATTAATTAAATAGAATTGGTGCATACATTTTCATTTTATTAAATATAATATATACAAATAATTGACTAATTATAATATATTATTGATTAATAACAAATTAATTAATTGATTAATTATTTAAAATAAAATAAAATATTATTATTATGTGAGTCACATAAGCGACTTAAGTATATTATTGATTAATAACAAAATAGTTAACTGATTGTTTCATTAAAATAAAATAAAATATTATTATCAATTGGTTAAAATATAATTAATTACTTGATTTAAGAAAATGTGATACTTGATTAATCATGGTCATCAAAATATAATAAATTAATGATTTATTAAACTATACTTTATTTATAAATTAATTATTAATCATTAACTATTCATCTAATTCAATTATAATTAGTAATGATTAATATATTATTAATCAATGGATGTATAGTAGTCACGCCTGCGACTTAGTATTCAAAGGCGTGACTACAATGCATGGTTGTGACATGCATGCTTTTTCTTTTTACAAGCAATTAACACCCGTATAATTGTACAACCTTTTTATTAAATAAATAATTAATTAAGTATTAATTTATTAAAATATAATTAATCTATTCATTCATTAATTAAATAAAATTAGTGCTTATATCTTTCATTTTATTAAATATAATACATATAATTAATTGACTAATTATAACATATTATAGATTTATAAAATAAATAATTAATTAGTTACTTAAAATAAAAAGAAAATTTATTATTATAGAGTCACAGCATGACTAAAGTGTCATGCCTGTGAAAAGATCTATTTTAATTCTTTAATTAAATAAAAATAATTAAAATATAATTAATAATTATCAATATATAATTAAATAATTGATTTATTCAAATCTTATTAACTAATTAATTAATTAATGATTATTAAGGGTAATTAGAAAATAATAAATTAAATGATTTATTAAATTGTACTTTATTTATAAATTAATTATTAATCATTAACTGTTAATCTTATTCAGTTGTAATTAATAATGATTAATATATTATTAATTAATTAATGTATATATGACGGTAATTAGTCACGATTGTGACTTAATATTCACAGTGTGACTGCAATGCATGGTTATGACGCATGTTCTTTTCTTTTACAGCAATTAACTCTTATATAATTTTGTAACTATTATAGTAAACAATTAATTAATTAAGTGCTGATTTATTAAAATATAATTGATCTTTTCATTAATTAATTAAATAGAATTAGCTTTTATATTTTTCATTTTTATTAAATATAATATATAAAAGCTAATTGACTAATTATAATATATTATTGATTAATAACAAAATAATTAACTGATTAATTACTTAAAATAAAATAAAATAATTATAGGAGTCACAGGAGTGACTTAAGTATGTTATTGATTAAAAACAAAATAATTAATTGATTATTTTTAAAATGAAATTATATTATTATAGAGGTCACATGCGTGATTTAAGTGTCATGCTTGTGAAAAGATCTATTTTAATTCCTTAATTCAATTAAATTTACTAAAATATATTTCATAATAATCTATATATAATTAAATAATTGATTTATAGAAATCTTATTAATTAATTAATTATAAATTATTAACACGTAATTATTACTTATGAAAATGTGATACTTGATTTATAAAGGTAATCAAAAATAATAAATTAAAAGATTTATTAAATTGAACTTTATTTATAAATTAATTATTAATCTTATTCAGTTGTAATAAATAATGATTAATATATTGTTAATTAATTGATATATATATTTATTTGATATAATTATATATATATATAAGGTAATTAGTCATGGTCGTGACTTAATATTCACAGGTGTGACTGCAATGCACGATTGCGACATGCATGTTCTTTTCTTTTTATAGGCGATTAACTCTTATATAATTTTATAACATTTTTAATAACTAAATAATTAATTAAGTCTTGATTTATTAAAATATATTTGATCTTTTCATTAATTAATTAAATAGAATCGATTGCTTGTATTTTTTTCATTTTTATTAAATATAATATATAAAAATTAATTGTTTAATTATAATATATTATTGATTATAACAAAATAAAAATTAATTAATTACTTAAAATAAAATAAAATAATATTATTGCAGGAGTCACTAGAGTGACTTAAGTATATTATTGATTAATAACAAAATAATTAATTGATGTATATATGTAGACAAGTAGTCACGCTGGTGACTTAATATTTAAAGGTGTGACTGCCATGCACAATTGTGACGTGCATTTTTTTTCTTTTTATGAGCAATTAACACCTGTATAATTTTACAAAATTTTTATTAAGCAAATAAATAATTAAACGTTGATTTATTAAAATATAATTAATGTATTCTTTCATTAATTAAATAGAATTAGTGCTTATACTCTTCATTTTTATTAAATATAACATATATGAT
This sequence comes from Erythroxylum novogranatense, assembly GCA_029891385.1. Taxonomy (NCBI): domain Eukaryota; kingdom Viridiplantae; phylum Streptophyta; class Magnoliopsida; order Malpighiales; family Erythroxylaceae; genus Erythroxylum; species Erythroxylum novogranatense. The sequence goes on from CM057233.1 coordinate 64,059,476, forward strand.
TAATTAACTAATATAACATATTATTATCAATAAAATAAATAATTAATTAGTTACTAAAATAAAAATTTATTATTATAGGAGTCATAGACATGACTAAAGTGTCCTTCTTGTGAAAAGTTCTATTTCTAATTCCTTAATTAAATAAGATTAATTAAAATATAATTCATAATTATCAAGTATGTAATAAAAATTGATTTATTCAAATATTATTAACTAATTAATTAATTAATGTTTTTAACATGTAATTATTTCTTATGTTATTTTAATGCGTTTGAAATATTTTTCCCTTTTTAATTACATATTAATAAAATATCTTTAATTAATTTAATTATAACTATTTAGTAAATTAAAATATAATTTCATGTAATCAAAATATAATATATTAATTGATTTATCAAAATGTGATACTTGATTAATAACGATAATTAGAAAATATTAAATTAAAAGATTTATTAAATTGTACTTTATTTATAAATTAATTATTAGTCATTATTGTTAATCTTATTCAGGTTGTAATTAATAATGGTTAATATATTATTGTAATAAGGTATCTAGTTTACGGTTTTAATGGAATAAATCGGTATTTGAGACTGATGTCATTAAAATCACATAACAGTGAATAATAATTTTAGTGACATCAAATTAATGATGTATGATATTTTTTTGATGGTCACAAGAAATTGTTCGAGCTGATGTTTAAAAACCAGAACAAGGATGGCATTTTTGTAAATAAGTGGACTTATGGCATATATAAGGAGTTAGTGGGAGAATAAGACAAAAACCTATCATCTTCCTCCTCCCTCTCTCACGAAAACTCCATGGATGCTTCTCTCAAGCTTTTTCAACTTTTGTAACATGAAAGGGAAGGAGATTCAAGCAATTTGGGTGGTATAAAAAGGTAAGTCTCCATTCCTTTGCTTAGATCTATGGATTAAAGCTTGGTTTCTCTCTTCTTTTGTGAAACCCATTTGATGGAATGTATGAGTTTGAGAATTGGATGATGGATTATTGTTCCTTGATGTCTAATGACACTTATTCTTGAAGGAATTTCGTTTTTATGCTGATTTGGGGGATTGAACCAAAACCTAGGGTTTTGAAGGTTAAGCTGTCATGGAGATAGATTCATGACTCTCTTTGTACATTTTGTTTGAGCTGTTTAACGTGTGAATCTTGTGAAACTCAAAACATAGAAATTGTATATCCATATGTCTACTGTCTCCCTGAAATTTTCCACGATTTTAGGGTAAGTCGAATAAGTGAAAGAGGCCCCGAATTGATACTGGTTCAGAATACTAGTGAGATTGAAACGAGAACTGAAAGTTATTTGTTTGAAGACCTTAGAGTTAGAATTGGATGATGACTTCTTTTAAGAAATGCTCCAAAATGTGTTGTCTAAGTGCTGTGAAAATTAATTTTTAATTTGTTGAGTATTCTGTTGGATATGGCTGAAAAGGTGAAGGATGTTGCTAACGTCAATGACACAGAAAAGAACAGAAACAGAACAGGTTTGTAAAAATCACAATAAATCCAATTTACATCATTTTTGAGCCATCTTTGGATATGTGATATCCATATGAGTATATTGAAAATAAAGTTTTGAATTGCCTTAATTGGATGAGAAATGAATAAGTTATAAGATTTTGAGTCAGGAAGGGTCCAGCTCATGACTGCATGTTAAAGATGATTGTAAATGGGAGATTTGGATTCCCTTAATGACTGAATTAGAGCATGGTCATAAAAGAAGAAATGAGAATTTATGTGTTAAATAGAGGTATGGAAAGTTTGAAAAACATTGGACCTATGTGTAAAGAGTTATGCCATCATGAATGAGACCTATGCTGATGGATTAAGAACAAAATAGAATTGTAATAATATTTGTTAAGAAATGAAGCTTATGTGAGAATGACTAATAAGGGTATATGTAATTTCATGCATGTTTCCCAATAGCTTGTGAAAGTGGACAAGGAATAGAATTAGAAGTTGTACCCAGTACTTCTCAAGTTCAAGAAAATTAGAAAAGAGATCAGAACCATTGCGATAGTTGAGGTGAGTATAATCATGTTACTATACTTGTGTAGTAATCATTTTCTTTTATCTTGCGGCTTGTTGAATTGTTCTCAAACCTATATGATTTGTTTGACATATGACTCCATGTGGTTGAGTCTAGCATGTTGTATACCAGATTGACCAGATGATTTCAGATTCTTTGCATCTTCTGGTTCCCTTATTGTGTTGAACCTATTGATTGCAATTCATTAATTGTGTTGAACCTATTGATTGCAATTTTTTAATGAATCATGTTTTCTTGTTAGCAATGATTGATGAGTTCACATACCATGTGCACATTGGTAACCCGCCGGTGATGGGTTAGATCCAGGTCCTACCTGGAGAGGGCAGGCCTCCAGAGGCAAGGTTAGGCCAACCTTGTCTAGAATCAGAAAAGGAGAGATATGTCGTACTAGCATGCCTCTGTCTCTCCCTAAGAAATTCAGAATTTAGAAAGAATCAAAACTCAGAAATGAGAAAGCTCAGAATTAGGAATCCTATAGAAACCAGAATTTAGAAAGAAACCAGAATTCAGAAAAGAACTCAGAACCCAGAACCCATAAAAGAATTCAAAAACCAGATTGATGTTTTCTTCAAACAATTCATATTGAGCTTTATTAGAATAGTATTATAACACTTATGGTTTTACTATCAAGTCACATACTTGATGACATAAGTTTAATACCATTCATGGAATGTAAATCACATTGCATAAATGAAATACATGCATATATAAAATGAATACCTCATAATATATTATTAACAAATCATAATGTTAATATATGAATCACAAATGTTCATTGGCCTAGGGCACACTACTAACAATCTCCCACTTGCACTAGGCCCAATCAGTCAGATATCTAATACCCATAGACCTCGTATGACTCTCATGTTTAGGCTGTGGAAGAGGCTTAGTAAGTGGATCGACAATGTTGTCATCTGTGCCCACTCTGCATATCTTCACGTCTCCTCTCGCAATGATCTCTCTGATCAGATGGAAACGTCTGAGTATGTGTTTGGATCTATGATGCGAATTTGGTTCCTTAGCCTGTGCTATAGCCTCATTATTATCACAATAAAGGTCTATAGGATTTGCAATGCTAGGAACAACCCCAAGCTCTGTGATGAACTTCCTGATCCAAACAGCTTCCTTAGCCGCATCCGAGGCAGCAATGTACTCAGCTTTAGTTGTAGAATCAGCAACAGTGTCTTGCTTTGAACTTTTCCAGCTCACTGCACATCCATTCAAACAGAACACAAAACCTGATTGCGATCTAAAATCATCTATGTCAGACTGAAAACCAGCATCAGTGTAACCATTTACAACGAGCCCTCCTTCAAGTCCTCCATAGACTAGGAACATATTCTTAGTTCTTCTCAAGTACTTAAGGATGTTCTTAACTGCTATCCAGTGACTCTCACCATAATTAGATTGGTATCTGCTTGTTATGCTCAAAGCATATGAGACATCTGGTCGAGTACATAACATGGCATACATGATAGATCCAATTGCAGATGCATATGGAATCTTACTCATGCGCTCAAGCTCCTTATCTGAAGTAGGACAATCCTTCTTAGATAGCTTGATTCCATGTGACATAGGCAAGAATCCTCTATTGGAATCTTGCATACTGAACCTTTTCAGTATCTTATCTATGTATGTACTCTGACTTAGGCCTATAAGCTTTCTTGATCTATCTCTATAGATCTTAATGCCTAAAGTATAGGCAACCTCACCTAAGTCTTTCATTGAGAAACGTTTCCTTAACCAAATCTTGACACTCTGTAAGGTCGGAATATGGTTTCCAATGAGTAATATGTCATCAACATATAAAGCTAAAAACACAACAGCACTCCCACTAACCTTTTTGTAAACACAAGGTTCATCTTCATTCTTGATGAATCCAAACTCTTTGACAACTTCATTAAAACGAAGATTCCAGCTTCTTGATGCTTGCTTCAATCCATAAATGGATCTTTGAAGCTTGCACACCTTTCCCGAATTCTTAGGATGGACAAAGCCCTCAGGCTGTATCATATATACATCCTCAAGTAAGTTTCCATTAAGGAAAGCCGTTTTGACATCCATTTGCCATATCTCATAATCGTAGTATGCAGCTATGGCAATAAGAGTTCTAATGGATTTGATCATGACCACTGGAGAAAATGTCTCATCATAATCAATTCCATGAACTTGTCGATAACCTTTAGCAACAAGTCTTGCTTTATAAGTGCACATTTCCATCCATGTCGAGTTTCTTTTGAAAACCCATTTGCATCCAATGGTCTTCAAGCCATCGACGGATCAATCAAAGTCCAAACTTGATTGTCATACATGGATTGCATCTCCGCTTTCATGACCTCTAACCATTTAGCGATTCGGACTTTCCATAGCTTCGATAGGTTGTGGGCTCATTATGATCGATGAGCATCACATTATCATCATCGAACGAAATCCATATCTCTCGGGTTTATGACGAATCCTATCGGATCTACGTAGGCCTTGTGTTATCAAGACCGCTCATCAACGACTTGTGAGCTCGCTTCAATCTCCTTTTCGAGCTCAATGTCATTTGTGAAACTTGAATTTCTTGAGTTGTACTTTACTCCTACTGTTTCCTTTGAAACAAATTCCTTCTAAGAAGAAACCATTTCGAGCAACAAACACTTTGTTTTCTGATGGGATGTAAAAGTAATATCCTTTAGTTTCCTTAGGATATCCCATAAAATAACATTTTTCAGATTTGGGTGCCAACTTGTCAGCAATTGGATGCTTCACATAAGCCTCACAACCCCAAATCTTTAGAAAAGATAAATTGGGACGCTTCCCAGTCCATATCTCATAAGGTGTCTTTTCTACGACCTTTGAAGGAATACGGTTCAATATGAATGCTGCGGTTTCTAAAGCATAGCCCCAGAAGTATTTTGGAAGATCAGTTTGACTCATCATTGATCGAACCATATCTAATAGAGTTCGATTTCTCCTTTTAGAAACACCATTCCATTGAGGAGTTCCTGGAGGAGTCAATTGTGAAACGATTCCACAATCCTTAAGATAATCATCAAACTCTTGGCTTAAATATTCACCTCCTCGATCGGATCAAGGATTTTAATATTCTTGCCAGTTGATTTTGTACTTCATTCTTATACTCTTTGAACTTTTCAAAGATTCAGATTTGTACTTCATTAAATAGACATACCCATATCTACTGAAGTCATCTGTAAAAGTAATGAAATACAAATAACCTCCTCTCGCTGATATGCTAAAAGGACCGCATACATCGGTATGTATAAGGCCTAATAGCTCATTGGCCCTTTCCCCTTTACCTGTGAAGGGTGCCTTTGTCATCTTACCCAGTAAACAAGAATCACACGTGTCAAAAGATTCAAAAGAATCAATGAATCCATCTTGATGGAGTTTTGAAATGCGTTTCTCATTTACATGGCCTAAGCGACAATGCCAGAGATAGGTTGGGTTCAAATCGTTAGATTTAAACTTCTTGGTATTTATGTTATAGATGAGCTCATTTGTAACAAACTCGGTGTCTAGAGTATAAATGCCATTTAATTGACGCGCAATGCCATATAAAATGTCATTCTTATAAATGGAAATACTTCTATTCTCAATAGAAAATTTAAATCCATCATTCTCTAAACAATAAAAGAAATAATGTTCCTACCATAGTAGGTACATAATAACAATTCTTGAGTTCCAAAATGAGCCCAAGAGGCAAAATAAGATCATAAGTCCCCACGGATAAAGCAACAACTCTTGCTCCATTTCCCACGCAGCAGTCGATCTCACGGACATCAATCTTCTAGTCCTTCTTAGACTTTGCACATTAGTACAAATGTGAGTTGCAGCTCCGATATCTAATACCCAAGATGCGAGAAGAGTAAAATTGATTTCTATAACAAACATACTTGAAGAAATAGTCGACTATTCTTCTTCTCTTTCAGCTCTTCCAAATAGAGTTTGCAATTCCTTTTCCAATGACCGAGTTCATTCAGATGGAAGCAAACTCCTCCTGGGTGCCTTAGTCTTAGCTTTGGGCTTGGGCTTAGACTTAGGTACTTTACCTTTGTCCTTTGTTGTGCCCTTCTTCTTGAAAGCCTTTCTTTCTTGCTTGAGAACAATTCTCGAGTTTCTATACCAATCTAGGAAATTTGTTCCATTAAACTTTTCTTTCTCTAGGATAGATCGCATGGAAAGGTTTGTGGATGGAGTAGCCATAATCTACAAAAATTATGCAATAAGGGTCAACATTCTAATATAATATGAGGTATTAGCTCCCACTCAAAAAATAACCCTCAATTGAAAAATGAGAGAAACAAGATCCATATTTCACTAAGTCCTAAGAAAGCTTTGGCTTAACACTCAAAACTTAGTTATTTAGGTAGAAAACTCTTTTCAATTACATCACATGTAACTCTTGATGGGCTTATGTTAAAAATACATCTTATGTACTGCATGTATGTATAAACCCAATCTTATGCCCTAAGCCCAAAACCGTTTTGATAGCTTAGTTAAGTTTAACCATACTTTACCTATGAATAGCACCATTATTCAAATGTCTTCCCTAGATAATCCCCACATGCCTTGCTTTGGCAAAAACCCACATAAGGATGAGCTAGAAATAAACATTGGTAAAGATTTATGGAAGGCATATAAACTTAAAATTACGATGAGGGTCGTTCTTAGAAGGTTATTAATCCTTATAAAGAATTATGGAAGATTACAAAACGTTTGTTACAACCTTGGCTTGATTTTAATTGTTGATTTGAAAAATAAATTTAATTTAATAATTCAACTCTTGAAAATTAAATTAAATTCCAAAACCCTTTCCTAATAAATAATCCTTTGAAAACAATTTTCAAATTTAATAAAACAACCTTTTATTTTATTAGGAGTATTTATTAATTTAATCTCTATTAAATTAATAAAAGAAAAATTAGGTTTTGATTCTAATTGTTGATTTGAAAATAAATTTAATTTAATAATTCAACTCTTGAAAATTAAATTAAATTTCAAAACCCTTTCCTAATAAATAATCCTTTGAAAACAATTTTCAAATTTAATAAAACAACCTTTTATTTTATTAGGAGTATTTATTAATTTAATCTCTATTAAATTAATAAAAGAGAAATTAGGTTTTGTTTTTGTTTTAATTTAAACAATTTATAAAAAAACGATGGAGGTGGCGCGTGCCTTTGCGCGCTGCCACGACACGCGTGGGGCGTGCCCACGCTCCAGGCAGACGCGGGCCCGTGTCCCACATGCGCCCGTCGTCTTCTCCAACATGCCGTCCTCTCTTTACTGGTTTTCTCTTCTTTTCTTCTGGATCTTCCTTCCACAACCATGTCACGCACCCCACGTCGCACGATTCAAGCCGTCATCGCGGATCTAACGAAAAACGTGAAGGTTGAATCGTCGGGTCTCCACCCGACGGTTCCCTTTCGTCATCGCCGCCTGTGGCGTCACAAGAGACGCCACAGAGGCACCGTGCGACGCCCATCAGTGGCGTCACACGCGATAGATCGCCCAAGGAACACCATCGGTGTTCTCCAACACCCACGGCAGTAAACCCAAAAACAAAGGGAAGAAGGAAAAACGCAGATACATGGAGGAAAAAACCAGAAAATTGCAAACAAATATACATGAAGGAGAGGCAAAAACGCAGATACATTATTTGCTATCCACAAATCAGAAACCATAAAGGCAGATGATTTAACAAAAACACAAGTAATTCCAGAAGCCAAGATCGCAAATTAGGGTTAGGAAATTGCAAGATTCCTTTATGCTTTTGTTTAAAACCAAATCATGTATCGTCAGAAAACATGGGTGCGGCAATGGAGGAAACTATTTCCAGGAGGACAACAAAACATGCATCGAATAACAAGGATTTTAGAAACCCAGTAATCACCGTATATGCACATAGAACAAAATCCAGATCATGCATCAACGATGAAACAATTTCCAATCCAGCTTCGGGGAACAAGTTCAAAACTTTCACAAAAACAATCACCATTGTTATTTGTCTTTTACCGAAGCATTAACACAAATCAATAACAATAATCAAGCCACTAATCTAAGATTAACGATTAAACCTGGTTCTGATACCACTGTTGGATCGCGTATGGTCCGAGTATTCACAATACACTGCGGAAAAGACCATACAAAAATATCACGCATAATCGAAAACACGAGGATTAACAAAAATACCTTATTTTCGTGGGTGGATTGCTTCTTTTCTTTTTCGGATTCTAAGATACTGCAAATCGCTAATGCCCTCTACCGGTATCCACACGAGCATGCACGATCCGGGCTGCGGCTGTAGTGTGCTAGCACGTCCTGAAAAACTTTCTAAACGCCGCACGATCTTTCTCTTGGATGGCGGCTAGAGTTTCCTGACAATTGTGTCGTTAACCTAATGAGACCTAAGCTTCTCTATTTATAGAGAAACCTTAATCTCATTCAGGCCCTATTAAGTTTCGGCCCATTATATCATATATAATAAAAGCCCGACAACTTAATTAAATCTAGCCTAATAAATATATCTAAATATATTTATTCAACACCTAATAAATTAGGCCCAAGAGAATAAGCCCAGATCACATCACTCTTTGTGTATGCGAATCAGAGGCTCATTTGATGTTGGCAATGGGCTTGATTACACTTCAAGGCCCATAAGTCATAAGCGGCCTCTAGCAAGACATTATGACTACCCAAATCAAATGAGGATCGATAATCCGATTTAACCTGTAACTATGGTTATAGGCTCGGTCTTTTGTAACACGATATCAAGATTAATCACAAGGCATGGTACATGTCAACCTTTGATTAATCATAGTTTTTGATCCCCAAGTTGGTGATTATAACAAATGACATTGATGACTCTTCATCAATTCATTTGAGCACGCCATGCATTTCTTCATCACACTTGTCAAGAGGCCCAAATGATATCTCTCTCATTTAAGAGAGGTACAAATCCCATCTACGTCATTCACATCCCTCCGCATGATTCATTTGATGTCCAACATAAGACTGTTTGTTATTCGGTTAAAAATAACTTAGTCTAATATCAAAACACCGAATTTCTCATGTAGGGAACCATGATTACTTCAGGTCAAAGGACTAAAGTCAAACCATATTGAGAATCACTAATGACATGAAACCATGTAGTATTCTCTTTTTGGGTCGGTCCAATATATGTTCTCTAACATATATCTATGTTTCTGATTTGATATCTCATATCCATGATCAGTAAAACGTGATCATCAATCAAAACACATACTAGTCTTAATTCATTATTGTTCCACCAATAATGATCGACTAGGGACAGTTTAGAATAGTATTATAACACTTATGGTTTTACTATCAAGTCACATACTTGATGACATAAGTTTAATACCATTCATGGAATGTAAATCACATTACATAAATGAAATACATGCATATATAAAATGAATACCTCATAATATATTATTAACAAATCATAATGTTAATACATGAATCACAAATGTTCATTGGCCTAGGGCACACTACTAACATATAACGCACTAAGTCGCGTTGTAGACTCACATCTCACTATCACCATTTCAGGGGATTAGCAGATCGGACAAGAGAGAAAATCCAAGCCTTTTGAGACTCGCTTGGATAAGCAGACAAGTAATGTTTTTGGCATGATGTAAATTTTTTTTACTTCTAGATGCTCCATAGATTGTCATAATCATATGTATATAAAACATGTATGGATATGTTATGTTATTGAGAATGATGTTGGTTGATGATAAGTAGATGTTGTATGTGAGAATTGCACCTATTAGCAGGTACAAGGATTTATCAGATAAATGAATGAGTCATGCCGGATTTTTAGTAGAATATAGAAAATTTAGGCTTACTACGGGCTTTGGGGGCATTAAGCCTACCCATTCCCTAGTGCCAACATAGTCCAAAAAGGCGGGTCATGTCAGATGGTATCAGAGACAAAGGTTGTATAAGAGTAAGGATCTTGTGATCTAGATGATGTACAAAAAGTATTAAAGAAAGGTTTATGATATGAAAAATGCATATGATATTTTTGCATAAGCATGACACCATGGAGCATAGGATCTCTGCATCATGTCAATAGCATGTTATTTTTGTGTCTAAATGATTTTTATTTTCTCCATAATTGAGATGCCTCCTAGAAGAAGAACACCTCCTCAATGAGGATGAGGTCGAGGTCATCCTAGAAAGGGGGAAATCCCGACTGCTATACCTGATGTCGAATCGGTACAGCAAGAAGAACAAGAAGAAAGGTCTCCACCCAGAGTTAGGAGGAGATCAGAGATAGGAACTGAACCTGAACTCCCAGCTGCTCAAAAGGAAGATGTTAGAATCTTACAACAAAAAATTGAAGCCTTAGAAGTAGAGAACCGAGCCTTAAGAGAAAGGCAGGAGGTTCTATAATTGAGAGAAGAAGTAAGAATACTTAGAGAAAGAGAAATAGAAAGAACTCAGGGTGGACCTGAAGTTGCTCCTGCACAACCACAGCCAGTGCAAATGCCTAGAGGATTACCTAGGCGAGCTTTAGATGATGAAGGGGTGAGTATCAATGATTTCTTAAAATTACAAACCCCTAAGTTTGGCAGTGAGAGACATGAGGATCCTTAAGAGTTTATGAGTCATACTGAGAAAATGGTTCGGAGATTGACTTGCTCGGATGCACGGATCATAGAATTAGTGGGGGTTAAATTGACAAAGAATGCTTGGGAATGGTTCCAGAGGAATATTGAGGATCAATTATATGGTGGGAATCCTCCGACCTGGGAATTCTTTAAACAAGCATTAATCGATGAGTTCATTTCTCCATATGAAAGACAGAATCGAGCCCTGCAATTTGAAAGGCTCAGACAAAACTTTGGTGTGAGTGTGGATGATTATGCAAGTGAATTTCTACGCTTATCCAAATTTGCTACAACCATTGTACCTACTGAAGCTGCAAAAATGGAAAGATACAAGTTGGGACTCATACCTTCCTTGTATAGTGCTGTTGCAGCTATTGACTTCCCCAATTTGTCAAGGTTGATTGATAAGACTCGGCAATTAGAAGTAAAGTTTAAAGACGGGAGGGCAGAAAGAGAATGGAGAAGAAAAGGTAAAGGCCAGAGCAGTAGAGGCTGTAGAGAAAGAGATAGCTCTCAGATGAGACAAACAGAATAAACAATAAAGTTTGTTCCACCAGAACCACAAAGAGGGGGTCAAGGCAGGGTTAGAAATCCAAATACATCAGTTTTGTCAACACCTAGTGGTACACAGAACCCAGCTAAGTCTAGATCACAGCAACCTCCAGCATAGTCACAGGTTAAAACTGCTTGTAATGTCCATAGAAAGAATCATCCAGGACCTTGTAGACTCGGGTTCAGGGGTTGTTATAGGTGCAGACAACAAGGGCATTTCATGAAAGACTGCCCAATGTCAGAAAACCAAGCAGCTCCACCCCCAGCTTCACAGACTACTGTGCAGATAGAAAGATCTATTAATAGAGGGCCAACTGGTAGAGGTAGACCTCAGGGTCAAGCTCTCACTCAGAATATGGGGCAAATGTCAGCACCAGCCCTAGCAAATAGAGGTCAGGGGAGAGTGTTTGCTCTGAATCCCCAAAAAGCACAGGCCTCTAATACAGTTGTAACAGGTAAGCCTATGCAAACTTGTTGATATTTAGTTAAATTGTTATTATGAATAGAATGTTTATACTCTGTTATGATAAAGGATATGATTGTTCTTTCTTTATGATGAATGTTGATATAGGCATAGTCCTTATCCAGAATGAGAATGCTAAAGTGCTATTTGACTCGGGTGCCATTCATTCATTAACAGCACCAAATCTTGCCAGAAAGCTAGATACAAAGAGAGAATTAATGAAAGACCCTCTGATCATAGTTACACCTTTAGGGGAAACTGTTCAAGTGAAATATGTGTACCCTTCATGTGTAGTGGAAATAGAAGATAGAAAATTTATGGCAAATTTGATCGAGTTGGCAGTATTAGAATTCGATGTTATCTTGGGTATCGATTGGTTATCAAATCATCATGCTGCAATGCATTGTTATGCTAAAAGAATTATACTTAGGCCTGATCCAAAAATAGAAGTGTTATATCAGGGTGACTGAATTGGGTTTCCTGTTAATAGAATATCAGCTATGCAAGCCCAAAGACTTCTAAGAAAGGGATGTCAGGGGTATATAGTTCATGTTAGGGATACCAGAAGTGAGATCAGTGAGCTACAACAGATCCCTATAGTAAGGGATTTTCCAGATGTGTTTTCAGCAGATTTACCTGGACTACCACCAGAAAGAGAAATCGAGTTTAATATAGAACTCCTTCCTGGTACAAACCTTATCTCAATTACTCCATACAGAATGACACCTATAGAATTGAGAGAGTTAAAGGTGCAGTTGCAGAATTTGCTTAATAAGTGGTTTATTAAACCCAGTAGTTCACCGTGGGGTGCACCAGTGTTATTGGTGAAGAAGAAAGATGGATCCCTATGGTTATGCATAGATTATAGGCAGTTGAATAAAGTGATTATTAAGAATAAATACCCTCTTCCTCGAATTGATGATTTGTTTGATCAATTACAGGGAGCAAGTCATTTCTCTAAGATTGATCTCAAATATGGGTATCATCAGTTGAGGATCCGAAAGGAGGATGTGCCGAAAACTGCCTTTAGAACCAGATACGGGCACTATGAGTTCCTGGTGCTTCCTTTCGGTTTAACGAATGCACCAACGGCCTTTATGGATTTGATGAATAGAGTATTCAGGCCGTATTTGGATAAATTCATTGTGGTGTTCATTGATGATATATTGGTATATTTCAGGAGCCAAGAAAAACATGAAAAACATTTGGCAATAGTGTTACAAATTCTTAGAGATAATCAGTTATATGCCAAGTTGGCAAAGTGTGAGTTTTGGCTTGATAGAGTGAATTTTCTGGGGCATATAGGTAGTAAAGAAGGGATTCAAGTAGATCCTCAGAAGGTGGAAGCAGTATCTAATTAGCCTAGACCTACGAAGTTTACCAAAATACGAAGTTTCTTAGGGATGGCCGGTTATTGCAGACGATTTGTAAAGGATTTTTCCAAGATAGTTGCTCCATTGACGAGGTTAACACGGAAACAAGTAAGATTTGAGTAGGATGATTCCTGTGAGCAAAGTTTCCAAAAGCTTAAGGAATGTCTCACATCAGCTCTAGTGTTAGCATTGCCTTCAGGGCAAGGTGATTATGTGATATACTGTGATGCCTCCAAAGTTGGTTTAGGCTGTGTTTTGATGCAGAATGGAAAGGTAATTGCCTATGCTTCTAGACAGTTGAGAAAACATGAAGTAAACTATCCTACGTATGATCTAGAAATGGCAGCCATGATATTTGCACTAAAAATTTGGAGACACTATTTATATGGTGAAAAGAGTGAAATATATATAGATCATAAGAGTCTTTAGTACATTCAACAACAGAAAGAGCTGAATCTGAGACAAAGGCCGTGGATTGAGTTACTAAAGGATTATGACTGTTAGATCTTGTATCACCCAGGTAAAGCCAATGTAGTGGCTGATGCTTTGAGCAGAAAATCAATGGGGAGTTTGTATCATATCCCCATTCAGAAGAAAGAGCAATTTAAAGATTTAACTGGATTATTTAATATGGGATTGCACTTGGAAGTATCTGATTCTCAAGTATTACTTGCTCAATTCCAAGTGAAGCCCAATTTAGTTGATGAGATTAAAACTACCCAAGATAGTGATCATGAGCTAGCCAAATTGAGAATAGCTGTCCAAGATGGTTAGGTGACAGAGTTCAATATAGTGGATGGAGTATTAAAGTGTGGTGACAGGTCATGTGTACTTGACATAAATGGGCTAAGACAAAGGATTATGCATGAGGCACATTATGCACCCTATAGTGTTCACCCTGGGACCACCAAGATGTACCATGATGTTAAAGGTATATATTAGTGGCCAGGTATGAAGAAAGATGTAGCCCAGTTTGTATCTACCTGTTTAACTTGTCAACAAGTTAAGTTTGAACATCAGAAGCCCACTGGACTACTACAGGAGCTACCACTACCCGAGTGGAAGTGGGAGCGGATTATCATGGATTTTGTGATTGGATTGTCAAGGACGCCTAAGGGGCATAATTCTATTTGGGTTATAGTCGACAGACTCACTAAGTCAGCCCACTTTATAGCTGTTAAGACCACTTATAGTGCAACTCAGTTAGCCCAGTTATTTGTTGACATAATTGTGAAGTATCATGGAGTGCCAGTGTCTATTATTTCTGATCGATGAACACAGTTCACTTCTAGATTCTGGCAGAAACTGCAAGAAGCCTTAGTTACACAGCTAAATTTTAGTACATCATTCCACCCACAAACTGATGGGCAATCAGAGAGAACCATCCAGACACTCGAAGACATGTTAAGAATGTGTGTCTTGGACTTTGGTGGAGATTGGGAACGTCATTTGTCTTTAATAGAATTTTCTTACAACAATAGCTACCATTCCACCATTAGAATGGAACCTTATGAGGCATTGTATGGTAGAAAGTGCAAATCTCTACTCTGTTGGACAAAACTGGGAGAAAAACAGTTATAGGGACCAGACCTAATTTAAGAAACAACTGCAAAAGTTCCTATGATACAGGAAAGATTAAAAATGGCCTTCAGTAGACAGAAGAGTTATGCAGATTCTAAGAGAAGGGATGTACAGTTTGAACCAGGTGATCAAGTTTTCTTAAAGGTCTCTCCTATGAAAGGTGTAGTTAGATTTGGAAAGAAAGGGAAGTTGAATCCTAGATACATTGGACCATTCAAGATCCTTGAAAGGGTCAGAAATGTGTCATATCGGTTGGCTTTGCCTCCTCATCTTAGCTACGTGCATCTAGTTTTCCATATATCAATGCTAAAAAAGTACATTCCAGATCCTTCTCACATCTTGCAAACCCCAGAAGTGAATATAGCAGAGAATCTTTCTTATGAAGAAACTCCAGTTGCCATCATAGACAGACAGATTAGAAAGTTGTGGAATAAAGAGATTTCGATGATTAAAGTCCGATGGTAGAATCAAAGAATTGAGGAATGTACATGGGAGACAGAAGAATCAATGAGAACAAGATATCCATAGTTGTTCCCCAATGAGGTAAATTTCCAAAATAAATGGGCGAATTTTTAATAAGGAGGGAGAATGTAATACCCGGTATCTAGTTTACCTGGTACACCAGGATAAATCGGTATTTGAGACTGATGTCATTAAAATCACATAACAGTGAATAATAATTTTAGTGACATCAAATTAATGATGTATGATATTATTTTGATGATCACAGGAAATTTTTCGGGCAGATGTTTAAAAACCAGAACAAGGATGACATTTTTGTAAATAAGTAGACTTATGGCATATATAAGGAGTTAGTGGGAGAATAAGACAAAAACCTACCATCTTCCTCATCCCTCTCTCACGAAAACTCCATGGATGCTTCTCTCAAGCTTTTTCAACTTTTGTAACATGAAAGAGAAGGAGATTCAAGTAATTTGGGTGGTATAAAAAGGTAAGCCTCCATTCCTTTGCTTAGATCTATGGATTAAAGCTTGGTTTCTCTCTTCTTTTGTGAAACCCATTTGATGGAATGTATGAGTTTGAGAATTGGATGATGGATTATTGTTCCTTGATGTCTAATGACACTTATTCTTGAAGGAATTTCGTTTTTATGCTGATTTGGGGGGTTAAACCAAAACCTAGGATTTTGAAGGTTAAACTGTCATGGAGACAGATTCGTGGCTCTCTTTGTACATTTTGTTTGGGCTGTTTAACGTGTGAATATTGCAAAAAGCAAAACATAGAAATTGTATATCCATATGTCTACTGTCTCCCTCAAATTTTCCACGATTTTAGGGTGAGCCGAATAAGTGAAAGAGGCCCCGAATTGAGACTGGTTCAGAATACTAGCGAGATTGAAACGAGAACTGAAAGTTATTTGTTTGAAGACCTTAGAGTTAGAATTGGATGATGACTTCTTCTTAATAAATGCTTCAAAATGTGTTGTATAAGTGCTGTGAAAATTAATTTTTAATTTGTTGAGTATTCTGTTGGATATGGCTGAAAAAGTGAAAGATGTTGCTAACGTCAATGACACAGAAAAGAACAGAAACAGAGCAAGTTTGTAAAAATCACAATAAATCCAATTTACATCATTTTTGAGCCATCTTTGTATATGTGATATCCATATGAGTTTATTGAAAATGAAGTTTTTAATTGCCTTAATTGGATGAGAAATGAATAAGTTATAAGATTTTGAGTCGGGAAGGGTCCAGCTCATGACTGCATGTTAAAGCTGATTGTAAATGGGAGATTTGGATTCCCTTAATGACCGAATTAGAGCATGGTAATAAAAGAAGAAATGTGAATTTATGTGTTAACTAGAGGTATGGAAATTTTGAAAAACATTGGATCTATGTGTAAGGAGTTATGCCATCATGAATGAGACCTATGCTGACGGATTAAGAACAAAATAGAATTGTAATGATATTTGTTAAGAAATGAAGCTTATGTGAGAATGACTAATAAGGGTATATGTAATTTCATGCATGTTACCCAATAGCTTGTGAAAGCGGACAAGGAATAGAATTAGAAGTTGTACCCAGTACTTCTCAAGTTCAAGAAAATTAGAAAAGAGATCAGAACCATTGCGATAGTTGAGGTGAGTATAATCATGCTACTATTCTTGTGTAGTAATCATTTTCTTTTATCTTGCGGCTTGTTGAATTGTTCTCGAACCTATATGATTTGTTTGACATGTGACTCCATGTAGTTGAGTCTAGCATGTTGTATACCAGATGATTTCAGATTCTTTAAATCTTCTGGTTCCCTTATTGTGTTGAACCTATTGATTGCAATTCATTAATTGTTTTGAACCTATTGATTGCAATTCTTTAATGAATCATGTTTTCTTGTTAGTAATGATTGATGAGTTCGCAGACCATGTGCACATTGGTAACCCGCTGGTGATGGGTTAGATCTGGGTCCTACCTGGAGAGGGTAGGCCTCCAGGGGCAAGGTTAGGCCAACCTTGTCTAGAATCAGAAAAGGGGAGTGTGTCTCTCTCTAGGTGAATCCTCTCCTCGACTTTGTCCACCATCTGCACTTCTTGCCTCTGACCCTACTCACTGTTTGGCTTACACAGGCGTGGGTCAGGTGTTCTTTTGCCTCTTTGCTCTTGGTGTAGTGTTGCAGTTCTCCTTGAAGTTCCCCTCTGTCGACTTTATTGGATTCTCCCGTCGGTGGTATTAGGAGTTTGTTCCACAGTGGTGTTTGGGTTGCTTCTTCTTCTTTGCACACTGCATTGTGCGTCCATCAGTGGTGTTCGGTTCTTCTCTACTGGACATCTCCTCTACCTAGGGTTAGGGTTCTGCCGCCCCCATGAGCTATGGTGAAGAAAAAACCTAAAGACCAGAACCCTCCACTTGACACTTTTGATACTACCGCTTCTCCTTTGGGCATGGCTTCTGCTCCCACCGGTGCTCCTCCAAATGTTGGTTCTTCGAATGCTTCGGCCATACCAAAACCTTCTACAGGGAAGCCTTTACTACCGCAAGTGTTGAAGGGTGCTCTGAAACCCACTTCAGGGGACGCCAACCCTGGCCCCTTGCGGGGTGTTCCTAGCAAACCAAAATAGAAAAAACCAAGTATTTCTCTCAAAATCGGAAAGGGTGTTGCCAATGAAATCCTTACTGCTAAGACGTATGAGGATGATTCCACCTCGGAAGAGGAGGAAGATGCTGAAGGTGATATTGCATTAGGGAGCCTTGATACTTCTGACACTGATACTTCGGAGGGAGAGTCGACTGCTGACCAGGTGTTTGAAAAATCGCCTCCTCCTACTACCCTTCCGTAGGCTGATGCCGAAGTTGCTCCTCATGACTCCCAGCCGAATGGCCATAAAGATACTTCCAAAGGTACTCAATCGAAGCCCTCTTTTGCTAGTCTTTTCCGCAACAACCGTGCTTTAAATCAGGGACTGCAGCTGGAGCACTTACCTTCGACAACAACAGTGAACATTTTGGCTGAAGACCGATTGGATCTAGAACAAGAATGGGGGTTCTGTTTAGTTGACGTTTTCACTGGATGCTTCCCTTGTATGAAAGCTGTCGAAGGGCTGATTGCTCAGTGGGGTGTTGCTTGCAAATTAATCCCCCACGAAGGTGGCTGGCTTGTGTTATGCTTTGAGTCGGAGGAGGACCGCACCACTATTTTAATGGAGGCCCTTACATTGTATGGTAAAACATTGATGTTGAAGAAGCTAGCCCGGTTTTGCTTTCAATTTCTGTGACTTTATGGCACCGCCCTATGGATTAAACTTCCTATTGTCCCATTGGACTTATGGACCGACAAAGGGTTGTCCAAGCTTGGTTCCATGGTTGGCAAACCTATTTGCACTGATCAGGTTACTAATCAAAGGGCTCGTATTGGGTATGCACGGTTGCTTATTGAGGTTGATGTCTCTAAAAAATCTGTCACTTGCTTTGATGTGAACCTGCCGGAAGGTGCCCGATTCTCCCAACCGGTGGTGTACGAAACATTCCCTTCTTACTGCTGTGAGTGTAAACACTTTGGGTATAATGTGTTTACTTGCACCAAGTCCCCTCCCAAGGTTCGACAATGGGTTCCCAAGACAGGAGGCACTTCAGTGAACAAAGTTCCAGTTCGGGGTGCGAACATTGGGGAGGCTCAGCGTGGTCCAACCAAGACCACCCCACGACCCCCTCCAGCACCTAGTTCTAAGCCGAATGTTGTAGGGCATGCTGAGCAGCAGCAACAAAACTCTCCTTTGATGAATGGGGAATATTCAGGAGCTGGGGCTGATGAGATGCAAAGCCAGAAGGATCCCAAAGGTAAGGATGTTGTGGTTACTACTGATGGTTTTATTTCAGGGGCCAAAAGGCCGAATGCTTCGAAGAATAAAAGAACTGGGCAGATCAAGGCTTCTAATAGGGCAGTCGATAAAGCTGGAGGGATCAGGCCCTCCCGGCTGAATAAATGAGCTTCTTAATTTGGGATGTCCAGGTCTTGCTTACGACCTTTGATGAAAAGTGTTGTCACACTTACGCGACAACACAATTGTAAATTTTTGTGCTTGCTGGAAACTAAGTTGACTGAGACGGGTCTGGAGTGCATGCTTACCCATCAGTTTCCTGGTTGGGAGTTCAGCCATAATTTTGACCTGATTGAAAAAGGCCGAATGGCCATTACTTGGAACATTCCTGCTATTCTTGTCAGGTGTTGGAAATTGGCGAACAGCACATCCACTACTGTGTTAGTAGTGTGCCCTAGGCCAATGGATATTTGTGATTCATGTGTTAACATTATGACTTGTTAATAATATATTAAGAGGTATTCCTTTATATATGCATGTATTTCGTTTATATAATGTGATTTACATTCCATGAATAGTATTAGACTTATGTCATCAAGTATGTGACTTGATAGTAAAACCATAAGCATTATAACACTATTCTAGACTGTCCCTGGTCGATCATTATTGGTGGAACAATAATGAATTAAGGCTAGTATGTATTCTGATTGATGATCACGTTTTACTAATCATGGATATGAGATATCAAATCAGAAACATAGATATATGTTAGAGAACATATATTGGACCGACCCATATAAAGAATACTGCATGGTTTCATGTCATTAGTGATTCTTTATATGGTTTGACTTTAGTCCTTTGACCTGAAGTCATCATGGTTCCCTACATGAGGAATTTAGTGTTTTGATACTAGACTAAGTTATTTTTAACTGAATAACAAATAGTCTTATGTTGGACATCAAATGAATCATGCGGAGGGATGTGAATGACGTAGATGGGATTTGTACCTCTCTTAAGTGAGAGAGATATCATTTGGGCCTCTTGATAAGTGTGACTGAAGAAATGCATGGCCGTGCTAAAATGAATTGATGAAGAGTCATCAATGTCATTTGTTATAATCAGTCAACTTGGGGATCAAGAAACTATGATTAATCAAAGGTTGACATGTACCATGCCTTGTGATTAATCTTGATATCGTGTTACAAAGGATCGAGCCTATAACCATAGTTCTGAGTTAAATCGGATTATCGATCCTCATTTGATTTGGGTAGTCATAATGTCTTGCTAGAGGCCGCTTATGACTTATGGGCCTCAAGTGTAATCAAGCCCATTGCCAACATCAAATGAGCCCACTGGTCGCACACAAAGAGTAACGTGATCTGGGCTTATTCTCTTGGGCCTAATTTATTAGGTATTGAATAAATATATTTAGATATATTTATTGGGCTAGATTGAATTAAGTTGTTGGGCTTTTATTATATATGATATAATGGGTGAAACTTAATAGGGCCTAAATGAGATTAGGGTTTCTATAAATAGAAACTTAGGTCTCATTAGGTTAAGCCGAGAGAGACAAAACCTAGCCGCCATCTAAGAGAACGATGGCATGCGTTAGAAAGTGTTTTCGGGACGCTAAGACACTACTGTACCCTTGACCGGATCGTGCATGCTCGTGTGGATACCGGTATAGGACATTAGCGATTTGCAGTGTCTTGGAATCCAAAAAGAAGCAATCTATCCACAAAAATAAGGTATTTTCGTACATCTTTGGTATTCTCGATTATACTCATGTTGTTGTATGGTCTTTTTGCGCAGTATTGTGAATACTCGGACCGCATTTAATCCAACAATGGTATCGAGCCAGGTTCTTCTGTAAAATCGTTAATATACGTGTTTTTGATTACATGTGTTCACGATTTTGGCTTCTGTATAATCGAAAATATATATATGTTTGGATTACATGTGTTTACGGATTTGGATTCTGTAGAGATAAAAATATGCATGTTTTGATTACATGTGCTCACGGTTTTGGTTGCGTGATATGAAAGTGTTTTTATTTCATGCATGTTCTTTTCAGATCTGTTGATTATCTTGGTACTGATGAGAATATATGATAAGCATGAAGGGTTTGACCGATAGGTGGTGGCTGCTAGGGTTTCCACCATGTAAGATATGGATCTGGAATGGGAAACCGCAAGTATTCATGTTGGACAAGGATATTCCAGTCAACTAGCATCTCTTCCAGTCGACTAGAAGTGTTCCAGTCGACTGGTTGGAGAGTGGAGATGAGCGTTTTAGCAAAAAACATTTGTTTCAGTCGACTAAAAATGGTTCCAGTCGACTAATACAAGTCGACTAGCATCTCTTCCAGTCGACTAGAAGTGTTCCAGTCGACTGGTTGGAGGGCGGAGATGAGTTTTTGGTGAAAAACGTTTGTTCCAGTCGACTGGAATTGGTTCCAGTCGACTGGCACAAGTCGACCAGTCGACTATAATCCTTTCCAATCGACTGGCACAAGTCGACCGATGACTATCGCCTTTTCCAATGATTGGCAAGCCCAAAGAAGGCGATTTTCCTCACGCTTGTTTATTTGTTATGTGTTATATATTCGGGTGATGTTACATGTGTTTATTTATATTTTTTGAATATATTTATATTCATGTGTAAGTTACTATTCTATATTTCTAATATATATATACTCAAGGATGTTGTAGTATAGGATTAGAAATAGCATAGTACAAACACCCTTACTAATAGGATTAGTAGCCTTCATAATGTATTAAGAACGACCCTCTTCATAATTTCAAGTTTATATGCCTTCCATAAATCTTTACCAATGTTTATCTCTAGATTATCCTTATGTGGGTTTTTGCCAACGTAAGGCATGTAGGGATCATCTATAGAAGACATTTGAATAATGGTGCTATTCATAGGTAAAGTATGGTTAAACTTGACTAAGCTATCAAAACGGTTTTGGGCTTAGGGCATAAGATTGGGTTTATACATACATATAGTACATAAGATGTATTTTAGCATAAGCCCATCAAGAGTTACACGTGATGTAATTGAAAAGAGTTTTCTACCTAAATAACTAAGTCTTGAGTGTTAAGCCAAAGCTTTCTTAGGACTTAGTGAAATATGGATCTTGTTTCTCCCATTCATCAATTGAGGGTTATTTATTTGAGTGGGAGCTAATACCTCATAATATATGAATGTTGACCCTTATTGCATAATTCTTGTAGATTATGGCTACTCCATCCACAAACCTTTCTATGCGATCTATCTTAGAGAAAGAAAAACTTAATGGAACAAATTTCCTAGATTGGTATAGGAACTTGAGAATTGTTCTCAAGCAAGAAAGAAAGCTTTATGTCTTAGAAGAGCCCATCCCTGAGGAACCACCAGCAATTGCACCTAAGGCTCAAAAGGATGCTTACACGAAGCATATCAATGACTCTACGGATGTGTCATGCCTTATGTTAGGCGCCATGATCTCTGACCTTCAAAAGGATTTAGAGGAAATGGAGGCCTATGACATGCTTGCTCAATTGAAAACTATGTTTCAAGAGCAAGCACGCCAAGAGAGGTTTAGAACCACTAAGGCATTGAATTCATGAATTGAAAACTATGTTTCAAGAGCAAGCACGCCAAGAGAGGTTTAGAACCACTAAGGCATTGAATTTATGAATTGAAAACTATGTTTCAAGAGCAAGCACGCCAAGAGAGGTTTAGAACCACTAAGGCATTGAATTCATGAATTGAAAACTATGTTTCAAGAGCAAGCACACCAAGAGAGGTTTATAACCACTAAGGCATTGAATTCATGAATTGAAAACTATGTTTCAAGAGCAAGCACGCCAAGAGAGGTTTAGAACCACTAAGGCATTGAATTCATGCAAGATAAATCCTGGCACACCCGTGAGTGCTCATGTTCTCAAAATGAAGAGTTACATTCATCATCTTGAGAAATTAGGTGCACCTGTTAGTCAAGAATTGGCAACTGATCTTATTCTAGCATCTTTGACTGATGAATATGATCAGTTCATTCTTAACTACAACATGCATAATATGGAGAAGTCCATTGACGAATTGCATGGGATCTGAAAGCTACCAAGAGAACTTAAAGGGAAAGGTTAAGACCACCAATGAAGTTCTTATGGTTCAAAAGGGAAAAGCTTTCAAGAAGAAGGGCACAGCAAAGGACAAAGGTAAAGTACCCAAGTCTAAGCCCAAGCCCAAGCCTAAGCCCAAAGCTAAGACTAAGGCACCCAAGGAGGGAGTTTGCTTTCACTGTAATGAACCTGGTCATTGGAAAAGGAACTGCAAACTCCATTTGGAAGAGCTGAAAGAGAGGTTATTAGTATTTCATTATTTTTCAGATGACTTCAGTAGATATGGGTATGTCTATTTAATGAAGCACAAATCTGAATTTTTTGAAAAGTTTAAAGAGTATAAGAATGAAGTACAAAATCAGCTTGGCAAAACAATTAAAATCCTTCGATCTGATCGAGGAGGTGAATACTTAAGCCAAGAGTTTGATGATTATCTAAAGGATTGTGGAATCGTTTCACAATTAATTCCTCCAGGAACTCCTCAATGGAATGGTGTTTCTGAAAGAAGAAATCGAACTCTATTAGATATGGTTCGATCAATGATGAGTCAAACTGATCTTCCAAAATACTTTTGGGGCTATGCTTTAAAAACCGCAACATTCATATTGAACCATATTCCTTCAAAGGCTGTAGAAAAGACACCTTATGAGATATGGACTGGGAAGCGTCCCAATTTATCTTTTCTAAAGATTTGGGGTTATGAGGCTTATGTGAAGCGTCCAATTACTGACAAGTTGACACCCAAATTTGAAAAATATTATTTTGTGGGATATCCTAAGGAAACTAAAGGATATTACTTTTACATTCCATCAGAGAACAAAGTGTTTGTTGCTCGAAATGGTTTCTTCTTAGAGAAGGAATTTGTTTCCAAAGGAAACAGTGGGAGTAAAGTACAACTTGAAGAAATTCAAGTTTCACAAAATGACATTGAGCCTGAAAAGGATATTGAAACGAGCTCACAAACTGTTGATGAGCAGCCTTCAACAACACAAGGCCTACGTAGATCTGATAGGATTCGTCATGAGCCCGAGAGATATGGATTTCGTTATCGATGATGATAATGTGATGCTCATTGATCATAATGAGCCCACAACCTATCAAGAAGCTATGGAAAGTCCGAGAATCGCTAAATGGTTAGAGGCCATGAAAGCGAGATGCAATCCATGTATGACAATCAAGTTTGGACTTTGATTGATCCTTCGATGGCTTGAAGACCATTGGATGCAAATGGGTTTTCAAAAGAAACTCGACATGGATGGAAATGTGCACACTTATAAAGCAAGACTTGTTGCTAAAGGTTATCGACAAGTTCATGGAATTGATTATGATGAGACATTTTCTCCAAAGGGTCATGATCAAATCCATTAGAATTCTTATTGCCATAGCTGCATACTACGATTATGAGATATGGCAAATGGATGTCAAAACGGCTTTCCTTAATGGAAACTTACTTGAGGATGTATATATGATACAACCCGAGGGTTTTGTCCATCCTAAGAATTGGGAAAGGTGTGCAAGCTTCAAAGATCCATTTATGGATTGAAGCAAGCATCAAGAAGTCGGAATCTTCGTTTTGATGAAGTTGTCAAAGAGTTTGGATTCATCAAGAATGAAGATGAACCTTGTGTTTACAAAAAGGTTAGTGGGAGTGCTGTTGTCTTTTTAGCTTTATATGTTGATGACATATTGCTAATTGGAAACGATATTCCAACCTTATAGAGTGTCAAGATTTGGTTAAGGAAACGTTTCTCAATGAAAGACTTAGGTGAGGCTGCCTATGTTTTAGGCATTAAGATCTATAGAGATAGATCAAGAAAGCTTATAGGCCTAAGTCAGAGTACATACATAGATAAGATACTGAAAAGATTCAGTATGCAAGATTCCAAGAGAGGATTCTTACCTATGTCATATGGAATCAAGCTTTCCAAGAAGGATTGTCCTACTTCAGATAAGGAGCTTGAGCGCATGAGTAAGATTCCATATGCATCTGTAATTAGATCTATCATGTATGCCATGTTATGTACTCGACCAGATGTCTCATATGCTTTGAGCATAACAAGTAGATACCAATCTAATTATGGTGAGAGTCACTGGATAGCAGTTAAGAATATCCTTAAGTACTTGAGAAGAACTAAGGATATGTTCCTAGTCTATGGAGGACTTGAAGGAGAGCTCATTGTAAATGGTTACACTGATGCTGGTTTTCAGTCTGACATAGATGATTTTAGATCACAATCAGTTTTTGTGTTCTGTTTGAATGGAGGTGCAGAGAGCTGGAAAAGTTCAAAGCAAGACACCTTTGTCTTGATTCTACAACTAAAGTCGAGTACATTGTCTTTTCGGATGCAGCTAAGGAAGCTGTATGGATTAGGAAGTTCATTACTGAGATTGGAGTTATTCCTAGCATTGTAAGTCCTATAGACCTTTATTGTGATAATAATGGGGCTATAGCACAGGCTAAGGAACCAAACTCACATCATAGATCCAAACACATACTCAGACGTTTCCATCTGATTAGAGAGATCATTGGGAGAGGAGACGTGAACATATGCAAAGTGGGAACAAATGACAACATTGTCGATCCACTTACTAAGCCTCTTCCACAGCCTAAACATGAGAGTCATACGAGGTCTATGGGTATTAGATATCTGACTGATTGGGCCTAGTGCAAGTGGGAGATTGTTAGTAGTGTGCCCTAGGCCAATGGATATTTGTGATTCATGTATTAACATTATGACTTGTTAATAATATATTAAGAAGTATTCCTTTATATATGCATGTATTTCATTTATGTAATGTGATTTACATTCCATGAATAGTATTAGACTTATGTCATCAAGTATGTGACTTGATAGTAAAACCATAAGCATTATAACACTATTTTAGACTGTCCCTGGTCGATCATTATTGGTGGAACAATAATGAATTAAGGCTAGTATGTGTTCAGATTGATGATCACGTTTTACTGATCATGGATATGAGATATCAAATCAGAAACATAGATATATGTTAGAGAACATATATTGGACCGACCCACATAAAGAATACTACATGGTTTCATGTCATTAGTGATTCTTTATATGGTTTGACTTTAGTCCTTTGACCTGAAGTCATCATGGTTCCCTACATGAGGAATTTAGTGTTTTGATATTAGGCTAAGTTATTTTTAACCGAATAACAAATAGTCTTATGTTGGACATCAAATGAATCATGCGGAGGGATGTGAATGACGTAGATGGGATTTGTACCTCTCTTAAGTGAGAGAGATATCATTTGGGCCTCTTGATAAGTGTGACTGAAGAAATGCATGACCGTGCTCAAATGAATTGATGAAGAGTCATCAATGTCATTTGTTATAATCAGTCAACTTGGGGATCAAGAAACTATGATTAATCAAAGGTTGACATGTACCATGCCTTGTGATTAATCTTGATATCATGTTACAAAAGGACTGAGCCTATAACCATAGCTACAGGTTAAATCAGATTATCGATCCTCATTTGATTTAGGTAGTCATAATGTCTTGCTAGAGGCCGCTTATGACTTATGGGCATTGAAGTGTAATCAAGCCCATTGCCAACATCAAATGAGCCTACAGGGTCGCACACAAAGAGTAATGTGATCTGGGCTTATTCTCTTGGGCCTAATTTATTAGGTATTGAATAAATATATTTAGATATATTTATTGGGCTAGATTGAATTAAGTTGTCGGGCTTTTATTATATATGATATAATGGGTCGAAACTTAATAGGGCCTAAATGAGATTAGGGTTTCTCTATAAATAGAGAAACTTAGGTCTCATTAGGTTAAGCAAGTAGAGACAAAACCCTAGTCGCCATCCAAGAGAACGATCGTGAGGCGTTCAGAAAGTGTTTTTAGGACGTGCTAGCACACTACAGCCGCAGCCCGAATCGTGCATGCTCGTGTGGATACCGGTAGAGGACATTAGCGATTTGCAGTGTCTTGGAATCCGAAAAGAAGCAATATATCCACAAAAATAAGGTATTTTCGTACATCTTTGGTATTCTCGATTATACTCATGTTGTTGTATGGTCTTTTTTCACAGTGTATTGTGAATACTCGGACCGTACGCGATCCAACATTGCGTTTGTAAGGTGACGGAGCGAATTGGCTGCAAGCCCCCTCAGCCTATTTCATGAAAGACCTCCAGGAGTTTTGAATTCTTTTGGGGCTGGAAGATGCTTCCTCATGTGGAGAGTTTTACACTTGGCAGAAAAATAGTCTTTGGGCTAAATTAGATCGGGTACTTGTTAATCTGGCTTAGGATGTAAGAGGCTGGTACTGTTCGGCAACTTTCATTCCTATACAAATTGATTCGGATCACTACCCTATTGTTGTTGATTTCAATAAGAAGATTGTCCATGGTAATCGACCTTTTAAGTTCTTTAACCTTTGGATTCAACATCCCACTTTTTCGACCATTGTGACTTCTGCCTGGGAAACCCCCATTTATGGTACTGCACAATTCACCCTTGCTAGTAAATTAAAAGCTCTGAAGCATCCGCTCAAACACTTAAACAAAGAGGCCTACGACCATATCTCAAAAAAAGCAAAGGAAGCTCTACTGGAATTCCAACGGCAGTACTAACTCTCTCTTCATAATCCAGCCGATTCATCCCTGAGTACCATGTTCTCTGCTGCGCGTAAACACGCGCTCTTTCTACAAGAAGCTGAGCGATTGTTTTTTCAACAGAAAGCTAAAAGAACACACTTGATGGAGGCTGATCGGAGTTTTAGATATTTTTCGACAATGGTTCATAAAAGGAATCGGCTGAATGAAATCACCTTTCTTATTAAGGAGAATGGCACCCCCACTTCCTCATTGGATGAAGTAGCCTCTTGTCTTGTTAATCACTATCAGGAGATGTTCGGATTTACTAGCCTTTGTGCCCCGTTGGACCCTTAGGTTATCCGAAATGGTCCCTTGGTTACTCAGGATATGTGTGCGGAGCTGCTCAGCCCCGTAATAGATTAGGAAATACGTTGTGCCTTGCATGATATAGGGAACGACAAAGCTCCCGGGGCTGATGGTTACACTTCAACCTTTTTTAAGCACCAGTGGGAGAGGGTTAGCGGCAATGTCCTCGCAGCTGTGCATGAATTCTTTGTGACTGGACGACTTCTCAAACAACTAAACCACACCATCATCACCCTTATACCTAAAACAAGACAGCCACCAAAAGTTTCTGATTTTCGGCCCATTTCCTGCTTGAATGTGACTTATAAAATTATTTCAAAGATCTTGATGGAGCGTATGCTAAAGCTAGTCAATGTTATTGTAGATCCTGCCCAATCTGCCTTCATTTCGGGATGTGTTCTGCAGGATAATATCTTCTTGGCGCAGGAATTGGCAGGGTTACAGTCGAAAACGCATCTCGCCTCGTTGCATGCTCAAAATTGATCTCACAAAAGCATATGATATGGTCTCTTGGGAGTTCTTGGCCGATATGTTGACTGGTTTGGGATTTCCGGATCGCTTTGTCGCTTGGATTACTGAATGTGTCACCACCACTTCTTTCTCACTTTCGATCAATGGAAACCTCCATGGCATGTTCAAGGGTTGACGAGGCTTACGATAAGGCAATCCGATGTCGCCTATTCTGTTCTTGTTTTGCTTGGAGTACCTATCACGGGTACTCAAACTCACAACAGTAAACTCAGATTTTAACTTCCACCCCAAATGTCAGCAGCTAGGGATCACACACTTGGCCTTCGTCGACGACCTTATGCTCTTCTCTAGGGGTGATCCTCCTTCAGTTCGGATATTGCTAAATGGCTTGCAGGCTCTTAACCTTGTGGCTGGACTAAAAGTAAACCCCCTTAAATCCAATATTTTCCTTGAAGGTGTGTGGGATCGGGATCAAGATGATATCCTCCTTATGACGGAGTTTCGCTTAGGCAAATTTCTTGTTAAATATTTGGGGGTACCCCTTGCCCCTATGAAGGTCTCAATAGCCCAATATTCTGACCTTCTTGATTCAGTGGAAGCCAACGTTACTGCTTGGCATGGAAAAACTTTATCTTATGCAGGAAGGGTGGAACTAATAAACTCAGTCATTCAGGGTGTGCTGGGTTTTTGGCTTCAAGCATTCCCCATTCCAAAGGTGATATTGGAAAAAATTTCTTCGCTTTGTCTCCTCTTTCTTTGGGGGGGGGGGGAGAATAATAGGGTTGCTTGGGAGAGTATATGTACACCCAAAGCGGAAGGTGGACTCGGGCTGAAAAACTGTAAGATTTGGAAGTCGATGTTACTCGCCAAACTGGTGTGGAATATTCATACTGAAACTAACTCATTATGGGTTAAATGGGTCCATGTGGTCTTCCTTAAAGGGGTGTCTATATGGGAATGGTCCCCCACCCTAGAGACTCCCCTTTAATGAAAAAGATAGGCTCCATTCGGGATTCTCTCCTGTCTAAACTGGGGGATCGTATGGCTGTTGTTGATGGGCTGCGTAAACTGTGCATTAATGACCGATTGTCCTCTCACAAAGTCTATGATTTGTTGCGGATTAAACATACAGGTAAACCTTGGATGTCGTTTATTTGGAAGCGCTATATTCCACCAAAATACTCCTTTGTGACCTGGCTAGGATTGCGGAACCGCCTACCCACTAAGGACCATCTCCCCTTTATCAACTTGAACCCAACTTGTATCATGTGTAAGAGAGAGGTGGAATCAGTGGCTCATATCTACTTCCAATGTACCTTTACTAACCTAGTTTGGCAGGAAATTCGTTGCTGGTTACGTATTACCAGACAAATGAACTCCCTTCCTCGTGCTGTCAAATGGATAAAGAATGAAGCTAAGGGAGCTCTCTTGCGCAGTAAAGCCATTCGAATTGCTTTCCTTTGCACTGTGTATACAATCTGGAAAATCCGAAATGCCATGCAATTAGAAGGAGCTATAATCACTTGGACTGATGCGGTTGCAAAGATTAAAACGATATCCTATAAAATCTTATTCCGATTATATCCAGTAGAACTTATTACCTCTCATTTGTAAGCTTGTTTGACAGGTTGAATGGGATCTGAAGTTGTGGGACATAATCGAGATCTTCCTGGCCTATGTGGCGTCAAGGTGTTCTACTCAAATTTGCTCCTTGCTGCCCCTAGAGGTTACTTTGAGCGGTACTGCCTGGCGTTTGGAATGGCTAGACGCAGATAATGGCTGCATGGCCCATGCAAAATTGACTTGAGCACTCTTATGGGGTAGACGGTCCTGGCATGAGCTATTGAACGTAGTATGGAAGTTCCTGGTGTAGTGTCCCTTCTTGGTTGCCCTTCACTCTCGGCTGCTACCTCTCTTGCTGTTGTTTTACGCTCTTCATAGTTTCACCTTTTATTTGATGTCATTTTGTTTTATCCCCAGTGTTGCATCGGCTGTTCGTGACCACAATGAGCTGTACTCACCTCATTTTGGGTGTAAGGGGAATTAATGGGTTTTTATTGCCTTACTTTTGCTGGTTGGGGTATGCCCCCAAACCGTATGTACATACCCATTTTTTGATAAATAAAATTTACCATTTATCAAAAAAAGGGGGAGATATGTCGTACTAGCATGCCTTTGTCTCTCCCTAAGAAATTCAGAATTTAGAAAGAATCAGAACTCATAAATGAGAAAGCTCAGAATTAGGAATCCTATAGAAACCAGAATTTAGAAAGAAACCAGCATTCAGAAAAGAACCCAGAACCCATAAAAGAATTCAGAAACCAGATTGATGTTTTCTTCGAACAATTCATATTGAGCTTTATTATTGATACTCATGTGATTGCCACATTTGATATTGCTACCTGTTCATTTTATTGATCATGTATTGATGCTCAGAATGCCTCAGACCATTCTTGTGAAGCTAACCTTGTGTTACCTAGCCTCACAAGCATGGTAGTATGTTTATAACTCACTGAGTAGCATTGTAGACTCACATCTCACTATCACCATTTCAGGGGATTAGTAGATCAGACAAGACAGAAAATCCAAGCCTTTTGAGACTCGCTTGGATAAGCAGACAAGTAATGTTTTTGACATGATGTAAATTTTTGTTACTTCTAGATGCTCTATGGATTGTCATAATCATATGTATATAAAACATGTATGGATATGTTATGTTATTGAGAACGATGTTGGTTGATGATAAGTAGATGTTGTATGTGAGAATTGCACCTATTAGCAGGTACAAGGATTTATCAGATAAATGAATGGGTCATGCCGGATTTTTAGTAAAATATAGAAAAGTTAGGCTTATTACGGGCTTTGGGGGCATTAAGCCTACCCATTCCCTCGTGCCAACACGGTCCAAAAAGGCAGGTCGTGTCAATTATTAATTGATTGATGTATATATGTAGGTAATTAGTCATGGTTGTGACTTAATATTCACATGCATGGCTACAATGCATGGTTATGACGTGCATGCTCTTTTCTTTTTACGAGCAATTAACTCTTATTTAATTTTGTAACCGTTTTTAATAAATAAATAAATAAATAAATATTAATTTATTGAAATATAATTGATCTATTAATTAATTAATTAAATAGAAATAGTTCTTATATTTTCATTTTTGTTAAATATAAAATGTAAAAATAATTGACTAATTATAATATATTATTTATTAATAACAAAATAATTAACTGATTAATTACTTAAAATAAAATAAAATATTACTATTTTAGGAGCCATAGGAGTTACTTAAGTATATTATTGATTAATAACAAAATAATTAATTGATTATTTCATTAAAATAAAAGAAATGATATTATCCTATGAAAAGATCTATTTTAATTTATTAATTCAATTAAATTTATTAAAATATTTCATAATAATCTATATATAATTAAATAATTTATTTGTAGAAATCTTATTAATTAATTAATTAATTATTATTAACACGTAATTATTACTTATGTTATTATTAATGCGTCTGAAATATTTTTCCTTTTTCATTACATATTCCTAAAATATCTTTAATTAATTTAATTATAACTATTTAGTACATTAAAATATAAGTTCATGTAATTAAAATATTATCAATTGGTTTAAAATAATTAATTAATTGATTTACTAAAATGTGACACTAGATTGATAATGGCAATTGAATATAATAAATTAAATGATTTATTAAAT
The DNA here is from genome assembly GCA_029891385.1 of Erythroxylum novogranatense. Classification (NCBI taxonomy): domain Eukaryota; kingdom Viridiplantae; phylum Streptophyta; class Magnoliopsida; order Malpighiales; family Erythroxylaceae; genus Erythroxylum; species Erythroxylum novogranatense. The sequence goes on from CM057233.1 coordinate 64,091,687, forward strand.
TATACTTTATTTATAAATTAATTATTAATCATTAACTATTCATCTAATTCAGATACAATTAATAATATATTAGATTAACATATTATTAATCAATGGATATATGGATGTAGGCAAGTAGTCACGCCTGTGACTTAATATTCAAAGGTTTGACTGCTATGCACGATTGTGATGTGCATGTTTTTTCTTTTTAGGAGCAATTAATACTTGTATAATTTGACAACATTTTTATTAAATAAATAATTAATTAAGGATTGATTTACTAAAATATAATAAATCTATTCATTCATTAATTAAATATAATTAGTGCTTATATTTTCATTTTTATTAAATATAATATATAATTAATTGGCTAAATATAACATATTATTGTCAACAAAATAAATAAATAATTAATTATTTAAAATAAAAGAAATTTTATTATTATAGGAGTCACAGCATGACTAAAGTTTCACGCTTCGTGAAAGAACTATTTTAACTCCTTAATTAAATAAAATATAATTCAAAATTATCAATATATAATTAAATAATTGATTTATTCAAATCTTATTAACAAATTAATTAATTAATGATTTTTAATGCATCTGAAATATTTTTCCCTTTTAATATGTAATTATTACTTATGTTATTTTTAATGTGTCGAAATATAACTAATTTATCTTTAATGCTAATATTAATATGTTATTTTAATACGTAAATATTGTTAAAATATCTTTAATTAATTTAATTATAACTATTTCATGTAATTAAAATATTCTCAATTAGTTAAAATATAATTAATTAATTAATTTATGAAAATGTGATAATTGAATAATAATGGTAATTGGAATATAATAAATTAAATATTATATTCCAATTACCATTATTAATCAAGTGTCACATTTTGTAAATCAATTAATTATTTTAACTAATTGATAATATTTTAATTACATGAAAATATATTTTAATGTATTAAATATTTATATTTAAATTAATTAAAGATATTTTAACAATATGCAATTAAAAAGGAAAAATATTTCAGACGCATTAAAATAACATAAGTAATAATCGCATGTTAATAATCATTAATTAATTAGTTAGTTAATAAGATTTGAATAAATCAATCATTTAATTATATATATAATTATGAATTATATTTTAATTAATTTTATTTAATTAAGGAGTCAAAATATATCTTTTCATAGGCATGACACTTTAGTCATGCCTATGACTCCTATAACAATAAGATTTCTTTTATTTAAAATAACTAATTAATTAATTATTTTTGTTGACAATAATATGTTATAACTGAATTAGATGAATAGTTAATGCTAATATTTAATTTATAAATAAAATATAAATGATTTATTAAGTTACACTTTATTTATAAATTAATTATTAATCATTAACTATTTATCTAATTCAGATTATAATTAATAATGATTAATATATTATTAATAAGTGGATGTATATATATAGGCAAGTAGTCACTGTGACTTAATATTCAAAGGCATGACCGCCATATACTGTTATAACGTGCATGGTTTTTCTTTTACTAGCAATTAACACCTATATAATTTTACAATATTTTATTAAATAAATAAATAAATAAGTATTGATTTACTAAAATATAATTAATCTATTCATTCATTACTTAAATAGAATTGGTGCTTATATTTTCATTTTTATTAAATGTAACATATATAATTAATTGACTAAATATATTGTCAACAAAATAATTAATTAATTAGTTACTTAAATTAATTTATTATTATTATTATAGAGTCACAGGCATGACTAAAGTGTCATGCCCGTGAAAAGATCTATTTTTAACTCCTTAATTGAATAAAATTAATTAAAATATAATTCATAATTAAATAATCAATTTATTCAAATCTTAATAACTAATTAATTAATTAATGATTTTTAATGCGTCTGAAATATTGTTCCTTTTTTAGTTACATATTCTTAAAATATCTTTATTTAATTTAATTATAACTAGTAAACTAAAATATAATTTCATGTAATCAAAATATAATATATTAAATTATTTATCAAAATGTGATACTTGATTAATAATGGTAATTGGAATATAATAAATTAAATGATTTACTAAATTATACTTTTTTATAAATTAATTATTAATCATTAACTATTCATCTAATGCCGTTATCCTTAATAATGATTAATATATTATTAATCAATGGATGTATATATAGACAAGTAGTCACGCTTGTGACTTAATATTTAAAGATGTGACTATCATGCACAGTTGTGACATGTATGTTTTTTCTTTTATGAGCAATTATCACTGAATAATTTTACAACATTTTTATTAAGTAAACAAGTAACTAAGTATTGATTTATTAAAATATAATTAATGTATTCATTCAATGCTTATACTCTTCATTTTTGTTAAATATAACATATATAATTAATTAACTAATATAACATATTATTGTCAATAATAGTTACTCAAAATAAAACAAATTTTATTATTATAGAGTCATAGGAAAAGATTTATTTTAATTTCTTAATTAAAATGTAATTCATAATTATCGTATACAATTAAATAATTGATTTATTCAAATCTTAATAACTAATTAATTAATTAATGATTTTAAGGCATCTCAAATATTTTCCCTTTTTTAATTACATATTTTAAAATACCTTTAATTAATTTAATTATAACTATTTAGTAAACTAAAATATAATTTCATGTAATCAAAATATAATATATTAAATTATTTATCAAAATGTGATACTTGATTAATTTGGGTTGATCTCAAAGAGTGTATAATCTTCTCGTGATAGCTTCCTGCTACTTCATTTGCCATAAGTTTCTCTTATATTCATTGTTTTATACTAGCATTTAACTCCTTTTTGTTTTCCAAGCCTTTAAAACACCTTGATTTCCTCTCCGATGATATCCTACATATACATGATCCTGGGATTATGATATAAACATGGAAATTCTTTTATGTTCATGCAACCATTAGATAAATTCAATAAAGTTAACCTTGAGTTTTATAGAAGGCATAAAGTCTAATATCACTCCAAGCCATATGATAATGTGTAATTAAATAATAGATGCTTCGAATTTTACAGGGTTAGTTTGCGTAAACAGAATATAGGTATATCCATTGTTAGCATTCTCCCCTTAAATTCTATCTCCCCTTAAATTCTAACCACACTTTAAAAGAAACCTTACGTACCTATTCCAAGTGACTCTATGCTAGGCCATACCTTAGGTATATTTTTTATTATTATTACTTCAGGGCTTATATAATTGAATTAGGAAGGTAGTTCTGATGGTAGAGGATGTGGGTATATTAGTTCTGATGGTAGAGGATGTGGGTATATTATATGGACCCAACAATTCTTACAAGATCAATATAATCTACACTAAATAAAGATCATATAAAAAAGATAAAAAGTAAAATATCATAAGAACAATTTTGAGACAAATAAGAAAGAAGACCAAAAATGTAATTTACTTTAAAATGGATAAGTTTAAATGAATTTTTCATATCGCATAATGGTATTTGGAATTTATTTTAAAGTTCAAAATTTTTAACAAACTATATTATCTCTATTTTGCTTTTCTCGCTCATCCTCATGTTTTGGCAGAAAGTTAGCAATATAGGTATATAAATTATGAACAAAACGCAAAGTGTCATATACGACAAGTATGAAAAAATTGACATGAGATACAAATCTTTTAACTATCTTTAAGAATCAACAATTAAAAAAAAATCACTTGAGTGTTGGCAAAATGTCAAAACTCTTTTTACTACCTCCAGTAACCACAAAATGAAAAGCAATTGTTAACTACTTCCAATTAACAAATAATGACAAAGAATACCTATTGTCAACAACTTCAAAAACCTTGCATCATATCAAGAATAATATGTAGAAAATATTACTTTCGATCTCATCATGTCAAATTTTGGCTTAGCAAAGAGGCAAGGATCAATACAGGCAAATATATCTTCATTCAAAAGAAAATTATATTTTCACAAATGAAAAGCATTTTTTTTGTCTTATTTTAACATTCAAAATATATTTTCATTTTTTCCCTAAAACCTAGGGTCTATTTTGTATGCTTAAAAAAAAAATATGATAAATTAGCCAAAGATCACTTTTAAGTTTTCTATCAAAACAAGTGATTTAGAAGTTTCCCATTTATCTTTACAAAAATAGCTATCAAAGTTTTATCTTAATAGAATAGAAAACTTACACAAAAAAGGGTATCAAGTATTTCCCGACACAAATATACAATCGAGATCATATTACAAAATTTGTTTTTTTTTTTAAATTTTAAAAATGCCACTAAGGATCCATGCTCAAAGCAAAATAAATGCAACGGTGTCACAAGAATTAAAAATAATTTCCTTTATAATATTAAGTAATCTATTTAACCCATTTTGTATTAAAATTAAAGATACATTAGTAAATTAAAAACTATTCCTATATTAAGGATCATGTATAATATAAACCATTTCCTTCTAGAATAAAAATAGAAGGAAAAAAGACAGTTTGAATTTGATAGAGCTAGGAGGCCATTAGTTTACAGTAGGCGTAAGAAGAAGTTGGCGAATCCTAGCACGTGAGTTAGTTACATATTAGTGACAGATGTCATCTATTAATTGGGGTAGGATGGGATATAAAAGGAGGAGAATGTTCTGTTCGAGGGCATGCATGTATTCTGTAGTGAGAATAGTGTTTGGGAGGTGCAGCCCCTCATATAGGCTGATCTGTGTTTAGGTTGTAATAACCAATTTCTACAGGATATCAATATACAATACGGAATCGATGAGATTGCTTTGATCTATCTGATTCTTTTATATTATACTGACATACTTGGGTGAGTTAGATCAATTGGTATCAGAGCACGTTCTTGGTGCCATTAGATTGAATTCTTTTCGGTAGTGGATGGTAGTGACGAGAAGCATGGAGAAGATTGACTTGCTAGAGAGGAGTGTAGCAAACCTAGCTGAGATGTTGGAGAGAAATGATGAAAAGACACATCAACTAGAAGAAGCATTGTTGGAAATGATGCAATATGTCAAAGGAAAAGGAGCAGAGTCCTCCAAGGGAAAATCGGTGGTGGAAACTGATGAGGAAACCGAAGGAAATGGAGTGGGTGAGTCAGCAGAAACTAGGTAGGGCAGTAATATGAAGTATGAGGAGAGAGGAAGGAGGTTAGAGATTCTGATTTTCTGTGGAGAGGACGCTTATGGTTGGTTGAATAGAATAGAAAGATATTTTCAGTTTAATGGGGTTGTTGATCGTGATAAAAGGGATGCAGTGGTAGTGGCGATGGATGGTAAGGCACTGGTGTGGTTCAACTGGTGGGAGGCGTGAAACGCAGCAGCTGATTGGAAGGAGTTTAAATCAGTGGTGCTTAAGCGTTTTCAGCCAACATTAGCGAAGAATCCATATGAGCTTCTGTTTGGACTACAACAGTCTTCGACGGTGATGGAGTACCGAGAACACTTTGAGTTGTTAACCGGGCCATTGCGACACATTGATGAAGAAATTCTCGCGGGGTTGTTCTTGAATGGATTAAAGATTGAAATCAGGGCTGAAATTAAACTACACCATGCTGGGTCTTTGAGTGAGGTGATGGACATGGCGCTACTGGTGGAGGAGAGGAATGCAATTATGAAGCAAGGCAGCGGGAGTCATATACCGCGACAAATCCTCCACAAGCCAGCCCAGTTTCACCGATCCACCACAGTGGACTTCCGACCTAGACCCCCAACAACGATGGAGACGAAAGGGAGTGCAGCAGCTCCAAACCCGACCCCACTCTAGAGAGACGAGACTGGAGGAGCTAGGAGATGCAATTTCTGACAACTCCCACCCAAAATGCTTAAGGAGAGGTATGAGAAGGGGTTGTGTTTTTATTGCGATGAAAGATTCAGCCCCAATCACGTTTGTAAAAACAAACACTGTCGGGTATATATTGTGGAGGATGAAGGAAAGAATGAGCCATCGGAGGACGTGTTTATAGATGCAGAAGGTGATGACAGTGAATATTTTACCATTGCAGTTGAATATGATGAGTGTGATGGGGTTAACTACAAAGAGATCATTTAAAATATGGGGGAACTTGAATGGAAGAAAGGTGGTAATATTAGTGGATTGTGGGGCCTCCAATAACTTTATCTCAAAGACTTTAGTGGAGGAGATGTCCCTAGACCTGTTGGACACTCCAGCCTTCTTAGTACAAGTGGGAGATGGCCATAAAATTAGAAAAAAGGGGTCTGTGAAAAGCTACAAGTGGAGACGCAAGGGGTAAAAATAAAAGGGGATTTCTTTTTGTTTGCTTTGGGTGGAGTGGACGTTGTGCTAGGGTTGGATTGGATTGAAGGTTTGGGTGATATATAAGCTAATTTTAAGGAGTTAACGCTGAAATGGAGGGTAGGAGATAAGCGGTTCAGTTTGAAGGGAGAACCAACATTGATGAAGTCAGTGGCTACATTAAAATTGCTCTACAAATCAGTGGGAGAAGGAGGAGAGGGATATCTAGTCAGCGTGACAATAGTGGAACCGCAAGAGACAACCATGAAGGGGACAGTATAACTCCAACAATTGTTAGCCGAATTTACTGATGTGTTATCCCCACCCACAGGGTTGCCTCCTCAAAGGAGTCACGACCATGCAATCATCCTGAAACCAGGAGCTGAAATACCCACGGTAAGACCCTATAGATATCCCCATTATCAGAAAAATGAGATAGAAAAGATAGTGGGAGAATTACTTGCTGCTGGAGTTATACGCCCAAGTGTGAGCCCCTTTTCCAGCCCAGTGATTTTAGTAAGGAAAAAGGATGGAGGATGGAGATTTTGTGTAGATTTTAGGGCATTGAATAAGGTGATCAGAAGGATAAATTTCCAATCCCTACAATTGATGAGTTATTGGATGAATTGGGAGGAGCCAAGGTGTTCTCGAAGCTGGACCTCAAGAGTGGTTACCACCAAATTAGGGTCCGAGAAGAAGACATACAAAAAACGACATTCTGAACTCACAAAGGTCATTACGAATGGCTGGTGATGCCTTTCGGATTGTCCAACGCACCCTCCACCTTTCAATCATTGATGAATGAGGTATTCCGTTCCCACCTACGCAAGTACGTTCTAGTTTGTTTTAATGATATTCTTATATACAGTCCAGATTTTGAGCAACATTTGGAAGATTTAAGGGTTGTCTTGTTGATTCTCCGGAGTTATAAACTGTATGTCAATGAGAAGAAATGCGATTTTGGCAAGGAGCAATTAAAATACTTGGGGAATTTGATCTTGGGTCAGGGGGTAGAAGCTGATCCCTCTAAAATTGAAGAGGTTGCAAACTGGCCAATACCTAAGAATGTGAAGGCTGTCCAAAGGATTTTAGGGTTCACGGGATACTACCGATGATTTGTTCGAGATTATGGCAAGATCGCCAAACCTCTCACTCAACTACTTAAGGCAGAAGGGTATCGGTGGAATGTGGAGACTCAACAAGCCTTTGAATCACTTAAGGCGGCCATGGTAAACCTCCCTACTGTAGTTGTTCCTAATTTTCCTAAACCATATGTTATAGAGACTGACGCATCCAGGAAGGGGCTAGGAGCAGTACTCATGCAAGAAGGAAGGCCCTTAGCTTTTTTCAGCTGGGCATTACCTCCACAAGTGTTCTCCAAGTCAGTTTATGAAAAGGAGTTAATGGCAGTAGTGAGGGCGGTTCAGAAATGGAGACACTACCTTTTGGGGAGGCGTTTCATTATCCGAACCGACCAAAGAAGCTTAAAATATTTGACAGATCAGAGGTTGTTGGGAGAGCAACAACAAAAGTGGACAGCAAAACTATTGGGGTATGATTTTGAAGTGCAGTACAAACTGGGAAGGGAGAACCAAGCGGCTGATGCTTTATCGCGTAAAATGGAGTGTGCTGCTATATCAACAGTAAAAATGATGGATTCGAATGACTTAGAGGCGGAAATTCGGGCTGATCTGAAACTTAACACCATCATGCAAGATTTGTTAAGTGGGAGCAAGGAACACATGGGATATTCGGTTAAAGGAGGCAGATTATATTATAAAACGAGGCCGATTTTATCAAAGGCATCTAGTCAGATACCGACTATTTTGAAAGAGTTACATGATTCACCTACGGGAGGTCATTCGGGGTTCCTACGCACTTACAAACGTGTGCTAGGACTGGTTTTTTGGGAAGGAATGAAGAATGACATTAAAAAGTATGTGGAGGCTTGTGAAGTGTGTCAACGCAACAAGTATCAATCATTATCCCCTACTGGTCTATTACAACCATTACCAGTCCCTTCGCAAGTGTGGGAGGATATATCTATGGATTTCATTGGAGGTCTACCAAAGAGTAAGGGCATGGACACCATCATGATAGTAGTCGACAGGCTAACAAAATATGCTCATTTCTTGCCTTTGGCCCACCCATATTCTGCTTCAGATGTTGCTACACTCTTTGTTCGAGAAATAGTGAAGCTATATGGGTTCTCAGCCTCAATAGTATCTGACTGGGATAGGGTATTCATGAGCAGATTCTGGTCTGAACTCTTCAAGCAGGTAGGTAATCAGCTGAAGTTTAGCTCCGCCTATTACCCCCAAACTGATGGACAAACGGAGGTCACCAATAGATGCTTGGAAACATATCTCCGTTGTTGCACCGGAAGTAAGCCGAAGCAGTGGACTCAATGGTTGTGTTGGGCTCTGGTTCAACACCAACTACAACAGCTCTACAAAAACTTCTCGATTTTATGCTCTATATGGCAGACCCCCACCCACCTTATTGGGTTATGCAGGGGAGTTATCAGCAGTGGAAGAAGTGGACAGACTTCTTAAAGAACGGAAAGGAGTCATTACCGAATTGAGGGACAACCTACTGCGATCTCATAATCGGATTAAAACCCAGGCGAATAAGAAACGCAGGGAAGTGGAGTACACAGTTGGAGAAAGGGTGTACTTGAAAATCCAACCATACAAACTTCGATCCTTAGCACGGAAGATGAATGAGAAACTCTGCCCCCATTACTATGGACCATTTTTTATCATTGAAAAGATTGGAGCAGTGGCTTGTAGACTGGAATTACCTGCATATAGTCGAGTTCACTCGGTTTTTCATGTGTCATTGCTTAAGAGGGCAGCTCCTAATCTTGTGCAGATACAACCATTACCTAAGCAATTAACTGATGAGTGGGAGGTAGATTTCCAACCTGAAAGGGTATTGGGGACCTGAAAGGATGCTAATGGGAATGAGGAGGTATTAATTCAGTGGCAAGATCTTCCTACATTTGAAAATTCATGGGAATCCTATGCTGCAATTGCTGAACACTTTCCGACATTCCACCTTGAGGACAAGGTGCAAGCTTTGGAGGGGAGTATTGATAGAGCTAGGAGGCCATTAGTTTACAGTAGGCGTAAGAAGAAGTTGGCGAATCCTAGCACGTGAGTAAGTTACATATTAGTGACAGGTGTCATCTATTAATTGGGGTAGGATGGGATATAAAAGGAGGAGAATGTTACATGCGAGGCATGCATGTATTCTGAAGTGAGAATAGTGTTTGGGAGGTGCAACCCCTCATATAGGCTGATCAGTGTTTAGGTTGTAATAACCAATTTCTACAGGATATCAATATACAATACGGAATCGATGGGATTGCTTTGATCCATCTGATTCTTTTATACTCATTATACTGACATCCTTGGGTGAGTTCTATCATAATTAAATTTACAAATTATTAAACTTATAAAAAATCAAATTTATAATTCACGAAAAGTGACTGGTTTTTAATGAGATTATTTTTTTGTTATCAAATATAGCTACCCCCAAAGATTAGCAAGTATCAAACTTAACCTGCAAACAAAGTAACAAGAGCTCCAAGGTGGAATTAAAAACATAAAAAATTAGCGGCATTAGAATGTAATTTTTCATGATCAAAGAATATCAAACAACATTTACATAGTGTACAATACCCTAGAACTAAGAAACCGAAAATTAATGTGGACGCCCACCAAATTTTGCAACAAAGGGTAAAACCAAAACTGCGACATGAAAATAAAATGGTTACCATCATCCCATCTCTATCAAAATTAACACTTAAAGCATAGCTTGTCAGATCAACACAGTATTCAGTGATCAAAGTTCAATTATGCACATAAAACATGATTTTTAAAAAATTAAATTCTTTAAATAATGCACTAATGACTAAGAGATCATACTCTTTGATTTCTTTGACAATATAGAGTTGGTGTGCTCAGTAAATTTAATTTTATAGAAAATGAATTGAAGGTATGATGTAATACCTATCCCCCGATTAACAACAGGTTAAGGATATCAGGCAAGATCCTCCCATCTTTTGGATAGATTTTTGGTATTCGTGCTTGAAACACCTACAACTATACTTACAACACCTCCAGTTGTGCTCGATATTGACAAATCAAAAAAGTAATCAAACTTTATGAACTTCAAAAATTAGAGAACATACTAGGTGCACAAAAAAGGTAAAAGATATTAATTAGTCAAGAAAACACATAATCATACTAAAATATTATTTGGAACATGCCTTATAAAAGGTGAACTTAACAAATACAACCAAATCCTAAACCTTAAACTTAAACTTAAATACTAAACATTAAATCCTAAATCCTAAAGCTTAAAATCTAAAACCTAAACTTTAAACCCTAAAACCTGAACCATGGTCCTAAATCTTAATACCTAAGACCTATAACTTATAACTCTAACCCGTTAACCATAAACTTAAAGAAAAAGAATGAAGCAGAGAGAGAGAGATCATATAATACCTGATTAGCCAGACCATGAAGGGGACCAACCAAACCATTCAAAGCAACCGCAAATGAAAGGTAAGGATCGAAAGTCGCTAGCTACTGAAAAATTGCATAAGAATAACATAAAGCAACATGTTGGAATAATCTCTTCCGTTCCCACACCAACCCCTTCTTTACTTTAGGGCTTTCAATGAAATTGAATTTTTGGAATTTGGGTAACTTACCAGGTGGCCAGTATGAGCACTGACATTTCCACCTTTATGGTCACTACAAAATATTTTCATAATAAGAAAGTATTTCAATGGCAGAACACACATATTTCTAAATTAATATAAACAAACAGTCCTTATTGAACCCATCCTTCAATATCTATTACCCATTTTTGAGAAGATAGGATATTGTACTAGTGGATGGTCATGTAAAATCTCATAAGCTCCTACATCTGAGGACTATCAAATCCCAACATATGCCAGAAATTTGCGCCATAATCCAGAGAGTTATCAATTGGAATAATGCTCCCATTTTTGTGTATCCTTTAAGCAACAGAGGTTCACGTCAAAAGCCACAAATAAATTCATTTGGGATAATACAAGTACAGTCATATATCAACCGTAATGACTATCAAAAGGCTAGCAATGACATATATGATAGAGAAAGTGTCGGGCCTCGACCCGAAAACCGGACCCCAACTATTGGATCCCGTTACCCAACCTGCATATAACTTACTATAGATGTTGGATCCGAGACCCAACTGTCCCGGGAGGTGGTCCCTGGTGGAGCTCATTCCCGAGACACTTGCCTTGCTAAGACCCTAACTTGACACACTCTATTTGACTCACTTTGGTGGTGAGCATACACTGACTAAGGCCTGGACCCTGACTGTTCTCGACAATCCCCAAAATAACACTCTTATCTATGGATCTGCAGAACAAGTCGACTTGTCTGATAAACAAGTCGACTTATCGAGACAAACAACTCGACTTATAACCAACAAGTCGACTTATTGAGACAAACAACTCGACTTATCGAGACAAACAAGTCGACTAATCTAACTGACAAGTCGACTTATTATTCAAAAGCTTTACAAGTCAACTTATGGGTCCAATAACTCGACTTATATCTATTCTGAACTCAAAACCTAACCCTCTACACTCTCTCTTGACTTATTCCAAACACCATAAACACTTCTAAACCTCTCAACTCATCCACTCCACTCTTAATATGCTATAATCTCACTTAAACTTAAATCATTCATCTACTCACATGAATTCCAAAGCAATTTCATACAACTTTGGAAACTATGCTTAAACATGATAGTAAATGGCTTTGGGAGATCATGATAAATCATAATTCATGCATTTCATTTATATCAAAACAATGTTTTTACAATGCTTTAGTAGGCATTTCAAGCCTATTACAATTCAAATCAAAATACATCTGTTTTCTCAAAATGCAACCTAAAGCATTGATTACAAAAACATGAAATACATGGGCAAAACACTAAGATCTTGGAGTATGCCTTGAGCTCATTCTTTGAGATCCAGATCTTCACCGAGATGCGACGGAAGTGGGGGTGAGCTTTAAACAAGTGGGTAACACGCTTATATTTATACTACTAAGTGGATCTATTCATTACTCATACTGTTTGCAATATTCTCATTAACAAATCTTACAACTTGCATTTCACAAATTCATCAAGCTAATAACAAAATTTCATGATTCATGCATTCATCATTCTTGCTAACATATGCTAACACATAATCACATAGCTGATGGTTTGAAAAGTCCACGGGTTACTGATGAGCTACACAAGTGTAGTCATATACTGAGGAGTCCAAAAAGGAACATCCTATGCCACAATCAAGCAAAGGCGAAGGCTTTATTGGTTCACGTGCACGTGACTCTATTTGGTGGACTTAACTAACCCACATAACACTGAATTTCATGCATAAAAACTGGACTTGTCTTGTCCACTGACTGATTTTATGAAAATAGATTTTCATGCATCCATAAAGCTGATTTTCTTGAAAATGCTACATTTCATGCTTAGCTCACATTTCATGATTCTCATTCATGCTCATTCAATTCATGGCAATTTCAAGCAATAACAAGGCAATGACATGTACCATTAAAATGCTCATTTAATGGCAATCATACACCATTTACATACATAATTAAGGCACAATCAATGCTTATCTCAAATAGTCACAAATCATTTAATTCATTAGTTAAAGTAGCATTCCACACTTACTAGCATAAAGATAAAAATGAAACCCACCTTATATCCTTGCTTAAACTTGCCTAAGGAAGCTCCTCTTCTTGTTCTCCTCTTCTTTCTTGTCCTCCTTCATTCATGGCAAGAAAAGAACCTCACATCATTTAGGGTTTCTAAAATTGAAAACCTAATGAACCTTAATCATGAAATCAACCCTAGAATCACTAAACCCACTTCATTTCTAAGCTATCTAAACCATAAAACCAACAAAAGCTTAACCTTGAAAACATAACTTACCTTGAATCTTGACTAAACCAAAGGGTTTCTTAGCTTAAAGTATAGCTTGAACCTTCCTCCACACTTTTTCTTCTTGCCCTTTCTTTAAAATCCCACTTGAATCTCTTGGAAAATCACAAACTTTCTTCTTTCTTCTTCTCCTTTTCTCTTCACCTTAACCTCCTCTCTCCTTTCTCTAATTTTCGTTCCTCTCCTCTTCTCTTCTACTAACCTACTTCTTTTCTTCTTCTTTTAAACTCCTACTCACTTCACTTAAGCCCATTATCCTTTTTAGGCCCATTTACTCCTCCTTCATCTTCCTTTCCTTCTTATACTTTCCTACTTAAACCCATTTGTTCTTTTAAGCCCACTCATTTCTCTTTTCTTTTCCTACTTCATTCAAGCCCAACTATCACATTTAATTCCATTAATTCTTAACCTAACTACCAACCAACATATTAAATTTCATTTATTCACCACCTATCTCATTTATGTTACTACATGCTAATTAATGCCATATGCTATTTAATGCTATCATATTTAATTCATGCTAACTCAATTTCTTAATTAGTCTAATCATGCTTAATTAATTAATTAAATAAAAAAAATTTCGGGGCTAATATTTCTCCCCCCCTTAAGAAATTTCGTCCTCGAAATTCTTACCTGACTCATTGAAGAGGTGTGGATACTTCTCCTTCATTGCATCCAATGGTTCCCACGTCGCCTCTTCAACTGCATGGTTCCTCCACAGGACTTTAACCAACCGAGCAGTCTTGTTTCGAGGACCTTTTCCTTGCTATCCGAATTTTCTTGGCATCTCCTCATAGTTCAAATCATCACCAATTTGAACCTCGAGGTGCGAATAATGTGAGAAGGATCGATCTGTACCTCCTCAACATGGAAACATGAAATACATCATGGATCTCGAGATAATTCGAGGCAATGCCAACTCAGAAGCTAACGGCCCGATCCTCTCTAGTACTTCATACGGACCTACATAACGAGGACTCAACTTGCCTTTCTTACCAAACCTCATAACCCCTTTCCATGAGAGGTCTTAAGGAACACTTTGTCACCCATCTGATACTCCATTTCTTTTCATGAGCATCTGTGATAATTTTTCATTCTCGTCTGGTCGCTTTTAAGTCGCCGCTAATCAAATCAATCTTATCCACTTTCATCTGAACCAATTCGGGTCCTACTAGCTTCCTCTCACCTTCTTCATCCCAACATATCGGAGTTCTACACCTCCTGCCATATAGGGCTTCATAAGGAGCCATCTGAATGCTCGAATGGTACGAATTGTTATAGGCAAATTCGACCAACGGCAAATGTTCATCCCATGCTCCTTTGAAGTCCATAACACATGCTCTGAGCATGCCCTCTAGGGTCTGAATGGTCCTCTCAGACTGACCATCCGTCTGGGGATGAAATGCTGTGCTAAAACTCAACTTAGTCCCTAGGGCTTCCTGCAAACTACTCCAGAATCTCGATGTAAATCGAGGATCCCTGTTGGATACTATGGAATCTAGAACTCCATGCAACCTCACTACTTCATCAATATACTTCCTGGCTAAGACTTGCAATGAATCTGTCTGCCTAATTGCCAGAAAATGGGCTGACTTGGTCAATCGGTCTACAATGACCCATATAGCATCATGCTTCCTAACAGTCCTAGGTAAACCCATCAGAAAATCCATCGTAATCCTTTGCCACTTCCATTCAGGAATGGACAATGGCTGCAACATGCCTGAAGGTGCCTGGTGTTCAGCCTTGACTTGCTGACACACTAGACATCTGCTTACGTATTCAGCTACATCCCTCTTCATACCTTTCCACCAGAAATGTTCCTTCAGATCTCTGTATATCCTGGTGCTGCCTGGGTGCATGGAATAAGGTGCATTGTGTGCCTCATCCATGATCTCATCCTTAACTGCCTTATCATTCGGAATACATAACCTGTTTCCAACTACCATTAGCCCATCATCCCTTACTTGCACTTCGATCGCTACCATGTTGAATTTCATCTCTCACTTATTTAATTAGTATCCCGCTCCTCGCAGCTCCTCGACCTTCTCCCAAGGATAGGTCTCACCACGAATTGAGCAAGAATACAATCTGACCGATCCCCGCTTCAAGTCGATCTTCAACTTGGCCATTTGCTCCAAAAGAGGCAAGTAAACCGCTGAACATAAGCTAAGGATGACTTCCTACTCAAAGCATCGCCACTACATTCGCTTTGCACGGATGATACTCTATCATTAGGTCATAGTCCTTGAGCAACTCCAACCATCGCCTCTCATCTTAAATTCAACTCTTTCGACTCATAATGTACTTAAGGCTTTGTGGTCCGTGAAAACCCTTGTTCGAACCCCATACAGATAGTGTCTCCATATCTTTAGGGCAAAATCACTGCTGCCAATTCCGGATCATGAGTCGGATAATTCAACTCATATGGCTTCATTGCCGTGAAGCATAAGCTATCACCCCGTCATTTTGCATTAACACACAACCCAAGCCCTTTCTCGAGGCATCCTTGTACCTCGTGATACCCTCGATCTCCATTGGGCAAAATTAAAATGGGAGCACTAGTTAACCGCCGCTAAGCTCCTCAAAACTCTGCTGGCAATTCTCATTCCAAATAAACCGCCGATTCTTCCAGAATAACTTAGTCATCGGTAGCAGCCTATCATGGAGAAGCCCTCACGAACCTCTGTAATAACCCGCCAGCCTAGAAAACTCCGTACCTCTTTTATCGCCTTAGGCTCTCGCCAATTTACCATCGCTTCTACTTTCCTGATCAATATGAATCCTCTGCTGGAAATCACATGTCCTAGGAAAACTACTTCACGCAGCCCGTAATTCACACTTCTTTGAATTTGGCATCTGACTCTGTTCTCTCAATCTCGCAATACTATCCGAGATGCCGCTCATGCTCCCTTCTTCCTTGGAATAGACCAGAATGTCATCAATGAACACTATGACAAACTGATCTAAGAACTCTGAAAACCCTATTCATAAGGTCCATGAATGCAATTTGGAGCATTGGTCATCCGAATGGCATGACCCTAAACTCATAGTGCAATGAACAGGTCCTGAAGGCTGTCTTGTTAACATCAGACTCCCTGATTCGGAGTTGATGATAACCTGATCTGAGGTCGATCTTTGAAAAGACCCTTGCTCCTCAGGTGATCAAGCGGATCATCTATCCTAGGTAAAGGATATCATTTTAATCGTCACCTTGTTAAGCTTCCTGTAATCTATACACATGCGCCATGTCCCATCCTTCTTCTTAACAAATAGAACTGGGGCTCCCCAAGGTGATGAACTTGGCCTGATAAACTGCTTCTCTAACAGCTCCTCTAACTGCTCCTTAAGTTCCCTTAACTCAGCTGGAGCCATTCTATATGGTGGCATCGAGATTGGCGCGGTTCTGGGAATCAAGTCAATTTCGAACTCAATTTCCCTCACCGGCGGCAACCCCGGTAACTCGTCTGGAAACACATCTGAAAACTCCCTGACAATCGGATAATCTTCTAGTCTGCTCACATTTTCCTCTGGATCTACCACATGTGCCAAGAAGGCCTCACACCCCTGGTTCATCATACTGTCAGCTAACAAGGCTGAAATAATCCTCGACGCTGGCAGTTTTCTGTCCCCCTTGAAGATTACTTTCTGACCATCTCCCAGATCAAATTCTACTTCTTTGAGGCTATAATCTAGCTTGGCCTTATACTTCTCCATGACATCCATACCTAGTATGACATCTAGCCCCTTTAGGTCTAGAGGTAGCAAGTCTACTACCAATCTAGCACCATCGATACTGAGCTCACACTTCTTGTAGACTAAACTAATCACCACCTTACTCCCTAAAGGAGTACTAACAACTAGAAAATTGTCCATAATCTCAGGACATACAACATGCATATTCATACTTGAGGAAACAAAAGAATGTGTGGAACCCGTATCAATCAAAACATAAACTGCAGAATTGAACAACCGAGCCATACCGTCCACAACTTCAGAGCAAATGCAGCTTCCTCTCTCGTCATGGAAAATACTCTAGGCTGGTGCTCGACCACTGCTCTTGGCCTCCTGCAGGATTAGCCCTCCCGATCGCTCCAATCGCCTACTTGGTGATGGCCTGGTTCCCACTGTCTCGCTCGCCTCGAGCTTGAACTTGGGAACCTCTGTCTCGACCTCTGGGACAATCTCTCATCATATGCCCTTCTCTCCACATCGAAGCAACCACCAAACCTTTTAAGACACCTCCTCGATGAAACTTCCCACACTGATCACACTGGGGATGCTTGCCCTTCCATGACTTTCCTGAGCCTCCTACACTAGAGACCTGCTCGAAATTGCCTGGATCTGTTGACTCTTGGCAGACCACCATCGCGATGCCACTCTGAGTATGATGGGTTCGGTGCTCCTCTCAGTCTTGGAGCACTCCTCCCTTCTGGATGATTGTTCTCTGTTCTTCCTTTTCCGCTCACTTCACCTTAATATTCTCCGACTTCTCACTGGAGCGCTTGCATCCACTAACTGCTGGTAATCACAAGTTGTGAATCGGGACTTTCTCCCGATTCCCAGTGAAGACCTCCTCAAACTTGCGGTAATTGTCTTCCTCTGTTGCCATAATGTTAGCTGATAACGAGAAAGTCGTGTGAACTTCAGCTCATACTCGCCACACTCATGTCCCTGTCAGATTTAGAAACTCTAGCCTTCTCCCGCACATAAACCCCGGAGAGATACTTTTCCTAACACTTCTACAAAATCCTCCATGTCAACACCGAAGGAACAAACTGATTGTGGGGCCTTGATTCCCACCAATGCAATGCATCTCTCACATGTGCATCGATTGATAATCCAGCTTCTCTTCATCTGAGCACTTCATCTGCTTCAGGAACCTCTCGGTCCTCCTCAACCACGCTTCTGCCTCTTCGGGATTTGTAGTCCCGCTGAAATCAATAGCCCCATACTTCCGGAGCTTGTCATACTACCCACTCCGATTCGCTGGAGTTGGCTTTGAGCCCGCCTTCCTCGGCCCATAGCATCAAAGCTCGGGCGAATGCCTGAAAGAATTGTGGGTCTACTGGGTTTGGCATAGGAGGAGGCTGGAGAGGCACCTCATGCTGCACACTTGGTACCTCAGAATCTATAACAGGGATGGTCCCTGCATCCTGGGGAATGTGTGTAGGAAAATCCCGGGAGGTACATCACATGTACAGCAAATGAAAACAAAATTTTATTCGGGACCTTCCCAACCCGGGATCCAGTATCCGTATGAAGACATCAACCTAAATAGCCATTAGGGTTTCGATCTAGCTTAGGTTTTAGCTTCATACGGATACCGACGCTCTGATACAAGCGTAGGAAAATCCGGGAGGAACATCACATGTTCCAAGCGGAAAAAAAATTTTATTCCGGGACCTTCCGAAACCTGAGATCCCGTGTCGGTATGAAAACTCAAACTGAATAGCCAATAGAGACTATCTCTAAAGGTATCCACGCAGAGATCGAAACCTAACCGGATCAAACACTTTTGAACAGGGAATAGCTAAATGTAATAAGAGCTGCTAGACCCTACCTCATCTGGAGAGCTTGAGATTCACGTTGAACCATTGCCTTGGAGAAGAGAAGAATCGATGATGCCTTTGGAAGAAGAAGGAAATGAAACTCTTTCAAAGCTTTTCCTTAACCCTTAAGAAAACTTTGCTCTTCCTCTCCTTGCCAAAAACCCGACCATCATATTCCATTTAAGCCTTCTTATTTGTATCTTTTAACTCTTAAAAGACTAACCATCGATGCTTACAAATGGATGCTTTATATCCATTAGTTTATTTAATGAATAAAGTAATGAATGTTGACTTTTCAACCATCTTATCTCTTCTTTCCTCATTCCAACGTGCAAGGTGGCTATATATATAATAATTAATTAATTAATTACTTAATTAATTAATTAGAATATAAATGTTAAGTCGTCCAGCTAACTGGGTCGGTCCTACCGACTGCCGCCCCGACATTTGGCTTGACTTCTAAACCTTTCTTAGCAATATTGATGTCGCGATCTCATGGAACATATCCCAATCTCATCGGGATCCATTTAATCCTAATGCTCTCCATAATTGGAACTCGTCCAATTACTATTTCTGATTCTCGAGTCACTCTTATCGTGTGACCCTTTAGGTTCCTTGTTATGTTGGCCACTTAGATTAACAATTAATTTGAGCAAGTCATGAGCGGTATCTAGCAACACATCATGACCCCTAATTGACCGGAAAGTAATCGGTTTGATGTATTCATCACGAACCGGATCACGAACCCTTCCATGTAACAATTCATGTGTAATTAGTCCTTTCACCATCCTATACCCCACTTGGTTATGAGTATGGTCAAAGTGTCAACTCTTACTAGACCGAGTCTAGCCCAGTGATAACAGATCTCGCCCTAGGACCCATTACTCTATATGTCCATGAAGACACTCTTCATGACATATTCACTCGCCGAGATTTCGAGTAATGATCCCGACAAGAGGCCGTGGGTATCTCTTTCGCTAATCCGTAAGTGGTGAATCCTATATTGGCTACTCAATTACCTTGAATACCTCAAGCTGTACCCAAGCACCACCCTATGAGTTACCTCTGGAAGGCAACAAGGAATGGAGTCAAAGCACAGGATCAGTATCCAAGATAGCCTTGAGTACCTCAAGTCTAAGGATACTTGTACCATTGCTATGATGAGATTATCACTGACACTTAGATAAGATATCCATGTGATGATCTCATGACAGGTCATCCAATGAACTTACTACCGCTAGTAAGCATCCACATGTCAATTCTAAATATCTCATATTTACAGTTTTTGAGATCCACTGCTTGATCCAATCAAGAAATATGACATGTGCTAGTCTATCCGGATTAATGATGTCCAGTCTCATTAATCCTATGACTAGGGAGAATTTAGATACTGACATAATTGCACATGATAGGAATCTCAGGAGTATGATCCAATCATAATTTCCTTCATGCTATGTCATATATCATGGACTTCATTAATCTGATTAAAGATCCAATCAATTCATAAACAATGTTCATGAACATCAAATTAATGAATTATGCCTTTTCTTTATTTATTCATTCGACCGCACGATCATTTGTGAATAAAACGCGCTAAAGGGATTGCCTTTAGGCACAAAAACAAAAGCAAATCCTTGAATAAGTCGACTTATCCAATGTACAAGTTCGACTTATCGCATCTAAAGCAAGCATAAGTCGACTTACACATGGAAATCCCGGAGGTACATCACATGTACAGCAAATAAAAACAAAATTTTTGTTCCGGGACCTTCCCAACCTGTGATCCAGTATCCGTATGAAGACATCAACCTAAATAGCCATTAGGGTTTCTGATCTAGCTTAGGTTTTAGCTTCATATGGGATACCAGACGCTCTGATACCACTGTAGGAAAATCCCGGGAGGAACATCACATGTTCCAAAGCAGCGGAAAATTTTTTTTTTATTCCCGGGACCTTCCCGAAACCCAGGATCCCGGTGTCGGTATGAAAACTCAAACCTGAATAGCCAATAGAGACTATCTCTAAAGGTATCCACGCAGAGATCAGAAAACCTAACCCGATCAAACACTTTTGACCCGGGAATAGCTAGAACAGAATAAGAGCTGCTAGACCCTACCTCTGTCCTGGAGAGCTTGAGATTCACGTTGAACCCTTGCCTTGGAGAAGAAAAGAATCGATGATGCCTTTGGAAGAAGAAGGAAATGAAACTCTTTCAAAGCTTTTCGATCTCAGTATAAGTCGACTTGTAGTACCTTATAAGTCGACTTGTTCATGGGCAGGTGAAATAAGTCGACTTGTGTCATACAAGTCGACTTGTGTGTGGGCAGAAGCATAAGTCGACTTGCGTTTGATGAAAGTCGACTTGTGGCATGCTCAGGTTGGATGATGGATGATTATAAGGATTGATTCAATACGATTGATGAAACCTAAATCATTCCATATAGTCATGGTGACTATAATCCTTCGGCTTGGAGAAGAAGAGACTCGAAATCCCTCCTCGGTATATGAAAACTAACGCCTTCCATTAATATGGTAAGAACCAGAGTTCTTATAGGGTTGGGTTGTTGAGCAAACTCAAGCTCACTCTATACGAATATGTTCAAACCATGAAAATATGATTTTTGGATTAATGGGTCGGTTTTCACTCGAAGCGTTGGTTTGTTGAGCAAACTCAAGGTCAACGTGGACGAGGGTAAATTGGGTAGCATACATCGGATGTATGCGATCAAAGAGTTGATACCCAATGAAGTGCACACATCAACAAGTTGATAGCACTGATCGATAGTTGTGTCTAAGATGTAATTGGTATATCTGATACCTCCCGAGACATAAGGTGGCTTGTTGGACAAATCCAAGATCATTCTTAATGTCAGTTATCGATGATGCAATTGGTATGACCGATACCTACCGATTGACCTAAGTTGTGGCTTGTTGGGCAAACTCATGGTCACTCTTAGCAATGTCGGATATCGACCTACTAGGACATTATGTCACTTTGCTTCTCTGGATTCGTAAAGAGGGTTATGGATTCTAGGAAACTAGTGGGAGCCATATGCATATCATGCAAGTCCTTATGATCATGCAGGCATTTCTATTCTATCATTCCTTCTCTCTATCGCGTTTAGGTTGATTGAAGAAGTCTTTCAGCGTGAATATACGCTCCCTATTCTGGACTGTATTTTCTTGATTGGCTAAGGAATCTGAGAATTGTTCTCAGATCTGAGGAACTGGGATACGTCCTAGATGTTCCACTTCCAGATGCACCTGCTGTCGATGCTTCGATAAGGATCGAAAGCATATCGTAAGCATCTAAAGGATGATGATATGGATACTTGCATTATGCTTGTCTTGATGTCACCAGAGTGCAAAGAAGAACACGAGTCCATGGATGCTCACTCTATAGTATTTCATCTTAGGGAGCTGTTTGTTGAGCAAGCTTAGTGCGAAAGGTTCGAGATCTCAAGGCTTCTCTTCATCATTAAAGATGGCTCGTGGATATCTGGCATGCAAGATGCCCTCAAGATGAATGGCTATATTGAGAGATTGGCCGTCTTAGGATTTGTAATGGATTATGAGTTAAGTAGAGACTTAATTCTGGTTGGATTGTCTGATGGTTATTCACAGTTTGTGAAAAACTATCGGATAAACCAAATATCCACAACAATTCCTGAGCTGATCAATCTATTCATGACAGCTGAGCAGGCAAACAAAAGATAGCTAGCAAGTGCTAGTGGTGGATGCTCCTTCTTCTGTTTCAAGAAGAAAACCAAAGGGAAGTGCCATCAAGGAAAAACCAAAGAATCTGCCCCAAAAGGATTTTGCTTTCATTGTGGCAAGTCTAGCCACTAAAGGCAAAACTGTAAAATCTATCTGGAGTCCCTGAAGCAGTAAAAGGCATCAGATGCCTCTACTCCTTCAATTATGTTTGTCATTGAGGTTGATACTATTCCTGATCAAAACATATCGGTCTTTGATACCGGTTGTGGCTCACACATATGAAATGATATGCACGGCCTCAGGGACAGTAGAATGCTCATTCAAGGAGAACTAGACCTTCGTGTAGGTAATGCAGCAAGAGTTGCTACATTAGCCGTAGACACTTATGTCTTGTTACTCCCTAGTGGGCTTATATTCAAATTGGATGATTGTCATTTTGTACCCGTTTTAAACAAAGAACATATTGTATGTTTTATGTTTAATTAGAGCTGATTTTCATTTGACTTTTAGAAGCAATGGTTGTTCTATTAGTTGAATGGAATGCTCTATGGTATGGTACATTATGCAATAGAATTGACATATTAGATATGTCATATCCGATTATGAATGTCAATGACGGAAAGACATAATCGAGATAATTTAAAATCAACTTACTTATGGCATTGTCGCCTTGGCCATATAAATGAGACACGATCGCTAAGCTCCATAAGAGTGGATGTTTAGGGTCATTTGATTATGAATCATATGACACATGCGAATCTTGTTTATTAGGCAAGATGACTAAGTTATCCTTTAAAGGAAAGGGTGAGCAGTGAATGGAATATTAGACCTAATACATTCGGATGTATGTGGTCCGATGTCCATCCATGCGAAGTGGTTGTTTCTACTTCGTATACTTTTATCGGTGATTATTCACGATATAGGTATCAGATTCGATGAGATACAAATCAAGCATTTGAATAGTTCAAATAATTGAAATGAAGTAGAAAACTAACTTGGTAAAAGTATGAAGACATTACGATCTGATCGTGGTGGAAAATACTTAGACCAACAGTTTTGGATTATCTCACAGATAATGGGCTTTTATCTCAGTTCACTCCACCTTGCACGCCGCAGCACAATGGTGTGGCTGAAAGGAGAAATCGAACCTTGTTAGACATGGTGCGATTGATGATAGGTTTTGCACAGTTTTTGGGAGTATGCGCTTGAGACAGCTGTTTACTTGCTAAACAGAGTTCCATTAAAGACAGTTGATGTTACTCCATATGAGATGTGGACTAACTGAAAGCCTATCTTTCTCAGCTGAAAGTTTGGGGTTGTCCTGCTTATGTGAAGCGGACACAGTCAGATTAGCTTGATGCAAAGTCTGACAAGTGTTTGTTCGTAGGATATCGTGGGATATCAATTCTACCTTGCTGAGGAACAAAAGTGTTTGTTTCAAAGCATGCTGTTTTCTTAGAGAAAGAGTTTCTTACAGAAGAAGGCGGTGGGAACAAAGTTGAACTTGGAGAAGTTCAAGATGCTCGAACAAACATAGATCAATCGCTGAACTGAAGCTGTCACTCATATAGATGAGATAACAGTTCAACCTTACGCTACACACGAAGTTCAGAGGTCAAGTAGGATACGACTTGTTCTAGAGATGTGAATTTCGTAAGTGAACAAAATGACGATTGCTCATAGAAGGTGATGAGCCCGCTGCCTATGAAGAGGTTACGAAAAGTTGAGTCGACAAATGGCTCCGTGCCATGAAGTGCAAATGGATTCCATGTATGTAAACCAAGTATGGACTTTGGTTGTTGCACCTAAAGGGATAAAACCCACGAGGTGCAAAGAGGTTTTAGAAGAAAACCAACATGGATGGTAATCGATTACCTATGAAGAAGACTAATGGCCAAAGGATTTCGTCAAAGACAAGGAGTTGACTACGACGAGACCTTCAGCCTAGTAGCAATGCTTAAATCCATTAGGATACTCCTAGCCATAGCCACTCATTATGATTATGAGATATGGCAAATGGATGTGAAGACAGCTTTCCTGAGAGGAAATCTACCCGAGAATGTGTATATGACACAACCAGAGGGCTTCACCTCCTATGATGGCGAAATGGTATGCAAGCTTCAGAAATCCATGTATGGATTGACGCAAGCATCCAGGAGTTGAAATGTCCGTTTTGACGAGTTAATCAAAGAGTTTGGTTTCTCATAAAATCCGGATGATTATTGTGTGTATAAGAAGGTTAGTGGGACTGCAATCGTATTCCTTGTGTTGTATGTAGATGATATACTGTTACTTGGAAACGATGTCTCTATGCTGCAATCAGTTAAAATTTGGTTGTCCAAACAATTTGCCTTGAAAGACCTTGGTAAAGCAACTTATATCCTTGGGATATAGATTTATAGAGATAGATCAAAGGTTGCTTGGTCTTTCACAAGCATCGTACATAGTTGAGATGCTAAAGAGGTTTAGCATGAAACGATGCTATGTACGAAGCCCGATGTATCGTATGCTCTAAGTGTTACGAGCAGATACCAATCGGTTCTAGTGAGGGTCTTTGGGTGGTATCAAGAATATCCTCAAGTACTTGTGAAGCACTAAGGATGTTTTTGATGTTTGGAGATGGAAATCTCCACGTGAGCGGGCATTCAGATGCCAGTATCTAATCTGATAAGGATGATTCTGAATCATGATCAGGTTATATACATTCACACTGAATAGCGTGGCGGTCAGTTGGAAAGAGTTCCAAACAAGAGAGGACTGCTGATTCAACAACCGAGGCAGAGTACCTGCCGCATGAGATCTTGATAGGAAGCGGTTTGGATCAAGAAGTTCATTCTTGAACTTGATCTAGTCCCTACCGTGATGGGCCCATAGGATTGTATTGTGATACAATGGGGCTAGTCTTGTGACAAAGGAACCAAGGTCTCATCGACGATCCGAACATGTACTCACCGATTCGGGAGATCATTAGTCGAGATGATATCTTGATAGAGAGAATTCCACGAGCAAAGTGTTGTCGATCCGTTGACAAAGCCATTGTCACGGGAGAATTGTGATTCTCATGGACGCGCTTATGGTATTAGATACCAAGGCGATTGGCTTTAGGTCAAGTGGGAGATTTGTAAGTGGTAAGTCGACTTGTACCATGTGTAAGTCGACTTATGCTTGTTTCGATATCGATAAGTCGACTTGTACATTGGATAAGTCGACTTATTCAAGGACAATCTTGTTTATTTGTGCCCTAAAGGCAATCCCTTTAGCGTTTTATTCACATCGTGATGCATGAATGAATAAATAAAGAAAAGGAATAATTCATTAATTTGATGTTCATGAACATTGTTTATGAATTGATTGGATCTTTAATCGATTAATGAAGTCCATGATATATGACATAGCATGAAGGAAATTATGATGTGATCATACTCCCGAGATTCCTATCATGTGCAATTATGTCAAGTATCTAAATTCTCCTAGTCATAGGATTAATGAGACTGGACATCATTAATCCGGATAGACTAACACATGTCATATTCCTTGATTGGATCAGCGGTGGATCTCGAAGCTGTAAATATGAGATATTTAGAATTGACATGTGGATGCTTACTAGCGGTAGTAAGTTCATTGGATGACTGTCATGAGATCATCACATGGATATCTTATCTAAGTGTCGGTGATAATCTCATCATAGCAATGGTGCAAGTATCCTTAGACTTGAGGTACTCAAGGCTATCTTGAATCTTGATCACGTGCTTTGACTCCATTCCTTGTTGCCTTCGGAGGTAACTCATAGGGTGGTGCTGGGTACAGCTTGAGGTATTGAAGGTAATTGAGTAGCCAATATAGGATTCACCACTACGGATTAGCGGAAGAGATACCCGTAGCCTCTTGTCGGGATCATTACTCGAAATCTCGGCAGAGTGAATATGTCATGAAGAGTGTCTTCATGGACATATAGAGTAATGGGTCCTAGGACGAGATCTGTTATCACTGGGCTAGACTCGGTCTAGTAAGAGTTGACACTTTGACCATACTCATAACCAAGTGGGGTATAGGATGGTGAAAGGATGAATTGCACAAGAATTGTCATGGAAGGGTTCGTGATCCGGTTCGTGATGAATACATCAAACCGATTACTTTCCGGTCAATTGGGGTCATGATGTGTTGCTAGATACCGCTCATGACTTGCTCAAATTAATTGTTAATCTCGGTGGCCAACATAACCGGAACTAAAGGGTCACACGATAAGAGTGACTCGAGAGAATCTGTAAAATAGTAATTGGACAGAGTTCCAATTATGGAGAGCATTAGGATTAAATGGATCCCGATGAGATTGGGATATGTCCCGATGAGATCGCGACATCAATATTGCTAAGAAAGGTTTAGGAGTGTTTCAAATGTCGGGGCCCTAAGCAGCCGGTAGAATCAAACCCAGTTGGATGGACCTTAACATTTATATTCTAATTAATTAATTAAGTAATTAATTAATTAATTATTATATATATAGCCACCTTGCACGTTGGAATGAGGAAAGAAGAGATAAGATGGTTGAAAAGTCAACATTCATTACTTTATTCATTAAATAAACTAATGGATATAAAGCATCCATTTGTAAGCATCGATGGTTAGTCTTTAAGAGTTAAAAGATACAAATAAGAAGGCTTAAATGGAATATGATGGTCGTGGGTTTTGGCAAGGAGAGGAAGAGCAAAGTTTTCTTAAGGGTTAAGGAAAAGCTTTGAAAGAGTTTCATTTCCTTCTTCTTCCAAAGGCATCATCGATTCTTCTCTTCTCCAAGGCAAGGGTTCAACGTGAATCTCAAGCTCTCCAGACGTAGGTAGGGTCTAGCAGCTCTTATTTCGTTTCTAGCTATTCCCGGTCAAAAGTGTTTGATCCGCTTAGGTTTTCTGATCTCTGCGTGGATACCTTTAGAGATAGTCTCTATTGGCTATTCAGGTTTGAGTTTTCATACCGACACCGGGATCCTGGGTTTCGGGAAGGTCCCGGGAATAAAATTTTTTTTTTCCGCTGCTGGAACATGTGATGTTCCTCCCGGGATTTTCCTACAATGTGGGATTCATCCGTACTTCCCCTCTGAGAGCCTAGTCGAGATTGAGCTCCTCGAGTTCTTCTTCGAGGTAGCATATTACTCCTTTAATGAAAACTATTTAAAAATCTTTAGTTCATGCTAGTAAGACAAGTTCAAATCATGTAAAGCCGTTCAAAAACTACATGTACTGGATTTAAAACAATGCACAAGGTTCATGTAACATGATGCATGCTGACTCTACCCTTGAGGTTACCCACTAGGGTTCCTAGGAAACCATAAACCTAGGGCTGCTCTGATACCATAGATGTCGGGCCCGACCCGAAGACTGGACCCCAACTGTTGGATCCCGTTACCCAACCTGCATATAACTTACTATAGATGTTGGATCCGAGACCCAACTGTCCCGGGAGGTGGTCCCTGGTGGAGCTCATTCCCGAGACACTTGCCTTGCTAAGACCCTAACTTGACACACTCTATTTGACTCACTTTGGTGGTGAGCATACACTGACTACGGCCTGGACCCTGACTGTTCTCGACAATCCCCAAAATAACACTCTTATCTATGGATCTCAGAGAAAGTCGACTTGTTCGATAAACAAGTCGACTTATCGAGACAAACAACTCGACTTATAACCAATAAGTCGACTTATCGAGACAAACAACTCGACTTATAACCTACAAGTCGACTTATCGAGACAAACAAGTCGACTTATCTAAGCGACAAGTCGACTTATTATTCAAAGCTTCACAAGTCGACTTATGGGTCCAATAACTCGACTTATATCTATCTCGAACTCAAAACCTAACCTCTACACTCTCTCTTGACTTATTCCAAACACCATAAACACTTCTAAACCTCTCAACTCATCCACTCCACTCTCAACATGCTATAATCTCACTTAAACTTACATCATTCATCTACTCACATGAATTCCAAAGCAATTTCATACAACTTTGGAAACTATGCTTAAACATGATAGTAAATGGCTTTGGGAGATCATGATAAATCATAATTCATGCATTTCATTTATATCAAAACAATGTTTTACAATGTTTTAGTAGGCATTTCAAGCCTATTACAATTCAAATCAAAATACATCATTTTCTCAAAATGCAACCTAAAGCATTGATTACAAAAACATGAAATACATGGGCAAAACACTAAGATCTTGGAGTATGCCTTGAGCTCATTCTTGAGATCCAGATCTTCACCGAGATGGGACGGAAGTGGGGGTGAGCTTTAAACTTATGGGTAACACGTTTATATTTATACTACTAAGTTGGATCTATTCATTACTCATCTTGTTTGCAATATTCTCATTAACAAATCTTACAACTTGCATTTCACAAATTCATCAAGCTAACAACAAAATTTCATGATTCATGCATTCATCATTCTTGCTAACATATGCTAACACATAATCACATAGCTGATGGTTTGAAAAGTCCACGGTTCTTGATGAGCTACACAAGTGTAGTCATATTTCGAGAGAGTCTAAAAGGAACATCCTATGCCACAATCGGGCAAAAGGCGAAGGCTTTCTTGGTCTACGTGCACGTGACTCTGTTGGTGGACTTAACTAACCCACATAACACTGAATTTCATGCATAAAAACTGGACTTGTCTTGTCCACTGACTGATTTTCTGAAAATGGATTTTCATGCATCCATAAAGCTGATTTTCTTGAAAATGCTACATTTCATGCTTAGCTCACATTTCATGATTCTCATTCATGCTCATTCAATTCATGGCAATTTCAAGCAATAACAAGGCAATGACATGTACTATTAAAATGCTCATTTAATGGCAATCATACACCATTTACATACATAATTAAGGCACAATCAATGCTTATCTCAAATAGTCACAAATCATTTAATTCATTAGTTAAAGTAGCATTCCACACTTACTAGCATAAAGATAAAAATGAAACCCACCTTATATCCTTACTTAAACTTGCCTAAGGAAGCTCCTCTTCTTGTTCTCCTCTTCTTTCTTGTCCTCCTTCATTCATGGCAAGAAAAGAACCTCACATCATTTAGGGTTTCTAAAATTGAAAACCTAATGAACCTTAATCATGAAATCAACCCTAGAATCACTAAACCCACTTCATTTCTAAGCTATCTAAACCATAAAACCAACAAAAGCTTAACCTTGAAAACATAACTTACCTTGAATCTTGACTAAACCAAAGGGTTTCTTAGCTTAAAGTGTAGCTTGAACCTTCCTCCACACTTTTTCTTCTTGCCCTTTCTTTAAAATCCCACTTGAATCTCTTGGAAAATCACAAACTTTCTTCTTTCTTCTTCTCCTTTTCTCTTCACCGTAACCTCCTCTCTCCTTTCTCTAATTTTCGTTCCTCTCCTCTTCTCTTCTACTAACCTACTTCTTTTCTTCTTCTTTTAAACTCCTACTCACTTCACTTAAGCCCATTATCCTTTTTAGGCCCATTTACTCCTCCTTCATCTTCCTTTCCTTCTTATACTTTCCTACTTAAGCCCATTTGTTCTTTTAAGCCCACTCATTTCTCTTTTCTTTTCCTACTTCATTCAAGCCCAACTATCACATTTAATTCCATTAATTCTTAACCTAACTACCAACCAACATATTAAATTTCATTTATTCACCACCTATCTCATTTATGTTACTACATGCTAATTAATGCCATATGCTATTTAATGCTATCATATTTAATTCATGCTAACTCAATTTCTTAATTAGTCTAATCATGCTTAAATAAATAAATAAATAAATAAATAAAAATTTCGGGGCTAATAGAAAGGCACGAGGAGTATGAAAACAAAATTGATGGACATGCCAAAGCAAGAGTGTAGGTATCCAAGTGGCTAAAAACAGAAAAATTACTCCAGAAATTTGGCAAAAATAACAACAGTTTCAAGTTTCATATATTACAACAAGATTCTCACAAAACGAAATCGATCAGCATATCATGTGTCTTGGTTCCAAAGAACAATTTTTATCAACTGTCTAAGGCCACGGGGACACATTGTGGATAGTTGAGCTGATATAATTCTGCTTTATACAATATGCTGTAGAGAAAGAACTACCTAATGCTATTTCTTTATCAATCTAATAGGATCATGAGAATGTTTTTAAATGAGCAATACTAAAAAAATAGTTGGCTACCATAACAGTAAGATTGCTTTGGCTAGGACGTGTTTTGGTAAGATTTGTTCTCTCACTCATGCCGCCATAATCAAACCAGCAAATGGAGGATGATATGCCTTAATCAGTCAAAAAGAACTGCATTAGGATTGGGTGTGCTATAAGAAGCTAGGGAATTCAAACAAGTTTTAAAGTTCATGAATCATTACTACAAGTAAATTCTTTTGAGTTTTATAGATTTCATTATCTTTTTTCTTTCTAATATCCACTCCTCTAAGTTCATTACTATTATAGTAATACAAGATCCATTCTTAAGTCTCAGCCAATAACTTAAACATTTATTTTGAAAGGTTTCTTGACTTGATATCAAAGCTTTGTATGTCAGAGACTTCAAATTAAAGTTGTGCCACCCTCGCATCTGTTGGACTTGTGATTTGCTGTATTTGTCCATATATCGTGTCAGTGGCCATGTTGGAATAATTTATAATCCATTCTTGAATCTCAATCAATAGCTAAATGGTTTCTTAACAATTACTTTTACATATGTTTTATGTCTAAAAATAAGTTTTTTAATTAAAATTTTAAATTGTAGCAATTAATCCAACTTGTATTTTGTGATAATAATACATCCCTAATTGGAATAAAATCACACCTCAAACTACTATAATCACCACCATAAACAAAAGTACATGATCGAACAAGGCATAAAATTGTCAAC
The DNA here is from genome assembly GCA_029891385.1 of Erythroxylum novogranatense. Lineage (NCBI taxonomy): Eukaryota > Viridiplantae > Streptophyta > Magnoliopsida > Malpighiales > Erythroxylaceae > Erythroxylum > Erythroxylum novogranatense. The sequence goes on from CM057233.1 coordinate 64,123,150, forward strand.
TAACCTTCTATACACATATAAAGCAATCAACAGGAGACGAGCAATAAGAATTAAAGAGTCTTCATATGTAGGCTCCCAGTACCTAAAAGTGTTACCACATTTTAGTACCGTAAGAAATGACTGAAAGTTGAATTATTAGCAAAAACATCATAAAAAGGAAGACTTACTTTGATTTGTGAATCTCGTTGTCATATGTCTTTCGAAATTCACTTTCAACCTGAAGGATAAGAATGAAGAGATAAAAAGTTGTTAAGTTTGCACCAACAAACAACAGTTTTAGGTATTGGAAAGTTGTCAACTAAGCCCTCTCATAATTTTTCAAGGATGGCTATTGTTAGGCACCGGTAGAAACTAATTCCTCTTTCAGAGACAAGACGACTAAGTCCAAGGCATACTTTAAACATCTTAAGTCAATAAACAGACAATTAAAATAAACATGTTGATTACCATCTTGCTCTGTAATGCCACGGACAACATCTTTTATGACGGTTCAGCCATAACAAGAGGAAAAAATAGTAGCACAGAAATAAAAACAGTATCCTTCATCCCTCCAATGTCCAAAACCCAGTGGGAGAGGCAAGGGCTTGAAACGATCTTTCAAGCGGTTTTGTTGGTAGAGGCGGGGAAGACCTTTTCTAGAAGGTAAGCTTTGGCTTTCTCAGCGCAAGGTTTTTCTTCCTTTAGTGTGAGAGGCAAGCAAAAATGGATCCCTTTTAACCGCTCCTCCTTTGGAAATCTCCTTATTGAAGCTAACGGTAACTTTTGACTTTTCTTTTCTTTAATGAAATTCCTCAGCATTTGCTTTGTTTTTCTACATATAAGAAACATTTGAACTATATATAAAAAATCACTAAAGATTTAATTTATTATTTTCAATGTGCGAAAAATTATAATTATAAATAAAATTATAATTTATATTTGCTCTTTATATTTTAATTTCAAAATAATGTGTTCTTTCTTATAAAATTTTACCTATTTTAAATAATATATCTTAAACAAAAATTTGCTATTTTTATTAAAGTTTTAAAATAACTTAGTTAATAAAGTCAAGTTAAAATAAAAAAATAAAAATTTAAGTATTTAATTGTTACTTTTTTAAGTTTGAGCTATAATTACAAAATTGAGTAAAATTTGAATTTTTTATAATCACCTCATGTATGCGATTCTTGATTTTGCTTGGTCAAAAACTATTTCTTACTTTTATTTATTTATTTATAATGACAATAGAACTAGTTATCTTTTATTTTTAAATATACTAAATAAATTATTAAGTCCTTATAAAATTTATGAAATTTTATAATTAAGTTAATTATTTATTCAATAAAATATTTAATATAAAATATTTTACATTTATATATTAAATCTAAAATTGAAATTGAGCTTGAGCTTGAAAAATTGGGTAAAGATTACCTTTAGAGAATTCATCAAGTCCTCCAAATTTTCCAAAAAGCTTTTGCGATCCACATACGTCCTACCACTCTATGCTTGAAGTGTTCTAAATTGTGCCAACCCAAAATCAGCTCTTAAAATAGGAATCTTTTCTATGTCTTGCCCCAATGCCTGTCATCTTTGAGTCATCATCAATTAAGGTTCTCAATCCATGCTTCAACTAGTTTACATTTTTACCTCAAGGCTAGAAGTAGGTGATTTAGAACATAGTAAAAATTCACGTTATTGTTTCTGATGTTCTTCAATTGTTAACACCAACAGACTTCCTACTACACAATAACAAGTATAAAGAATGGCAAAATATTCCAAGCATAAAACAAACATGCTGATTACCACCTTGTTCTGTAATGCCACCAGCAACATCTTTTATGATGGTTCAACCATAATAAGTGGAAAAGACAACAACACAAAAATAGATGCAGTTGCCTTCATCCACCACTGTCAAAAGTAACATTAGGCAGTCTATACTGTCAAGAAGAATCAAAGTAAAAGAAATTAAAGCAAAGAACAAGCCTCGACAGAGAGGTCAAAAGTCATCATCATAACAGTCAAATACTACAGTTCCAAACTTTAGAGTGTAGTAATCAGCAATACCACAGTTGAAGCTTAGAAAGACACCATATCCAAGCTTTTATAATTGAATTCAATATATGGTAGTTTTCAAACATTTTCAGGATACGTACATCACATCGTACAAACCAAACAAATATCGTAATACCAACATAAGCTGAATCAAAAGGATATCACATTACCTTCATGAAATTCATTGTCATCAATGAGAGGGCCAAATTTTGAATAGCTTTGCAACTGCATTCTAGATCCCACTGCCATTCCTACATTAGCTATGTTAAATAAATGTGAGGATGTTCTTGTTATCAAAGGAGATACTTTACTGACCCACATGCATAAAGGCTCACGCAAGGAATCTGAGGCACCTTTTGAGAACATGATCTCCATCTGCTTTCAACTGTATAAAACACTCATCATTTTGAGGTCATGAGAGAGTTCCAAAACATAAATCTGCAATGCATTAAAACTTAACACCCTTCACTTAATCATAAAAGAAAACATGTGTTATATGATAAAGTTACTAATCTTTAAATACAATTTACATGGCCACTTCATAGTACCAGACTTTCATATAGAGAGTAGATTTTATAATGCTAACCTACATATATCAACCTTTCTACTAGAGCATGCAAAACTACCTACATCGATGTGCTCAACATATTGCCATGAGGAAAACTTGGAAATTCAAGGGGAACGAAGAACAAAATGCTACATTGATATATAGCTAACACGAGATATTCCAAGAATCAAACAAACAAGTTGATTACCACCTTGTTCTGTAATGCCACCAACAAAAATAAAAATAAAGGGCACAGATTCTCAGGAAGAATGTTTTCATTGAATAAAAGTTGCATCTGTATGATATAAAGTGAAGATGAAGCATCAAGAAACTTGAAAGTAGAAGCCAAAACACCGATCAAAAGTAAATTATGACACTAAATACAAAATGTTATGCATATAAAACAACTCTTCTAACACATTAAATTTTCAAAAGTTGATAACTTGAGATCATCTCCATATCAATAAGAACCAAGTCATAACACGGATAGAGAAAAATATAAACATAATAAAAGATAAAGAACCAAAATAATAAGATATTGAACAAGGTATCAAATTTGCAGACTCACATTGACATTAAAAAAAATATCATCTTTAGGGATAGGACTAATGTCATACTTTTGGCTAAGGTCCTAATAACCAAGAAAAATTAACCAAGGAAAACACATTCTCATGTAGTAAGTGAAATATAAAAAGAACAATAAAAAGGACTTTGGCACATCTATTAAACATTTATTTATCTTCAAGCAAATCAATCTTATTATTCTTAACTTAAATAGGAGACAATTTCAAGAAAAAGTTTAACATATCGATCACATCAATTGAGATTCCCCACCATTCATTTAGTTGCAAAGTTTATCAAATTGTTTAAGCATTTAGCTGCTTGTATCAAATTATAAATCAATTCAATTTATTATACAAAAAGTATCATAGTGTAAATTAAGTGGCCATTTTCGAAATTAATGAAGCAAATTGAAATTAACTTAATCATTGATGCTTATGACTATATGCCTAAACAAATCAAATCACAATAACAACCAAACTTATAATGAATCATCTCGATTAATATTCTTTCCAAGTTAAAAAATTTCTTAGAATGATTCCCTATTAAGCTAATTATAACAAAATTTATAAACATAAATAATAATAAATTCCCTTCTCTACAATTTGAGTTGTACGTTGTCCCCAATCTACATGAAATAAAAGAACAAAAATTCTAAAATAAGTGGAAAGAGGAAAAGCAAACGAACAATTAAGGTAGAACTACATAAATGAAAAAAAAACCATCAAAATTTGCATAAGATGTTAACAAACTTACCATTTGATAGCTATTGACAAAGAATCGAAACCAAAATACTTGTCTGAACCAAATGATGTTTTCTTATAAAGCTTGACAATTATAAGAGTTAAATGGCTACAAAAGAATAGCTTGATCAAAACAAAAACAAAAAAAAAAATTGGTTGAGGTGGAATTACGTACAAGTTCCACTTAAGACTCCTGAATTCTCTCTTTCAAAGTTTAAATGCATATAAAAGTTCAACAATCTATATTAACAAATTAACCACAAGTACTAAATGAAAGTGAGAGGAGGTTACCTCAAGTGAAGAGCAATAAAGTGCTCGCTTTTTGTTCTCATTCTCGCAACCAACTTTTTGCCCAGTTCCATAATAGGATCAGTCAACTTTAAAGCATGATAATTTACTCTACATCTCAGCTTCTGTAAATCTGAATCAAACCTATTTGAGAGTCTGTAATCAAACATCCCAAGCTGAACGGCCTACAACATAAGAGAAAACTCAGCTACTGTTCTTTAAATATACAAGAATGCATAACATAACGAAACATCCAGGGAAAACCCCGAACAAAAAGAGATGTGTTAATTATGTAATTATCAAAATATAATTCAAAAAGAAAAAAGAATAATTCCCAACAAAATTCATAGGACAATTTACGCTATATATATATATATATTCACTAGACTTTTTCTTTCATAGAGAAGATTTGGCCACATCCACTAGGAATTCAACCAGAAGCGCTCAGTAATTGAACTTCTAAACTTTCTCTCTGGCATCCGTAGATCCTAAATCTATGGAGGATCGAGTTGGCGTAAGCTAAATTCATAGTAGCTAGTTTCTATAAGACTATAACAAGCAGATAGCACTAACATCTAAATGTAATGTAATACTGTAAGATTAGGTTAACCTTCTAAGAATAGAAGGGATTAGGAGAAGTGCTATATGAAACCGACACTTCATTTCTTTGCAACAAAATCAAACAGGGAGAAAATTCTAAGTGCATAAGATTTTGTAAAGCTTTTCTTAAGTAGGATAAAATTATCCGTTGGCAAAAATTTTCGGACTCACATGCTTCTTGTTAAAGACAGGCAAGACTCTATTCTCATAACATCTGGGTGTACACTTCCTTGGAACACGCATGCTCTATAAAGTCAAGACTTTCCCATGTTTACTTGGGAGCTGTTTGATGATTTGAACATCTCTTAAAAGGAACGATATGAACCAGTCAACATCACAGATTTCAGAAAACTTGTTGCACCCAAGACCCAAATCACATATCAGTGCTGTGTAGTTTTCTGAAAAGCCATAAAATAACCAAGAAAAAAGCCATACCTAGCACCTTTCTAGAAAGATTTTTGATCCAGAACAGCAAGAGTAGAATTCAAAACATAAACGGCAACAACAACATCTATTATCTGCGCGTCAACATTTATATGATGATTAAAATCCAATTAAATCTCAACTTAATCAGTGACACAAGCGTAAAATTGCGTTTTCAACAATTAAGAGTAGCTTTAATGCCAAATGGGTTTAGAATAGAACAAAAAGTTAGGCTGATAAGATTGTCCAGGTTAAGAAATTCACCCTTGTTCTTTGTTGATTCAGTCCACTTGTAGCAATCAACAAGTACCTATTAGGATCTGCTTTTACATCAGCAGCTGTAACACAACCAAATCCACCTCTCAGAACATTTTAACGGAGCAATAATAGTAACAGAATATTAAAACAATTCTATGAAGTTAAGTACAAGCTTTTCCTTTTCGGTAAAGGCCCAAATCACCTGAACAAAATTCAATTGTTGAGTTTGTTACACCCAAGATCCATAATCTAAATTCTAAAGCCGTGAATAGTATTGTATGCTGTGGTCAAACATCACCTAAAGTCAGTAATGGCAGAATTGTCTGACTAAGTATAGCTGCTATGGTTGACATAATTATAGTAGAAATTGAGGCATAATTTTAGGAGTAGTCTAAGGCATAATTTTAGGGACAGTATTACCTTATTTTGCCCTCTCTTCTTTGTATAAATATGTATGCCCAGCTAGTGTATTAAAAATATAACACAGAATCAATAAAACACAACTCATTTCAAATCTCCACATGGTATCAGAGCTTTAGGCTTTATTCTGGGTATTTTTTTTTCTTTTGGCCTTCATTGCCAAATACCCTGCAACGTTTTGTGGCCTTTATTGCCAATACATCAGTCCTTTCCTATAGGATTAAGTTTGTTTTCATTTCTGTATTCTTTTGAGTATTGTTCAATATGTCGGGGGACGAGAAGAATGCTGCAACAATTCAATCTGGAGAGACAATCCGACAACAACAATCAGGAGAATTACCAAATATTCAGACTTGTTACAGGTTAGATGGAAAGAATTACCTTAAATGGTCTCAACTCATTCGTTCAACGTTGAAAGGGAAAGGAAAAGTTAGCCATCTCATAGGCATTGGTCCAAAACCAGAAGATCCTAAGTTTGAAGCATGGGATGAAGAAGACTCTATGATTATGGCATGGTTGTGGAATTCTATGATTCCAGAAATTAGTGACACATGCATGTTTTTGGACACTGCAAAAAATATATGGGATGCAATTCAGCAGACCTATTCTAAAGCTAATGATGTTGCTCAAGTGTATGATGTCAAGGTAAAAACAATGGCTGCAAAACAAGGGAACAGAAGTGTCACTGAATATTCAAATCAATTGAAATCCTTGTGGCAAGAGTTGGATCACTATTGGGTGATAAGAACAATCTGCCCTGAAGATGCAGCAATTTTTAAGAATTTTATTGAACAAGATAGGATCTATGATTTTCTGGTAGGCCTAAATCCAGATCTTGATCAAGCAAGGGTACAAATCCTTGGAATGCCAGAGATTCCAAATTTTAATGAAGTGGTGGCTCTTGTTCAAGGTGAAGAAAGTAGAAGAGGGTTGATGCTTGAACCACAAATCACTGTTGAAAGTTCAAGTATGGTGGCTAATAGCAACAACAAAACAACTGCCAACATGGAGCATGGAACAACAGTTGAAGGCCAGCAAAAAAATCAAAATCGTGATAACTTATGGTGCTCTTACTGTAAAAAGTCACGTCACACTCGTGAGACATGCTAGAAACTACATGGAAAGCCTCCGAGCAGGGAATGGAGCAAGAGAGTTGGACCACCAAGGAACAATGCGCAAGTCCATATTACTACAACACCACCAACTGACCCATTACCAGAACAAAACAGTCTCAGCCAAGGTGAAATTGTGAGGTTGAGATCACTTATCAATAGTCTTCACAAATCTGAAAAATCTTCAGGTATTTGTTCTTTGGCACATTCAGGTGAGTTTTCATTTTCTATTGGATTAAATGTCTCAGAAACAACCTTTACCAACTCTTGGGTCATGGATTTCGGAGCAACAGATCATATGACACACTCATCCAATATTTTCTCAACCTATACCCCATGTCCAAGCAATCGAAAAATTGTCATAGCTGATGGTTCTCTAACCACTGTAGCAGGTTTAGGAAATATCAAAATAATTCCTTCATTGACTTTAAAAAATGTTCTTCATGTTCCTAAATTATCCACAAACTTGGTCTCTGTTCAAAAAATCACCCAAGATTTATGTTGTGATGTGATTTTTCATAGCAGTTACTGTCTATTTCAGGATAAGGATTCGGGGAAGATGATTGGGCATGCTAGAGAAAAGAATTTCCTTTACTATCTTGAAGCACCAAATCAATTGAATGTGATCAAGGACTGGTCACCTACTTCATTCATCACAAAGTCAGTTTTATCTAACAAGCAAAAAGTTCTTCTTCATCATTATCGCCTTGGACACCCATCTTTTAGAATTATTCAGATTATGTTTCCGTCAATGTTTAAGGGTTTAGATGTTGGAAATTTCCAATGTGAGGTATGTGAACTTGCTAAACACAAGCATGTACCTTTTCCAATCACTTATAAAAGAAGTTTTGTTCCTTTCTACCTTGTTCACGGTGACATTTGGGGTCCATCTTCTGTTTCTAACGTTTCTGGAGCAAGGTAGTTTGTTTCTTTTATAGATGATTGCACCCGTGTTACTTGGATTTTTCTACTCAAGAATAAATCGATGTAATCTGATTGTCCCAAACTTTTCTCTATGATAAAAATCAGTTTGGCATCAATATCAAGAGGTTTAGGTCAGATAATGCAAGAGATTTTTTTAACCAAACTCTTACTTCATTTTTCCAACAAGAAGGGATAGTACATGAGTCATCTTATGTTTATACTCCACAACAAAATGGAGTGGCAGAGAGGAAAAATGGTCAACTTCTTGAAAAAACCAGAGCCTTGTTGTTTCACAATAATGTGCCTAAGAATTATTGGGGAGAAGCAATCCTTATTGCAACTCACCTAATCAATCGACTGCCTTCAAGAGTTTTGGATTTCAAGAGTCCTTTAGACATCCTTTCAACTTTCTATCCTAACCTAAACACTACAAATAATCTTTCATCAAGGATCTTTGGGTGTGTGTCATTTGTCCATGTTCATAGCCAAAATAGGGGAAAGCTAGATCCTAGAGCTGTAAAATGTGTCTTTGTGGGTTATTCTTCAACTCAGAAAGGATATAAATGTTATCATCCTCCATCCAAGAAATTTTATGTCTCAAGGGATGTAACATTTCATGAAGAAGAGTCTTATTTTCCTATTCCTTATCTTCAGGGAGAGAATTCAGCTATTGAAGATAAGGAAGATTTTTTACTTGATTTAGCATAAGGGTCTGTTCCTTCCTTTAAAATTTCAAAATCTAAACCTTGTTCATCTTTACCAAAATCTATCCATGAAACACAACTAAATGAACCTGAAGCCGAAACAGAAAAAAATCTTTACGTTGATGACAATGAAGAACAGGTTGATACTATCCCTGAGATTGTGCAATTTGACAAGGTGTTCACAAGGAGGAAGAAGGTTACTTCTAATTCTACAGTAGACCAAATGTCCGACCCAAATCCTTTGAATGAGGTAACAATTTCTAACCCTTCATTACAAGATAAATCTGAATCTCATGTTCATAATGACCAAGATCTTCCAATTGCCATCCGTAAAGGAAGTGGAGAATGCACAAAAAAACCATTATACCCTCTTGTACATTTTTTGTCCTTTGAAAACTTTTCACCATCCCATAGGGAATTTCTTGTAAGCCTAAATACCATCAGTATTCCTACCACCTTATCTGAGGCTTTGTCTAATGAAAAATGGAAACAAGCTATGAATGTGGAAATAAAGGCATTAGAGAAGAACAAAACTTGGGAGTTGGTGAAGTTACCACCAGGAAAGAAACCAGTGGGTTGCAAGTGTAGGAAAATCCCAGGAGGTACATCACATGTACAGGCAGCGGAAAACAAAAATTTTTGTTCCCGGGACCTTCCCGAACCCAGGATCCAGGTATCCGTATGAAGATATAAACCTAAATAGCCAAAAGAGACTATCTCTAAAGGTGATCCACGAGAGATCGAAAACCTAACCGAGTCAAACCCTTTGACTGGGAATAGCTAGAACGAGAATAAGAGCTGCTAGACCTACCTACATCTGGAGAGTGAAGGAAGCGTTGGAGACTTGCTTGGAAGAAGAGAGAAATCATGGTGCCTTAAGGAAGAAAGCTTGAAAACCATTTTCATAGAAAACTTAACACTTAAGTTTTCACTTTTCTTCCAACCCATAAGCCCCCCGTCGACCTCCACTTCCTAAGCCTCTTATGTTGATTTTTTTAACCTTTTAAAAAAGCTTCCATAAGAAATGGACAAGTGGATGGCTAAAGACCATTCATTCTTTAATGAATAAAGTTATAACTTTGACTTTTCAAAGCCAATCTCATCTCTTCTCCATTCCAACGCACATGTCCTTATATTATATATATTAATTAATTATTTAATTAATTAACATATATATATATATATTTACTAAGAGGTCGGTCAAGCTGGGTTGGTCCTAAAACTCTCATGGGCCCCGATCTTTCAAATGACTCTAAACCTTTCTTAGCAATATTGATGTCGCGATCTCATCGGGACATATCCCAATCCCATCGGGATCCATTTAATCCTAATGCTCTCCATAATTGTAACTCTGTCCAATTACTATTTTACAGATTCTCTGAGACACTCTTATGCGTGTGACCCTTTAGGCTCCCGGTTATGTTGGCCACTTAGATTAACAATTAATCTGAGCAAGTCATGAGCGATATCTAGCAACACATCATGACCCCCAATTGACCGAAAAGTAATCGGTTTGATGTATTCATCACGAACCGGATCACGAACCCTTCCATAGATAATTACCGTGCAATTCGTCCTTTCACCATCCTATACCCCACTTGGTTATGAGCATGGTCAAAGTGTCAACTCTCACTAGACTGAGTCTAGCCCAAGTGATAACAGATCTCGTCCTATGACTCATTACTCTATATGTCCATGAAGACACTCTTCATGACATATTCACTCTGGCCAGAGATTTACAAGTAATGATCCTGACAAGAGGCCATGGGTATCTCTTCTGCTAATCCAGAAGTGGTGAATCCTTTATTGGCTACTCAATTATCTTGAATACCTCAAGTCGTACCCAAGCACCACCTATGAGTTACCTCGGAAGGCAACAAGGAATGGAGTCAAAGCACGTAATCGGTATTCAAGATATCCTTGAGTACCTCAAGTCTAAGGATACTTGCACCATTCTATGATGAGATTATCAGCGACACTAGATAAGATATCCATGTGATGATCTCATGGCAGGTCATCCAATGAACTTACTACCGCTAGTAAGCATCCACATGTCAATTCTAAATATCTCATATTTACAGTTTCGAGATCCACCGCTGATCCAATCAAGGAATATGACATGTGCTAGTCTATCCGGATTAATGATGTCCGGTCTCATTAATCCTATAACTAGGAGAATTTGAATCTTGACACAATTGCACATGATAGGAATCTCGTGAGTATGATCACATCATAATTTCCTTCATGCTATGTCATATATCATGGACTTCATTAATCGATTAAAGATCCAATCAATTCATAAACAATGTTCATGAACATCAAATTAATGAATTATGCCTTTTCTTTATTTATTCATTCGACCGCATACGATTTGTGAATAAAAGCAGCTAAAGGGATTGCCTTTAGGGCACAAATAAACGATGCAGATCCTTGAATAAGTCGACTTATCCAATGTACAAGTCGACTTATCGGTACTTTTCAAGAACAAGTCGACTTATCGGAGTACAAGTCGACTTGTACTTACAAATCTCCCACTTGACCTAAAGCCAATCGCCTTAGTATCTAGTACCATAAGCGAGTCCATGAGAATCACAATTCTCTGTGACAATGGCTTTGTCATCGAGCAAACAACACTTTGCTCTGTGAGAAATTCTCTATCGGGATATCATCTAGACTAATGATCTCCGAATCGGTAGTCTGAGTTCGGATCGTCGATAAGACCTTGGTTCCTTTGATCGCCCACTAGCCCCATTGTATCACAATACAATCCTATGGGCCCATCACACTAGGGACCGATCAAGTTGATAATGAACTTCTTGATCCAGCTGCCGCCTTCTGCGCATCTCGTGCGGCAATGTACTCTGCCTCGGTTGTTGAATCAGCAATCCTCTCTTGTTTGGAATTCTTTCCAACTGACCGCCACGCTATTCAGTGTGAATGTATATAACCTGATCATGATTGTAATCATCCTTATCAGATTAGATATGGCATCCGAATGCCGCTCATGTGGAGATTTCCATCTCCATGGATCAAGAAAACATCCTTAGTGCTTATGAAGTACTTGAGGATATTCTTGACGATCACCTAGTGACCCTCACCAGGATCCGATTGGTATCTGCTCGTAACACTTAGAGCATACGATACATCGGGCCTCGTACATAGCATTGTTCCATGCTAAACATCTTTAGCATCTCATCTATGTACGATGCTTGTGAAAGACCAAGCAACCTTTGATCTATCTGCATAAATCTATATCCCTAGGATATAAGTTGCTTTACCAAGGTCTTTCATCGCAAATGGGTGGACAACCAAATTTTAGCGATTGTAAACATAGAGACATCGTTTCCTAGTAACAGTATGTCATCTACATACAACACAAGGAATACGATTGCAGTCCCATTAACCTTCTCATACACACAATGATCATCCGGATTTTGTGAGAAATCAAACTCTTTGATTGACTCATCTAAACGGATAATCCAACTCCAGGATGCTTGCTTCAATCCAAACATAGATTTCTGAAGCTTGCATACGTTTTTGCCATCGATGGAAGTGAAGCCCTCAGGTTGTGTCATACACATCCTCGGGTAGATTTCCTCTCAGGAAAGCTGTCTTCACATCCATTTGTCATATCTCATAATCATAATGAGTGACAATGGCTAGGAGTATCCTAATGGATTTAAGCATTGCTACGGGGCTGAAGGTTTCGTCATAGTCAACTCTTTGTCTGCAACGATATCCTTTAACCAGAAGCATTGTTTTATAGGTAATCAAATTACCATCCATGTTGGTTTTCTTCTTGAAAACCCTTTTGCACCCTGTGGGTTTTATCCCTTCAGGTGTAACAACCAAAGTCCATACTTGGTTTATGTACATGGAATCCATTTCAGATTTTTATGGCACAAAGCCATGTTTCAGACTCTGAACTCTTTAGAACCTGTTCATAGGTAGTAGGCGCATCATCTGGTATGAGTAATACGTCATTCATTTCCCTACGAAATTCATATCTCTGAACAAGGCGTATCCTACTTAACCCTGACGTAAATTGTGTGTAATAGAAGGTTGAACTGTTACCTCATTTATATGATTCTGATTTCAAGTTGACGATTGATACATGTTTGTTCGAGCATTTTGAACTTCTTCAAGTTCAACTTTGCTCCCACTGTCCTCTTGTAAAAGAAACTATTTCTTTAAAAAAACAGCATGCTTCGAAACAAACAACTTTTGTTCCTAAGCAAGGTAGAATTGATATTCCACGAACAAACACTTGTCAGCTTTGCATCAAGCTAATCTGACTGTGTCCGCTTCACATAAGCAGGACAACCCCAAACTTTCAGCTGAGAAAGATAGGGCTTTCAGTTAGTCCATATCTCCATATGGAGTAACAACAACTGTCTTTGATGGAACTCTGTTTAGCAAGTAAACAGCTGTCTCAAGCGCATATTCCCAAAACTGTGCAAAACCTATCATCAATCGCACCATGTCTAACAAGGTTCGATTTCTCCTTTCAGCCACACCTTGTGCTGCGGCGTGTAAGGAGGAGTCCACTGAGATAATATCCCATTATCTCTGAGATAATCCAAAACTGTTGGTCTAAGTATTTTCCACCACGATCAGATCGTAATGTCTTCATACTTTTACCAAGTTAGTTTTCTACTTCATTTCTGAATTATTTGAACTATTCAAATGCTTCAGATTTGTATCTTATCAGATACAGATACCCAGATCGAGACTACTCATCGATAAAGGTAATGAAGTAAAAACAACCACTTCTGGCATGGATGGACATCGGACCACATACATCCGATTGTATTAGGTCTAATATTCCATTCACTTGTTCACCCTTTCCTTTAAAGGATAACTTAGTCATCTTGCCTAATAAACAAGATTCGCATGTGTCATATGATTCATAATCAAATGATCCTAAACATCCACTCTTATGGAGCTTAGCGATGCGTGTCTCATTTATATGGCCAAGGCGACAATGCCATAAGTACGTTGATTTTAAATTATCTCGATTATGTCTTTTCGCGTCATTGACATTCATAATTGGATATGATATATCTCATATGTCAATTCCATTGCATAATGTACCAGTACCATAGAGCATTCCATTGCAACTAATATAACAACCATTGCTACTAAAAGTCAAATGGAAATCAGCTCTAATTAAACATAAAACATACAATATGTTCTTTGTTTAAAACAAGTACAAAATGTCAATCATCCAATTTGAATATAAGCCCAGTAGGGAGTAACAAGACATAAGTGCATACGGCTAATGTAGCAACCCTTGCTTCATTACTTGCGAAAGTCGATTCTCCTTTATGAGCTTTCTCGTCACGAGGCCCCTGCATATTATTTCATATGTATGAGTCACATCCGTATCAAATACCGATATGTTTGGATCAGAATAGTATTAACCTTAATGACAAACATATTTGAAGAAGTAGAGGCATCGATGCCTTCTTCGCTTGAGGACTCGAATAGATTTTACGGTTTACGCCTCTGGTGGCTAGACTTGCCACTATGAAAGCAAAATCCTTTTAGGGGCGTTTCTTTGGTTTTTCCTTGATGGCACTTCCTTTGGTTTCTTGGCCTTTTCTTCTTTGAACTAGAAGAAGAAGCATCCACCATTAGCACTTGCTATCTATCTTGATAGCATGCTCATTGTCGTGGCAGATTGATCATTTCCAGAATTGTTGTGGATATTTGGTTTATCCGATAGTTTAACACAAACCGTGAATAACCATCGACAATCCAACCGAATTAAGTCTCTACTTAACTCATAATCCATTACAAATCCTAAGGCGACCAATCTCTCAATATAGCCATTCATCTTGAGGTATCTTGCATGTTAGATTGTCCCCGGAGCCATCTTTAATGATGAAGAGAAGCCTCGAGGTCTTGAACCTTTCGCATCGAGCTTGCTCAACAAACAGCTCCTATGATGAAATACTATAGAGTGAGCATCCATGGACTCTCGTCCGCTGCTGCAGCTCTGGTGACATCAAGACAAGCATAATGCAAGTATCCATATCATCATCCTTTAGATGCTTACGATATGCTTTCGATCATTATCGAAGCATCGACGGCGAGTGCATCTGGAAGTGGAACATCTAGGATGTATCCAGTTCCTCGATCGAGAACAATTCTCGATTCCTTAGCCAATCAAGAAAATTGGTCGAGAATAGAGGCGTATATTCACACTGAAAGACTTCTTCAATCAACCTAAACGCGATAGAGAAGGAATGATAGAATAGAAATGCTGCATGATCATAAGGACTTGCATGACATGCATATGGCTCCCACTAGTTTCCTAGAATCCATAACCCTCTTTACTGAATCCGAGAAAGCGATGTGACATAATGTCTAGTGGGTCAATATCCGACATTGCTAAGAGTGACCTTGGGTTTGCCAACAAACCACAACTTAGGTCAATCGGTAGGTATCGGTCATACCAATTGCATCATCGATAACCGACATTAAGAATGACCTTGAGGTTAGCTCAACAAGCCACCTTATGTCTCGGAGGTATCGGATATACCAATTACATCTTAGACACTGACTATCGATCGGTCGCTATCAACTTGTTGATGTGTGCACTTCATTGGGTATCAACTCTTTGATGCGATACATCTAATGTATGCTACCCAACTTCGCCTCTGTCCACGTTGACCTTGAGGTTAGCTCAACAAATCAACGCTTCTAGGAAAACCGACCCATTAATCCGAAAATCTTATTTTCATGGTTCGAACATATCCGGTATAGAGTGAGTTGAGTTTGCCTCAACAACCCAACCTATAAGAACTCTGGTTCTTACCATATTAATGGAAGGCGTTAGTTTTCATATACCGAGGAGGGATTTCGGGTCTCTTCTTCTCCAAGCCGTAGGATTATAGTCACCATGACTATATGGAATGATTTAGGTTTCATCAATCGTATTGAATCAATCCTTATAATCATCCATCATCCAACCTGAGAATGCCACAAGTCGACTTTCATCAAATGCAAGTCGACTTATGCTTCTGCCCACACACAAGTCGACTTGTATGACACAAGTCAACTTATGTCACCTGCCCATGAACAAGTCGACTTATAAGGTACTACAAGTCGACTTATACTGAGATCCTGAACAAGTCGACTTATTATATAGACAAGTCGACTTATCCCAAAAACCTTGAACAAGTCGACTTATACCATATACAAGTCGACTTATTCAGGGAATTTTGCTAAAATCTCTAATCGGCTAATTCCTCAATCAATGCAATTCCAATTCACAAAACCTACATACCTAGGGTAATATCTGTTAATTGATGCCTCAATGAACACTTCATTGATTCATGAATGCCTTAAATAGTCAAACTATATGAAAAACTTGAAATGAGTCAAAACTCATTAATTTCCAAACAATTTAGGAACACTCAAATTATCATCCTAAGCATCTCTAGCTAGTGTATACACTCTCAAAACTACTCCGGCACTTGTCACAACAATTGTGACGGCCAAAACAAGCAAGAAAATGAAATATACTAACGAGACACAAAGGTGATCAATTAGGCATCCGAAAATTCTAGGATAAACAACTTCAAGCAATTCAGTTTGGCAATCATAATACATCAAGATAACACATTTTTAATCACATTAAAAATGGTGCAAGGCATTGGAACTGAAAAAGCACACTCAATCAAGCCAAGCAAAACAGTCTCAACAATTTTCACCAAAACTGTCCAGTTCTGTACATTGCTTGAAATGATCAATGAAACAATTTCAATAAATTCTGAGAAAATTACATAGGTTACCACATGTTCCGAACATGCTACATGAATTTTTTCAGGATTTTAGTCCATCAAAAACTCAGTCAACCTAAATAACAAAACCGATTCAAAATCTGTGTTCATCAGCACAACAATTCCCAACAGCATAGAATAAATTCGTGAATAAATATCCAATCACCTTGAAATCCAATTTCCATGCTCACAGACATTCACCAACATCTTAGAGACATGTAGGTGAAGGAAAATCCAGAAAAAGATTTTTCTAGAATTTATTCTCGATTTTATACTACTGCCTGTTCCAGAATCGTTTCACAAAACAGCATCTGTAACCTTAGGGAATTAATTAGCAAAACTATATCAAATCAAATCGATAAATTCTGAAAATTCATAGACATATTCTATAACATGTTATGAACATTTCTGGGCAGAACAATTTAGAAAAATGCATCTCTATACAGAAACGAAATTTGGACAGTAAGCATGCATCAGCATCAACAGCACTTAGGGTTTCTGATCTAGCTTAGGTTTTAGCTTCATATGGGATACCAGACGCTCTGATACCACTGTAGGAAAATCCCAGGAGGTACATCACATGTACAGGCAGCGGAAAACAAAAATTTTTGTTCCCGGGACCTTCCCGAACCCAGGATCCAGTTATCCGTATGAAGATATAAACCTAAATAGCCAAAAGAGACTATCTCTAAAGGTGATCCACGAGATCGAAAACCTAACCGAGTCAAACCCTTTGACACAGGAATAGCTAGAACAGAATAAGAGCTGCTAGACCCTACCTACGTCTCTGGAGAGTGAAGGAAGCGTTGGAGACTTGCTTGGAAGAAGAGAGAAATCATGGTGCCTTAAGGAAGAAAGCTTGAAAACCATTTTCATAGAAAACTTAACATAAGTTTTCACTTTTCTTCAACCCATAAGCCCCGTCGACCTCCACTTCCCAAGCCTCTTATGTTGATTTTTTAACCTTTTAAAAAGCTTCCATAAGAAATGGACAAGTGGATGGCTAAAGACCATTCATTCTTTAATGAATAAAGTTATAACTTTGACTTTTCAAAGCCAATCTCATCTCTTCTCCATTCCAACGCACATGTCCTTATATTATATATATTAATTAATCATTTAATTAATTAACATATATATATATATAATTACTAAGAGGTCCAGTCAAACTGGGGTGGTCTCCTACCTACCAGTGTAACATCCCACCCCTCCTGGAAGGTAAAATAGTAAAATTGGTATAGGATGAGACTAATAGGGAATATTTAATCTTGTTCATGCATAACTGGATTGATACACAGTATCAATTGTGTATATGGAATTGCGGTAATGCATTCATGACATTCCCGGTAATTGGGCCTAAAGTAATTTTATTGGAATTAATGGGATAATTGAGTTTGGAAAATTGATTGGACTGCACCATAAATGGTTTTACATTTTAAGGATTTATAGGAATTTTTCTGGATTTTAGGAGAAAATTCTCGGACCCAACAAAATCGCCATGGCAGCCTAAACATGTTTTGGGGTAGAAAAGGTAAAGTGCATTGTTACATGTTTTACAATTTTAGGAATTTCATTAATTCTCAGAAAAATAATTGGGAAATTTCGGACGGAAAAATCGTCAATTGATGAACCGATCGATTCTCATTAGCAAAAATCGCTACCTTTGATGCTTGTAATATTGGGTATTTTATTTTGGGATGAAAGTAGGGTCATCGAGTTAAATGGAGTAAAAATTTTGGACTGGATTAAAGAATGGATATTTTGACTTTACAACTAAAAAGGCAACCAATCAATTTTTGCCATTTAAAAGGCAACAATGAGTGCTTCTCTCCATGTTTACGGATATGTGTTGTTTCAAAGGAAAGGAGAAATTGTTTTTAAGGCTTTTAGTTATTAACATCCGAAACTTCACTCTTCTTTACAAAGTCCATCGATTTTTGCACTCTTCTTTCTACTTTCTCCACATCTTCAAGCTATCTCTTATTCCATCAAAGCTTAAAGATGAGTTTTGTGCATGCTTGAGAAGGAAAGGTTTGGTGTGGAAGTTAGAAGTTAGAAGTGGTTATTGAAGCTTTGAAGGAGGTTTTGTCTTAGGTAAGTTTTCATTTAAGGTTTGAGTTTTAATGAGATTTGTATATGGATTAAATGCCATGATAGTGTTGGGGAGTTAATAAAAGGGTTTAAAGCATGTATTAGGTTTAGGTAGGTATTAAAGTGATGATTATTACGATTTGAAGAAAAGGGGATGAGGTTAGATGAAGATGCATTGAAGTTACTGATGTGGTTTGATTTTTGAATTGAACAAGGGTAATTAATTGAGTTTTTGAATGGAGGAATTAAATGCTGTAAATTTTTCAGTGTTAGCCCTAATATATGTATGACTGTATTTATATTTAATTTGTATTTATTTTGATGTCTAGTGATGTGAAAAAGGAATTAGAAGTGGGTGAACTAAGGTTAACCTTAAATCTGGAAAGTTGGAATTTTAATTGATGTTACTGTTTTATTCATAACTTATTGTGTAGAAATGCAAATGAGGTAAGGTTAGTGGCCACTGAAACTTTGGGATGTTGGCTTTAATTTAGTGTGAAATAGGTGTTGTTGAATTTCAATGATAGAAGGGTGAAATTTTGCATGGAAAGTTACTGTTCCATTACCTGTGAACAGTAACTGCAACCATGACATCTGAGTTTTACTGATTTTTATGAATTAATTGAGATGGAATTAGGGAGAATGGTCTTCATGGAAGTTGTAGCATATTTTATTATCTTTCCATTGCTACTGATCTTGTTATTTTTAGAATTGTGTATTGGGAGATATGAATTGATTACTAATGGCTGGTTTTGAGCATTTTGGATGAAACCTAGTTTAAGTGTGATTTTGTGAGTTTACTGATTTGAGGCAATTTTAACATTTTATGTGGACTGAATTGATGTGAGTGAGCTTCTAAAAAGTTGTAGAGGAAGAGATTATCTTGAAATTGATATTTGGTATGTAATTTTAGAAGTCAGAATTGGGAGATATGATTTTCAAAAATGATCCTACATTAGGTTATGAATGGTGATGATAACAGAAACTTCCATAACAATTTTAAAATTGTTAGAGATCGAATTGGTGTTGAGTGCTTCATGAAAATGAAGTTTATGATGTTATTTTACAAGGATATAAAGTTCTGATTTTATTGACTTATATACTGGAAGTTATGCTTCTTGTAAGATTACTGCACAAAGTGAAGGATTTCATTAGATGAATTAATCGACTTGGTTTGAAATAGAATTTGATTTTGGGTTGTTCATGAAAGTTGTAGAGGACATTGTGAACTTATTGACCATATTTTTGTGGTAATTTATTACTAAGGAATCAGTGAGTTATGAAATTGTAAATGTACTGCCCTGTGTTGAGGGAAATTTTGAAGGCAGAAGGTTTGATGGATTATTTGAGACTCTTAAGGTTGGATTTGAATTTTTGGTCTTCTTGAGAATTGTAGAGCTTTTCATAAGCTTTCCAATGAGGTATAGTGGGTATTTTCTGATTTGTGTGCTAAAAGTTAGAGTAGTTGGAAATTGGGATTTACATCGGAAAGAAGGAGGGCAAGGCATAAGGTCGCCTCATGAGTAGCGACACGTCGCCTCGCGGAGACGATTCTGAGCCAGCGCCGTCTCGCGAGGGCGAGTTTCGCCTCGAGGGCGAGATTGAAGGAGGCAGGTCGCGAGGCGACGCCGCCTCGCGACATGATAAGGTGAAATCGCCTCATGAGGCGCTCGCCGCCCATGAGGCGCATTTACGGAAATGTTTATTTTTTAAATTTTATTTGGTATTAAATGGTAAAATTGTTCTTTGTCAATTTCTTTCCGTCCGACGTCCGATTGACCTGATTCCAGAGGCATCGGATTCGTTGAATATTTAATTTCATATTATGAGAAAACGGGAATTTTAGACGGAATTTGACGTAGCCCTATCGACGGAACTTGTAAAACACTGTTTTATTTAATTGAGGACCTATTGAGGTCCGAATTGCGCACCGTCAGCGCCTATGGATTTCTAATTTTTCATAGAATTTTATTATGGGAAAATATTGAGTTAGGACCGGGAATTCATGAACATGCATATCTCATCAACATGAGCACAAATTTCATATTTCGTGACTCGTACTTTTTCTGATTCATATAGAGGCCCAATTGGAGCGTCGATTGACCGACGTCACAGAGACTTCCCGGCATTAGCTCGGAAGCAATAGGTGAGTAACCTAGTTGGTTTCTCAAATTTCTGGTTGTTTACATGCTCAACGTGAATTACGTGTAAAAGTGAATTGAATGATTACTATCTGAATACTGGCATGTAATGTATGGGATTGTATTGTATGATTTTACTGATACTGCTATACTGGGCTTTATAGCCATATCATTGATTTACTGATACAATGGGCTTTATAGCCAAACGCTGTACATTCATCGAATCGCACCGCATGCATAATTGCATGATCGATAATGGGCGTGCCCAAGTTGCTATTTTCTTGATAAGAGCTTGAGCTCTCATATCATCTTGGACCGCCTCGAGCCCAGGGGAAAATCTCACGCGTCCCCGAATCTTGACCGAGCACTTGGGCACTGTCTTGAATAATCGGAAAGAGTCACATATGCATTGCATTCGCATAAGTAATCGTTATGTGATAAGTTCTACTTTCGTGATGGGATGAATTATCGTGAATGTTTTATCATATGGATATGATTATTGATCGCTTATCGGTGTCGATGATTAATGTACTATCTTTATGACGCCATGGGCGTAATGCATGATTTGAGTGAACCATCGATGATGGTTTCTCACCGAGTTCGCAAAACTCACCCAAAATTTGCATCTATTTTTCAGGTCTGAAGAATACCCGGTTGACACGGAGTATGTCTCCGTAGATGAGTAAAGGTTAGAGATCGGGATCGGTTAGTATGCGCATTAGTGTCTTAGTAAATTGTATTCCGCAATCAACGTATAACAAGGCTTTATATTTTCTTGAGCCATTGTGGTATTAATGTTTTCTTGCATTGGTGATTGTAATTATTCTTTGGATGACCGTAATAAGCGAAATCGGTTTTATTGAACACGGATTTTAATTACTTCTTGTTTTCCGTGTTAACGTGGAATCAATGGCTTCAAAAAAAAAATGTATACTGAGTTTTAAATCGACTGATGTAGTACGCCACTCTCGCGGGGCACGGACTCGGATATCACCAACGATATCGGATTCGGGTCTTACGGGAGTGGGGTGTTACATACCGGGTCCCAGTGCTGAAACAGCTCCGGAAACCTTTCTTAGCAATATTGATGTCGCGATCTCATCGGGACATATCCTAATCCTATCGGGATCCATTTAATCCTAATGCTCTCCATAATTGTAACTCTGTCCAATTACTATTTTACAGATTCTCTGAGACACTCTTATGCGTGTGACCCTTTAGGCTCCCGGTTATGTTGGCCACTTAGATTAACAATTAATCTGAGCAAGTCATGAGCGGCATCTAGCAACACATCATGACCCCCAATTGACCGGAAAGTAATCGGTTTGATGTATTCATCACGAACCGGATCACGAACCCTTCCATAGATAATTACCGTGCAATTCGTCCTTTCACCATCCTATACCCCACTTGGTTATGAGCATGGTCAAAGTGTCAACTCTCACTAGACTGAGTCTAGCCCAAGTGATAACAGATCTCGTCCTATGACTCATTACTCTATATGTCCATGAAGACACTCTTCATGACATATTCACTCGCCGAGATTTACAAGTAATGATCCGACAAGAGGCTACGGGTATCTCTTCCGCTAATCCGAAGTGGTGAATCCTTTATTGGCTACTCAATTATCTTGAATACCTCAAGTCGTACCAAGCACCACCCTATGAGTTACCTCGGAAGGCAACAAGGAATGGAGTCAAAGCACGTAATCAAGTATCAAGATATCCTTGAGTACCTCAAGTCTAAGGATACTTGCACCATTGCTATGATGAGATTATCAACGACACTAGATAAGATATCCATGTGATGATCTCATGGCGGGTCATCCAATGAACTTACTACGCTAGTAAGCATCCACATGTCAATTCTAAATATCTCATATTTACGGTTTTCGAGATCCACCGCTTGATCCAATCAAGGAATATGACATGTGCTAGTCTATCCGGATTAATGATGTCGGTCTCATTAATCCTATAACTAGGAGAATTTAGATCTTGACACAATTGCACATGATAGGAATCTCGGAGTATGATCACATCATAATTTCCTTCATGCTATGTCATATATCATGGACTTCATTAATCGATTAAAGATCCAATCAATTCATAAACAATGTTCATGAACATCAAATTAATGAATTATGCCTTTTCTTTATTTATTCATTCGACCGCATCACGACCGTGAATAAAAGCAGCTAAAGGGATTGCCTTTAGGGCACAAATAAACAAAGATGCAAATCCTTGAATAAGTCGACTTATCCAATGTACAAGTCGACTTATCGGTACTTTTCAAGAACAAGTCGACTTATCAGTAGTACAAGTCGACTTGTACTTACAGCAAGTGGGTGTACACAGTGAAATATAGGGCAGATGGATCCATTGAGAGGTATGAGGCACGGTTAGTGGCCAAGGGATATACCCAAACTTATGGCATTGATTACTTAGAGACTTTTGCTCCTGTTGCAAAAATGACACGGTTAGAATTTTGTTATCTTTGGCAGCTAATTATGGTTAGGATTTGCAGCAATTTGATGTCAAGAATGCTTTCTTACACGGTGAACTAGAGGAAGAAATTTATATGCAAATTCCACCAGGTTATGAAAAGAACTTGGGTGCTGAATTTGTGTGTAAATTAGAAAAGGCATTGTATGGCCTTAAGCAATCACCAAGAGCATGGTTTGGGAGATTTGCTAGAGTTATGATGACTTTAGGATACAAACAGAGCCAAGGAGATCATACCCTGTTTATCAAACAATCTTCTTCGGAAAATTTGATTCTTCTAGTGTATGTTGATGATATAATAGTGACAGGAGATGATGTTATGGAGAAAGAAGTTTTGAGCCAACATTTGGCTAAGGAGTTTGAGATTAAAACACTAGGGAGACTGAAATATTTTCTAGGAATTGAGGTAGCTCATTCTAAACAGGGAATTTTTATCTCTCAATGTAAGTATGTAATGCACCTTCCGAGGGATCTTGGTAAGCTTGCATGTGCACCAGCAAGTACACCCATAGATCCTAATCTTAAACTTGGAAAAGCAGAAGAGGATGTCCCAATAAACAGAGAAATGTATCAGCACCTTGTGGGAAGACTCATTTATCTGTCTCACACGACCGGATATCGCATATCTTTGTAAGTGTGATTAGTCGATTCATGCATAACCGAAGGAAGTTCATTTGCAAGCAGCCCTGTGGTATTACATTATCTTAAAGGAGCACCGGGAAAAGGTATTTTGTTTAGAAGAAGTGGAGGTATGATGATTGAGGCATATATCGATCTTGATTATTTGGATCAATCGTTGATAGAAGATCAACATCAGGATACTGCACATTTCTTGGTGGGAATTTGGTAACTTGGAGAAGTAAAAAGCAAAATGTGGTAGCTCGATCTAGTGCAGAGGCAGAATTCAGAGCAATGGCTCAAGGTGTTTGTGAGTTACTTTGGTTGAAGATTATTCTTGAAGATTTGAAGATAAAGTGGGATGGCCCAATGAGACTCTATTGTGACAACAAATTTGCAATCAGCATCGCCCACAACCCAGTACAACATGATAGGACAAAACATATTAAGGTTGACAGGCACTTCATCAAAGAAAAGTTAGAAAGTGGGCTGATTTGTACACCTTATGTTCCTACACAAGATCAACGTGCTGACGTTTTAACTAAAGGGTTGAATAGTTCTACATTTCAGACCATTGTATCCAAGCTGGGAATGGAGAATACCTATTCACCAGCTTGAGGGGGAGTGTGGTCAAACATCACCTAAAGTCAGTAATAGCAGAATTGTCTGACTAAGTATAGCTGCTATGGTTGACATAATTATAGGAGAAAATTGAGGCATAATTTTAGGAGTAGACTAAGGCATAATTTTAGGGACAGTATTACCTTATTTTGCCCTCTCTTCTTTGTATAAATATGTATGCACAACTAGTGTATTAAAAATATAACACTGAATCAATAAAACACAACTCATTTCAAAACTCCACATATGCAATTCAGAACTCAAAAGCAATTAAATTAGTAAACAAACAATTAAAATAAACATGTTGATTACCACCTTGCTCTGTAATGCCACCGACAACATCTTTTATAACGGTTCAACCATAATAAGAGGAAAAAAACAGTAGCACAGAAATAAAAACAGTAACCTTCATCCTGCCAATGTCCAAGGTAACAACTTCTAGAGCTTATCCAAAACCCAGTGGGAGAGGCAAAGGCTTGAAACGGTCTTTCAAGTGGTTCTGTCGGTAAAGGCGGGGAAGACCTTTTCTAGAAGGTAAGTTTTGGCTTTCTCAGCGCAAGGCTTTTCTTCCTTTGGTGAGAGGCAATCAAAAATGGATCCCTTTTAACCGCTCTTCCTTCGGAAATCTTCTTATTGAAGCTAACAGTAACTTTGACTTTTCTTTTCTTTAATGAAATTCAAATTCCTCAACATTTGCTTTGTTTTCTACATATAAAAACACTAAAACTATATTTAAAAATAAAAATTCACTAAAGATTTAATTTATTATTTGCAATGTGCAAAAAATTATAATTATTAAATAAAATTATAATTTATATTTGCTCTTTATATTTTAATTTCAAAATAATGTGATCTTTTTATAAAATTTTACCTACTTTAAATAATATATCTTAAACAAAAATTTGTTATTTTTATTAAAGTTTTAAAATAACTTATTTAATAATGTCGGGTTAAAATTAATAAATAAAAATTTAAGTATTTAATTGTTATTTTTTTAGTTTGAGTTATAATTACAAAATTGAGCAAAATTTGATTTTTTATAATCACCTCATGTATGAGATTTTGATTTTGTTTGGTCGAAAACTATTTCTTACTTTTTATTTATTTATTTATAATGACAATAGAACTAGTTATCTCTTATTTTTAAATATACTAAATAAATTATTAAGTCATAAATTTTATGAAATTTTATAATTAAGTTAATTATTTATTCAATAAAATATTTAATATACAAATATTTTAGATTTATATATTAAATCTAAAATTGAAATTGAGCTTGAGCTTGAAAAATTGGGTAAAGATTACCTTTAGAGAAATTCTTCAAGTCCTCCTCCAAATTTTCCAAAAAGCTTTTGCGATCCACATACCTCTTGTCACTCTATGCTTGACGTGATCTAAATTGTGCCAACCCAAAATCAGCTCTTAAAATAGGAATCTTTTCTATGGCTTGCCCCAATGCTTGTCATCTTTGAGTCATCATCCTGTAAAGGTTCTCAATCCATGCTTCAACTAGGTTACATTTTTACCTCAAGGCTAGAAGTAGGTGATTTAGAACATAGTTAGTAAAAATTCACGTTATTGTTTCTTATGTTCTTCCGTTGTTAACACCAACAGACTTCCTACTACACAATAGCAAGTATAAAGAATGGCAAAATATTCCAATAATATGTTGATTACTACCTTGTTCTGTAATGTCACCAACATCTTTTATGATGATTCAACCATAATCAGTGGGAAAAATCGTAGCACAAAAACAGAAACAGTTGCCTTCATCCACCACTGTCAAAAGTAACATTATGCAGTCTATATTGTCAAGAAGAATCAAAGTAAAAGAAATTAAAGCAAAGAACAAGCCTCGACAGAGAGGTCAAAAGTCGTCATCATAACAGTCAAATACTACAGTTCCAAGCTTTAGAGTGTAGTAATCAGCAATGCCACAGTTCAAGCCTGGAAAGACACCATATATGGTAACATGGGAAAGATTCAAGCTTTTATAATTGAATTCAATATATGGTAGTTTTCAAACATTTTCAGGATACGTATATCACATCGTATAAACCCAACAAATATCGTAATACCAACATAAGCTGAATCAAAAGGATATCACATTACCTTTATGAAAGTCGTTGTCATCAACGAGAGGGCCAAATTTTGAATAGCTTTGCAACTGCATTCTAGATCCCACTGCCATTCCTACATTAGCTATGTTAAATAAATGTGAGGACATTCTTGTCATCAAAGGAGATACTTTACTGACCCACAAGCATAAAGGCTCACGCAAGGAATCTCAATGTTTCTTTCCTACAAAAGATTCTTCAAGCTTTAATAAATAAATCGAGAAAATAATGCAGCTAAGTGATAAATATACACCGTAAAATAAGACTTAGAAAAAATTAACATGAAATATAAGGATGAACTGCAAAAAAGAGGATTGCATTCCCTTAAAGGTCCAACAAAACAAAAGAATGTTTGCAGTCCAAGAGACACATAACCACCTAACATAAGATTGAGTGGGGGGAAAAGAAAAAAAATATAAAAAAATTGGCTCAACAATAGAGTGGAGGACTGTGTCGTTGATCAGAGCAACTCTAACCTGTGCAACCTCCACTCTGGCTCGTCATGAATAGTTGTAGATAATGGGACATCGAAAGATACTATTTTCTGAAGCACCTTTTGAGAATATGAGCCTCCATATGCTTTCAATTGTATAAAGCACTCATCATTTTGCGGTCACGAGAGAGTTCCAAAACATGAATCTGCAATGCATCAAAACTTAACACCCTTCACTTAATCATAAGAAAAAACATATGTTATATGATAAAGTTACTACTCTTTAAATACAATTTACATGGCCACTTCATAGTACCAGACTTTCATAAAAATACTAGTAGAGTAAAGCTAGCGCGCAGAATAATGCCCTTGATTAATTTAGTGGGTTATAATGTAAGGAAAGAATAGTTATCGAATAATAGAAATTTTAAATATGCTAGGCAAATTTTATAAAGAAGATTTAAATATATTATATTGAAAATATAAAAGGTAGAATATAAAATGTAAAATGTTTTGTTATTGATTAAGTTTGTTATTAATTAAGGGTTAAAATAATATAAGGTAATAATAATTAATATGAAGGGTGAATAAAAATTAATTGATTAGATAGTTAAAAACATTAATAGTTTATTATGAATTGAAAATATTAATTAATTGTTATTTAAGCATAACTAAAAAGCATTAATTGTAGGAAGTATATATGAATTTCAGATTAGTTAAGATTTGTTACATAAATATATAAAATATATAATAAAGTTCAAGTCAATCTATTAATTATAATGTAATTAGTAAATTAATTATATATAAATTAAAATTAGCCAAAATGACAAAATATATTTGAGTTAATTAGTCAATAATACTAAATATTAATTAATCTATTAATTATATTAATTTTAAGTACATTATAATTTATTATATTATAATTATCAACAGTTAAATCAAAATTAGCTAATTAGTTAATTAACTAGGGCAATACTTTTTGATTGGTGTTAAATAAATTATATATATATATAATAAAAATAATATTTACATAAATATATAAATTTGTTATTATATCTATTATTATTATTATTATTATTATTATTATTATTATTATTATTATTATTATACAATTATTATTATTATTGTATATATATATAACATTGTTAAAAACATATTTATATTATAAAAAAATAAAGTCACCTCGTGCAAATGCACTGAGGGTTGGGGGACTTCTCAATTTGCCATTATATATATATAATAACAAAAATAATAGTTATATAAATATATATAATAAAATTTAAAGTCATGGTGTCAAAAAAGAATAGTTACATAAATATATAAATATATATAATAAAGTTCAAATCAATATATCAATTATAATGTAATTAGTGAATTAATTATATATAAAATAAAAATCTCCAAAGCAGGCAAAATTTTAGATAAACTCCAAGTGCCACCATCTTTATTAAAGTTTCTTCTTTAGGAAAGAGAACATATAATCATGATATGGATGCAAATACACAAGGTGTACATGCAAAAATCTTACAAATAATTGTTGTGTAGTCAATATATCTGAGAAAAATTCAAAACCTGATGACTTCATGATTATATGGAGGATAAATAGTACATCTAGATTGTTGGGTCCACGGGATGCACATATCGGGCAAGCCCGACCCATGCGACCACAACCTTAATCAGTATTGTCCCCTCTGGCCTTGGGTGAGTTAGTGCCTCGAACCATTGGCTCAATGGTGAGAGGCGTCCACGTAAAGTGGAGCAAAACTCTGAGGTCTTGGGTTCGAGGCACTAACTCATTGGCTCAATAGTAAGAGGCGTCCACGTAAAGTGGGACAAAACCCTGAGGTCTTGGGTTCGAGGCACTAACTCACCCAAGGCCAGAGGGGACAATATTGATTAAGGTTGTGGTCGCATGGGTCGGGCTTGCTCGATATGTGCATCCCGTGGACCCAACATCATGAGCGAGAAACCAAGACACCGCATCGGGAATGAGGCATTACTCCGATGCAATTTTGGGTTTTGAATTCACATGTTTGAAACCAAGGCTTTAGATAGCATTTTAGAGCTAGAAATGTACTTTGTATTTTGTCTTTGAGACTTTTATGTATTTGGGCTAAAAAGCCCTCTAAAGCTTTGTAATAACTTTGAATTTCATGTAAATGCAAGCTTGTTGAGTTTTAATTGTATTTTATGTAATTTACATATGTTTTATATACATGCATTATTGTATGGGTTGAATTGGTCAAAAGGATGGATGAAATTGTATTACTTTATAATTTAGAATGGAATAGATGTCTAGAAGTGCGGTTGTTGCCTTGAATTGTATTTGGAGATACTTTGGGGATTGAATTATATTGAATGAGGTTGGATATTGAGTTTTATGCAGGTGGTGGAGCTAGGATTGAAGTTTGGTTAGTTGAATTTTCAAGGGAAGTGCTGTCAAATTTTCCTAAAATTTGA
The DNA here is from genome assembly GCA_029891385.1 of Erythroxylum novogranatense. Taxonomy (NCBI): domain Eukaryota; kingdom Viridiplantae; phylum Streptophyta; class Magnoliopsida; order Malpighiales; family Erythroxylaceae; genus Erythroxylum; species Erythroxylum novogranatense. The sequence continues at coordinate 64,152,533 of CM057233.1, forward strand.
TAGAAACTTCACTTCGGATTTAGTCCCTCTTAGGGTTTGATTTGGATCAGGAAGTCTTTTCGGAGTTTGTAGTAGACGTTCAGAACTTTCTAAGGGTATATAATTTGTCTCATTTGGACTTAGGGTTAAAAAGTTATGAGGATTGGAACACATTCAGTCACTGTTCATATAGCTATGTTATTGTTACATTGGACCTTTTTATGAGCAGTGCATTTGAGTGACTTTTTACCTTGCTTAATGATGAAATTAACATTTGCATCCTTCATAAAAGTTGTAGAGTATCTTGTTATCTTTCTATTGAGGTATAATATGTAATTTTTAGAATTTGGAGTAAGAAGTTATGACAATTGAAATATAATAGTTAAAGTCCATTTTGGTTGTTCATATAGCTTATGAATTTATGATAACTTTGATGACAAATGATTGGAATCCATGCTTTGATGAATCAATTAAGCTAGAGATTGTGAGGTTGGTCAGTTAAACTTGAGTCTTGAGGTGTTATGAAGTGTTTAGGCTATGGAATGAATAAATTTGGGAAGTGTATAAATGGTTATGAAGTTAGGTTGAGGATTGAGATGCATTGGAAGAGGATTGGAGTTTTGAGAAATCGCATGTCCGTTAAATGGACATGAATGTCCATTAAACGGACAGCCTTGGGTACAAAAACACCCCTTAGCCTGCCCATGTCCGTTAAACGGACTTGCATGCCCGTTTAACAGACATTTGCGGATCATTTAGGACACTTTCACCCGAACGTGTCCGTTAAACGGACATGGATGTTCGTTTAACGGACAGCTACGGGAAAGATGGTGAATGTTCGAATTTTTAAATGCCGAATCTCGTTTTGAGGTCTTCATGAAAGTTGTAGATATAGATGTATACTTTCTAATGATCCAAAAACGAACGAAATAAGATTTATAAATCAAAAGGTATGGTGATCGCGCCTAAAGATGTTGAAACTGATTTAGGATGTGAACATAATCTATTCTTTTGGGAATAAATCCCTCATCCGACCTCCAATTGAGGTGAGACTTGAACCATTAGATTCCTAAGACATATATATTTCTGTCCACAAAAATTGGTACCATTTGGAGTTAAATTGAAAAAGTTTACATTAAAGTAAGTGAGAGGTCGGTTTGGAGATCATATTTGGAGTATGAGCTCTTTCAGGCTTTTTGAGCATAACTTGAGTTATATAACTCCGTTGAGGTGATTCTTGTTCCAAAACGAGCTTGAGGCATAGAGCTACAACTTATATAAATAAGTCAACTTATGATTTTGATGTTTAAATAGTGTGCGCTCGCCACGAATGTGGAGTTACAGCTAAGGACCCTGGAAGGTTAATAGCACAAGGTTTATGTTTATGCAGTTTTAATGCCAAAACAAGTTTTCCATCGTGGTGAGGAATCCCTCCCTCGTGGGTTCCCGTGCCTCACTGGGGTGGGGTTCCAACATAGATAGCATATTTAGATGGAAGCAAAAACCTTTCACAAGTCACAAACTACAAGCATATAATATGCATGAAGTGAATACTTAAGCATTAAGGTTTCATATGCCACATTAAATTTCACCTGCATGCATCTGTCTCAGCAAGAACCTGTTGATACTTAAACATGAACTCTAGAAGCTCCTTTTCTGATTTCAATGCTTTTTTAATGTTCTTTCGCTTTGCATCACAAGATTCCTGTCGCAATAAATAGGGTATCATGAATCAGGAAAGCTCCCCAAATATGATAACTATCCAGATAAGAACTGACACCATGACATTTCTAAGAATCTTTGTAATCTCGGTGAGAATGAGCCATAAGATGTTACCAAATATTATGCACACATCGAACATGAGAATACCTTCGGAAAGTCATGGTCAAAGGCTGAAACAACGTACCAAGGCCCTTGATACATTCTTCAAGGTTCTAGCTACGGATTTCCTTCCAATCCTTCATGCATGTTACATTGGTTAAGGGATGATTATTGGTCCATCCGCAAAATTAGACAGATTTGAAATCAAAAGCCATATACAAGCTATAGCTAATTCCACCTCGATAAAAAAACCAAGGACTTATCATTTCTGGTTTAAATGATACAAAGAAGCGTACCTCCACCGTGATCAATAAAGTCAATGGTGTCAACACTGGGAATAGGTATAAATTATCAAGGGTTGTAAGATCAATGAACTAGGATGCTCCACATATTTTAAAGGACAACACCTTTTCTGCCATATTTGAAATCTTTAAGACAAAAAAGTCATGACGTCAGCAAAATGCCAAATCAATTATGAAGATATTTAAGCAGTATAGGACGAAGCACAACTTCATCGCAAGAAAAAGCTAACAAAGACGGGACCTTGAATAAATAGCCCCTTCGTAAAAGGACTCACATTAATGTTAAAAAACTTCATAACAACCTAAAGAATGAAAAAGACAACTAGAGAACTGTAGTATAAAGGCATAACTTCAATCCACCAAAAAGCTTGAAAGGAAACAACAATGGATTTAGGATGTGGAAAATAATCTCAGAAAGAGAGAGACGATAGCAACGAAGAAATGAAAAAGAGACGGCTTCACCTCAAGCCAACGACAGTGACATTGTCTACCCATACCTTAAATATTCAAAAGAATTCTACATACATAACTCACAAGTGAACTTCTACAACATAGCAAATCAAAAGAGTGCTACATTTATAAATCACAGAGTTACGGTAAAAGTTCTCTTTCCATATCAAGCAGTCAACCATCATAAGAATAAGAAAGCTGCATCATAGCAAAAAAATTACATATACCATGGAAATTTCCTAAAAGAATGAAATAGTTGATAACCCTTACGCCTTTATGCATTCACAGCACTGTAAAGCCCAAGCATGGACAACATACTCCCTCATCAATCCACATCAAAGTAGCAGAAATTCATAATATTTCTATATTTGCCTCAGTCATGACATGACAGAAGTTCTTAGGTCTATTAAAAGTCTTTTACATAATTTAGCAGCCACTATTTTCCTTTAAGCAAAAGAAATAATTTACTTACTCATTAAAAAACTTCTGCATTTCTTTCTGACCATCAGTAACAACATTAGGATCCATACCCTAAAAGAATAGAAATTGAGTCTAAATGCTAATAAAAAATAGGATGGTGTTAATATTAAGTGAAACTCGAATATTCACTATTTTACAATCTTACTCTTCTCTCAATAAAGATATATATTGCTCCTATACTAGAAAGCAAAAACAAAATTGCAATCTCAAAATAATATTGGAGGCAAATATTTTAGTTCAAATGAAAATTGACATTTAGTCAACAAAATAGGAACCAATTTCTAGCTATCAGTGAAGTAAATAACTTCGCTTGCTATAGTATATAATATGGAAGAAAATATTCTTGTTTTTGTACTTTACCACATTGCGATATTTTAGGCCTAAGATGCAAAAAAGAAAAAGACATGCATATGCAAAGAGACATCATACCCTATCTTGCACTCTTTGCTTAATTTCCTCCAACTGTGGCCTTATTATCTGCAGAAATAACACAAAAATCAGAAGAGAGACAACAACTAAAGCATTCTCTGGGTAATGACGTTCTTTGCATAAAAGGTACATGACAAACATAAAATTGTAATATATAAAAAAAACTTTCCAGAAGTTTGACAACAAAACTTTTGAAAAAAATATACGTTGTGCTGTTCCACAATGTGGGCAACCTTATGATCGTGAAGTGATGGAGAATGCTCTTCTTCAGAAAGTAAGGCAGAATCACGGCAAAGGTCCAAATCTCTGCTATCATTGCAGTAGCAGTATAGATATTACAAAGAAACAATAAATTAAGAAGTGGACTTCAAGGAAAAGATAAAAGCAGTACAAAGAAATGAAATATCGCAGTTAGAAGAAACTTAAACAATTAATTCAAACCAACATCCAAATTGAAAAGAATAAAAAAACCCTTCTTTGGGATAATTGCAAATTGTCTAGTCATTGTTAGAGGGCTAACATATATATGCAATATTTAAACTAATTACGTTTCAAAATCGTTTAGATTATTACGTCCAAGGACTAAATTGTTTATCAATGCCACTAAGGCCTAAAAAAGAAGTTTTAAGAAAACTAAAATAGTTAAATGCAAAGTAGGAATCGAATTATCTTAATGTCATTCCTCATACGAAGGGTTTCAACAGTAGTTTAGATCTTTGGCCAAAATAGGAAAACACACTTAACAACAAATGATATAGTTGAAAGGGCTGATCCGCAGGTTCCAAATCAATAAAATTGCCTGAACTGCATAAAATGGTGAGATACCTGCATATTACATTAAGTAAGACAAAAGATGGAAAAGGGTCATGAAACTCAGCCTCTGGAGCAAATTCCCTCACACGTAAATACTTTAACAAGTTCCTCCGCATTATCTGTAAAATAGTGTAGGAAAATCCCGGGAAGAACATCACATGTTCCAGCAGCGGAAAACAAAAATTTTGTTCCTAGGACCTTCCCGAAAACCCAGGATCCCGATGTCGGTATGAAAACTCAAACCTGAATAGCCAATAGAGACTATCTCTAAAGGTATCCACGCAGAGATCAGAAAACCTAACCGGATCAAACACCTTTGACCCGGGAATTACCTCTGTCCTCTGGAGAGCTTAAGGAGACATTGAACACTTGTTGGAGAAGAGAGAATCCGATGATTGCCTTAGGAAGAAGAAGAATGTGAAAACCCTTTTCAAAGCTTTTTCCTTAACCCTTAAGAAACTTAGCTCTTCATTTCCTTATGGTTGCCGTCGATTGCCCTCCTCCAAGCCCTAATACATGTGTTTTTAACTAATTAAAAAGCAACCATGAGATTAGGACAAGTGGAGGTTTTAAGGCCATTCATTCTTTAATGAATTAATTAATTAACTTTGAAAAGTCAACTAATCTAATCCCTTTCTCTCATTCCAACGGCACATGCTCAATATATATAATAAATAATTAATTAATTTACTTAATTAATTAATTAGAATATAAATTCTAAGGTTCGATCCAACTGAAATTGGTCCTACGGCCTCATCGGCCCCGATCTTTGAAACGACTCCTAAACCTTTCTTAGCAATATCGATGTCGCGATCTTATCGGGACATATCCCAATCTTATCGGGATCCATTTAAACCTAATGCTCTCCATAATTGGAACTCTGTCCAATTACTATTTTACAGATTCTCTGAGTCACTCTTATGCGTGTGACCCTTTAGGTTCCCAGTTATGTTGGCCACTTAGATTAACAATTAATCTGAGCAAGTCATGAGCGGTATCTAGCAACACATCATGACCCCCAATTGACCGGAAAGTAATCGGTTTGTTTGATGAATTCATCACGAACTAGATTACGAACCCTTCCATAGACAATTACTGTGCAATTCGTCCTTTCATCATCCTATACCCCACTTGGTTATGAGTATGGCTAATATGTCAACTCTTACTAGACTAAGTCTAGCCCAAGTGAAATCAGTTCCTGTCTGAGGACTCATTACTTTATATGTCCATGAAGACACTCTTCATGACATAATCATGCTCGCCGAGACTTAAAGTAATGATCCTGACAAGAGGCCAGGGTATCTCTTCTGTTCTCACAGAAGTGATGAATCCTTTATTGGCTACTCAATTACCTTCGAATACCTCAAACTGTACCCAAGAACCATCCTATGAGTAACCTCTAGAAGGCCACAAGGAATGGAGTCAAAGTACAGGATCAGTATCCAAGATATCCTTGAGTACCTCAAGTCTAAGGATACTTGCACCATTGCTATGATGAGATTATCATTGACATGAAATCCATGTGATGATCTCATGGCAGGTCATCCAATGAACTTACTACCACTAGTAAGCATCCATATGTCAACTCTAAATATCTCATATTTACAATTTCTGAGATCCACTACTTGATCCAATCAAGGAGTATGACATATGCTAGTCTGTCCGGATTAATGATGTCCAGTCTCATTAATCCTATGACTAGGGAAAATTTAGATACTGACATAATTGCACATGATAGGAATCTCAGGATTATGATCACATCATAATTTCCTTCATGCTATGTCATATATCATGGACTTCATTAATTTGATTAAAGATCAATATCAATTTATAAAGAACATCAAATAAATGAAACATACCTTTCTTTATTTATTCATAAAGTCTGTACATGACTATGAACAAAAAGCGTTAAAGGGGATTGCCTTTAGGGCACTACTCTAACAATCTCCCACTTGACCTAAAGCCAATCGCCTTGGTATGTAATACCATAAGCGAGTACATGAGAATCAAAATTCTTCTGTGACAATGGCTTCGTCAACGGATCAGCAATGTTCTGCTTTGTGGGAATCCTCTCGATCGCGACATCACCTCTAGCAATGATCTCTCGAATCAGATGATATCTGCGGAGTACGTGTTTAGATCGTTGGTAAGACCTCGGTTCTTTTGCCTGAGCAATAGCCCCATTGTTGTCACAATACAAGCTGTATGGGTCCATCACGATTAGGAACCACACCAAGTTCGAAATGAACTTCGATCCAAACAACTTCCTTTGCCGCCTCGATGCAAAGAATGTACTCGCCTCGGTCGTCGAATCGTGAGCGTCTCTTGTTTGGAACTCTTCCAACTGACCGCTCCGCCGTTTAGCGTGAAAACATAACTCGACCGGGATCCGAGTCATCCTTGTCGATTGGAGGCCGCATCCGTATGCCCGCTCACTGGAGATTTCCATCTCCATATATCAAGAAAACATCCTTAGTCCTTCGCAAGTACTTGAGGATATTCTTGACAACCACCCAGTGACCCTCACCAGGATCCGATTTGTATCCGCCGTGACACTCGAGCATACGATACATCGGGCCTCGTACATAACATAGCATACATGATCGATCCTATCGCAGATGCATACGGATCCGATCCATGCGAATCCTCTCATCTTGTGTCTTAGGACACATAGATTTCGAGAGTGTTATCCCATGAGTAATGGGAAGAAACCCTCTCTTGGATTACTCCATGCTAAATCTCTTTAGCATCTTGTCTATGTACGATGATTGTGAAAGACCAAGCAACCTCTTTGATCTATCTCTATAGATCTTTATCCCAAGGATATAAGTTGCTTCACCAAGGTCTTTCATCGCAAATTGCTTGGACAACCAAATTTTAACGATTGCATCAATGAGACATCGTTCCGAGTAACGAGATGTCATCTACATACAACACAAGGAAAACGATTGCATTCCCATTAACCTTCTTGTACACACAGTGTTCATCCGGATTTTGTGAGAAACCAAACTCTTTGATTGACTCATCAAAACGGATGTTCCAACTCCTGGATGCTTGCTTCAATCCATAGATGGATTTCTGAAGCTTGCATACCTTTCCGCCATCACTGGAAGTGAAGCCCTCTGGTTGTGTCATGTACACATCCTCGGCCAGATTTCCGTTAAGGAAAGCTGTCTTCACATCCATTTGTCATATCTCATAATCATAATGAGCGGCAATGGCTAGGAGTATCCGAATGGATTTAAGCATTGCTACGGGGCTGAAGGTCTCGTCATAGTCAACTCCTTGTCTTTGACGAAAACCTTTGGCCACAAGCCTTGCTTTGTAAGTAATTACATTACCATCCATGTCGGTTTTCTTCTTGAAAACCCATTTGCACCCTATAGGTTTTATCCCTTCAGGTGCATCAACCAAAGTCCATACTTGGTTTATGTACATGGAATCCATTTCTGCTTTCATGGCACAAAGCCATTTTCGGACTCAACTTTTCGTAACCTCTTCATAGGTAGCAGCTCATCATCTTCTATGAGCAATACGTCATTCTGTTCACTTACGAAATCCATATCTCTCGGGAATAGTGCGATCTTACTTGACCTCGAACCGTGTGTCACGAAGGTTGAATGTTACTTCATCCGAATGAGTGGATGTCTCGAGTTCAGCGATTGATGCGGTATCATTTGAGCATCTTGAACTTCTTCAAGTTCGACTTTGCTCCCATCGTCCTCTCGCAGAAGAAACTCTTTTCTAAGAAGACAGCATGCTTTGAAACAAACACCTTTTGTTCCTCTCAAAGAAGGTAGAATTGATATCCCATGATCTCTTTAGGATATCCTACAAACAAACACTTGTCGACTTTGCTTCAAGCTTATCGGTGAATCCGCTTCACGTAAGGTGACAACCCCAAACTTTCAAATGAGAAAGATAAGGTTTTCTGCTAGTCCACATCTCATATGGAGTAACATCAACTGTCTTAGAGGGAACTCGTTTAACAAGTAAGCAATTGTCTCTAGCGATACCCCAAAACGATTTTGGTAACTGCGAAACCCATCATTGATCGTACCATGTCCAACAAGGTTCGATTTCTCCTTCCAACTACACCATCAGGTGCGGCGTGTAAGGAGGAGTCCATCGAGATAATATCCCATTATCTACGAGATAATCTCAAACTGTTGGTCTAAGTATTCTCCACCACGATCGGATCGTAATGCCTTGATACTTTTACCAAGCTGGTTTTCTACTTCATTTTGAATTGTTTGAACCTTTCAACGCTTGATTTGTATCTCATCGATACAAGTACCCATATCGTGAATAATCATCGATAAAGGTAATGAAGTAACGACAACCACTTACGGCATGGATGGACATCGGACCGCATACATCTGAATGTATTAGGTCTAATACTCCAATCGCCGTTCACCCTTTCCTTGAAGGGTAACTTAGTCATCTTGCCTAATAAACAAGATTCGCATGTGTCATATGATTCATAATCAAATGACCCTAAACCGCCACTCTTATGGAGTTTAGCGATCGTGTCTCATTTATATGGCTGCCGACAATGCCATAAGTAAGTTGACTTTAGATTATCTCTTTTATACCGTTTGGTGTCATTGACATTTAAAATTGGATTAGACATATCTAATATGTAAATACCATTGCACAATGTACCAGTTCCATAAAGCATTCCATTAGAATTGATAGAACAACCATTGCTATTAAAATTCATATGGAATCCAAATCTATTCGACATAAGAAATGTATAATATATTCTTTGTCAAACGGGTACAAAATAACAATTCAATCTGAAGCCCAAGAGGGAGATACAAAACATAGGTTCCTACGGCTAATGCAAAGAACTCTTGCTCCATTTCCAACACGTAGGTTTACTTCTCCCTTCATGAGTTGCCTCATCGTCCACGAGGCCCGCATATCATTACATATGTGTGAGCCACAACCAAGATCAAATACCCAAATGTTGTGATCGATGTGATTAACTTCAATGACATACAAACTGAAGTAGTCGAGGCATCGATGCCTTCTTACGCTTCAACGACTCAAGATAGACTTTGCAATTCGCCTCCAATGGCCATCTTTACATGATGGAAGCAAGTTCCTTTCGGGCAGCTTCTTTGGTCTTCTTCTTGATGGCGCTTCCTTTGGTTTCTTTGCCTTCTTCTTCTTTGGGTTCTTTTCTTCTTGGAACTGAAGAAGAAGAAGCTACTACCAAGACTTGCTTACTATCACTCTTGATAGTCCGTCACTTGTCTTGAGTAGATTGATCACTCGGTATTGTAGTGGATATTTGGTTCATCCGATAGTTTAACACTCGTGCATAAGCTGTTGGACAATCCAACCCGAATTAAGTCTATACTTAACTCATGATCCATTGCAAAACCTAAGACGGCCAATCTCTCAATATAGCCATTCATCTTCGATGCGTCTTGCATGCGAGATGTCCCTGGAGCCATCTTTAATGGTGAAGAGAAGCCTTGAGGTCTCGAACCTTTCGGACCGGGCTTGCTCGTCAAACAGCCTCCCCAAGATGAAATACTATAGTGTGAGCATCCATGGACTCATCGCCGCTGCAACTCTGGTGACATCGAGGCAAGCATGATGTAAGTAGCCATGTCATCGTCCTTTAGATGCTTACTATATGCCTTCGATCATCATCGAAGCATCGACAAAGAGTGCATCTGGAAGCGGAAAATCTAGGATATATCCTGGACCTTCAGATCCGAGAACTATTCTCGATTCTTAACCGATCGAAAATTCGGTCCGATTAACTTGTTGGAATCCATAAGCGGCGAAGATTCACACTTGACGACATTTTCAAACAACCTACACGGATAGAGAGGAAGAATGTTAGAATAGGAATAGCTGCATAATCATAAGGACTTGAATGATATGCAAAAGAGCTCCACTAGTTTCATAGAATCCATAACCCTCATTCTGAATCCAAAGAAACAAAGTGACATAATGTCCTAGTGGGTTGATATCCGATATTGCTAAGAATGACCTTAGGTTTACCCAACAAGCCACAACTTAGGTCAATCGGTAGGTATCGAACATACCAATTGCATCATCGATAACCGACATTGAGAATGACCTTGGGTTTACCCAACAAGCCACCTTATGTCTCGGAGGTATCGGATATACCAATTACATCGAGACACAACTATCGATCGATCTATCAACTTGTTGATGTATGCACTTACATTGGGTATTAACTCTTTGATGCGCATACATCCGATGTATGCTACCCAATTTCACCTCTGTCCACGTTGACCTTGAGTTTACTCAACAAACCAATGCTTCCAGTGAAAACCAACCCATTAATCAGAAAATCATATTTTCATGGTTCGAACATATCCGTATAGAGTGAGCTTGGGTTTACCCAACAACCCATCCCTATAAGAACTCTGGTTCTTACCATATTAATGGAAGGCGTTAGTTTTCATATACCGAGGAGGATTTAGAAACTCTAGACTCAAGTGAAGGATCATAGTCACTAGGACTATATGGCATGATTTAGGTTTCATCAATCAAATTGAATCAATCCTTATAATCATCCATCATCCAACCTGAGCATGTCACAAGTCGACTTTCATCGAATGCAAGTCACCTTATGCTTCTGCCCACACACAAGTCGACTTGTATAATACAAGTCGACTTATGACACCTGCCCATGTACAAGTCGCCTTGTAATGTGCTACAAGTCGACTTATACAGAGACCTTGAACAAGTCGACTTATGCCATGCACAAGTCGCCTTATCCAGGGAGAAATGCTATAATCTCTAATCGGCTAATTCCTCAATCGATGCAATTCCAATTCACAATACCATCATACCTAGGGTAATATCTGTTAATTGATGCCTCAATGAACACTTCATTGAATCATGAATGCCTTATATGGATAAACCATACATGAAAAGCTTAAAATGAGTCAAAACTCATAAATATCCAAACAATTTAAGAACACCCAAATTCTCACCCTAAGCATCTCTAGCTAGTCTATACTTTCTCAAAATTACTTCGGCACATGCCACAAAATTTATGACGGCCAAAGCAAACAAGATAATGATATATACTAACGAGACGCTAATGTGATCTATTAGGCATCCGAAAATTCTTGGAAAACCAACTTCAAGCAATTCAGTATGGAAATAATACTACATCAAGATAACACATTTTTAACCACATTAAAAATGGTGCAAGGCATTGGAACTGAAAAAGCACACTCAATCAAGCCAAGCAAAACAGTCTCAACAATTTCCACAAAACTGTCCAGTTCTGTACATTGCTCGAAATGATCAATGAAAAAATTTCAATAAATTCTGAGAAAATTACATAGGTTACTACATGTTCAGAACATGCTACCTGAATTTTTTAAGGATTTTAGGCCATCAAAAACTCAGCCAAACAAAATAACAAAACAGATTCAAAAACTGTGTTCATCAGCACAGCAATTCCCAACAGCATAGAATAAATTCGTGAATAAATATCCAATCACTTTGAAATCCAATTTCCATGCTCATAGACATTTAACAACATCTTAGAGACATGTAGGTGAAGGAAAATCCAGAAAAAAAATTTTCTAGAATTTATTCTCGATTTTATACTCATACCTGTCCACAGAGTGTTTCACAAAACAGCATCTGGAACCTTAGGGAATTAATTAGCAAAACTATATCAAATCAAATCTATAAATTCTGAAAATTCATAGAAATATTCTATAACATGTTATGAACAATCCTGGGCAGAAAAATTTCGAAAAACCTATCTCTATAGCAATACGAAATCTGGACAGAATGCATGCTACAACATCACAAGCAATGAGGGTTTGTGATCTAGCTTCAGTTAAAGCTTCATACACGACACCAGACTCTCTGATACCACTGTAGGAAAATCCCGGGAGGAACATCACATGTTCCAGCAGTGGAAAACAAAAATTTTGTTCCCGGGACCTTCCCGAAAACCTAGGATCCCGATGTCGGTATGAAAACTCAAACCTGAATAGCCAATAGAGACTATCTCTAAAGGTATCCACGCAGAGATCATAAAACCTAACCGGATCAAACACCTTTGACCCGGGAATAACTAGAACAGAATAAAGCCTACTAGAGCCTACCTCTGTCCTCTGGAGAGCTTAAGGAGACATTGAACACTTGTTGGAGAAGAGAGAATCCGATGATTGCCTTAGGAAGAAGAAGAATGTGAAAACCCTTTTCAAAGCTTTTTCCTTAACCCTTAAGAAACTTAGCTCTTCATTTCCTTATGGCTGCCGTCGATTGCCCTCCTCCAAGCCCTAATACATGTGTTTTTAACTAATTAAAAAGCAACCATGAGATTAGGACAAGTGGAGGTTTTAAGGCCATTCATTCTTTAATGAATTAATTAATTAACTTTGAAAAGTCAACTAATCTAATCCCTTTCTCTCATTCCAACGGCACATGCTCAATATATATAATAAATAATTAATTAATTTACTTAATTAATTAATTAGAATATAAATGCTAAGGTCCAGTCCAACTGGGTTGGTCCTACTGCCTCATCGGCCCCGATCGTCAAACGACTCTGAAACCTTTCTTAGCAATATCGATGTCGCGATCTCATCGGGACATATCCCAATCTCATCGGGATCCATTTAAACCTAATGCTCTCCATAATTGGAACTCTGTCCAATTACTATTTTACAGATTCTTTGAGTCACTCTTATGCGTGTGACCCTTTAGGTTCCCAGTTATGTTGGCCACTTAGATTAATAATTAATCTGAGCAAGTCATGAGCGGTATCTAGCAACACATCATGACCCCCAATTGACCGGAAAGTAATCGGTTTGTTTGATGAATTCATCACGAACCAGATTACGATCCCTTCCATAGACAATTACTGTGCAATTCGTCCTTTCATCATCCTATACCCCACTTGGTTATGAGTATGGCTAATATGTCAACTCTTACTAGACTAAGTCTAGCCCAAGTGAAATCAGTTCCTGTCTGAGGACTCATTACTTTATATGTCCATGAAGACACTCTTCATGACATAATCATGCTCTGGCCAGAGACTTAAAGTAATGATCTTGACAAGAGGCTAGGGTATCTCTTCTGTTCTCACAGAAGTGATGAATCCTTTATTAGCTACTCAATTACCTTCGAATACCTCAAAGCATGACGCAAGCATCATCCTATGAGTAACCCTGGAAGGCCACAAGGAATGGAGTCAAAATGATCAGGATCGATATCAAGATATCCTTGAGTACCTCAAGTCTAAGGATACTTGCACCATTGCTATGATGAGATTATCAACGACATGAAATCCATGTGATGATCTCATGGCGAGTCATCAATGAACTTACTACCACTAGTAAGCATCCATATGTCAACTCTAAATATCTCATATTTACAGTTTCGAGATCCACCGCTGATCCAATCAAGGAGTATGACATATGCTAGTCGTGGGATTAATGATGTCCCGATCTCATTAATCCTATGACTAGGAAAATTTAGATATCTTGACATAATTGCACATGATAGGAATCTCGGGATTATGATCACATCATAATTTCCTTCATGCTATGTCATATATCATGGACTTCATTAATTTGATTAAAGATCAATATCAATTTATAAAGAACATCAAATAAATGAAACATGCCTTTCTTTATTTATTCATAAAGTCTGTACATGACTATGAACAAAAAGCGCTAAAGGGGATTGCCTTTAGGGCACTACTCTAACAAATAGTACATATATGGTGATTCACAAGTGATTCAAATATATAAAGTTGTAATCTTTTTCCAATTGTAGCTTCTCTAGCCTAGGAGTAATATAAACCATCTCACAAAAAATGACGCATGGTTTGGTATGTTCCAGTAAGAAGAAAGCATATTGATGATCTTAGAGTTCAAAATATTGGCTTGCAAATCTAGATAGATGATTGCATGACTGTGCTTGAAGACACACCATGTAAACTATATTTGAACAACTTTGTAGACAAAATTTACAAAATGCACCTCACAAATGAAACATGTTATGTCTAAGTTCTAACACAAGGTGTTGTAAGCCATGCATTCCTTTAGTCTGAGCATTTTTTTCATTGGTCAAGAAATTGAGATTGAAATACAAGAAGAAAAAGCCGTCAATCATGTATGTGACATTTGCTCTTTATTTTCAAATTTGTTTGCCCCCTTCAGACGAAGAACAGTGTCATGAATAATTCCTAAAAGTTTCTGTAAAATGTGTCCTGATCTGTAGACACAGGAAAAAAGTAGAATCAATGGAGGTGTTTATGATCAAGATGGATTAAGGAATAGAGGCTTTGACAATTAGCATTCTCTAAGCACCTGCTCTTTAACATATTCTACTATTTGTGATTCAAAACTCTCAGCAGCAACAATGGTGATTGATGGTGTGCATGAATTTCCATCCTGTAAAGATGCTCTGATTGCAGCTTGTTTTTCGACATAATCCCACGAAATAAACATGAATTCAGATACAACTAAAACAAAATGATCCTACAAAATGCCCAGAACGTAACAAATCAAATCATCAAGTAGGTAAGATAGAGATTGAAAGCAATTTGGAAAATGTGGAGTAGATGTCATAACCACCAACGATAGCCATAAAGCCTAGTTTATTAGTATGACCATATTTTTGTTCTTGAAGCATACATGTATGTTAGAGGAAAATACCTGGATTTTCTTGGGTAAGCATTCAGCAATATTCTAGCTTGACACAATATTCACTTGTGATTCTTTTCTTTGAGAATGATCCCCTTGAGATTCGTCATGTGAACTGTCAGCAACGGTAGCTAGAATTTCTCCATAGTTATACTGCTTGACAGAAAGTAATATGATAAATTAATAGGAAGATGTCAGGTGAAAATTTTCATTAGATTATTATGTATCAATAAAGTCTCTTCTTGTGTCAGTATCTCCAAAAAGCACGCAAACTTTTCAATGGCCAGATTCCGTCTCAATGGCATAAATTTTGAGGATATAATAATAAAATCAAAGAATGAGGCAGCATATTCTACAAGATCAGCGACAGAAAGATTAAAGAATTAGAAAATTTTGCAGTTGAAATAGACAGGACAATTTGAACACTTACAATTTAATTTGTGGGTCATCATTTAAAAGAAGTGCTATCAACAGTAAGGTTCTAGGCTATATTATCCTCAAGAACGAGTGCTATCTATCCAGAGGAAAAGGGACCTCGATACTCAAAACAAGCCACTTGACCTTGTCTAAATACAAATTTAAAAGTTGAAGCTTGAAATTAAAGTAAATTCAATTCTGTATCATTATTCCTGACATTTTCCAATAAAGGAATAATTTATCTTGTCGAGAAGCCATTCAGCTCAAAAGCTTAAAAACTGTTGGATTTGGAGAACAAAACTCAAAGTGCACAGAGCTGGTAATGAATGTAAGTTTTATTTCAATGTGAAAGTACCTAACATAAACTATGTCAAAACTGAAATTTTATCTTAATACAAGAATCTGGCATGCCTCTAATGAAGTCTACCTACAAAAGAAGGTCAACAGCAAATCTTTGTGGAATAGTATACATCTGATTACACTTAAAGCCGTTGGCCAATCAAAGAAAAAAATCCATTTGAGTTCAATGTAAAGAAATGAAAATTGAACTGCAAAAACAAAAGTAGGCAAAAGAGAAAGACAATCACAATATGCAACTGAGCAATTTTCATGACTTGAGAAAGGGGAAATAGGATTGCCAGAAGTAGAGTAACCAAACCTGATTCATAGAAAGCAACGAATGCCAATATTGCACCGACGCAGTTCAATCCACTCAAAGAGTTCTCTATAAATCAATAAAAATTTTGAAAAATGGAAATGAAAATGTATTTGCCTAAAAAATCAATAAAAGTTGGATATTTTTATCAATCTGATGTGAAGATGTACTGTTTTGCAAAGTCTTGAACAAGCTATCACGAGAAGTTACGGCGGTTGGCACACTAAATTTTCTGTATCTATAATATCCTTTGAAAAATTTGCAAAAATGATTGTGGCACCTAGTTTTGAACTCAGCCAAGAGCAAAGCAAAACCTTTGCATCACCTATGATCAAAATTTTGGAAAATCATACACGAATGAGCCAACAAATTAAGAAAGAAGATTGTTGAAGATATTTGAGGTTCGTACTCGATATTATAATTGTTATATTTCTCACATAAAGTATAGTTAAATGTATTCTATAACAGAACAATATGTACCTATTTAGAAACAAAATATATTATCCTATTAAGAAATCTTTATTGCTTAGTTATTATAAATAACCCAAGTTAATAAGCATTCAAGTTCCTTTATGGTTTTGTATCCGTGGAGATCGGTCGTACAGAAAACCATGTTACATCTTGTATACATCCTTCTCCCTACTCTTTCTTTATTATTTGTTTTACTTTCACATGGAATCAAACATATATAAATCAAAACTTAAACTAGGAAAGAATGCAGTAGGTCATTTTTCAATTCTTCTTTTCTTTTTCAATTTTTTGGTTAATGCATGCAAACATTAGTACCAGAGAAGACTGTTGGAGCAAGCAAGGGAAAGAAAAATGTCAAAACATAACTACCTAGCCCTACAGATAAAATTTTAAAGAATACATGTGCAGCGCAAAACTACCTTGTGAAGTGCACCGTGAAGAGCCGGATCATGGAGTTTCGATTGAGGGCTACAAAAATGAAGGAAAGTGATTTATTTAAGTGAACCACAAGAGGAAAATTTAATGAATTATATCTCCATAACCTGCAAAGCCATCGGTATAGATGTTGCAACATTGCATCACCATACACATTTTCAAGTCATCTGCGTCGAAAGACACCATTGGATAAGTTGTTTCAAAGACATGCAGAATGGTGCAGATGAGGTAGCCTCATCAAAGCCATACTGTTCATCAATAACATTTGAACCAAAGCCAATGTCCTCGAATCCTAACAGGAAATCCCCTTCCATTTCATTCACTTGGTTGCTTTTTAGGAGAGCATTTACAGCCAGGTGATGAATCTGCACACAAGCAATAACTTACCTACAATCAACAGAATATCAGCCATCCTGTAAGATCCACTTCCATCCCCAAAAATCACCCCTTCCCCCAGAATAAAGAAAAGAAAGGATATTCCAATTTTTCAAAGGAGACATTATTTAGATTACCTTTAACTCCACAGAAACTTTTCTATATGCTCCAGGATATGTTAGAATAGGTTGATGGACCTAACAGGAAAGTTAGCATTGTAAGCTCACGGAAAAATGCATTTATGCATGTATAAGATAGACCAATAGAATAACACAAGTTGTGTAGAATGTCATTCACCACAACCAGTAAGAAAGAACAACACATAAGTAGTAATGATATCTTCAAGGATTCAACAAAAGGAAGCTCATATGTACCACAATGTCAAAAACTCATAAACTCCAACATGTAATATGAAGACTAACCCATCTACCAGGTTCACCCTTTAGCTTTATGGTTTGAAGCATGCATTAAAATGAGACCTTGTCACTGTTAGTTTTCTTCCTTATATTGCTATCTTGTTCATTTATTTTCATTAGGGAAAAGAAAGAACATACCAACAAAAAAGAAGTCAAGTACATGATTTCATAGAGCTATTAAGAACCATATAATGCTAACATGACACTAAACGACTTTATATCCCAACTACAAACAACAATTTATGAATTAATTTTCCTCACAATATCTGGCGATCCTCTATATTCATAACTAAAATTAAAAAGTAAAAATACCTTGGAAAGCCATGAGGATTCATGATCAAATCAGGGCAAATACCACGTTCTGAAAATGGGAAACCTTCCTGTTGGATGATCGTCCCACAAACACCTTTTTGTCCATGTCTACTACTGAATATGTCACCAACCCGAGTATATGTAAAAATGAAAACCTAATATAAAGTTTCAAATGCTTGTAACTTATGATAAAAGAAAATTTCTTACCTCCGCCTTCGTGTATGGCTAATTATGAATTCAATACATAGATTTTGTTCTTATCGTAATAAAGAGCAACTTTATCTACAACGCATGACTCCTCTTGGGACCTTTGAATGTCTCAGATGCTAGGTCTATATTTGCTGGATATTGAAAAATGAGTGAGTCAAAATAAAATAAGAGTTTAAAATATCGAGAGAAATTTTACTAACATATCGGCTAATGTTGCAGTTAGATTTTAATCGCCCCTTGTCTCAATGGGGACTCCTTGTTAATATAGATATCACCAGTCTAATAATCTCACCAGAGCACAGGTCCATCATCATCCAAAGACCTAAAAAGAGACTACATTAAAGAAACCATAAATCACACAAACACATAGTAAAACATGTTGAAAGCAAAGTAATCTAATACTGAAACAAATTAGCTCATTGTGATACCAGCAGATCAAATATGCCTGAGGGTCATATGACAAACTGAAGGACAACAATAGAGAGACGAAAATAATGTTGGGAATAGATCTCAAAATAGAATTCAAAATGCTCATTCAGGATTTTAACCACAGAAGGACAATTAGCAATTCAGACCAAAATGTTGCATCATTAATAAATTTTTCAGTCCAAGCAGTTGGCTCATTCCAAGCTGGAGGCAATGAATATATGTTTTCTACTTATGAAAGTTCTTCCCATTTTTTGTTTGGGACTTTTGAAAGTCGATTCCATAAATGCAAAATATAGCTATGAAAGATGCTATAAATGCAGGAATCAATAGAATAAAACTGCAAAATGTGAGCAATATGCATTACTCTTTCCCTTTCTTCAATTCTTCCTGGCCTTAATATTCTATCTGACGCACCATTGTCGTACTTTTGATTGACAACAGAATACCTGTCAATAAAAATTATCTGATCACATTCTTTATCGCCTTATGCAACAGTAAGCAGAAAATACAATGACCATTGTCGGTCATAGGGAAATATGGAATAACTAAAATTCAAAGCTCGTGTACTTCTTCAGAATAATGTAACGACCAAAACCATAGTCTAAAGAGACTTTGTTCATGATTATTGCATCCTCTATGTCGTAGCCACTAAAACTTATCACTGCAACAGTTACATTCTGACCAACTCCAAGTTTATCATACCCCACCTGACAATAAAATGATTAACGCACAATCCATGGGCATACCCCACCAGTAGGATAAAATATATATTACCAGTTCAATTGATTTTTTTGTTAACAAAGGCCGGTGGGGATACACCAACAGGTAAAGTAACGTGTCCATCCGACATAACTACAAGATCAAGGTGAAAGATCATGACTAGTGCACAGAGTAGTTTAAAAAGAGTAGAAGGTAATAAGATTCCAAGGTGTTGAATGATTTATCATTGTAAACGCACCTAATCACAGGAAAAAAGATATGCAAGATCCAGTAGAGAAGACATAACACGTCAGATTGGAAGTAGGAGCATTTGCTAATAAATGAACTCACATTTTACTTGGGTATTGCAAACTTACCTCTTACCTGGGTATTGCAAATTACCCATCTGTTGAAGATGTATACCCAAGTGAAAAGAAACTGAACCCATCAACAAAAATCAAACGAATTGCAAATCCAAAGTGAATTTATGCTAAATCTCGTAATCAAAACAAGTGAAAAATAAATAAAAACTAAAATTAGGAGAGTGGATAAGAAGGTCAGTCGGGAAAAAAAAGAAATAAAATTTATTGACGTGGCCGAGCGGAAGATTGAGCTTGGACATAATGTGGAGAGTATGGCTATGGCTTAGATAGGGACGAACGGTATAAGACTTAGAAAAAATAAACATGAAATATAAGGATGAGCTGCAAAAAAGTGAATTGCATTCCCTTGTAGGTCCAACAAAAACAAAAGAATGTTTGCAGTCCAAGAGACACATAACCACCTAACATAAGATAAGAGTGGGGGAAAAAAGAAAAAAAGAAAAAAATTGGCTCAACAATAGAGTCAAGGACTGTGTCGTTGATCAGAGCAACTCTAACCTGTAGAACCTCAACTCTGGCTCGTCATGAATAGTTGTAGATAATGGGACATCGAAAGATGTTATTTTCTGAAGCACCTTTTGAGGACATGACCTCCATCTGCTTTCAACTGTATAAAGCACTCACCATTTTATGGTCACGAGAGAGTTTCAAAACATAAATCTGCAATACATCAAAACTTAACACCCTTCACTTAATCATCAGAAAAAACATGTGTTATATGATAAAGTTAATAATCTTTAAATACAATTTACATGGCCACTTCATAGTATCAGACCTTCATAAAAATAAAAAATTGTCGTAACTGTATAGAGAAGTAGATTTTATAATGCTAACCTATATATATCAACCTTTCTACTAGAGCATGCAAAACTACCTACATCGATGTGCTCAACATATTGCCATGAGGGAAACATGGAAATTCAAGGGGAATGAAGAACAAAATGCTGCATTGATATATAGCTAACACGAGATATTCCAAGCATAAAATGTATATGTCGATTACCACCTTGTTCTATAATGCCACCAACAACATTTTATGATGGTTCAATCATAATGAAGGAAAAACAATGACAAAAATAAAAATAAAGGGCATGATTCTCGTGAAGAATGTTTTCATTGAATAAAAGTTGCATCAGATGATATAAAGTCAAGATGAAGCATCAAGAAACTTGAAGTAGAAGCCAAAACACCGCTCAAAAGTAAATTATGACACCAAATACAGAATGCTATGCATATAAAACGACTCTTCTAACACATTAAATTGTCTTAAATTGATAACTTGAGACATCATCTCCATATCAATAAGAACCAAATCATATTAAGGATGAGAGAAATATAAACATAATAAAAGATAAAAACCAAAATAATAAGATAGTCAACAAGGTATCAAATTTGCAGGCTCACATTGACATAAAAAAATATCATCTGTAGGGATAGGACTAATGTCATACTTTTGACTAAGGTCCTAATAACCAAGCAAAATTAACTAAGGAAAACACATTCTCATGTAGTAAGTGAAATATAAAAAGAACAAAATAAAGGACTTTGGCACATCTATTAAACATTTATTTATCTTCAAGCAAATCAATCTTGTTATTCTTAATTTAAATAGGAAACAATTTCAAGAAAAATTTAAACATGTCGATCACATCAATCGAGATTCCCCACCATTCATTCAGTTGCAAAGTGTATCAAATTGTTTAAGCATTTAACTGCTTGTATCAAATCATAAATAAATTCAATTTAATGTTAGAGTAGTGCCCTGAAGGCAATCGCCTTTAGCGCATTTTGTACAAATTTGTGTACAGTCTTTATGAATAAATAAAGAAAGGCATATTTCATTACGTTGCTGTTCATTATTTATGAACTAATATTGATCTATAAGCAAATTAATGAAGTCCTTGATATATGACATAGCATGAAGGAAATTATGATGTGATCATACTACTGAGATTCCCATCATGTGCAATTATGTCAGTATCTAAAATTATCCCTAGTCATAGGATTACTGAGACTGGACATCGGTAATCCGAAAAGACTAGCACATCTCAAACTCCTTGATTTGGTCAAGCAGTGGATCTCAGAAACTGTAAATATGAGATATTTAGGGTTGAGATATGGATGCTTACTAGAGGTAGTAAGTACATTGGATGACCTACTATGAGATCATCATATGGATGTCCTATTCTAATGTCAGTGATAATCTCATCATAGCAATGGTGCAAGTATCCTTAGACTTGAGGTACTCAAGGATATCTTGGATACTGATTCTGTGCTTTGACTCCATTCCTTGTTACCTTACAGAGGTCGCTCATAGGGTGGTGCTTGGGTACAGCTTGAGGTATTCGAAGGTAATTGAGTAGCCAATAGAGAATTCACCACTTCTGTGATAGCAAAAGATGATACCCATGGCCTTGTCAGGGTCATTACTTGGAAATCTCTGATCAGAGTACATATGTTGTGAAGAGTGTCTTCATTGACATATTAAGTATTAAGTAATGAGTCCCAGGACAAGAACTGAAATCACTTGGACTAGATTTAACATAGTCAATCTAGTAAGAGTTGACACATTGCCCGTACTCATAACCAAGTGGGGTATAGCATGGTGAAAGGACGAATTGCACGGTAATTGTCTATGGAAAGGTTCGTGATATGGTCCATGATGAATATGTGTTTATTCATCAAACCAATTACTTTCCGGTCAATTGGGGGTCATGATGTGTTGCTAGATACCGCTCATGACTTGCTTAGATTAAGTGTTGATCTAAGTGGCCAACATAACCGGGAACCTAATGGATCACACACATAAGAGTGTCTCGGAGAACTCGTAAAATAGTTTTGGATAGAGATCCAATATATGGAGAGCAATCGGATTAAATGGATCCCGATGAGATCGAGATATGTCCCGATGAGATCGCGACATGTAGATTTCAAAAACGCTTCAGTAGGTTTTTCCCATATCGGGACCTTGAGAGGCAGTAGGACCAACCCAGTGTGACTGAACCACTTCAGCATTTATTTATATATATATATATAATTAATTAATTATATAATTAATTAATTAAAGAATTAATATATATATATATATGTCATACGTGGAAGATGGAGAAGGAGGCTTATCCTTTTAACTTTATATATATATATATATATATATATATATATATATAAGGTGGCTAATGTGGATGGGGAGAAGAAGCTTCTCCTTGATGCTTAGTCATTTATGCATTAAATGAAAAAAAGGCTTAAGAAGAAAGTAGAGATGATGGTCGTAGATAGTGAAAGAGTTAGTTGAAAAATAAGTTTTTCAAGCTTCCTCTCAAAGGCATACGACAATCATCATTCTCCAAGCCTCATCTTCCTTCTTCATCATCGTTATTCATAGCTCTCTAGAACAAAGGTAAGATCTAGCAGTCCTTAATTTGTTCTAGCTATTCCCGGGTCAAAGGGTTTGTCCCGGTTAGGTTCTCCGATCTCTGCGTGGATACCGTTAGAGACGGTCTCCTTTGGTCGTTTTGGTTTGACTTCGTTATATAGTCACATAGATCCTGGCTTTCGGGAAGGTCCCGGAATAAAAATTTTTGTTTTCTACACCGTGGGCATGTGATGCTCACACCGGGATTTTCTTACAGTGGTATCAGAGCCACTTGTGTCGTATATAACGAAGAAACCATGACTAGGTCGGAGTTGCCTATTGCTTGTGATGATGATGCATGTTGAATGTGTGAATTTCGAATTCAGTGTAGAAATATTGTTTTCGAAATTTTCTTGCCCAGATATGTTCACAAGATGTTGTTGCATATGTCTGTGGAAGCTTGGAATTTATCAATGTGATTTGATATTGTTTTGCTAATTTATTCCCTAATGTTCTGGTTGCTATCTTTGTGCACATTCCTTGAACAGGCATGCTTATAAATTCGAGAATAAATTGTATAATTTTTTTTTTCAGATTTTCTTTGACCTAAATGTCTCTAAGATGTTTATTAATGTCTATGAGAAAGGAAAAATGTTTTCGAGGTGATTTACTATTTATTTGAGAATTTATTGTGTGCTGCTGGGAATAACTGTGTTGAGGAACACAGATTCTACATTGGCTTTGTTGCTGAGATTGAATAAGTTTTTGATGGAAATAAATCCTGAAAAAATTCATGGAGCATTTTGTGAACGTGTTGTAACCTCTGTAATTTTCTCAGAATTTATTGAAATTGTTTCAATGATTTTTTCAAGAAAAAGGCAAAGCTTGGCAGTTTTGAGAAAGTTGCTGGAGCTGTTTTGTTTGAAATAAGAAATTGTGTAGATTTCTATTCCAATGCCTTTGATCATTTTTAATGTTATTGAAAATGTGTTATATTGATGTTGTATGCTTCCAAATTGAATTTCTTGAAATTAGGTTTCCAAACAATTTTCGGATGTCAAATGTGTCTCATTAGCGTCTCGTTAGTATATTCCCTTATCTTGATTGTTTTGGCCGTCACAAATTTTGTGACCAGTGCCGAAATAGTCTTGATAAAGTGTAGACTACCTAGAGATACTTAGGGTGATAGTTTGATATTCGCAAAATTATTTGGAAATCTAAATGAATAAGAGTGTATTCATCGATTTCAAGTTTTTCATGTATAGTTTGACTATATATGGTAAGCAACAATGAAAGTGTTTCATTTGTACATCAAGGTAAAGTGTATTAGACTTGGTGTTGTGAATTTGAACTACACGGATTGAGAAATTAGCTGATTAGATAGCAATTCCATACGGATAAGTCGACTTACACAATATACAAGTCGACTTGTCCGTGCACTGTAGATGCATAAGTCGACTTGCACAATGTTACAAGTCGACTTGTTCGTGCACAGTTGCATAAGTCGACTTACACTTGCATAAGTCGACTTATAAAGAGGCATAAATCGACTTATACATACACAAGTCAACTTATAACATGCATAGGTGGGATGATGGATGAT
Source organism: Erythroxylum novogranatense (assembly GCA_029891385.1). Classification (NCBI taxonomy): domain Eukaryota; kingdom Viridiplantae; phylum Streptophyta; class Magnoliopsida; order Malpighiales; family Erythroxylaceae; genus Erythroxylum; species Erythroxylum novogranatense. The sequence continues at coordinate 64,177,240 of CM057233.1, forward strand.
TTTAGGTATAGATTCAATGTGATTGATGAATTGCCCTAAATCATTCCATATAGTCATGGTGACTATAATCCTATAGCTTGGAGAAGAAGTAGATGAGACCTGAAAACCCTCACACTTAATATGAAAACTTACGTCTTCCATTAATATGGGGAGAACCAGAGTTCTTATAGAGTTGGGTTGTTGGGTAAACCCAAGCTCACTCTATACGAATATGTTCGAACCATGAAAATAAGATTTTCGGATTAATGGGTCGGTTTTCACTAGAAGCGTTGATTTGTTGAGTAAACTCAAGGTCAACGTGGACAGAGGCGAAATTGGGTAGTGTACATCAGATGTATGCGCATCAAGAGTTGATAACCCAATGAGTGTGCATACATCACGAGTTGATAGCACTAGTCGATAGTTGCATCTATAAAGTAATTGGTATAACCGATACCTGCCGATTGATCTAAGGTGGCTTGTTGGGTAAACCCAAGGTCATTTTAGTAATGTCGGATATCTAAGATGCAATTGGTATGACTGATACCTACCGATTGACCTAAGGTGGCTTGTTGGGTAAACCCAAGGTCATTGTTAGTAATATCGGATATCGACCCACTAGGACATTTTGTCATAATGTTTCTTGGATTCGTACTGAGGGTTATGGATTCTTTGAAACTAGTGGGAGCCATATGCATGACATGCAAGTCCTTATGATCATGCATTTAATTCTATTCTAACATTCTTTCTCTCTTTCTCTTTAGGTTGATTGAAGATGACTTCAAGTGTGAACTTGCGCTCGCTTATGGACTCCAACAAATTAACTGGACCAAATTTTCTCGATTGGCTGAGAAATCTGAGAATTGTTCTCAGGTCTGAGGAACTGGGATATGTCCTTGATGTTCCACTTCCTGATCCACCTGCTGTTGATGCTTCTGATGAGGATCAGAAAGTTTATCGAAAGCGTCTCAAAGACAGTGACATAGCAACCTGTATTATGCTTGCCTCGATGTCACCAGAGCTGCAGAAGCAGCATGAGTCTATGGATGCTCATACCATAGTGTTTCATCTTAGGGAGCTATTTGATGAGCAAGCTCGGTCTGAAAGGTTCGAGACCTCGAGGTTACTCTTCACTACTAAGATGACTCCAGGTTCATCTGCAGTGCAGTATGCACTGAAGATGAATGGGTATATTGAGAGGTTGGCTGTCTTAGGTTTTGTCATGGATTATGAATTAAGTGTTGACTTAATTCTAGTTGGATTGTCTGATAGTTATTCACAGTTTGTGTTAAACTATCGGATGAATCAAATATCCACGACAATCCCTGAGTTGATCAACACCGCCAAGACAATGAGAAAGCAAGCTATCAAGAAGGATAGCAAGCAAGTGCTTATGGTGGACTCTTCTTCTGGTTCCAAGAAAAAGAAACTGAAGAAGAAGAGGTCTAAGAAATCGAAAGGAAGTATAGCTAAGAAGAAAACCAAAGAGACTGCACCAAAAGGAACTTGCTTCCATTGTGACAAAACTGTCCACTGGAAGAGGAATTGTAAAGTCTATCTGGAGGAATTGAAGCAGAAGAAGGCATCAGATGCCTCGACTTCTTCAGGTATGTTGTCATTGCGGTTAATACTGTTTCTGACCATAACATATCGGTATTAGATACGGTTGTGGCTCACACATATGCAATGATATGCAGGGCCTCGTGGACGATGAGATGCCTCATGAAGGAGAACTAGACATGCGTGTGGGAAATGGAGCAAGAGTCTTTGCATTAGCCGTAGGCACTTACTTTTGTCACCCCACCGGGCTTGTAAATAAATTGGATGAATGTTATTTTGTACTGTTTTAACAAAGAACATATTATGCATTTCTTGTTTAAATAGAATTGGTTTCCATTTGACTTTTAGTAACAATGGTTGTTCTATTAGTTTGAATGGAATGCTTTATGGTACTGGTACTTTATGCAATGGAATTTACATATTAGATATGTCACATCCAATTATGAATGTCAATGACACGAAAAGACATAAACGAGATAATTTAAAATCAACTTACTTATGGCATTGTCGCTTTGGCCATATAAATGAGAGACGCATGGCTAAGCTCCATAAGAGTGGAAGTTTAGGGTCATTTGATTATGAATCATATGACACATGTGAATCTTGTTTATTAGGCAAGATGACTAAGTTACCCTTTAAGGGAAAGGGTGAACGAGCGACTGGAGTATTAGACCTAATACATTCAGATGTATGTGGTCCGATGTCCATCCATGCTAGAAGTGGTTCTCTTTACTTCATTACCTTTATCGATGATTATTCTCAATATGGGTACCTGTATCTGATGAGATACAAATTTGAAGCCTTTGAAAAGTTCAAACAATTCAGAAATGAAGTAGAAAACCAACTTGGGAAAAGTATCAAGACATTGCGATCTGATCGTGGTGGGGAATACTTAGACCAACAGTTTTTGGATTATCTCAGAGATAATAGGATTTTATCTCAATGGACTCCTCCTTACAAACCACAGCATAATGGTGTGGCAGAAAGGAGAAATCGAACCTTGTTAGACATGGTATGATCAATGATGGGCTTTGCAAAGTTACCAAAATCCTTTTGGGGATATGCAATCGAGACAGCTGTTTACTTGCTAAACAGAGTTCCATCAAAGACAGTTGATGTTACTCCATATGAGATGTGGACTAACAAAAGACCCTATCTTACTCATTTGAAATTTTGGGGCTGTCCTACTTATGTGAAGCGGACACAGTCAGATAAACTTGATGCAAAATCTGACAAGTGTTTGTTCATAGGATATCCTAAAGAAACAATGGGATATCAATTCTACCTTGCTGAGGAACAAAAGGTGTTTGTTTCGAAGCATGTTGTCTTTTTAGAGAAAGAGTTTCTTTTACAAGAAGACAGTGGGAGCAAAATTGAACTTGAAGAAGTTCAGGATGCTCGAACAGACGCAAATCAACTTCCTGAATCTGAAACTGTGACTCATTCAAATGAAGTAACAACTCAACCTTCTACAACACACGAAATTCGTAGGTCACGTAGGATACGCTCTGTTTCTGAGAGATATGGATTTCTCGTGAATGAATAGAATGTTGTATTGCTCATAGAAGATGATGAGCCTACCACCTATGAAGAGTTCAGAGGCTGAGAAATGGCTTCAAGCCATGAAAGTTGAAATGGATTCCATGTATGAAAACCAAGTATGGACTTTGGTTGATGCACCCGAAGGAATAAAACCCATAGGGTGCAAATGGGTTTTCAAAAAGAAAACCGACATGGATGGTAATGTAATTACCTATAAAGCAAGGCTTGTGGCTAAAGGTTTTCGTCAAAGACAAGGAGTTGACTACGACGAGACCTTCAGCCCAGTAGCAATGCTTAAATCCATTAGGATACTCCTAGCCATTGCCACTCATTATGATTATGAGATATGGAAAATGGATGTGAAGACAGCTTTCCTAAATGGGAATCTAGCTGAGGATGTGTATATGACACAACCTGAGGGCTTCATCTCCTATGATGGCGAAAAGGTATGCAAGCTTCAAAAATCCATCTATAGATTGAAGCAAGCATCCAGGAGTTGGAATATCCGATTTGATGAGGTAATCAAAGAGTTTGGTTTCTCACAAAATCCGGATGAATACTGTGTGTATAAGAAGGTTAATGGGACTGCAATCGTATTCCTTGTGCTGTATGTAGATGACATATTATTGCTAGGAAACGATGTCTCGATGCTACAATCCGTCAAGATTTGGTTGTCCAAACAATTTTCCATGAAAGACCTTGGTGAAGCAACTTATATGCTTGGGATAAGAATCTATAGAGATAGATCAAAAAGGTTGCTTGGTCTTTCACAATCAACGTACATAGACAAGATGCTAAAGAGGTTTAGCATGGAACAATCCAAGAGAGGGTACCTTCCCATCACTCATGGGATAACACTCTCGAAATCTATGTGTCCTAAGACACAAGATGAGAGGATGCACATGAATATGATCCCGTATACATCTGCGGTTGGATCTATCATGTACGCAATGCTATGTACGAGACCCGATGTATCATATGCTTTAAGTGTTACGAGCAGATACCAATCGGATCCTGGTGGGGGTCACTGGGTGGCTGTCAAGAATATCCTGAAGTACTTGCGAAGGACTAAGGATGTTTTCTTGATATATGGAGATGGAGATCTCAAGGTGAGTGGGTATACAGATGCCAGTTTCCAATCTGATAAGGATGATTTCAAATCCCAATCAGGTTACATATTCACACTGAACGGCGGGGCAGTCAGTTAGAAGAGTTCCAAACAAGAGACGACTGCCAATTCAACAACCGAGGCAGAGTACATTGCCGCTTCAGACGCAGCAAAGGAAGCCGTTCGGATCAAGAAGTTCATTAATGAACTTGGTGTGGTTCCTAGCAGTGATGGGCCCATACAGTTGTATTGTGACAACAATGGGGCTATTGCGTAGGCAAAGGAACTAAGGTCTCATCAACGATCCAAGCACGTACTCCGCAGATATCACCTGATCAGGGAGATCATTGGTCGAGGTGATGTGTAGATAGAGAGAATTCCCACAGAGCAGAATATTGCTGATCCGTTGACAAAGCCATTGTCACAGAAGAGTTTTGATTCTCATGTACTCGCCTATAGTATTAGATATCAAGGCGATTGGCTTTAGGTCAAGTGGGAGATTGTTAGAGTAGTGCCCTGAAGGCAATCGCCTTTAGCGCATTTTGTACAAATTTCAGGTACGTCTTTATGAATAAATAAAGAAAGGCATATTTCATTACGTTGTTGCTCATTATTTATGAACCGATATTGATCTATAAGCAAATTAATGAAGTCCTTGATATATGACATAGCATGAAGGAAATTATGATGTGATCATACTACCGAGATTCCCATCATGTGCAATTATGTCAAGATCTAAAATTATCCTAGTCATAGGATTACCGAGACCGACATCCAGAATCCGGAAGACTAGCACATCTCAAACTCCTTGATTTGGTCAAGCAGTGGATCTCAGAAACTGTAAATATGAGATATTTAGGGTTGAGATGTGGATGCTTACTAGAGGTAGTAAGTACATTGGATGACCTACTATGAGATCATCACATGGATGTCCTATTCTAATGTCAGTGATAATCTCATCATAGCAATGGTGCAAGTATCCTTAGACTTGAGGTACTCAAGGATATCTTGGATACTGATTCTGTGCTTTGACTCCATTCCTTGTTACCTTACAGAGGTCGCTCATAGAGTGGTGCTTAGGTACAGCTTGAGTAGCCAATAGAGAATTCACCACTTCTGTGATAGCAGAAGATGATATCCATGGCCTTTTGTCAGGGTCATTACTTAGAAATCTCTAATCAGAGTACATATGTTGTGAAGAGTGTCTTCATTGACATATTAAGTATTAAGTAATGAGTCCCAGGATAAGAACTGAAATCACTTGGACTAGATTTAACATAGTCAATCTAGTAAGAGTTGACACATTGCCCGTACTCATAACCAAGTGGGGTATAGCATGGTGAAAGGACGAATTGCACGGTAATTGTCTATGGAAAGGTTCGTGATATGGTCCATGATGAATATGTGTTTATTCGTCAAACCAATTACTTTCCGGTCAATTGGGGATCATGATGTGTTGCTAGATACCGCTCATGACTTGCTTAGATTAAGTGTTGATCTAAGTGGCTAACATAACCGGGAACCTAATGGGTCACACGCATAAGAGTGTCTCGGAGAATTCGTAAAATAGTTTTAGATAGAGATTCAATATATGGAGAGCAATCGGATTAAATGGATCCCGATGAGATCGAGATATGTCCTGATGAGATCGCGACATCGATATTGCTGAAAAACGTTTCCGGGGGTTTTTCCCATATCGGGACCCGGTAGGCCGGTAGGACCGACCCCAGTGTGACTGAACTACTTCAGCATTTATTTATATATATATATATATAATTAATTAAAGAATTAATTAATTAATATATATATATATATGCCATACTTGGAAGATGGAGAAGGAGGCTTATCCTTTTAACTTTATATATATATATATATATATATAAGGTGGCTAACGTGGATGGGGAGAAGAAGCTTCTCCTTGATGCTTAGTCATTTATGCATTAAATGACAAAAAGGCTTAAGAAGAAAGTAGAGATGATGGTCATAGATAGTGAAAGAGTTAGTTGAAAAATAAGTTTTTCAAGCTTCCTCTCAAAGGCATACGACAATCATCATTCTCCAAGCCTCATCTTCCTTCTTCATCATCGTTATTTATAGCTCTCCAGAACAAAGGTAAGATCTAGCAGTCCTTAATTTGTTCTAGCTATTCCCGGGTCAAAGGGGTTGTCCCGGTTAGGTTCTCCGATCTCTGCGTGGATACCGTTAGAGACGGTCTTTTTTGGTCGTTTTGGTTTGACTTCGTTATATAGTCACATGGATCCTGGCTTTCGGGAAGGTCCCGGAACAAAAATTTTTGTTTTCCGCACCGTGGACATGTGATGCTCACACCGGGATTTTTTTACATTTAACTCCAAAATCCTTTAAACTTTAACCTAGTTGGTCCAAATATGATAACTATCTAGAGAAAAACTAACACCATGACATTTCTAAGAATGCTGTAATCCTGGGTCAGTAACGAGCCATAAGATGTTACCAAATATTTTGCACACATCAGAACATTATAACACCTTCGGGAAAGTCATGGTAAAAGGGACTAAAACAACTGCCAAGGCCCTTGATACATTCTTCATGTTTCCACTCAGATTTCCTTCCAATCCTCCTTGCATGTTGCCAACCGTTAAGGGATGATTATTGGTCCATCCGCACAATTAGACAGTTTGAACTCAAAAGTCATATACAAGCTATAGCTAATTCCACCCCAAAAAAAAACCAAGCACTAATCATTTCGGTTTAAATGATACAAAGAAGCGCACTCCACCGTGATCAATAAAGTCAATGGTGTCAACATTGGAATAGGTATAAATTATCGGGTCGTAAGATCAATGAACTAGGATGCTCCACAAGGTTTTAAAGGACAGCACCTTTTCGCCATATTTGAAATCTTTAAGACAAAAACTTATGACGCCAAAGAAACGCCAAATCAATTTCAAGATATTTAAGCAAGATAGGACGGAAGCACAACTTATCGCAAGAAAAAAGCTAATAAAGACGGGACCTTGAATAAATAGCCCCTTCGTAAAAGGACTAACATTAATGTTAAAAAACTTCATAACAACCTAAAGAATGAAAAACACAACTAGAGAACTGTAGTATACAGGCATAACTTCATTCCACCGAAAAGCTTGAGAGGAAACAACTATGGATTTAGGATGTGGAAAATAATCTCAGAAGTCAGAGACGATAGCAACGAAGAAATGAAAAAGAGACGGCTTCACCTCAAGCCAATGATAGTGACATTGTCTACCCATACCTTAAATATTCAAAAGAATTCTACATACATAACTCACAAGTGAACTTCTACAACATAGCAAATCAAAAGAGTGCTACATTTATAAATCACAGAGTTATGGTAAAAGTTATCTTTCCCTATCAAGCAGTCAACCATCATAAGAATAAGAAAGCTGCATCATAGCAAAAAAATTACATTTACCATGGAAATTTCCTAAAAGAATGAAATAGTTGATAACCCTTACGCCTTTATGCATTCACAGCACTGTAAGCCCCAAGCATGGACAACATAGTCCCTCATCAATCCACATCAAAGTAGCAGAAATTCATAATATTTCTATATTTGCCTCAGTCATGAATGACAGAAGTTCTTAGGTCTATTAAAAGTCTTTTACATAATTTAGCAGCCACTATTTTCTTTTAAGAAAAGAAATAATTTACTTACTCATTAAAAACTTCGCATTTCTTTCGACCATCGAGAATAAAGATTAGGATCCATACCCGTAAGAATAGCAATTGAGTCTAAATGCTAATAAAAATAGGATGGTGTTAATATTAAGTGAAACTCGAATATTCACCATTTTACAATCTTACTCTTCTCTCAATAAAGATATATATTGCTCCTATACTAGAAAGCAAAAATAAAATTGCAATCTCAAAATAATATTGGAGGCAAATATTTTAGTTCAAATGAAAATTGACATTTAGTCAACAAAATAGGAACCAGCTTAGCTATCGATGAAGTAAATAACTTCACTTGCTATAGTATGGAAGAAAATATTCTTGTTTTGAACTTTACCACATTGCGATATTTCAGTCAAGATGCAAAAAGAAAAGACATGCATATACAAAGAGACATCATTTATCTATAGGAAAAGTACCGATGATATCATTCATGTAACGAAAGAACCAAGAATCATATCCTATCTTGCACTCTTTGCTTAATTTCTCCAACTGTGGCCTTATTATCTGCAGAAATAGCACAAAAATCAAGAGAGACAAGAACTAAAGCATTCTCTCGGTAATGACGTTTTTGCATAAAAGGTATATGACAAACTTAAAATTGTAATATATAAAAACCTTCCGTAAGTTTGACAACAAAATTTTGAAAAAATATACGTTGTTGTTCCACAATGTGGGCATCCTTATGATCGTGAAGTGATGGAGAATGCTCTTCTTCAGATAGTAAGGTAGAATCACAAAGAAAGGTCCAAATCTCTCTTGTCATTGCAAAGAATGTATAGATATTACAAAGAAACAATAAATTAAGAAGTGGACTTCAAGGAAAAGATAAAAGCAGTACAAGGAAATGAAATATCGCAGTTAGAAGAAACTTACACAATTAATTCAAACCAACATCCAAATTGAAAAGAATAAAACAAAGCCACTGCTGGGATAATTGCATCCATCTAGTCATTGTTAGAGGGCGAACATATATATGCAATATTTAAACTAATTACGTTTCAAAATCGTTTAGATTATTCTGTCTAAGGACTAAATTGTTTATCAATGCCGCTAAAGCCTAAAAAAAAGTTTTAAGAAAACTAAAATATTTACGTACAGCAAGTAGGAATCAGAATTATCTTAATGTCATTCCTCATACAGAAGGGTTTCAACAGGTAGTTTAGATCTTTGGCCAAAATAGGAAAACACACTTAACAACAAATGATATAGTTGAAAGGGCTGATCCGCAGGTTCCAAATCAATAAAATTGTCTAAACTGCATAAAATGGTGAGATACCTGCATATTACATTAGGTAAGACAAAAGATGGAAAGGGGTCATGAAACTCAGCCTCTGGAGCAAATTCCCTCACACGTAAATACTTTAACAAGTTCCTCCGCATTATCTGTAAAATAGTACATATATGGTGATTCACAAGTGATTCAAATATATAAAGTTGTAATCTTTTTCCAATTGTAGCTTCTCTAGCCTAGGAGTAATATAAACCATCTCACAAAAAATGACGCATGGTTTGGTATGTGTCAGTAAGAAGAAAGCATATTGATGATCCTAGAGTTCAAAATATTGGCTTGCAAATCTAGACAGATGATTGCATGACTGTGCTTGAAGACACACCATGTAAACTATATTTGAACAACTTTGCAGACAAAATTTACAAAATTTACCTCACAAATGAAACATGTTATGTCTAAGTTCTAAAACAAGGTGCTGTAAGCCATGCATTCCTTTAGTCTGAGCATTTTTTTCATTGGTCAAGAAATTGAGATTGAAATACAAGAAGAAAAAGCCCTCAATCATGTATGTGACATTTGCTCTTTATTTTCAAATTTGTTTGCCCCCTTCAGACGAAGAACAATGTCATGAACAATTCTTAAAAGTTTATCTGTAAAATGTGTCCTGATCTGTAGACACAGGAAAAAAGTAGAATCAATGGAGGTGTTTATGATCAAGATGGATTAAGGAATAGAGGCTTTGACAATCAGCATTCTCTAAGCACTCTTTAACATATTCTACTATTTGTGATTCAAAACTCTCAGCAGCAACAATGGTGATTGATGGTGTGCATGAATTTCCATCCTGTAAAGATGCTCTGATTGCAGCTTGTTTTTCGACATAATCCCACGAAATAAGCATGAATTCGGATACAACTAAAACAAAATGATCCTACAAAATGCCCAGAACATAACAAATCAAATCGTCAAGTAGGTAAGATAGAGATCGAAAGCAATATGGAAAATGTGGAGTAGATGTCATAACCACCAACGATAGCCATAAAGCCTAGTTTATTAGTATGACCATATTTTTGTTCTTGAAGCATACATGTATGTTAGAGGAAAATACCTGGATTTTCTTGGGTAAGCATTCAGCAATATTCGATCTTGACACAATATTCACTTGTGATTCTTTTCTTTGAGAATGATCCCCTTGAGATTCATCATGTGAACTGTCAGCAACGGTAGCTAGAATTCCTCCATAGTTATACTGCTTGACAGAAAGTAATATGATAAATTAATAGGAAGATGTCAGGCGAAAATTTTCAATAGATTATTATGTATCAATAAAGCCTCTTCTTGTGTCAGTATCTCCAAAAAGCACGCAAACTTTTCAATGGCTAGATTCCGTCTCAATGGCATAAATTTTGAGGATATAATAATAAAATCAAAGAATAAGGCAGCATATTCTATAAGATCAGCGATAGAAAGATTTGAATTAGAAAATTTTGCAGTTGAAATAGACAGGACAATTTGAACACTTACAATTTAATTTGTGGGTCATCATTTAAAAGAAGTGCTATCAACAGTAAGGTTCTAAGCTATATTATCCTACAACGGAGTGCTATCTATCCAGAGGAAAAGGGACCTTGATACTCAAAACATGCCACTGAGCGTTGTCTAAATACAAATTTAAAAGTTGAAGCTTGAAATTAAAGTAAATTCAATTCCTGTATCATTATTCCCAGACATTTTTCTAGTCAAAGGAATAATTTATCTTGTCGAGAAGCCATTCAGCTCAAAAGCTTAAAAACTGCTAGATTTGGAGAACAAAACACAAAGTGCACAGAGCTGGTAATGAATGTCAAGTTTTATTTCAATGTGAAAGTACCTAACATAACCTATGTCAAAACTGAAATTTTATCTTAATACAAGAATCTGGCATGCCTCTAATGAAGTCTACCTACAAAAGAAGGTCAACAGGCAAATGCTGTGGAATAGTATACATACAGATTACACTTAAAGCCAGATTAGGCCAATCAAAGAGAAAAAAATCCATTTGAGTTCAATGTAAAGAAATGAAAAATTAAACTGCAAAAACAAAAGTAGGCAAAAGAGAAAGACAATCACAATATGCAACTGAGCAATTTTCATGACTTAAGTGTGATGCCTATCAAAAGATCTATTTTTAATTCCTTAATTAAATTAAATTTATTTAAAATATATTTCATAATAATCTATATATAATTAAATTATTAATTATTAATTATTAGCACATAATTATTACTTATGTTATTATTAATGCGTATGAAATATTTTTCCTTTTAAATTACATATTCTTAAAATATCTTGAATTAATTTAATTATAACTATTAAATATAATTATTTTATTTATTTACGTAAATGTGTTACTTGATTAATAAAGGTAATTGGAATATAATAAATTAAATGATTTAATAAATTATACTTTATTTACTAATTAATTGTTAATAATTAACTATTCATCGATTGAGTGTTAATTAATAATGATTAATATATTATTAATTAAATAGAATTAGTGATCATATTTCTCATTTTTGTTAAATATAATATATAAAAAGTAATTGACTAGTTATAATATACTATTGATTAGTAACAAAACAATTAATTGATTAATGAATTAAAATAAAATAAAATATCATTATATAATTAAATATTTGATTCATTCAACTCTTATTAACTAATTAAATGATTAATGATTATTAACATGTAATTATTACTTATGTTATTTTTAATGCGTTTGAAATATTTTTCCTTTTTAATTTCATATTCTTAAAATATCTTTAATTAATTTAATTATTACTATTTAGTAAATTAAAATATGATTTCATGTAATTAAAATATAATAAATTAATTGATTTATAAAATGTGATACTTGATCAATAATGGTAATTATAAAATAATATATTAAATGATTTATCAAATTGTACTTCACTTATAAATTAATGACCTAATGCACAGCCATGACGTGCATGCTCTTTTCTTTTTACGGGCAATTAACTCTCATATAATTTTGTCACCTTTCTTAACAAATAAATAATTAATTAAGTATTGATTTATTAAAATGTAATTGATCTATTTGTTAATTAATTAAATAGAATTAGTGATTATATTTAAAATTTTGTTAAATATAATATATAAAATTAATTGACTAATTACAATATATTATTGATTAATAACAAAATAATTAACTAATTAATTACTTAAAATAAAATAAAATATTATTATTATAGGGTCACAGGAGTGACTTAAGTATATTATTGTAATTAAAATAATTAATTAATTAGTTACTTAAAATAAAATAAAAATTATTATTATAGAGTCACAGGCATGACTAAAGTGTCACGCTAGTGAAATGATCAATTTTTAACTCCTTAATTAAATAAAATTTATTAATATGTAATTCATAATTATCAATATATAATTAAATAATTGATTTATTCAAATATTATTATCTATTTAATTAATTAATGATTATTAATACGTAATTATTACCTATGTTATTTTTAATGTGTCGAAATATAACTAATTTATCTTTAATGCTAATATTAATACATTATTTTAATACGTAAATATTGTTAAAATATCTTTAATTAATTTAATTATAACTATTTCATGTAATTAAAATATTCTCAATTAGTTAAAATATAATTAATTAATTAATTTATGAAAATGTGATAATTGATTAATAATGGTAATTGGAATATAATAAATTAAATATTATATTCCAATTACCATTTTTAATCAAGTGTCACATTTTTGTAAATCAATTAATTATGAGTTAAGGATTCAAAATGGTTAGTCCCATAATGAATCTGAACTTTCGAGTGAAATCGGAAGAACGATATTTGGTGATGGAAATAAGAAGTATATGTACCCGACAAAAGTCATTGAGCAAAGAAATTGTTAGAGAAGTTCGTGGTTACATGTTTGAATTTCCAACAGTGAGAAGTGTTTAACGCTTATATTTTGGAGTTCATGGGAATATGAGTTTGTTGTATAGTTCTGATTGACTATAGATATAACAATGGTGCGATGAGTGAGACAAAGGAAAGTGACTTGTGAAAGATGAATGGGTTAGATGAGGTGGATCAAAATCAGACAGACGAAATATAGTTAAGTGAATATACGAATAGAGTGCTTGAACACTAAAGAATAGTGAATTGTCAAAGGAGAGATGAATCTGAAATAAGAGTCAATGATATATGAAAGATAAATGAGTTAGGTGAATTAACACCTGTTATAATGAAATGGACATAAGTGTCAATGTATTAGCACCAAAGTATAATGAAGTGTCGAAAAAGAGATGAAGTTTTTTTGTAAGTAACACCTTGGTAAGGTGTACTCAAAATTGGAAAAAGGTATCAATGAAACTATATGAATTGATCATTATGAAAATTTTTATTATAAGTTAGTAAAAATTGGTGAAAGAAGTATTGGACTTATAAAATGTGATAAATGAATAGATTGAAATAATGATCTGATCCTCAACATACGAAATAAAAGTTGGAGTGTAAAATGAAATATTCTAGTGAGATAGTTAAAATCGTGAGATAGACAAATAAGTGACTGAAAGATTTATTGAGTCTGTCTACTGTTATCTTTTGGAAAATAAGAAATTGAGGGATGAAGTGTATGGGAAATGGAGAGACATATGGCAAATAGAGTAACAGTAATGATCAATCAAATGAAAATTTCGAGGACGAAATTTATTAACGGGGGGAGAATTGTAACATCTCGTCCCCAAATGAAGGATGAGGACCTGAAATATTGTACCAGTGTGCTCAAGGAGAGACAAAGGAAATGTATTGGTTTTGTTCATGCATCTTATTAGCATACATGCATTCATTAACAATTGCCAGGTATAAAAGATAGGAAATGTGAATTGTTAAAATTTATGGGTAGAAGGTGTTGAAAGAGTGAAAGTAATATGTTTGTGCTACAAATTGGGATTTATTACTCAAGTAAATATTTTGATAAATTTATGGTTAAATTCTCGGTTAAATGGGATGGTTATTGATGTGGTATGCTTGCATGAAAGGAGTAGAGTTGTGGTTGAAATCTGGAAAAATGGAACTTGTGTATGTTTCAGGTATTTGTTTATAACTTTTGTTGTGGTTACGCTATTGAGTTAAGATTTACTTTAAATTAAACTTGAGAAGTATGGCTAGAATTCCTATGAAGGAAGTTCTGCTCAATTTTGGCTTGAAGAGCAGTGAATTTAGCTCAGAAGTTGAGATTTGTGTGCTGGATGAACAATATCCGGATCTTGGTTCTATTATTGATGACCTGAAACTTTGAGAATTTTTCTAGAATAAAGGAGACAAATTTTATGAAATTTGTATTACTGGAAGTTGAAGATTTATGTGTTAGCTTTCCAATGCCACTGAGTATGGTATTTTTCGATGTGTAGGTTGTAAGTTATGGTCTGATAATGCTCAGGTGGTAATTCAGTTCAAAATGTGTTTTGGTGTGCAATCGCTCTAAGGGCATGATTTTGTGCTCTTTGTGTTCGACATTTATTTGGGATTTGTAAAGGGGTGAAATTGGCTTGAGTGACATTCTGGAAAGTTGTAAAGGATTGTTATTGCTTTATGGTATGGAAATTTTTGCCAAGGGGATGTGGAGTTATGAATTTTGAAAGATTGGATTTCTGTTGACGATAAATAGGGTAGGCTGAACCTTTGTTTGCGAATTTGATTTGGTTAGAGATGGAATTGATTTCTAAGTTATTCCTGAAAGATATAGCATTTGTTTTGCTCTTTTTATTGACATAAAATTTGGAATTTTTTTGGTTAAGGGGATGAAAAGTTATGGTTTTTAGAAGTTCTGGTGTTGTTTAGTGTGAAGCTGATCGACCAGTCACCTTTGAGGGACTTTGTCACCCCTTTAGAGACTGAGATTGCTTTTGAGTCCTTCATGAAAATTGTGTATCTCTCTTTTATCTTTCCAACGGTATCGAGTTTGTGAAATTCAGAGCTTGGAGTCAAAAGTTATGAGTGTTAGAAGTTTGAAGGTCAGATTAGGTGCTGGCCGACCTCTGTTGGCCGACCTCTGTGGTTAGCCGACCGACCTCTGATGGCCGACCGAACTCTGTTGGCCGACCGACCTCTGTTGGCTGACCTTTGTTGGCCGACCCACCCCTGATGGCCGACCGACCTCTGTTGGCCGACCGATATTCGTTCTGGCCAAGTTTTGATTTTTTAGCCGAGCTCTGACCTCCCTTTGCTCTTTTGGCCATAACTTCTTCGTCCAACCTCCGATTGAGCCGATTCTCAAAGCGTTGGATTCCTAAGATATTTTCTATCTTTCCATATTAGATAGATCAGTTTTGGCATTAAATGGAGAAAGATAGCTCGGATTAAAGTGAGCTGATTGGTTGTATAAGTTTGAACAGTGTTCAGTATTTTGAAGTTATCTCGATAGGTAGAGCTCCAATCGATCTGATTCTTTTTTAAAATTAAAATAGAGACATGGGGCTACAAATTTTATGAAGGAGCTGATCGACAATGTAGCCTCTAAGACTTTCAATTTCGGGTCGGAATTTAGATGTAGTGTTCAGTCTCGGTCCTGTAATGGTTTGAACAGTGTTTGGTATTTTGGAGATATTTTGAGCTATAGAGCTCCAATAGATCGGATTCTTGTTGCAAATTAAACTAGAGACATGTATCTACATTTTATCTGAAGGAGCCTATCTACAATTTAGCCTCTAAGACTTTCAATTTTGGATCGGAATTAGGTGTAGTGTTCAGTTTTGGTTTTGTAAAAGTCTGAACATCGTTTGGTATTTTGGAGATATCTCGATCGATAGAGCTCTGATTGATCTGATTCTTTTTTAAAATTAAAATAGAGACATGAGGATAAAAATTTTATGAAGAAGGTGATCTACAATTTAGCCTTTAATACTTTCAATTTCGGATCGGAATTAGGTGTAGTGTTCAATTTCGGTTTTGTAAAAGTCTGAACATCGTTCGGTATTTTGGATATATCTCGATCGGTAAAGTTCCGATCGATCTGATTCTTTTTGAAAATTAAAATATAGACATGAGGATACAAATTTTATGAAGAATCCAATCTACAATTTAGCCTCTAAGACTTTCAATTTGGGATCGGAATTTAGATGTAGTATTCAGCCTCGGGTCTGAAGAACAGACTTCAGTATTTTGGAGATATCTTGAGCTATAGAGCTTCGATCGATCCGATTCTTGAAGCGATGGATTCGTAAGACATAGAGGGACATTCCTATAAAAGAAGGTTTGTCAAATGGCTTCATTTACTTGATCGAAATAATCAGACAAGATGTCAGTTTTAAGACAAAAAGGAAGGGCATTTTTGGAGCATCACTTAAAGGGTTAAGTTTATAGGCTTAAATGAAGGGGCATATGGGTCATTTCTCATTCATTAAATAACATGGCACTATAAAAACAAGTGGGCTGTGCAAAACAGAAAAGAAAGAATAGAAGAAAAGAGTAGAGTCGAGAGCCTTCGGATGGGAGAAGAAGAAAGAAGAAAGAGTAAACTAGGTATTGATTTTCTAAGCCCTTCAAGAGGGATTTTCATGGTGCTCAAGAAGAGAAAAACGTGGAGGATGATGAGAGCTTCCATCAAAGCCAAGAAATTCATTGATGGGTGAAAGATCAAGGTAAATTTGAGATTTTGATTTGTTAAATTTTGAAGGGGGTTTGGTTCATATGGCTTAAGATTGGTATAGGGTTGTGTTTCCTAAGCTCAACTTTAGTGTTTATGTAGTATGTGATGTTGAATTCTGGTAATTGTGGCTTAGGGAATTTTAACTTGAATGAAGGAAAGAAATAACAAAGAAAGTGATGCTTTGGATAAGATTCAAGCATGGATATGAGGTGAGTGACGTAGACGGTATCTCAATTATTATGTGCTTAGAATTCTGTCTTTATAAAACTGTGGTGAATAATGGTGGGTCTGTGATCGATTCAGAACTCCAGACCGAAAGTTCGGAGTATTGTTATGATATGATATAGAAGTGTTATGGGAAAGTGAAACTGTGATGGTGTTTCTTTTTCATATCACAAATTGGGAATTATTTGTCTGATTGTAGTAATTTGGAAATAATTGTGGTCATTGAATACATAAATAAAGTGATAAATAGTGGTATATGAAATTCACATAGGAATGCATGAACCGAAAATTGATAGTTGTGACCAGAGCAGCCACAGTTTAGAGCTTTTTAGCTCAATGATTAATGAGCCCCAAAAGGGGACAGTTCCAGAGCTTTTTAGCTCAATGATTAATGAGCCCCAAAAGGGGACAGTTTCAGAGCTTTTTTAGCTCAACAATTAATGAGCCCCAAAAGGGGACAGTTTCAGAGCTTTTTAGCTCAATGATTGATGAGCCCCAAAAGGGGAGAGTTTCAGAGCCTATAGCTCAACAATAAATGTGCCCTTATAGGGACAGTACAGGCACTCGGTCACAACACTATTATAAATTAGAAAAGGGTTACATACTGCTTTTGTTTGATATAGTTTATAGTTGATTGAATGCACTGCAAATTGCCATCTGTTGATGTGATAACAGTCATGGGGTATTTTTATAACTGTGAGACTATGAGAATAGTGATATGCCTTGTGTTGTATGAATTATAATGGCTATTGACCAGAGTTTCCACCGATCAGAGCTTCTAGCTCAACGTGTGAAGATGAGCTTGGAGCTCATGGGTGATTTGGAGCCTCAAGCTCAATGTATTAATGTACCCCGTATCCACTATCGGATAAAGGACAGATACTAATGAGTCCTTAAATGGGACAGTTAGGCACTTGGTCACAGTAAAATGCTAATAGATGGAAAGTGTGTGAATGTGCAGTCTTGTGATAGTGCTTATGGAAGTAAAATTTAATTGTATGTGAAATTTTGAACTGTGGTCAAATAGGCAACAGTGGGAAAATATGTTATATATATTGATATTATTGTTGCAATGACTAAGCGGACCATCAATGATGGTCACTCACTGAGTTCGCAAAACTCACCCAAAATTTGCATTTATTTTTCAGGATTAGAAGAATACCCCGTTAGGCCAACGAGAGTATATTTGCGGGATTCAAGTGAAGGATAGAAGTTGGGGATCAGTTCACGTCTGCACTGCATGTCTTTATTTATGTATTGAAGTGTATTTTGGTATTTGGGAAATAGGTCCGAGTGGCTATTGGAAATTGTGTATAATGAATTTGTATATGATTGAATGAGGACCCAACTTGGGCATTGAATTCCGCATATATGTTGTTATGTGAAAAAAATGTTCCGACTACTGAATAAGTGTTTAGCAGGCCACCCTCGCGGGGCACGAACTTGGATATCACCATCGATGTCGTGTTCGGGTCACGTGGGAGTGGGGTGCTACAATTAGTTTATAGTAGGCGTAAGAAGAAGTTGGCGAATCCTAGCACGTGAGTTAGTTACATATTAGTGACAGGTGTCATCTATTAATTGGGGTAGGATGGGATATAAAAGGAGGAGAATGTTCTGTCCGAGGGCATGCATGTATTCTGCAGTGAGAATAGTGTTTGGGAGGTGCGGCCCCTCATATAGGCTGATCAGTGTTTAGGTTGTAATAACCAATTTCTACAGGATATCAATATACACTACGGAATCAATGAGATTGCTTTGATCTATCTGATTCTTTTACACTCATTATACTGACATAATTGGGTGAGTTCTATCAATTGGTATCAGAGCACGTTCTTGGTTCCATTAGATTGAATTCTTTTCGTTAGTGGATGGTAGTAACAAGAAGCATGATGAAGATTGACTTGCTAGAGAGGAGTGTAGCAAACCTAGCTAAGATGTTGGAGAGAAATGATGAAAAGACGCGTCGACTGGAAGAAACATTGTTGGAAATGATGCAATATGTCAAAGGAAAACGAGCAGAGTCCTCCAAGGGAAAATCGGTGGTGAAAACTACTGAGGAAACTGAAGGAAATGGAGTGGGTGAGTCAGCAGAAACTAGGCAGGGCAATAATATGAAGTATAAGGAGAGAGGAAGGAGGTTAGAGATTCTGATTTTCTGTGGAGAGGATGCTTATGGCTAGTTGAATAGAATAGAAAGATATTTTCAGTTTAATGGGGTTATCGACCGTGATAAAAGGGATGCAGTGGTAGTGGCGATGGATGGTAAGGCACTAGTTTGGTTCAACTAGTGGGAGGCGTGAAACGCAACAGCTGATTGGAAGGAGTTTAAATCAGCGGTGCTTAAGCGTTTTCAGTCAACATTAGCGAAGAATCCATATGAGCTTCTGTTTGGACTGCAACAGTCTTCGACAGTGATGGAGTACCGAGAACAGCTTGAGTTGTTAACCGGGCCATTGCGACACATTGATGAAGAAATTCTCACGGGGTTGTTCTTGAATGGATTAGAGATGGAAATCAGGGCTGAACTTAAGCTACACCATGCTGGGTCTTTAAGTGAGGTGATGGACATGGCGCTACTGGTGAAGGAGAGGAATGCAATTGTGAAGCAAGGCATCGGAGTCACATATCATGGCTGTATCCTCCACAAGCCAGCCAGGGCCACCGATCCACCACAATGGACTTCCCACCCGCACCCCAACAACGATGGAGACGAAAGGGAGTGCGGCAGCTCCAAACCCGACCCCACTCCAGAGAGACGAGACTGGAGGAGCTAGGAGACGCAATTTCTGACAACTCCCACCCGAAATGCTTATGGAGAGGTATGAGAAGAGGTTGTGTTTTTATTGCGATGAAAGATTCAGCCCCAATCACGTTTTTAAAAACAAACACTTTCGGGTGTATATTGTGGAGAATGAAGGAGAGAATGAGCCACCGGAGGACGTGCTTATAGATGCAGAAGGTGATGACAATGAATGTTTTACCATTGCAGTTGAATATGATGAGTGTGATGGGGTTAACTACAAAGAGATCATTTAAAGTATGGGGTAACTACAAGTGTGTGGGGCCTCCAATAACTTTATCTCAAAGACTTTAGTGAAGGAGATGTCCCTGCACGTGTTGGACACTCCAGCCTTCTTAGTACAAGTGGGAGATGGCCATAAAATTAGAGAAAAAGGGGTCTGTGAAAAACTACAAGTGGAGACGCAAGGGATAAAAATAAAAGGGGATTTCTTTTTGTTTGCTTTGGGTGGAGTGAACGTTGTGCTAGGGTTGGATTGGCTTGAAGGTTTGGGTGATATACAAGCTAATTTTAAGGAGTTAACACTGAAATGGAGGGTAAGAGATAAGCGATTCAGTTTAAAGGGAGAACCAACATTGATGAAGTCGGTGGCTACATTAAAATCGCTCTACAAATCAGTGGGAGAAGGAGGAGAGGGCTATCTAGTCAACTTGACAATAGTGGAACCGCAAGAGACAACCATGAAAGGGACAGTACAACTCCAGCAATTGTTAGCCGAATTTACTGATGTGTTATCCCCACCCACAGGGTTGCCTCCTCAAAGGAGTCACGACCATGCAATCATCCTGAAACCAGGAGCTGAAATACCCACGGTAAGACCCTATAGATATCCCCATTATCAGAAAAATGAGATAGAAAAGATAGTGGGAGAATTACACACATCGAGTTATACACCAAGTGTGAGCCCTTTTCCAAATTTCAAGTGATTTTAGTAAGGAAAAGGATGGAGGATGAAGATTTTGTGTAGATTTTAGGGCATTGAATAAGGTGACTGTAGCGGATAAATTTCCAATCCCTACAATTGATGAGTTATTGGATGAATTGGGAGGAGCCAAGGTGTTCTCGAAGCTGGACCTCAAGAGTGCCTACCACCAAATTAGAGTCCGAGAAGAAGACATACACAAAACGGCATTCCGAACTCACAAAGGTCATTACGAATGGCTGGTGATGCCTTTCGGATTGTCCAACACACCCTCCACCTTTCAATCATTGATGAATGAGGTATTCCGTTCCCACCTACACAAGTCCGTTCTAGTTTGTTTTGATGATATTCTTATATACAGTCCAGATTTTGAGCAACATTTGGAAGATTTAAGGGCTGTCTTGTTGATTCGCCAGAGTTATAAGTTGATGTCAATGAGAAGAAATGCGATTTTGGCAAGGAGCAATTAAAATACTTGGGGCATTTGATCTCAGGTCAGGGGGTAGAAGCTGATCCCTCTAAAATTGAAGAGGTTGCAAACTGGCCAATACGTAAGGATGTGAAGGCTGTCCGAAGGTTTTTGGGGTTCACGGGATACTACCGACGATTTGTTCGAGATTATGGCAAGATCGCCAAACCTCTCACTCAACTACTTAAGGCAGAAGGGTATCGGTGGAATGTGGAGACTCAACAAGCCTTTGAATCACTTAAGACAGCCATGGTAAACCTCCCTACTGTAGCTGTTCCTGATTTTCCTAAACCATATGTTATAGAGACTGACGCATCTGGGAAGGGGCTAGGAGCAGTACTCATGCAAGAAGGAAGGCCCTTAGCTTTTCTCAGCTGGGCATTACCTCCACAAGCGTTCTCCAAGTCAGTTTATGAAAAGGAGTTAATGGCAGTAGTGAGGGCGGTTCAGAAATGGAGACACTACCTTTTAGGGAGGCGTTTCATTATCCGAACCGACCAAAGAAGCTTAAAATATTTGACAGATCAGAGGTTGTTGGGAGAGCAGCAACAAAAGTGGACAGCAAAACTATTGGGGTATGATTTTGAAGTGCAGTACAAACCGGGAAGGGAGAACCAAGCGGCTGATGCTTTATCACGTAAAATGGAGTGTGCTGTTATATCAACAGTAAAAATGATGGATTCGAATGACTTGGAGGCAGAAATTCGGGCTGATCCAAAACTTAACACCATCATGCAAGATTTGTTAAGTGGGAGCAAGGAACACATTGGATATTCGATTAAAGGAGGCAGATTATATTATAAAACGAGGTTGGTTTTATTAAAGGCATCTAGTCGGATACCGACTATTTTGAAAGAGTTACATGATTCATCTATGGGAGGTCATTCGGGGTTCCTACGCACTTACAAACGTGTGCTAGGACTGGTTTTTTGGGAAGGAATGAAGAATGACATTAAAAAGTATGTGGAGGCTTATGAAGTGTGTCAACGCAATAAGTATCAAGCATTATCCCCGGCTGGTCTATTACAACCATTACCAGTCCCTTTGCAAGTGTGGGAGGATATATCTATGGATTTCATTGGAGGTCTACCGAAGAGTAAGGGCATGGACACCATCATGGTAGTAGTCGATAGGCTAACAAAATATGCTCATTTCTTGCCTTTGGCCCACTCATATTCTGCTTCAGATGTTGCTACACTCTTTGTTCGAGAAATAGTGAAGCTACATGGGTTCCCAACCTTAATAGTATCTGACTGGGATAGGGTATTTATGAGCAGATTCTGGTCTAAACTCTTCAAGCAGGCAGGTACTCAGCTGAAGTTTATCTCCGCCTATCACCCCCAAACCGATGGACAAACGGAGGTCACCAATAGATGCTTGGAAACATATCTCCATTGTTGCACCAGAAGCAAGCTGAAGCAGTGGACTCAATGGTTGTGTTAGGCTCTGGTTCAACACCAACTACAACAGCTCTACAAAAACTTCTCCATTTTATGCTCTATATGGCAGACCCCCACCCACCTTATTGGGT